>LR738558.1:4720000-5345000 GCA_902685375.1 Neostethus bicornis | reverse complement strand
AGAGTGGGACAGAGTACATGTGTGTGAATGAGAGGGAACCAAATGGAAAAGTGAGGTTACAGCGAGAAGAGATAAAAAAAGGTCGAAGATTTTAAGTAGACTCAACAGTCCAGAGTGATGGAGAGTGTGGAAAAGAGGTGAAGAGGCGTGTGCAGGCAGGCTGGAACGGGTGGAGAAAAGTGTGATGTGTGACAGAAGAGTTTCAGCTAAAATGAAAGGGAAAGTGTACAAAACCGTGGTGAGACCGGCCGTGCTGTTTGGTCTAGAGACAGTGGCACTGAGAAAAAGACAGAAAACAGAGATGGAGGTAGCAGAGATGAAGATGCTGAGGATCTCTCTGGGAGTGACCAGGATGGATAGGTTTAGAAATGAATATATCAGAGGAACAGCACATGTTAGAGGTTTTGGAAATAAAGTCAGAGATGCCAGACTGAGATGGTTTGGACATGTGCAGAGGAGTGAGAGAGAGTACATTGGCAGAAGGATACTGGGTTTGGAACCACCAGGAAAGAGGCCTAGAGGAAGACCAAAGAGGAGGTTCACAGATACAGTGAAGGAAGACATGAAGATAGTTGGCGTGACTGAAGCAGATGCAGCAGATACAGTTAGATGGAAGAAACTGACTTGCTGTGGTGATCCCTGAAGGGAAATGCCGAAAGAAGAAGAAGAGTGAAGGACTAACTCACCAAATAGGCACATTTGGGATCAAAGGCATAAGTGCCACACACATATGCACGTCCATCTCCCAGAAATTCGAACAGACGTATAAAGTTGTAGCAGTCTGCCTACAGAGAAAAACATAATCCCAAGGATGAGCAAACTTTGGATACTTGAATCTATTCATTTTCTGAAACACTTTAGAAGCCAGTTCTTTAAAAATATATAAAACTGTAAATGATGTTTGTGTGTGTGTAAAGAAGAAATTGGTTTATAACTACTTTGATGATAACATACTCTATCTAACCAGCCTGAAATTGATACAAATACTTTGCTGAAGAGAAAGTAAATAGGCCTTTTCAACTGCAAAGAAGATCATCTGGTCATCATTCAGTTATCATCTAGAAGATGTAAAAGCGTGTTGAAAGGTCATTTTAGTTCCAATCCCTTTAGAGGTTTGAATCATTGGCTTGTCAATTAATTTAGCAAATTAGAATAGTGATACTCTGACCGAGCGGTACACTCGAATACCTGTACTTCAGTCATTTAAAACTGGAAGGCTGAGCCTCAAAACCCCATCTGTTCCGTTTCGTCATCTTCCGCTTGTGGGTCGGGTCACGGGGGCAACAGCCTCAAACGGGCAGCCCAGGCCTCTCTCTCCCCGGCAGCATCCTCCAGCTCACCTGGAACGATCCCAAGTCTTTCCCCGGCCAGTCTCTCCAGCGGGTTTGGCGTCTGCTCCTTGGTCTCCTCCCGGTGGGACGTGCCCGAAACACCTCGCCTGCGAGGCGCTCGGGGGGCATCCTGACCAGATGCCCGAACCACCCCATCTGGCTCCTCTCGACCTGAAGGAGGAGCGGCTCGACACTGAGTTCCTCCCGGATGGCAGAGCTCCTCACCCAATCTCTGAGTGAGAGCCCAGCCACCCTGCGGAGGAAGCTCATTTCGGCCGCTTGTACCCGCGATGGCAAACTAATATTACAATGAAAATATTAGAAAGTCCCTGGGTTAGGTCATGTGATAGGGGCTCATTTTATCTACCTGAAAAAAGGCCTTTTGAAATATTCAGTTTTAATTATACTTAATGAAGCAGGACTGAGGTTTACCTTTTATCCCTAGTCTAAATCATAGGTTGTGAAAATAGATGAAGATTTATCTGCACTCTCAAACATTAAAGTAGCAGTTGATTTCACAAGGCTCCACCGTACGCCTGATGTTGGTTCTGTAATTTTTAAAAACGCTTACTTCTGAGGGGTCAATTGTCAGCTCTAAGTGGATGCAGGAGTTCTTTATGTCTTTGCTAAGTCAACTGAGCAGGCTGCAGAAGTACTGTCCTGTTGTCTTTCTCACACCTAACAATGGCCAATAGATTTTGCTCACCATGCAAAAATGATTGGTCGTCCTTTCTGCGATACAAGCATCGGATTGTTTCCATATAATAGTTTACATTTTTTGGTCCGAAAAAAAAAAAAAACACACAGATGAACCTTACCTCTTTTTGTCCTTTATTCTTACATAATGTCTTCATAGTAGCTGGTGCATCCCAAATGATCTGAAAAAGAAATATTTTAATTCTTGATTTAATTTAAATAGAGACTGTACCCAGTACTACTGAAGCTTAGCTATACACTAGCACAGGCTGTGTTCAATGTTTTCACATTGATTTTTGCAAATCCACTGTAATTTTTTTGATAAAAAAAATGCCTTGTGCACCACTGTTCTGATCATAAGCTCATAACTGTTTACAATTCACTTTAAATCAGTTCTTATTTGATTGAAGTTAGTGAGAAAGGTCCACCACTTCTTGAGCAGGTTGTGTTCACATCTCAATTCAGTTCAGTTTTTTTTTTTTAAATTTCAGTCACATTTGATATTTACAATTAACACCAACAAAAACAGCACTTATTCTTCAGGTGAGACTGAAAAAAAAAGCTCGGGCAGAAGGAAAGCTTATTGATGCCCGTCTACACACACTCCATTTTCAATCTACATAGTTTTTTTTTAGTACAGGGAGACGGTGGATCAGCGCTAGAGCGCTCACCCGCGGACCGGAAGGTCACGGGTTTGATTCCCACTGAGACCACCATCTAGGGTCCTTGGAGAAGACACCTTTTCACATTGTCAAACAAGCTCATCCTAAAGCTGTGCTACTAGTATATATTGGCCCAGAGCTGGGTGTCGAGCAGATGTCATGTTTCCAATGTTGGAATGATTTCCAATCTTTCTTTATGTTTCTAGTATTTCATATTTATCTAATATCTCATGACGAATACTTCAATAAGCAAAACAAAACAGCCTTCCTGTTGGTGCCACTATGGTCAAACACCATTTGCAAACATGTACCAATGACAGTTGAAAAGAAACTTTAATACATATAATAAGCAGGATATGAGACACACCAAATGTGAGTTTTGCACATGTTTAACCTCTACATTTGCCATAGTGGGGGAAGGATCCCCCACCCAGAGTCCATGCCGAGGTGTCCTTGAGCAAGACACCGAACCCCCAGTTGCTTCTGATGATCGTGGTCTGCGCCTTGCATGGTAGCTCCCATCATCAAGAATGAATGTTGTGTGTGTGAATGATTGTATGGAGTGAATGAATAATGCATACGTAGCTATATAAATGTAAAGCGTCTTTGAGTGTCTAGAAAAGCGCTATATAAGTTTAATGCATTATTATTATTAGTGGTTCACACCCTGAGGTCACTCCTAACACTGCACCTATTTAAAACATGCCAATACAAAATAGGATATTTATAGTTATTTGTAATATTTTAAATCAATAATTAAAGACAACCTGTTGTGAAAGCAATGAAAATCTATTTACCTTTTGCGGTTGTTGGTTTAGTTTTTTTGTGTCCACAGCCAGTATGACATCCCTGCCACCCAAATAAAGGATGCCTGATTCGCGGTCCAGAAGAAAGGTGCTAATATTGGTTGCACCCCGCAGCATACTTGAACCCAGAATTATGTCTATGAGGCAAAGAAAAGGAGATAGAAAGAGAATTAAATGTCATGGAAAAAATATTGTAAATACCAAATACAGGTCTAAATTGATTGTGAAATCTAGTGAAAGACAATATCACAGACAAAAGAGTTCAGTTAGATGAACTATACTCAGGGGTCTGCTTTCATTTCACCTTTATTTAACCAGGAGAAACTCATTTTAGATGGTAAATTTTCTTTTTCAAAAGTGTCCTGGGCCAGAGGCAGTAAACTAACATGCATGTTTTTGGAGGGTGGGAGGAAACCACCCTTGTGCACCACTGTTCTGATCATGGTAAATTTTCTTTTTCAAAAGTGTCCTGGGCCAGAGGCAGTAAAACTAACATGCATGTTTTTGGAGGGTGGGAGGAAACCCACACATACACTGGAGCACGTGTGAACTCCACACAGATAGGCCAGTGTTTCAAACCTTTTCTTCACTCTGACATACTGTATGATACAACATATGTATCTGCTTTTTTAAATTTAAAAGTCTGCACATAACTTGCGCTGCACATACCTGCTGATTCGGGGGTTTTATCGGAAAAAAGTTTCCCACCCTGTTTGAGTCTGAATGATAATTACCAACCAGTCACAAAACTCTGATCCTGACCATTGTTGATTAAAAAGAAAAAAATGCTATTTGCTGTCCAACCAAATAATGTTTCTGAGTTTTGCTTTTAAATGAAAAAGGACAAATATGTCTGGATGCAGCAGCACAGGCTGTGCTCTTGTTATGGTTGGTTGGAAATATCTGACAGTAAATGCACACTTGGCCAAAAACAAGAGGCTGAGAAGAGCTGCTATGGTGACTTATTATTTTATCTCTATATTTTTTTATTCTCACCTGTGCTCTCAGATGCAGCCAGGGAACCTTCAGAGTAAAAAGACCAAAACAGCAAAAAGTATATCAACATCAGACGGACAGCAGTCATTTTTTTTTCAGCTATAGTCCTGCAGTCATGGTAGATCTGATATTAGTGTCCTTCATCCAGGTGTTCTGCATCCCATCCCTGCACATTTAAAGAGGTTATCTAAGATTGGGGTGAAACAGAGTCAATCCATTTCAACAGACATACTATGTAACAACAACATCCAAGTAATGATTTTGAACATTATTGCATCCCAATGTGATAGAAGATCAGAGATTACAAAATATGGTCATTGTTGGAACTAACAAGTTCTACACCAAGAATACTAAGGCAAACATTTAATAGAGATAAGTCTCATCAAGCAGAAGCATTTCAAATCATGTAGCTGTTTACAGACAGACAGGGTGACTAGCTGCAATAAGTCGGGTGCACTTGCAATTCATCTAAAATATAAAAATGTACATGTCATTTTATTTTGACATGAACAATCACATCAAAGTTAAGCAATGGCTATATCATAAATCCTAAACTTTTCCCCACACTTAACCAAGCATCTACTTTTAGAATTAGTATATGTCTTAAAAGTCTTAATTTCACACTTACAGTAATTCAGATCCATTGTTACTTGTAGACTAGGCCAATTAATTTTTTTTTTTAAGTATCTCGCTAACACCACACATCATTGAAATACATGGCCAGAATTAGGCTGGATACAATTTGGTATTGTGCTATGCTCAATACCAAAAATGCTATGCACAATTTGCAAATGGTTAACATTACTTTTTTGTGAGCAACGACTGTTACCACAAAATTTTGCAATGTTATGCACTGAAAGGAAGTATTACCTTTGAGGAAGACATAAATATAAAGACACACAAAAAAAAGATATACAGTATATATTTATTATATGTTTATTTCTTCTTCTTCATCTCTTTTCGGCATTTCCTTTCAGGTGTCGCCACAGCGAGTCAGTTTCTTCCATCTAATCCTGTCTCCTGCATCCTCTGTGTTCACACCCAACTATCTTCATGTCTTCCTTCACTGTATTCATGAACCTCCTATTTGGTCTTCCTCCAGGCCTTTTGCCTGGTGGTTTCAAAACCAGAATTTTTGTGGCAATTTACTCTCTCACTCGTCTGCACATGTCCAAACTATCTCATTTTGGCCTCTCTGACTTCATTCCCATCTCTGTCTCTAGTCTAAAGTTTTTACTACAGCCATTTCCATTCTTTTTGCTAAGTCGATCACCATCTGTCCTTCTGCATTTGACTCCTGGAGACCAAACCTACCCATCACATCCTCATCGCCTCTGTTTTCTGCACCATCGTGCCCATTGAAGTCTGCCTCTATAACAACTCTCTCACTTCTAGGAATATTCTAGATAACCTCATCAAAATCTGACCAGAATGTCTCTTTCTCCACAATCTCACATCCTACCTGTGGTGCATACCCACAAACAACGATGAACATAACTCCTTCACTTTCTAATTTGAGGCTCATCACCCTGTCTGACCTTCTTTTTACCTCCAGACTGTTCCCAACAAACTCCTCCTTCACAATAACTCCCACACCATTCCTTATCCTATTATCCACACCATGATAGAACAACTTGAACCCTATCCCTAGACTCTTAGTCTTGCTGCCTTTCCATCTAGTATCGTGGATACCCATGTCTATTTTTGTCTACTTTTCTTCTCTGCCTCATGTCAACTAACTCCCTACCTTTTACCCGTCATGGTCCCAACATTCAAAGTCAAAAACTCTTAATGTTTTGCTTCTCTGTCTTTCGATGTATGCACCTTCCTTCTCTCCTTCTTTGAACACCAGTAGTCCAATTTCCACCGGCACTTAGTTGGTCAACAGCACCGATGGTGGTCGTTGTTAACCTGGGCAGCGACCGATCCGGTAAAATAGTTTTGTTTCCCGGGGTCCCAGGATCTGGATGGGCGTGGGCCCGGTTAGCATGTGTCTCTGCCTCCCTCGTTCCAATCTTTTGGGGCTTGTGAGGATCCGTTGGTCCTAATAAGCACATGGTTCACATCGGCAGCCTGCATGTACTTTCACTCACACTCGCACACTATATCACTCTGTTTACTGTCCGCTATGTTCCTTGCTTCCAACCAATATTGTTATAACTCTAGTAACATGTGTTTGTGTTGTACATCATTTGCTATAGAAGGTTTTGTTGTGTGTGTCAGTTTTATCACTGGTTTAATCTCTTGTTTGTACTTTTTTTTTCCCCTCAGATAATCCAGCAGGTTGGTTGTGATGCAGAATACTGCAACTTCAGATTTTCTTTTTACTTTCTCCCCCTTTCTTATTCTTCTGTACCCTATTCCTCCTCTTTTTCACCCCACCTACCCCCGCCGCTCCCCTTAGTAATTCCTGTCAGGTCCAGCACAGAAAGCATATATATTTTGATTGTAAAGCATTTAAAATAAACAAATAAAGCTTGTCAGGGTCGGCACATTGTGCTGACTCTGGTAGAACAAAACTGTCCAGCAATACTTGACATACAGATCATCATTCTGCTTGTCAAAACGCCGGACAGGACAGGTTTAAAAAAAAAAAAAAAAGAAAGAATGATGGTGTTTATGCTAACAAAGGCTAACAATAGTAACAACAGGCCACGCCTACATTTGACTGGCCACGCCTTTAGTTTAACAAGCTGTCACGTTAAGCCCCGCCCATTTACAAGATTATTTGTTTTTAATTCTGCAACAAATTTAAATATCAATAAAAATCACTTTAAAAAATGGGAAAAAAATAGTTTTGTTATTGGCTTGCATATTTTTATTTGGCATAGTTTTGCCCCGGATGCCCTTCTTGACACAACCTCTGTGATCATCTGGGCATTAGCCATTGCACAAACATTTGGATGATTAACAGATAGATGTTTCACTGAGGAGTACAACATCAAAATCAAATTATGTAACAGCAACGCTTTTACTGTGAAAGACTGATTAAAAAAAAAAAAGAGAGAGATTTTTTTCCCACTCCCGAAAGTGCTGCTGATGCTTTTCTAAATAAAGATAAAAAAATAAAATAATACTTCTGTATGTTGATAATGTCGTAATATATGAATAACGTTAAACCATTTAAAACAAAATACTATACTTGTAGGATACATAATAACGTTTAGATGCTGTAAAAACGGTTAAAATGCAAAGAATAATACAAACATTATTACCACAATTTTTATCATTTTAATACAGAAATTAAAAAAGAAACACCACAGTTGCTGTTTCGTAACTAAATTACAGATTAAATGGTCTTTTATTTTTGCTACAACAGCTACAGTAAAAAGTAGAGCGCAGATAAATCGTTTAAAAAAAATTCATTATCAACGTTTTACTTACTTTTGTCTTCAATACTCTCTGAAGATCGCGCCTATGAATTTTTATATTCATATCTTTTATGAATATAAAAACAAGCACATCCAGTGGATTAAGGTAAATTTTAAATAATTTTAATCAAAGTTGGTAATTAAAATTTGTATGTGACGTCATGACGTTCAATCTCCGTTTTGCTTAGAAAAAATGCTGGCTTGCGTAACATTTAGGCGCGGAGGACAGCATTTATTAATCAACTAAAATCCCAAGAGATATGTCTAAAACGTTTTAGAAATAAAAGCGGCGTTTATTATTCTTTACTAACTTTTAACTTGTGTTTAAACAGAACCGGAAGCCATTGAGTTTAATGAGACTGGGAAAACAACTTACTCTAAAATTTAGTAAGTGTCCGTTTTTTTCATTTGAGTAAAAACACAAATGTGGTTTGATTTAAAAATGTGTTCAGAGTTTAAGTTTAGTTTTAATATTTTCTTTGTTTTCTAGCCACTAGCTAGCTGCTAATGTTTTGAAAAGCAAATTTATCTGTAAAAAAAAAAAAAAAAGACCAAACAAAACAGCTTAACATGAACTATAAAATAGTGTTTTGTTGCGAAATGTTACAATTTATATAAAATTATTCACTATATTCTTAACGGTTATACGGTTCCGTGACGTTTACAACACACAGCTCTATACAGGTGAAGTGTCACGAGGTGGGGAAGGTGGAGATGTAGCACCCAGATGCAGAGCCAATAAACCAGTTTATTGCAGTTAATCAGGAGAAGAGGGGTAGACGGGTTTGAAGGAGTTGGATAACCTCATGGTTATTAGCCAAAAGAACAGCATCTAATAGAGTTTAAATAGGAACCATCAAGAAAGAGGCCTAGAGGAAGATCCAAAAGGAGGTTCATAAATACAGGGAAGGGAGGTCATTACAACCCGGAAGTGCAGCGCTTGATATCATGTAAGGAGCGTATTTTCAAACGTTCGGCTGTTTTTAGCTTCATTAGCGTTTTAATTCCAGTTTAGAAAAAGGGCGTTTAGTCGGTCGCGTGACAACACGGAAAGAGTTGATCGGAATTGAACAGTGCTGAGTCCGGGAGGACTTGGATGTTTCCTTTGGGTAGTTTAGTCGTGGTTTTTTGTTTGGGTTGGTTGAATTGGCGTGAGTTTGTTTTGTGGTGCGTCTTTTTTCTTTTGTTTGTGGGTGGTGGGGGTATACGGTTGTCCTGTGGGCGGCCAACCGACGGCCTGTACAGGTCCGGACTGGTCCGCCTGCGGTCACCGATTAGGGGGTTGATGGAAGTTGACGGGGGTGTGTGCGGGGGGTGGATGGTCGGGCGGGGGAGGTTGGTGGTGGGGAGGGGTCGGGATCAGGGGAGGGATGGTCTACTAAGGGTATTAAACGGAAGTCTCGTCTGTCAGGGGGGGATGGTGGCACGGACAGGGGGGAGGGACAGGGTCGCGGAAGGATGGGTGTGTTTCACGTGGTGGTTAGGTTTGATGGGGGTGAGGGATTATGATCCTTTGAGACTGACCAGGGTTTTGAAGGACAAGGTGGGGGAAGTTCGGTTTGCTAGGGTGTTGGATGATGGGAATCTTTTGATAGGATGTGGGGATGTAGATCAGGTTGGTAAAGCTATGAAATTGCAAGTGGTAGGGAAGTGTAAGGTTGTCAGAGTGGTTAGAGTGGGGGATAGATCAGGGGGTGGGTGTGCTGGGGTTATATCAGGGGTTCCGGGGGGGGTCAGTGAGGAGGACCTGGTTAAACACTTGAGAGTGGATAGGGGACGGGTGGTGAGGGTGGAGAAGCTTGTCAGAGCGGGTATTAGAGCAGACACTGTGTCGGTAAAGGTATTGTTTGAGGGCAAAGATTTGCCAGGGATGGTGTATTTTGGATTAATAAGGTACAGGGTGAGGGAGTTTGTCAGGGCGCCTATCAGGTGCTTTAAGTGCCAGCAGTTTGGACATATGGCCTGGGCGTGCAGGAATGGTAGGAGGTGTGGTCGGTGTAGTGGTGACCACGAGGAGGGGCCATGTGGGGAGGGCGTGGGACTTAAGTGTTGCAATTGTGGAGGGGGACATAGTGTTTCATTTATGGGGTGTGAGGCCATGAAGAAGGAGTTGAGGGTGCAGCAGGTTCGTCGGGAGGGTAAATTGTCTTATGCGGAAGCTGTGAAGGCTGTTGGGGGTTCTGAAGTGAGGTCGTCTGGATTGGGGACGGTTAGTGCTGTTGTGGGAGTATCTGACGGTGGTCAGGTGGGGTGGGTGTCGCCACGGACCTTGGTGGCTTTTGTTGCAGGGGTGATAAATGCTACTGCTGGTTTAAAATCTAAGACGGAGAGGTTACAGGTTGTGGTTAAGGCGGCTGTGCATCACTTTGGTCTGGTTGGTTTGACGTGGGAGGAAGTTAGGGATGATTTGAATGAGCAGGCAGGGTTTAGACACAGCAGTATCTTCAGGTTCATTATGTTAGTTCTCCAGTGGAATGCAAGGAGTTTGTTGGCTAATGGTCAGGATTTTAAGGCTTTTATTGCGGGTGGCATGGTTAAACCTGATGTTGTTTGTGTTCAGGAGACGTGGTTGAAACCGAGGTTTGATTTTGTGTTGCGTGGATTTGTTGGGATTCGAAGGGACAGGCTTGAGAGGGGGGGTGGTGGTTGTGCGACCTTTATAAGGGTGGGGTTGCCTTATCAGGTGGTCGGGAAGGGTATGGAGGGGGAGTATGTGGTGGTGCGTGTGTGGGCAGGGAGTAAGTCTGTTACGGTTATTAATTATTATAACCCGGGGAGGGGTTTAGCTGTGGACGAGCTGGATGGTGTTGAGGGGCAGGATGATGGTTCTGTACTCTGGTGTGGGGATTTTAATGGGCATAGTGTGCTGTGGGGAAGTGAAAGGACGGATGCTAATGGTAGGGTGGTGGAGCAGCTGCTTGAGAGGAAAGGCTTGGTATGTCTGAATTTGGGTCATGGAACGAGACTAGATCTTGCAACCGGGAGGGAGTCGGCGCTGGACTTGACGTTGGCGTCTTCTGGGATGGCCCATTTGTGTGAGTGGTGGGTGCATAGGGATGGCACAATGGGCAGTGACCATTATCCGATTTGGTGCAGGTGGGGGATAGGGGTAGGGCCACGGGTGGATCGGGGTGGGGGTAGGTGGGTATTAGATAAGGCTAACTGGAGGGGGTTTGCGGAGGAGAGTGATAGATTGTTGGGTGCTGTGGATGGAGATTTGGATATAGAGGAGTTGGATGGACGGATTAAGGGGGGCATATTGGAGGCGGCGGGGAAATTTATTCCAAGGAGCAGGGGCGGAGGCGGGAGGCGGTTGGTGCCGTGGTGGAACAGTGAGTGTGCTGAGGTAGTTAGGGAAAGGAACCGGGCTTTACGCTTAGTGAGGTGCTCACACAACTTTCAGCACTTAATGGAGTATAAGAGAGCTCAGGCTAGGGTACGCAGGACGATTCGGGCAGTCAAGAGGGGTTATTGGAGGGGCTATTGTGGCACTATTGGTAGGGACATTCCGGTGGGTTCAGTGTGGGGTATGATTAGGAGGATGGGTGGGGGTGCACGGTGTTTTGATTTACCGGCTCTACGGAATGGGGACCGGATTGTGGTTGGGGACCAGGAAAAGGCAGAGGTGTTGGCACAGCGGTTTGTGGAAACTCAGAATGTTGAGGCTTTGTCGGTGGAGGGGCGAGCTGTGAGGAGGCAGTTGGAGGAAGAATTTGCAGGGGAGCTGGGCAGGGATGATGATGTCATGGAGGTGGTAAATGATGTATTTACAATGGGGGAGTTGGAAACAGCTTTGGCGAAAGGAGGTCAGTCGGCGCCTGGTAAAGATGGTATTGTATATGGCATGCTCAGACAGCTGGGTAGTGTGGGTAAAGGGAAACTTTTGGGATTATTTAATAGGGTTTGGAGAGAGGGGGTGGTGCCGGCAGAGTGGAAGGAGGCAGTGATTCTCCCGATTAGGAAGCCTGGAGCGGATACAAGTGATCCAGGAAACTACAGGCCGATTGCTTTAACGTCTGTAGTCTGCAAGTTGATGGAGAGGTTGGTAACTCAGAGGTTGGAGTATAAGTTAGAAAAGGGGAATCTATTGTCACAATACCAATGTGGTTTTAGGAGGGGTAGGAGCACTTTGGATTCGTTAGTTCGGTTGGAGGATGATGTTAGGAAGGCACGGGTGAATAGAGAGGTTTTGGTGGCGGTATTTTTTGATGTTGAAAAAGCCTATGATATGTTGTGGAGGAAGGGTCTGTTGATTACACTACGCACGATGGGGATTAGAGGGAGAATATTCAATTGGGTTCGGAGTTTCTTGGAGGGGCGGAGGATTCAGGTTAGGGTTGGGAGAGCGATGTCGTCGGTTTATGACGTGGAGAATGGGACGCCGCAGGGGAGTGTAATTAGCCCTACCTTGTTTAATGTTATGTTTAATGGTGTGTTTAGTGGGGTGGGGAATGATTTAGGTAGATCACTGTTTGCTGATGATGGGGCGTTGTGAAAGAGGGGACGGAACAGGGAGTATGTGGTTGGGAAGGTGCAGGAGGGTATAGACAGGGTGCAGGCTTGGGGTGACAGGTGGGGTTTTAGATTTTCGGTGGACAAGACAAAAGGTATGATGTTCTCGAGGGGCCGGGTTGGCACTGTGAAGGGTTTGAAGCTCTATGGTAGGCACATTGAGATGGTGGGGTCTTTTCGTTTTCTGGGTCTAACTTTTGATAGGCAGTTGGTGTGGAGGGAACATGTAAGGTACTTGACCAGTAAGTGTGACAAGATATTAAATGTCATGAGATGTCTGGCTGGGGTGGACTGGGGGGCCAGTTTTTCAGCTTTGAGGTGCCTGTATGATGCCCTGATAAAATCCAGATTGGATTATGGATGTGTGGTTTATGGTTCGGCGGCGCCTACAGTGTTACGGGATTTAGATGTGGTGCAGGCCAAGGCCCTGAGGATTTGTTTAGGTGCTCTGAGGACTTCGCCAGTG
Source organism: Neostethus bicornis (assembly GCA_902685375.1). NCBI lineage: Eukaryota > Metazoa > Chordata > Actinopteri > Atheriniformes > Phallostethidae > Neostethus > Neostethus bicornis. Next base: position 5,332,160 of record LR738558.1, on the reverse strand, counting down.
AGTGCCCTGAGGGTGGAGGCGGGTGTCATGCCACTCGCTCTGAGGAGGAAGCACCTGGCGGTGAATTATTGGGTTTCCTTGAGAGGAAAGAGCCATAATCACCCTGGGCGGGGGGTTCTGGATTGGTCCTGGGAGAGGGGTGTGAAGGAAACTTTGAGTTTTGGGTGGGTAGGAGGTTTGTGGGCACGGGAATTGGGTGTGGGGGATTTGGAGTTGGAGCGGGAGGACAATTTTCAGATGGTGCCACAGTGGAGGCTGGGAGAGGTGAGGGTGGAATTGGGGATGGTGGGGTGGAGACGGAGGTTTGGGGATGTGAATGTGGCGGGAGCATTTAGGAGTATTATTGAGGAGAATTATGGGGATTACACATTGGTGTTTACGGATGGTTCAAGGGATCCGGTTTCGGGGAGGACGGGTGCGGGAATGGTGGTGGAAGGGTCTGGAGTGGAGGTAGGGGTTCGCACGTCAGATCACTTATGTATTTTCACGGTGGAGTTATATGCAGTGTGGATGGCTGTGGTGTGGGCGATGCAACATGGTGGTGGGAAAGTACTTATATGCACGGACTCGTTGTCAGTGGTTCGGGCTCTTGAACGGGGGAGGGTGAGGTATCATCAAGGTTTGTTTTGGGATGTTTTGAATATGGTGTCGGGGGTGATAGGAGGGTCGTTGGTGTTTATGTGGGTTCCGGGCCATTCTGGGATTGGGGGGAATGAGCGAGTGGATGAGGTGCCAAAGAGGGCTGCAGATCGGGTGGTGGTGGAGAGGGTCGTGGCTCTGTCACGAGGGGAGGTGAAGGCGTTGGTCTGGAAGGGGATAATGCAGCAGTGGCAGATGGAGTGGGAGTCAGAGGTGAAGGGACGACACTTGTATGAAGTACAGAGGACGGTGGGGGTGACTGTGGAACCGGTGGGTGGTGGAAGGCGGGGGCAGGTGGTTTTTAGCAGGTTACGTATTGGGCACACGGGATTGAATGAAACGCTCAAGATTCTGGGTAAACATTTGGATGGGTGTTGTGATTTCTGTGGGGAGTTGGAAGGGGTTAGTCACGTGGTGTTAGCGTGTAGAAAGTATGAGGAAGAAAGAGAGGCTATGATGGTGGTGCTGAGGAGTGTTGGGATGAGACAAGTGAGCTTGGAGGAGGTGTTTTTGTATGGACGTCAGGGGAAGGGTTTTGGTGCCCTGTACACTTTTTTGAGGTGTACAGGGTTATTGAGGAGGATTTGAGGTTCGTGACAGTCAGTAGGTGGCGGTAATGCACCCAGGTTGGTGCTTCATGCCGCAAACTAAAGAAGAAGAAGAAGAAGAAGAAGGGAAGGGAGACATGAAGATAGTTGGTGTGACTGAAGAAGATGCAGCTGACAGGCTTAGATGGAAGAAACTGACTTGCTGGGGCGACCCCTGAAGGGAAATGCTGAAAGAAGAAGTATAGGATCTACAGTAATAGAGTTTCTGGTGGCAATTTGGAAAATGAGGAAACACTTTTTTTTTTTCATAATCCCTGATCTGGAAGAAACAAAAAATACACTGACTTTGGAGGCCATATTTCTCTGAGAGTCGTTCAAAAGAAGAAAGAACACTGTTAGTATACAAGTCAGATAGGAACTTCTTCTTCTTTCGACATTTCCCTTCAGGGGTTGCCACAGCAAGTCAGTTTATTCCATCTGACGCTATCTGCTGAATCGTCGTTGGTCACACCAACTATCTTCATGTCTTCCTTCACTGTATCCACGAACCTCCTCTATGGTCTTCCTGTAGGCCTCTTTCCTGGTGGTTCCAAATCCAGCATCCTTCTTCGGTGTACTCTCTCTCCTCTGCACATGTCCAAACCATCTCAGTCTGGCCTTTCTGACTTTATCTCCAAAACCTCTAACATGTGCTGTTCCTCTAATCCTGTCCATCCTGGTCACTCCCAGAGAGATCCTCAGCATCTTCATCTCTGCTACCTCCATCTCTGTTTCCTGTCTTTTCCTCAGTGCCACTGTCGCCATACCAATCAGACTTAATCCCCCTTATTATGCCAGAACTTGAATGCCAAATGAGTTTTAGATTTTAAAGGTTTTGAAGACTAATGTGAGGACAGGAGGGTTTATAAGAACAAGCTGTTTTCTGAATTGACCCCAAATTTAGAAGAGGTGGACACCACTGGACGAAAATCTTAATGAATCTAAATTTACATTTTTTTCAGTCTCTGAGTGTTACAAAAAATTTAAAGTATTACAACAATATTACAACAATATTTTTTTGTCGTAACAGAATTTATTCCAGTCCCACAGAGCACTCTTAGTGCTAGAGGTTATGAAATGTTAACTTACTGTACATATCAGTTTTTAATAGGCATATAGATCTCGTGCATTGGACGCTCCCTTTAACTAAAAGATAGAAGGATTTTGTTTGATGAGAATTATCTCTGCTTTTGCTCAACTCCCAAAATGATCCAATCTCAGATAAATCTGTGAACTGTGCAGGGACAGTGTTCAGAGCAGCTGAAAGCAGGAATGCAGGACTTTAACATCAAACACACTCTGGTTACAGGACAATAGCTGAAACAGGTCGATGTGATGTTTGTCTTTTTTCCGCTGTGCTGGCTTCTTCTCTCTGTAAGCTCCTGGGCTGCATCTCAGACATTTAGAGGTAGGTAAATGTGGATTTATACAAAAGTAAAAGGGGGAAACAAATCAATCAAAATGATACAAAAACAAAAGCAAAAAGAATCAAAGTTCAACATGTCTAGTTGTCTACCATACACAGTCACACTAAATATCTCAGTTTCACTCCCCAGTTCAGTGTTCCATCTCCCAAAAACTAATTTGGGACTAAAATCAACCAATTCATTCCATTACGAAAGTCACCAATAATATAGGAATTAGTATATTGACAGTTTTTGCTCCAAATGTAAAAAAAAAAAAATATTGTTTTTAGCTGCTGTGACTGGTAGCATCAACATTTTTCTATTGACATTTAAATTTCATTTTGTTTTTGTTTCTTAATTTTATTCTATGTTTAGGGATGATCAACGGTGTGACCAATATTGACACCATCCTTTTGGACCACTCATCAGGCATCCTCTATTTGGGTGCCAAAGATGTGATACTGGCCATGGACCCCAATGACCTGACAAAACAACCACAAAAGGTTTTTTTTAGTCTTTTGTTTTTGTCTTCAATTTAAAATTTTGATTTTATGATTAACCTTTCATACACTTTTTAATATATCTGTGACACAGATGACACAGGTGACACAGATGAGTTGTTATGTTTCAATGGAAAATGGTTGTTTAACCAGATCAAATAATGCCTAGCAAAATGTCATTCCTTTTGAAGCTAATGAGTATATAGTGAGAACAGTGGTGCGCAACTTGATTTTTATGAAGAAAATTTCCGTGTATTTGCTTAAGGGAAGGTGGAAATATTGTACATAACTTGAGTGCAAAAACTTTAGGGATAAACTTCGGACACTTAATGCCATGTCTAAGTAACAAAAAAAAAGAAGGAAGGATCGTGATTAGTGTGAAATTTGTTACCAATCAGATTTGAATCACTCAGCTACAGTGACAGATTTCTTAATAAATTCTTCATCCAGATAGCCTTAAAATTGGACTCAATCTGGTTGGCTGTATTAAAACAAAATACCCACACAAGAACAGCATCTAATATTGTTTCTGGGTTTTTGTTTTTTTTTTCAGATATTTTGGGACGTGCCAGAGTCGGGGAGGAAGATATGTTTGGTGAAAGGACAAAAAGAGGTAAGGTTTATGTGTGTTCTATTTTTTCTGATCTTAATTTCATAGCAACAGATACAACCAACACCAAAACAATCTGATTCCTATATATATTGTGTACAGCCATGGCTGATTTGCACCAGGGAGAACATCAACACCAGAGAGAGAAACACCAGCACTAACACCAGACAGAAAGTAGGTCACAAATATAGGCCAGGTGAGGCCATGAGGATTTTAAAAAGTAATTGATCAAAATTAAAATTATTGAAAAACAAACTGGCAGGCTGTAAGACTATGACTAGAGTAAAAACACAACTGCACATAAGCTTTCACAGTGGAAATGTTTTTTTTATTTTTGTAGTTCTGCTTAGAGATTTTTCTTCCCAGTTTCAAGCGGTTTAGGTAAATACATCTGGATGCCAAATAGCTAATTAGCTTATATGCCAATGCATGGTATCATCATCATCAGTTGTTTTTTATTCTTGGTCAAAATCATAATAACAATACAGATTGCAACAAACAAAAAAAAAAAAACAAATAGACCAAAGAAAAGGAATAGGCTGAAGCATAGCTTATATGTGCCTATCCCTATTCCTATGTGCCTATCCCTATGTATTACACAAGTATGTTGTTTAAAATGTCTTTTTTGTCCTGATGAGGGTCCTGGTTGGGACAATTGGAGATTGTTGGGCTGTCTGCTCAATATCCATATTAGAGACAAATGAACAACGTGTAAGTAATAACAAGACCGGTGATTATCCGAACTCTGGTTTCCTCCCACTCTCCATGAATATTTGTTTAATTTATTATACTACAGTATATTAATGGACAATGATGTTTGCAGATGACATTGTGATCTGTAGTGAGAGGAGGGAAGAGGTGGAGGAAAAGCTGGAGAGGTGGAGGTTTGCACTAGAAAGAAGAGGAATGAAGATTAGTCAGAGTAAAAAAGAGTACATGTTTGTGAATGAGAGGGATCCAAATGAAAAAGTGAGGTTACAGGGAGAAGAGATAAAGAAGGTGGAAGATTTTAAGTTCTTAGGATAAACAGTCCAGAGCAATGGAGAGTGTGGAAAAGAGGTGAAGAAGCGTGTTCAAGCAGGCTGGAACGGGTGGAGAAAAGTATCAGGTGTGATGTGTGACAGAAGAGTTTCAGCTAAAATGAAAGGAAAAGTGTACAAAACCGTGGGGAGACCCGCCATGCTGTTTGGTCTAGAGACAGTGGCACTGAAGAAAAGACAGGAAACAGAGATGGAAGTAGCAGAGATGAAGTTGCTGAGGATGTTTCTGGGAGTGACCAGGACGGACAGGATCAGAGGAACAGCACATGTTAGAGGTTTTGGAGATAAAGTCCGAGAGGCCAGACTGAGATGGTTTGGACAAGTACAGAGAAGAGAGACTGAGTACATCGGCAGAAGGATGCTGGATTTGGAACCACCTGGAAAGAGGGCTAGAGGAAGACCAAGGAGGAGGTTCATGGACACAGTGAAGGAAGACATGAAGATAGTTGGCGTGACCAAAGAGGATGCAGCAGATAGGGTTAGATGGAAGAAACTGACTTGCTGTGGCGACCCCTGAAAAGAAATGCCGCAAGGAGAAGAAGAAGAAGATACTAAAGTATATTAATCCCTCATGGAGAAATTCCTGTGCTGCATTGTACCGCAGCAGGCAGGCAGCCAATGTCAGTGCTAATGGTGGGAGCAACTAGTGGGTTAGGTGTCTGCTCCAGGGACACCTAGGCATGAGCTCAGCGGAATTTGAATAGCCATCTCTTTGGTCCAAAGTTGGCAATCTTACCACTGAGCTTTACCTTCATCTTTGAGATTATGTCCATCTCTGCAGGCAGACTGCTACAACTTCATCCGTCTATTAGAATTTCTGGGAGATGGACGTGCATATGTGTGTGGTACTTATGCCTTTGAGCCCCAATGTGCCTATTTGGTAAGTTAATCCCGTGATCAATGTAAAGACATGTGTATAATCATTTTATTATGCAACCTTTGTACTTTAGTTTACGTTGTACCTGTCTTTCTCTTTCCCCCTACAGGAGCTCTCCTCTAATACTTTAGAAAAAAATGTGGATGGAAGCATAAAGATGGAAATAGCAAAGGGCAAATTTCCATACAACCCCCGGTTTTCTTTCACAGCCGTAATGGCAGGCAAGTGCAACCAACCTTCCTCCTATTTTTTGGATAGTGTGCTGCATTTTATCTTTTGTTATAGTTTAAAAATGTTCCTCCAGAAATCCAGTCAACTTCAATCACCGCAATGGGACTTTTGTTTCTTTCAAACCCAGCTCCCAACTTTGCAAACAGATCATATGTAGATAAAACTGTTTTCGATGAGAATGATTCAAGTTGTACTTTGAATCAAAAATAAAAATTGTGTCAAAACACTTTTTGAAATTTATTTAACCTTATTTATAACGTGAACAAACTCATGAATACTCTGTATAAATAATAGAATTAGTTACTAACAATTGAGCATTCATCTGTGCGTGGTTCCGCAACAGACATGCGACCTGTTCAAGGTGTATCCCTCCTTTTGCCTGTAATCAGCCAGGAAAGGGTCCAGTGCGTCATGGCTGCCCAGCCAAAATGTTATTTTATCTGATTGACATCAGTTACTAAATCATTTTAGATGAGCACACACAAATATAGTTGGGGAGTCCCTCAGATTCCATTCAACATTTTGTTATTTCTCAAAAAAAGCCACAAAAATGTCCATTTCTTGGACATTTTGCCATGGAGATCCCCATTTTCACTCCGCCTTTCGAGAACTCAACATTCTATCAGGGATGACACTTGTACTTCTTTTTTGTTCTTATATTTTTGCATCAATATTTTATTCCTTCAGCAAACTTTCTTTTGCAATAAGACATTCTGTCTACGTTTTATCATCATTAAGCAAACAAAGTTTCACTTTTATCACTTTTTGGACCAGACGGAATTCTTTACATAGCAACTCCTACTGACTTCCACGGACGAGAGTTTTTAATCTTGAGAGCAAGTGGTCCTGCAAAAAGTCGTACAAGAAGTGAGAATATAAAAAGGTGGTTGAATGGTGAGTAACACACACATACAGTAATTACTCAGTTCCACAAATTTTCTTATAAGAAAATGTTTTTTTTTTTTTTCTCGTGTAATTTTTTTAGTGCCAGAGTTTGTCAGCTCAGCCTACATAGCACAATCTCCGGGAAACAATCCAACAGGAGAAGATGATAACATTTTCTTTTTCTTCACTGAGATTGCTGAAGAGTATAAATCGCAGATCGAAACAAAAGTGTCAAGAGTGGCACGGATCTGCAAGGTAACCCTTATCGAATTTATTCATTTATTTGGAAGACGCTCAGTTTTTACTAATTGCTGTGTCTTCAGTCAGATGTCGGAGGGAAGTTCATTCTACAACAAAAATGGACCACCTTTCTGAAGGCCGGGATAGTCTGTAGAGACAAAACAAGTCATCGGTATTACAACATCCTAAAAGATGTTTTCATCCAGCAGTACACTCCTGGTGATCCCAGTAGCACATACTTCTATGCACTATTCACCTCTTTGGGGTAAGTTGAGAAATGTTTGAGTTCAAATGAATTGGAGAAATTTGGAATTTTACAAATACAGTAGTACCTCTAAATTATCCAGCTAAAACATTATGAACATTTGCTGCAGCAAATTGAAAACTGTGTGTGCACGTACAGTTTGTGTTTTATGTACATATACTGTACGTACATACATAATTACCTTAAGCTGGACTCCCTCTTATCTTTCTCAGTACCACTCTAGATCAAAGATTGTGACTGGTCTCAACACAGTTTTTTTACACCCATTTTCATTTAACTAAAACTCTTCTATCACACCTGACATTTTCACCCATTCCAGCCTACCGGTACACACTTCTTCACCTCTTTCCACAGCTCTCCATTCCTCTGGACTTTTTAACCTAGGCACTCAAACCCTGCAACTTCTTTTTATGTTCTTATTGGAACCTGTCTCTCCGATGTGGGTTCTTCTCATTCACACATGCACTCTGTCTTATTCTGGCTTACCTTCATTCCACTCCTTTCCAGGACAAACCTCCACCATTCCTGCTTTTCCCCCACTGATTCCCTGCTTTCATTACATATCACAATGTCATCCGCAAACATCAGAATCCATGGAGATTACTGTCTAACCTCGTCAGTCAGCCTTTCCATGGCCACAAAAAAAAGTGACTCTTCATGGACTCCTCCCTCCACTCTAAACTTCACTGTCACATTTATAGTACCGGTAGACCACCACTGTTAATCAGTACTCGTACATGTCCCATATCCTTTTAACTTACTTCTTTGCCATTTTGAACTTCCTCATCGTACTACAGCTCCTCTTTAGGTTCCCTGTCATAAGCTTTCTCTACAAATCCATAAAGCAGCACCCTGTGACTCTTTTCTAATAACATCCTTGAAGTAAATCCTACATCTGTAGTTCCCCTATTTTTGACATAAAACCAAATTTGAACCAGAATTGTAATGCGCAATTATGTTTATAGATGATATTTTGATTAATACTGAGTGCAGAAAACATGTGTAGGAGAAGCCAAAGATGTAAAGGTTTGTCTTAGGGATGAGAGGACTGAACATTAGCTGACATAAAAAGGAGAGACACAGACCTAGGTGATTAGAGGGAAGTTAAAGCCAAGAAACAAAACATTAAAGCCAAGAACATACTTCTTTTCCCAGGAACACTGAAGCAGACTCAGCGGTATGCGTTTTCAATCTGTCTGATATAAACACAGTAATGGACGGCCCCTTTAAAGAGCTAGATGCAGATTGTCCTGCGTTCACCCCAGTAGATGTTCCTTCTCCAAGACCTGGCCAAGTACAATTCTTTTTGTCACATATGACTCATTGCTTTTTATTGTGTTTTAACACCAAAGCATAACTCATTTGATTTATTTCCCTTATTTTAAGTGTCTCAACAATAATGCAAAGAAGGCTGGATATAGCATATCAACGGACCTTCCTTCGTCCACACTTACTTATTTGCAACGTCACCGTTTGATGGAGAACAACATCAATGCTTCACTTTTGTTCGTCCAAAAGGGCATCACTTATACCAAGCTGGCTGTGACCCCCGTAAATACCCAAAACAGACAAAGAGCAATACTGCTCCACCTTGGAACAGGTAAAAATGGACTGAAAAAACTGAAAAAAAAGTTATAAAAGATGAAAGTTATTAAAGTTATGAAAAGATTGATGGTAAAATATTAGAAAAATATGATGCCGGTTTAAGCTCCTGTTAAAAAACCTTTAAGGTTGTACTGTATATTTATTTCATCCAGAGTGTAGAAAATTATGAAGTCTTTCCCCTGCACCTCTTGACATAATTTGACCTGTTAAAAACCTCTGCCAAAACCCAACCATCGAGTGTCACCTTGTGGAAGCGGTGCTGGAGGGGTGGGGCTGTTTTATGTTTTTCCCAAATCACAGAGGATTCATTACCAAGTATTTGAGCACATATGACTTAAACAACATTTTTTTACGGCTGTTGTGTTTTTCTGGAGACCATGGAAAACTTCACAGGGTTTTAGTACAAGGCCAGAAAACCAACCTACTACTGGAAATGAATCTGTTCTCACAAGAAGAGGAACCTATTAAGCACATAATGTTGTACAAGGTAAATCCCATGAAATTATTTTCTAAGTGTGACCCCTCTCTGAAAGCTGAAATCTGACTGAATCTTAAAACTTCGTCATGCAGATACACTCATTACTCAAAAATAATGCACACACAACAGTTGTACCACAGAGAAAATTGAGCTATTCCTTTTTCAGAAAGAACATTTTAACATTTCTTTTGCAATCATTTTGCACACAAATTTTTATAAGAAAATACTTTTAAAGAAATCAAATAATTTGCAGTATTAACACTCATTAATATATTTAGGTATTTTGTGCACAAATATCCATCAGATTTCTTTGTAATATCCAGGACCGGATTCTGGTGGGTAGCCCTCTGTCTCTGACTATTCTCAAGGCTGGTGGCTGTGATCTTTTCAGAAGTTGTGAGGTGTGTGCCAAAGCCAGAAGACTGGGCTGTGTTTGGAACCCAAAAAGTGAAACCTGCATCATCACAGAAATAGAGTAAGTTTAGATAAATCACAGTGAACAGGGGAATGCTGACCAATACATTTTATTTCTCTGCATCCTTATCTGTGTAGCTTTGGATTTGTAACCATAATGTTAAAGCTGGCTTTGTGTTTCCAGCCCTGGTGAAGGTGACGCAGAGAACGCTGCATTGAAAAACTGTAAAGGCCATGAGGGTACGTACATGGAATCATGTTTTTATATTTTATTTAAAGATCTGGAATCAGACTATGAATAATCAGATTACCCTAATAGGTTTATCAGTTTTTCTTGATTCATAAATAAAAATATTGTAAAAAGAAACTTTTAGATTTTTAATTAAGCTCTCTGCCTTCAGGTCTCACCCCTTCAGATCTCACCCCTTCAGCTCTCACCCCTTCAGCTCTCACCCCAGAACAATGCAACCCCCCCACCACTGAGTTGAGAGTTCTCACGGGTCTTCACATCTTGTTGCCATGTCTCCAGCTGTCTGCCAGGTCTTGTAATTGGAAGTATCCTTCCCAGAAACATACCAAGCAGCATCCCTCTCACTTGGAGGTGAATGTTAGCGATGAGAGTCTTGGAATATATGTCTGCACATGCCTGGTAAGCAAATTGCTGCAGGGAAAAACTTCCACTTTTGTACTTGCTCTTTTGTAAACATATATAAAATGTCTTGCTTTACTTTCTATCTTTCCAACAAAGGAGGGAGGTTCAGAAGTAAATAGGCCAACACCTTGCCGACGAGCAGTCTACCAGCTGACACTTGGCTGCATCGCTCAAACCCACGACCTGATTAATTACATTCCTCCATTCGTGGGAGGTTTGCTGTTAGGGTTGTGTCTTCTGCATTACATCTACAAGTTTAAATCATGGATTTGGCCATCAGACAAGAACTCTGTGTCCTGTACTAAGATGCAGAATTGGGTTCGCAAAAAAAGTCAGTCAAAGAAAGAAAAAAAATCAAGGAAGAAAAAGAAAAAAGGAGGAACTTCACGACGTTCCAACAAATCTGGCATGAGCATGATCGACACAGATACATTTTCAGAAGAAAGCTAAAACCCCAGAGGTGGACATAGAAACCCCAAATGTTGCTATTATTTGAGTCAATAGCAACTCAAATAACAGTGAGTGTAAGCCAACCTTAGAAATTAAACCAATTAAACCTTCAATAGGAAGAGAGGCAGACAAGAGAGAATTACAAGGTGGATGAAGAGATGGGTGATTGTTTAAAGAAATCACCCAGAAAAAAGATTTAATTGTTAAGCTTTCTCTCACTGAGAAAGTGGAGAAAGCCTAACTCTCTTTGTCTCCTAACCATAAAGAGAGTTAAGAATGGAGACAGATTGCTCTGGTAACAACCAGGAGTATGCAGTGATGATCTAAAAACTTTATGTAAAACATCTGTGTTGAAAATAGTCTGCAGAGAATAAATGTGCATGAATAAATGAGGTAAACAAATGTGTTGTTTAGCTATTTTAATAGAATTTTTTTGTTGTTGAAAATTCAGAAACTTACCGTTAATCAAATCAAAGCACCCTCGATCCTGCAGAGCTGATTTAACTATGCGCCAGAACAGTTATTCAGCACCTTATGAGCCTGGGGGGAAAAGGTTAGTGTGCAAGGAAAACCCCTTGACACAGATTTTATTACTCACACACAAAAAATTTATTTAAATCAAACAAGTTACAATCCTAACAAACACCTATGAGAAAGCCACTCTGACCAGTGGAACTAATGGCTATTCTAAAACTAAGTCCTAACTCGGATCTTGAGATCCAGACATCTGATCGGACCAATCTGAGGTCTTCTAATCCCTAACCTACCGCCTCACGCTCGGACTCTTGAGTTTTTAAGCAGAGTTCTGTCACGTCACAGCAGAGTTTTTATACAATGTGTGTCATCACGTTGCAGAGGCAGGTGCTTCTAGCTCTAATTTTCCTCTCTCACTGACAATTTCTGACCCTAGCAACATCTGTTGCACCAAGGAATAAACTAATTGACCTCCACCTAACATCACATTTTGGAAGTTGTCAGCTCAACCCGTCCCTTACAGCAGATGTACTTACATGAGTTTAGACACAGTAAAGAATCACTGAAATGTTTGACATCTTGAAATGATCACCCAAAACCATTTGATATCTTACAAAGAACATTCCAACATTTCAACATAAAGAATAAATCAAAATAAAAAGCATAAAAGAAGAACAAAGTATTTTATATATGAGTAAAGCATAATAACTAATATCTAAATCAAATAATAGTTTCTAATATCTAAGTAAAATAATAATATAAAGAATAAGAAAAAGCATCCAGGCATTTCATCATAGAAACAGGCCACGCCTGTTCGACAGCTGCATGGAAAAGTAAAAACTTCAACATTTGTACCAAACTTACCTGTATTTAAAACGAAAAAACAAATGTGATGTTAAAAATGTTCTTGTCATAGTTTGTCCTCTGAGGGTTTCTGCTGGTATTTACGTGGGGAAAATGGAGAATGTCTATTTATTGATGTTTTTGTATTCCAACAACAAATCCGTGTAGTCCCTCATTCATCCAGGAGTGATCCATAGTAGAAAAAGTTTCAAAAAAGTCTTCTGGACAGTTTAATTCTTCAACGAGACGTTTTGACTTCCATCCGGAAATCATTTTCAATCTGAATGAAATCGGAGTGGAGGCGTTAGATACGTTTTGCCCGGTATCTATAGCAGCCTTTTGAAGCCATGGACTAAAGATGACACCTCGTGACCCAGTTTCACGCCTCTCGTTAGCAGGTTTTTTCTATTTACTAGGTTTTTAGCATTTTTATAATAGGTTTGTTTACTGGTCTGTGGCTACAATAGGAGCCATTCACGGCCATCTTAAGTAACACAGGCTCATTGGTCGAGCCCTTCTTACTATTTTTTTACCTTTTACTCAGGTTAGTATAAATAGATCCAGGTTTCAGTCCATTTCATTCAGATTGAAAATGATTTCCGGATGGAAGTCGAAACGTCTCGTTGAAGAATTAAACTGTCCAGAAGACTTTTTTGAAACTTTTTCTACTATGTATTTCAACAAATTAACACCACTTTTTTATTATTTATAACCCATCAGACAATGATATTCATGATATTAACCCTTCCCAGTTGTAGCGGCCGCACTAGTTGTCGGGCAAAACTACCGAAAGCGTCCTTAGCATCTCGCGTTAGAAAACGAGATTAAACGAGATTTTTCAAGAAGAATTCGCTTCCGGTTTCATGTTAGTTGGGAAGCGTGTTCATAGTAAAAAAAAAAAAGTGCAAAACGTGTGCCCATTGAAGGGTTAGTGAAAAAACAAGTTAAATAAGTGAAGACGTTTCCAATAAAAATCTTTACTGAACGTGATGACGTTACCATAAAGTGTATTCCAGGAAATTCAAATTACGAGAAAAAAACGGCCGAAAGTGCTACATTTACAATATTTTTCATAAAGAAAACTTTTCATGTTTATAAAACTTCGAACTAGAAGTTTGATCTTAAGAAATTGTAGAAGACAAAAAGAATGAAAATAATTTTCTGTTGTTTTACCGAACATTGGGTTATCTATTTCTTTACAACTAACTGGTTATATGTTTAAAGATCAAACCCAAATAGTTAATAAATATCATGGTGACATCATAAGTTTGAGAGATCAGATTATTTTTCTAGGGAATCAACTTATTGTTTGACTCGCTAAATACTTTTTTTTTGTTTGTTTCGCTTTTTCTGATGTTGCGTTGTTGCTTCTATGTTCTTTAACTCTACGACCGCCGCAGCCGTCAATATGATTCCACATCACTTTAATATGCTGATTAGAATAAATAAAACACTGAGCTTTTTATGACTTTTAATATGAACATGTTTGCTATTTTGAGATTTAGATCTCAATTGACCAAATAAGCATAAAGATTTTACGAAAGGTCATGTACAAGCACTTGTTTTTCCATATGTTTCCACATGTTCAAAGTTCATCTGTAAGTGAAGATTTTTTTTCCTTCATTTTTGGGGTTATGTTTTCTTCTGTAGGAACACTGCCACAACTACATCCCTCTGTTAGAATTTCTGGGAGATGGACATGTCAATGTGTGTGGCACATATGCCTTTGATCCCAAATGTGCCTATTTGTTGATGCACAAATGTGCCTATCTTATTGTTTATATATCCATCACTCTACCGGGCACACACATTTTCCTGTGGGAAATTTATAAATTATTCTTTACCTAGGTTTTTATGTTATGACTCGTATGGTCCAGTGTTAGGCCGATACGGAGACGGATGTTATGATTTACCCCCCGGGAGTGGAACACAATTGAAGAATGAGGCAGAGTAGGGTGTTGATGAAATAAACTATTTATTTACAATCAATCTTAACAACTGAAAAGCTTTATTTTGGGGTACTGCAGACGGGTCCTCTCTCAGCTTGGCACCAGACCTTCTTAATCAGCCATTAACGAGCCAGACCGAGCTATCATCTGTAACTGCCAACAGGTGGGGAACTGCCATGGCGGCAGAGGTAAGGGGAAAACACAAGAAGGCGACAAAAACAAAAGTCCAAACATCCGCCAAATGGCTTTGGCCGTAACATTTTAACTGATTCAAGTGATCTGTCTAACCATGGTCAGTAAAAGTTATTGAAGGTTTGAGTATAGAAAGCTTGATTGGAGTGATAACAGTGAATTTTAAGAAGAACATCTTAACAAAATGTGAATTGATGCAAGATCACTTCACATTTTGTTATATGTTATATGTATCTAACTCAGTCTTTTCTCCTTCTACTTTGCTTAAACCAGCTATTTTCATGTCTTCCTTCGTTAAACTCTTATTTTTTCTTTGTTCTTACTTCAGTTTTTTGCAGCTGAAAACTTATTATCCTACTGAAAATAACACAAACTCACCTTGCCGTTCTCCTCCCTTAACCAACAACAATCCCCTTCCACCCTGTTCACAAAAATATATGACTTTCACATTCAAAGATTGCATCATTCTTCTTTAGTGTAACATCTAAAGGTTAAACAAGAGTTTGTGATTTTTGAACAAAAGACGGCAACGAGATACAAAGAACAGTTTAATGTTTTATTACAAAACATGTCAAACTCACAAAATGAGGTGAGGGTGGTTTGAAAAGTCTGAAAAGGTCCCTTCTGAAAAGGGAGTAGATTACAGTAATCTCAAGTTATCTTGACGGTATATTATCGATACCTTCTTTTATTGGTTGTGCACCTCAAATTTTTGAAAATGCCAGGTGCACTGAATTGCTCGAAGTGTTTACACACCTATCCAAATAATAGCAATTAGGTATTTCTTCCTTAGCATCAGGTGCATAAAATTAGTTACTGCTTTTATTAAAGGTGTGACAGAATACGTGGCTCTAGCGAGCTCAGGAAGTCCAGTGTGAAACAGATTAAATGCAGCCTGAGCAAAAAAGTTTGCTGTTGAATTTTATCACTTGTATTAAAAAATGTGAAAGTGTTTGGGAATGACAACGGCTACTGTAATCATCGCTCTGCAGAATCAACTGCTGTGGAACTTCATGTGACCTTCGAATTTAGCTCTAGCATTCACCATTTCATGGGCTGGGTTTCCATGGTAACTAGCTGTATCCAAGCGATCTATCTGCAGGTGAATTGCAATGATTTAAAGCACCCGAGCCTTTTGACTTAAAGGTGGTGGAAATGCTTTTTTATGGGGTTTACAAACCATCTCTTAATTTGGCAGTTTGATGAGTTTTGAGAAGCTGGGTTTTTAAGGAACTCTGAACGCTTTTAGTTTTTCATTCTTCCAACTTTGTGAAACCAGCTTGAAACTGGTCCCTTCTTTTAAAATGGCTGTGGATGGACTTTACAAACTTACACAGAGCTCCAACCTCAGGTTGTGTGAGCACCCTAAGAATAAAATAGGGCAGAGACTAAGAGGCAGATCTTATTCATCATCAATATTATCTAAAAAATTTGCTTCAAGAAGAATCGCAGCCACTTCCCATAAACATACTTGTAAAGCGTGTTTTTAGCCTTCCCAAAAGAGTTGAAGCTGATGTACCAGTAAATATGAATGGGATGTGTCAAGGAAAACTGTTTTTTCCCACTTCAGATGGTTTATTTATGTCGGAGTAAAGGAAGGTGTGGAAATACTTTTGGCAATAAAGTGTTTTTGATGATGCAAAATGAACCCGCTTCACGACAACTGCAGCAATGTAGACAGGGATAGAACAATCCTGCTTTTTCAGTCTCTATGACAGTGGCATCCTTTCATCTTTGGAGTCCAGAGTCAGTGCAACATATGGCTCAGGAGTCCTTTGGTGCCTTTGAATTTATAAAAAAAAGATTTAGACACTAAAAGGGTTTAAGGAGGTCCTGAAAAAGAGACAGAGTGAGACAAACACAAACACTGAAAGAAACAGAAAAAGTTCACTTTCATGTTGCAGGGCCATCAGTGGATGCAAAAAAAAACCTTAGGAGAAATATGGCTTTTCCATGTCTAAACGCAGACATTTTATCTTTGTTTTCAACATTAAAATGCTCTCTCACATGTTTTTTAGTTTCACACTTTTCTCTGAACATAAATGTTTTCCCTCATGTTCAAACATACACTTATGTTCATCACCCCAAAACTCCTAAAAGGCATTTGGTAAAACCCACGTGCATTTCTCTCCAGTTTATTTGGGGGGAAACAGCCCAACATTGTGTTTTATCACCTTGTCATATTGAACTTTCTTCACACTGAACCAGCGGTGCTGCTGATTTAAACATTGGAAAGCGGGAAAGCTCTTCTTCTAATCCCTTCATTTCTTCTTTCAATCCATCAGTCAGCTCGTCGTCCATCTCATTCTCTTCTGTTGTCTCCCTCTCTCCCTTTTCAGACTTCTCCAGCTCCACAGTCCTTCCATCAAACATGTCTGGAAGTATGATTTCTGAAGCAAGCTTACACCCACTACTATTTGTGTTGCAATTACCATATAAAGAATTACTATGTCCGTTGCTGGGATTACAGGGTGGTGCTGTAACTGTTTCCATGGCAACCACCATTTGTTTACTAAGCAGTGTTGTTGCAGTGGTTGAAGTTGTCGTCCCGTTTCGTTTTTCTGTCAGACTGAATCCGTCAGACAGCAGACTGGTGCTGCTCGGAGAATGTGGAGTGACTGTGGACCCCAACAAGTTCTGCTCCTTTTTGGATAACACAGAGTTTCCTGCCACCTGGTGGCTCTGACATGGACCTCTCCTCGAGTGGGTGGCAAAGTACATGAGAAATGCACCGAAGAACAGAGCTCCCCAGAAGGAAAAAATATACCCAGCCAGGGCATGATGTCGTCCAGCACTGGAGTCTATTGACAGGAAGTAGACTGCTCGTTGGCAAGGTGTTGGGTCTCTTACTTCTGGTCCTCCCTCCTATGTTGGAAAGACAGCAAATAAAACACTTCGTTTTTGTTATTATGAAGTAAAAAAAGAAAGTTGTAGTTTGCTCACCAGGCACGTGCAGACATATTTACCCAGACTGTCCGCACTGACAGTCACCTCCAAGTCAGAGTGATGTCTTCTAATATGTCTCTGAGAAGGATGCTGCCAACTACAAGGTCTGGCAGACAGCTGGACACATGGTAACAAGACGCGCAGGCCCATGAGAACTTTCAGTTCACTGATTGGGGCGTTGCATCGTCCTGGAGTGAAGAACAAAATGCAAAAGTAGACCTTAAGTTATTTCTAATACTTTATTAGGAGAATAACGCATGTATGCTTGCATGTACATACCCTCTTCACCACCACACTTTTTCAATGCAGCATCCACCACATCACCTTGACCAGCACTGGAAACACAAATCCAGCTTTAATACTATAGTTACCGATCAAAGGTAACTTCCATTTAACCATATCTTTGAAAAAAATACAACAAAATAAAAAAGGCCCTTTGTATGCCGACAAATTTCTGTTGTGGAGGTGTATGCGTATCCCAGTGGCTCTAAGAGCCATGTTGCTGTGGGCTTTATTTAGAAAGTAAAACCGTATATGTGAGAGCAATCCTTCAATCCAAACCTAAGGCTAGAAAAGACTCGTACTCAGTGACTTGACCCAACAGTGGACGACCTCCATCAACTCGGAGTCACCATCGAGAAAGCAGAACAGCTGGCTCAGGCTCACAAGCACTGGAAAAACTTGGTCTATCTGGTTGGCTCAACGCCTGGGGAGGGTATCCAGTCCCCTTTGCTGGAACCATGATTGATTGATTGAATCAAGTATCTTAGAGAAGGAAACATGTTTTACATCCAATGAATTGAACAATCCATAGAATTGGTTTCATTTGTTCAATCTATCGTCAGGCTCAATATACACCGGGGGGAAGGATGGCTCAGTGAGTAGGGGGCCCGCCCTATAACCGGAGGGTTGTCGGTTCGATCCCCCGTGTTACGACCCTGGGGTCGTGGCCCTTTAAATCTTTCTGCCTGTCTGTCGTCACAGTATCTAGAGCGGCAGTTGGCCCGCCCACTGCGATTCGGAAGGCTGCTGGCTGCTCTCTGCGCGACTGACGCGAGTTTGATCCTCTGCCAACCTTTTGTTTTCATTGTATCTTTAGTAGTATTGTCTGTAATAAATCCCTTTAAACCTTTTACTTTGTGTGGCCTACCCCTTATTGTTGCTGCTCGCGAGCCGGAGTAGTAACAAATGGGGGCTCGTCGGTAACACCCGCCATGAGTTCATATCGAGGTGTCCTTGAGCAAGACACTGAACCCCCAATTGCTCCTGATGGTGGTTTGCACCTTGCATGGCAGCATCCCCATCAGGTATGAATGTGTGTGTGAATGTGAGCTACTCTGTAAAGCGCTTTGAGTACCGATGCAGGTAGAAAAGCGCTATATAAGTAGAGTCCACTGTACATCAGGCTAAGCCCAAGAAGACATGGTTTAATATTGTTGGGCACATTTTAATGCACAGTGTGCAAGAAGTCAAAGATCAGGACGCTCGTGGTTGGAAGAGTGAATTTGGCGTTTGGAAATGAATTTGGGAATGAGTCCTGTCGTACTTAACAGCAGTTCAGACAGCCCACCCTTTTCAGAGTCCATAGTTGGAGTGTTTGAGAGTGCTCCAAAGTTCTGCCTTGGGAGTGTAATGTTCACATTGACATTGACAGTAAGACCTGGAGGCTTTTGATTAGGAATAATGACCAGAGCCCAAGTGGTGTCCTGTTTTTAAACTTTCTGTGCTTGCCACATATTTCTGTAACAAACACCATGATTAAGAGTCTCCAAAAGCCCCCTTGGCATCAGGACACAAAGCCACAGTTTCACCAGTGACTATTGCCTCATTTGAGTCAATATAGTTAGTTTTTCTTTCAAGTCTAATGCACTATGTGTCCAGCCCACATGAGCTTGTATGAGATTGATCAACGAAATAAGAAAGATGGCCATCACACAGCCCCGCAGCACACTGGCGACCTGTTCGGGCTGTACCCTGCCCTCGTCTTGTATCAGTTGGCATGGGCTCCATCACCCCTCGCAACTCCGTAAGGGATAGATGGGTAAGAAGGTGACTGACTGACCATCACACAAAAACAATGACAACACACAATAATAGTCACCACCTGATCAGGCTCAGACTGCTCTTGTGACCCAACCTCAAACAAGTGAAGGGCTATAGTTGGTCAGTATTATGTCTTCTGGTTCATTTGAGATAAATCTGAACTTACTCTGCTTTTGTGACAATGCAGGTTTCATCTGTTGCGCTCCAAACGCAGCCCAGTCCTCTAGCTTTGGCACACACCTCACAGCTGGTGTACAGAGCACAGCCTTCAGCCTGAACACGAGCTAGAGACAGAGGACTGACCACCAAAGCCCGGCCCTGGAAACACAAGCACGCCATCCAGTATCACATAGGAATCTAGTATTTGTGGGATTGTGTTTGTAATATGATTTCATAACCTCTACCTGGTACAATAAGATGTTCTTAACAGACTCCTGTGGTGAGAACAGAGGGATTTCCTGCAGTAAGCTGGCGTTCTGACCCACTATGGCCACTCTGTGAAGCTCTCCGTGGTCTGAAGAAAAAACACAAGAGGGACGTTATGTTCTTAGTAGTCCTTGAACCTTTTCTACGTTTTTCTACATGAACTTCTTTTGAAAAATCTGTCTTGATGAGCTTAGTCATCAAACCTATTTGTAGTTTTCAAACAAAACAGTCTTTCCATTCCTGATGGCTGCCATTGTTTGCTATCTAGCCACTTTGGACTGTCCAATCAGCAAGTCTTAAAACGGTGACATAGAAGACCAGAAGAGAAGACCTTAGCAGACCATCTCAAAATCCAATAACGCTGTCTTTATGTAGAGGAAGCCAGCAGAACAGACTCACAGAACCTTAACCAAAGCTCTGCCAGTCTACTTGGCAACAAATGCTGGCTGAATTGTGATTGGTCAAATTCTTTACCTGTTCCAAGATGCAGCACTGCTCTTCTCTGTTCCTCTCGGCTTTCCACTGGGCTCACAGCCAGCTTGGTATAAACAATGCCTTTACGGACGAGCAAGGGGGCAGCAGTGACGCTGTTCTCCATCAGAAGGTGGTCTCGCACAAAAGTTAACACTTTGTCCGGGAGGAACAAAGAGGAAGCAAATCCTTCTGACTTTAACGCATTATTCAAACACTAAAAAAGAGATTCATACAATTTTTTTTTAAAGTTGATATATGATAAAATAGAGAAACACTGAGTGATTAATGACAAGAGGATTTACTTGGCCGGGTCGTGGAGTAGGAATGGGCTCAGCGTTAAACGTGTCACAATTCTTTTTCATCTCTTTAAAGGGACCGTCCATCACTCGGTTTATATCAGACAGACTAAAAACACACACAGCTGATACCGCTTCAGGCTCCCTGGGGGAAAAAAAAAAAGACTTACTTTTAACCATTGCATCAATGAACAGTTTTGGGTTGTTGAAGGTAAAGTGACTGATGTGGCTAGCTCTCCTGATTCTATTCCCAGAAGCTCCAGTCTTCACACAGTCACTCCATTCTAACTCAAACTTCCTGTTAGGAATTGTTTTGCTTACCACTGTGAAGTGAACAGTGCATAGAAGTACGTGCCGTCGGGATCACCAGGAGTGTGCTGTTGGGTATGAACATCTGTTAAGACGTTGTAGCGCTGCCCGCTAGCTCTGTCTTCACAAACTAGCTGAGCCTTAAGAAAAGTGGTCCAGCGTCGCTGCAGGGTCTTCATCCCTCCAACATCTGACTAAAAGCATATTAATAAATAAATTCAACTTGTTTGAAGCAAATGACATGAACCATCCAGATGAGATGTGGGTTACCTTGCAGACACGTGCCACCCTTGACACCTTGACTTTGGTGTATAACTCATACTCTTTGGCAATTTCAGTGAAGAAGAAATAAATTTTATCATCATCTCCTTGTGGATTATTGTCTGGGGATTGCGCTATGAAGGCCGAGCTGACAAACTCTGGTTCTAAAGAAATAAACAATACATACAAAATAAAAGTCACTTTTGTCTTCTTTAAAAAAATAGATTTATAATCAAAAGATGAACATTTGTGAATGTGTGTGTCACCATTGAGCCAGTTGGTGGAATGTTCATTTCTGACACGATTCTGTTCTGGACCAGTCGCTCTAGAGATGTCAAAAAGTGTTCCCAGGAAGTTAGTCGCAGCTGCTGTGTAGAGGATCCCATCTGGTTAAGACATGGATAAAGAAGAAAGTTTGCAACTTAGAGCGGTTAAAAAAAAAATCAACACAAGAAGTAGATAGACTCCACTTGCCTGCCATGACAGCTGTGTAATGTTGGTTAGGTTCAAAGGGGCACTTGCCCTTTCCGATTTCCATTTTCACACCTCCATTCTCATCTTTTTCCAAAGTAAAGGACAAGAGCTCCTTTGGATTGAAAGAAAAGGAACATGATTATTACGCATGCTGAATTGTTCATTTATCAGTTTCTAAATCAACTACTTTAGCTTTCCTCTGTGCAAAGCTTTAGTTACAATAGCAATTAAATATGCATCACTGGAAAATCTGAAAATTATGTGTGGCATGATGGACCTACTTACCAAAAAGGCACATTGAGGTTCAAAGGC
This sequence comes from Neostethus bicornis, assembly GCA_902685375.1. Taxonomy (NCBI): domain Eukaryota; kingdom Metazoa; phylum Chordata; class Actinopteri; order Atheriniformes; family Phallostethidae; genus Neostethus; species Neostethus bicornis. The sequence goes on along the minus strand of LR738558.1, from coordinate 5,310,282 downwards.
ATAAGTTCCACACACATAGACACGACCATCTCCCAGAAATTCTAACAGACGGATGTAGTTGTGGCAGTCTGCCTGCAGAGGGAGACATAACACAACACATCAAGGACAGAACATCTATTTAAGATTTACATGGTTTCCATGAATAAAATTCAAGTTGGGTATGAATGATGAAATATTTCATTGATTCACTAAATTTAGGTGGCGCAGTGATTAGCACGGAGGCCTCACAGCAAGAAGGTCAGGGGAGTGGGAATGAGGCATGAAACACTGGTCTCTCTGTGTGGAGTTTGCATGTTCTCCCCGAGTATGCGTGGGTTTCCAGTACTCCAGTTTCCTCTCACCCTCCAAAAAAATGCATGTTAGGTTGATTGGTTGCTATGAAATTGCCCCAGAAATTTGTATGTGTGTGGCTCTGCAACAGACTGGCAACCTGTTCAGGGTGGACCCTGCCTCTTGCCTGAAATCAGCCGGGATAAGCTCTACAACCCCCTACGACTCTGATAGAATAAGTGGTTCAGAACACCAAATGAAACAAGATTCAGATATGTCTAAAAAACGAACACGGATGTGCACCGATATAGATGAAGGTTGAAATATAGGTATGCACTCTTTTTTTCATGACTGTTGAAAGAAGCTTGGATCTTATTCCAAGCTACTGATCCATCAAGCTGAAGAGTAGAAGCTGCATTTTTGTGAATTCTGTGATCAAATAATCAATGGCTGACTAGAAATCAGAGACCATGTCACTTTAAGAGACACATGAGATCCGCAAAGCTACCTAAAACCATCCCTAATCAGACACACCCAGCATGAGGAGTAAGACCGGTCAGATCCATGAATTAATAATTTATGACTTAGTAATGTTAGCTGTTTACTAAATGTGTTCATTGCAAATAACAGTTGAAAATCCATTCTTCAAATTCAATTTGATCTACTTTGTAAATAAAATGACACTGTCAGAAACCACGTCATGTGCGGTGCAAATAATTACTGAATGGTTCGACTTATCATCAGAAATCTGTGAAAAACGTTCATTTAAAACTCAAACTTTTAATCTACAGAATAATCTGCAGACACTAGAAGCTCACCTCTGTTTTTCCTTTTCCCATGCAAGACTTTCTTTTGCTTTCTGGCACGTCCCAAACAATCTGGAAGAAACAAATGACTAGGTTAGTAGAAATCTGTTACAAAATGATTCATTTTCAATTGGTCCAATTTTAAACCGATTTGAAGTAAAAATGCATCTGCTTTTTGTTTTTATAGTTAAAGCATAATAATGTAACATAGAAATGTAAGGGAAAAAAAACCCCTAGAAACACAAGCTCACCTTCTGTGGTTGCTTGTTCAAGTTGTTGGTGTCCACAGACATTATGACATCTTTAGCTCCCAAATAGAGGATACCAGATGAACGGTTCAGAAGGAAGGTGCTGATATTGGTCGAACCCTTGAGCATCTCTGGATCCAGAATGACGTCTATGAGGCAAAGAAAATGAGAGAGGACGAGTTTAAACATCAAGAATTAAAAAAACAATTACAGAGTCAAACATTGTTATCCTCATGTTGCAGCAAAGAAATGACAAAAATTAAAATGAAATTTGTGTCTCCAATCAATTGGACATGAATACATTTGATCTGTTAAAACCGTCATCCATGAAAATACTTAAAAAGGTAATGCAGGTTTTTTTGGTAATTCACCCAAAGTGAATTTCAGACTTGAAATGATTAAGTGGGAATCTGAGTTGTTGTCTCTTTTTGTTGTGCAATTTTTAGTAGTTCCGTTCCGTCGTCTCCCTCTTATCCGGGGCCAGATCGCGGGCAACAGCCTCAGATGGAAAGCCTAGGTTTTTCCAACCCCAGCTGCATCCTCCAGCTCACCCAGGAGGATCACGAGTCATTCCCCAGCCAACTGTGAGACATAGTCTTTCCAGCAGGTCTGGGATCTGCCTCTTGGTCTCCCCCCGGTGCGACTTGCCCGAAACACCTCACCAGCGAGACGCTTGGGGGCATCATGACCAGAAGCTCGAACCACCCCATCTGGCTTCTCTTGACCTGGAGGAGAAACAACTCGACACCGAGCTCCTCCCGTATGGCAGAGGTCCTCACCCGATCTCTGAGTGAGAGTCCAGTCACCCTATGGAGGAAGCTCATTTCGTCCGCTTGTATCCGCGATCTCATTCTTTCGTGCACCACCCACAGCTGGTGACCATAGGTGAAGGTGGGAACGTAGATCGACTTGTAAATTGAGAGCTTTGCTTTTCGGTTCAGCTCTTTCTTTACCACGACGAACCGATGCAGTGTCCTAGTTATTGCTGACGCCACACCGATCCGTCTGTCGATCTCCCGCTCCATCCTTCCTCCACTTGTTAACAAGACCTTGAGATTCTTATAGCATTTTTTTTAAATGGTCTGGAAGCAGAATTAGGCCTCACTTTAAAAGAAATCCTTTTGGGGAACACAACCCCTGGGTTAGCAGCTCATCACATTCACCCAGTTTCTGATACAATCAATAGAACTCTGAGCATCACATGAAACTTGTGATTATCATCACTCTATTCTGACATGATTTTCCACCTACAGCCTGTCTGTCTAAAAAAAAAGAAAAACATGCCAACAGAAAAACATCTGTCTTTAACTAAATCCCAATCATTTTCTTTCCTCTTGACTGAGTCCAGACGGCCTCATCTGCTCTACTTCTGCTCTCCGTAACATTTCACATGAATGTTATTTTTCTTTTACCAAGTAGCCATCTGCTCACCAGAAGGCCTCCGGGAAGTCGGTAGCAACAGTGACTTCTTGTTTCTTTAATTTGTTTGCAGACATTTTGCCCTGCACAGACATTTGAGGGCAAAGGAACAAAATACCATAAAATTTCTTTGTAACATCCACAAAAAAATGTCATAATGTGATTTTCTGTTACTCTTAATTTTGAGCATCCTGTCCAACTTTTTTCAGACAGTGACACTAAAAAACTTAATAAATCCTAATCAATAAACTAGGTCTTCAAAATAAAAAGCAAAAACTCATCCTCTCAATCTTTTTCTTTATTTCTTGACCGCCTATTATTTTCTTGGCAACGTTTTCAGTTCTTGGACTGACATGCACATGGATGCTGGCGTGTTGCAAAGTGGACGTGAGTGAAAGTGACACAGGCCAGAGGCGACATCTGAAGCTGTGTCCTTGTGAACTTTTTCTCACCGGCTGTGTAGGACACACACATATGCACATGATGCCTCCACCTGCTGTGAACCCTAATGCAGAGAGATGACTCCACAAGAAGCACCATCTGCCACTGTTACACACACTCGTGCTCATATATACACACTTATAAATCATCAGCAAAATATAAATAAATCCTACAGACATGTAGGAGTTATTAAAATAACTTCAAGTTGAATGAAATTTAAAGTAATTTAATTAAGTTAATAACTGTTTTTGTAAATTAACAAGTGAAAAAGGTTTGACGTGTGATGTTTAGTAATAAAACGATGCTTTTCAGATTGGTTGAAAACATCTTTATCTGCAGGAGAATCAGTGTACAAAATCGTGGTGAGACCGGCGATGCTGTTTGGTTTAGAAACAGTAGCACTGAAGAAAAGACAGGAAGCAGAGATGGAGATGCTGAGGATCTCTCTGGGAGTGACCAGGATGGACAGGATCAGGGGAACAGCACATGTTAGAGGTTTTGGGGATAAAGTTCAAGAGGCAAGACTGAGATGGTTTGGACATGTGCAGAGGAGAGAGAGAGAGTGCATCGGATTTGGAACCACCAGGAAAGAGGCCTACAGGAAGACCAAAGAGGAGGTTCATGGATACAGTGAAGGAAGACATGAAGATAGTTGGTGTGACCAAAGAGGATGCAGCAGATAGGGTTAGATGGAAGAAACTGACTTGGTGTGGCGACCCCTGAAGGGAAATGCCCAAAGAAGAAGAATCAGATTTAATATTTTATTTGATTGTATATGTGCATGTGTTCAGTGTGATTACACGACAATGCCAGCAATCTATTGGAGATTATCACCTTTAAAATCTACTAATTGCAAAAAAAAATCAAGATTGTCTCATTAAGAGCACGTATCTTCTTTTTTGTTTTTATCAAGTTTTCAAATTGAGCACAACAGCTCTAAGTCTGCATCACAAGACTGTAAAAAAATCATCCCATCAGAATCAAACAAACTGTTGACGGTTCAAATAATAAAATATCTGATGGCTTTACTTGCAAATATCAACCTCAACATTGGATTCTTTTTTAGAACCTGATTAGCTGAATAAAAATGACTGCAAAGGTTAAAATCACTGAATAAGTAAAATCCTAAAATACAAAATTCTCTCCCCTGTCATGAATGATTCATTTACTATGCATTAAACATGATTTCCAGAGAGGAATACCGGTACAGTCTGTGTGTGGCTGCATGTATGTAAGCCTGCATGTGTGTCTGTTTGTGTGTGTGTGTGCAGATTACTGCTGGTGGGGGATGTCCATTAAAAGGTTTAATAAACAGATTTTCACTCAGGGGAACAAACCGTGGTCTCTGACTGCAGGGCATAGGGGGACAGAACCTAGCAAGAAGTGATAAATTATACACCTCCCTCCTCCATGTGCCAATCAAAACCAACGGGATGGTGCAAAGAGATGCAGAATGGTGCACATGTTCCTGCCCCCACAGCTGCACACCACAAACCCAGACCGTGTGCAGACACACATTTACAGAGCTATCATCCACTCAAGGCCATTTTTATTTTTCCACCTGTGGTTTCCTGTGAATTGTTTCTCTCCAGATGAGAGCAGACCCACCAGAACACACAGAGTAGAGCGATACAGTCTAGATGATTAAAAAATGTTTATCGTTCCATTTCTCTTTGATTGTTTCTGCAGTAATATATCAATTATTACAGAAAATATTGAACTAAAAAGCCAATTGCAATTGCACTAGTGTGGTCTTTTCATCACCAAGCTGCTTAATGTTTTCTGATTTGCAGGGGTTTGTGACATGCTTTATGTTTCTCAGCTCAGGGAAGGTGAGCGATGGACCTCCAACAGGTTGAGGTTTCATGCACAGAGATAACAAGGCAGGAAGATCAAGAAAAAAATTGATAGTATTTGTGTTGCTGCCCTAAAATCTCCTTTTCTCCTTTATGACAGCTATTTCAAAAGAAAGTCAGACCAAAGTAAGCAATAAAACTTGACAAACTTTCCAGAGAATAATTAAGCATACTTAAACTGTGGTCGAGTGTGATAAATATTCTGTTGGGATCCATGATTTAAAAAACAATATAAATAGTTTTTTAAATAAAAAAAGAGGCTGCTGCAATAAATTGAATTTCAAGCTAGACTTATTGTCTCACACCTGGAACTTATAATGCAAAGCTTATTCTATCTTGAGCATTTGAATGAAGTCACAAAGGACACAAATGTTCAGGGACACTCACCCCATTGTACAGAGCAACAAATCAATAAACAATAAATGAAGGTCGAACAGTTGCCAAGCATCATTACTTTTTATACACTGAACGTAACTCACAAATACACAAATAAAGAGGCTGACCAAGTATCTAGAGAAACTAAAAATGGTCGCCAAGATTGTTTCTTTGTGTGCATAACCGCTCATTATAGTTCCCGAGTGGCCTATTGTCTTTTCTTTGACTGAAGACAGATGTTTGCTGTTTAGGAACATCCTGCCTCCGAACTCGTTTGTACTGAGTTAGAAGCAAGTTTCAGCTTTTGGAAAGTGTTCACCAAATAAAAGTTAAGGGGAAACATCTTTAAAAACATAAAAGGTAAATTTATTTATGTGTGATAAAAGCTAAAAAAAAAACAACAAAAAAAAAAACCCTATTTGTGCTTTTAATCGTTTTTAATATGAGACAATTTTTTTGCTTCTCAAAGGCATCGGATGTGAATGAGCTGCTGTTTATTCAGTCTCCAGTTCCAGTGTACCAGTACAGATGTAATCTTATTCTAATTAAATATGCATTTAATTTAATATTGTTCTGTGGTTTGGTCCACCCTGAATTAAAAAGATGAGAAATACAGCAGCTCAAACTCTTTACAGATTGATGTTTTCTCTTTTGAAAGCATGTGCTCTATTTATAAGTGTTGCAGCACAAATGTTACAGCTGAAATTAAACTTCTGTGGTGGAAATAAACCGAGCAGTTGAAAGCGAAATGGACACATAAAAACAAACAGTATCGCTCTCCGCTACTCGCTCAGTTTTGCAGCAGGTCTGGCGGTTCAGACAATAAACAGTGTCTGCATAATCCATCAGCTTAAAAGGACCTCAAACTAGTAAGCATTTAAAAAAAGTGTGACTTTTTAAATCTGGAAGAGTCATTGTGAGACTGGTGATGTGATTGCAAAACTAAACACTGAGAAACAACAAGACTTTAAAAAGAAACAGGGTGTGTTTGACTTAAAAACAACAACATCTTAATTTAACTTTCACTGCGGTTTGGCATTAAAATACAAGTCTTTTTCTAAACATTTTTTTTTTAATTCCCAAATCAGCCCGTAGTTAATGAATCGTTTTATTGGTTCTATTTAAAAAAAAGCATGCAAGCTTTGTTTTGTGGAGTTGGAAGAATTTTGTTTGGCAGCAGTTTGGAAAGCATTTTAAAATGAGACATTTTGGGAATTGGTATGTTTTATAATGTGTTTGTTAAAGCTAACTAATCAAATAAATTTAATGAGATGTGTCACATGGCAATTGTACAAATAATAAAATTCCTTCGTCTTTATTTCTAATTAAAGTTATCTCTACATTTTTTCATGTTTGTATTGACGCCTTGCTGCTTCAAAGGAAAGTCATTGATGGATGGAATGGAAAAAAAAAAACATGATTAAAGCTAAGATGATAAACCAAATTATTCTCCCTGAGCGACCTGTTACTAAATGGCCCATCGCCTGGTACTTGATGTAGGAGATCATGTTAGAGGGAATGAACTGACTTGTTGTGGCGCTCCATAAAGACAAAATGCCAAAGGTAAAAAAAACATCAAATTAACTTCTAAATAAAATATTTTGAATTGTTAAATTGATTCTCGTTGATGTGAGCCTGATCCTCACAACGACCGAGATTCTTCTTCTTTTGGCATTTCCCTTCAGGGGTCGCCACAGCAAGTCAGTTTCTTCCATCTAAAGCAACACATCACAGCAACCGAGATGAAACATTCACATTTGCACATTTATGACTTCCACTGTGTATCAATACAAGCTCCCTCACACATAAAAGTACATTTAAAACTTGTAACATTCAGTCAAACAGAAAAATACGCAATTCCGACCAGAACAGGAAGCCATTAGGTAGCACTCGTAAATCTTTTGCTACAAGTGTACTTTAAACTGTTTCCACTGCCAGTCTGGCTTTTCTCTTTTTCACTTAAAAGGTGAAGACATCAAGAAAAAGCTAAATGACCCTGACACCCTCCAAAAACCTCCCCTTAGAGGCTGCTCTTTAGCACAGAGTAACTCACACATAGTTAAACTCCTGAGGGGAGTGGGGAGTTATCAACCATATGGTCACAGTATGAGAGGACATGGAAATGGACTAGTATATGATGTCATACCTCCATTTTCTGAACGGTTAATCCAGCCCTGTTTGGTGTGGAGTATAAGTGTAAGCAAATAGCCACACCAGTGATCAGATACCCTACAGAAACAATAAAGTGGCCAAACCAGGAGATGCTGACCACAATAAAAGCACCTCACAGTGCATGAAGGATTCCAACCGAAACCCAACTCCAAGAGACTGTACGCTGGATGAGCTCCACAATCCAGGATAAAACATCCACCTGGACATCAAAGACAATGAGAGACCCTGTATGGGATATTCAACCAGACCACAACTGAAGTGGTTTATCTCCAGAAATCCTACCAATGGCTTGAAAGGGTTTTAGGGCAGCACAGCCGCTTTCATTTCTGCCGCAGGGAGAAGTTCCTGAGCACCAGAGACATGGACAGCCAGATCTACCACATCAGAGGACCCCAAATGTAGGCTCTGCAAAGAGGCCCCCAAATCAATCCAGCACATACTGTGTCTGTACAATGCTGACAGGGAAAGGATACACAGAATGCCATAACCAAATGGCCTATAGTAAACAGGAACATCTGTATGGAGTATGGACTGGAAACCCCAGATTTCTACAGGAAAGCACCTCTTAAAGTTGGAGAGAATAATCAAGACAGAATCCTGCTGGACTTCCAGAAGTAGACTGACCAGACATCATGGTGGGGGAAAGTTGTAGTGGTGGATGCGTCATTACCAAGGGATGATAACATCAGGAAAAAGGAGCACGAGAGGGCAGAGAAGCTCCAATGGCTTAAGCAAAAGGTTGGCGAAGGCTTGGAAGGTGAAGGTAACAGTGCATGGTAACTGTGGTGATCAGAACTGTCAGGGCAGTAAAACCCCAAACTGAATGTGATCCCTGAAAAGACCTCGGACATCTCAGTCCAGAGGAATGCAGTCCTTAGGGACTGCAAGAATGCAGTGCAGAACTGGTCCAATGGGATGAATAGTTCTGTGTTTGTGCTTGGATATATTGTGGTTATTCCACACAGCTCCTCTAAATTTTCTCATCTCGTATCCATCATTTCATTTTCAGCATCCCACCATCTCTGCTACCCCATTTTCTCAGTGTATACCACCCCCATCCTCTCTCCCTCTGGCCATGGATGATAAGAAGCAGCACCACTAATCAGGCTTGCCCTAAATTCACCCAGGCCCCGCAGGATTACAGTGTGTTGGTTTTTGGAGCTGCCGGCATTCACCAACCTGTGCATGGGAAGAGTGTGTATGCGGAACTCAGTTTTTGAATGAATGAGTCATAGAGTCAACACAATGAATCTATTTTTATCTAACAGTGAATAAAACTGAGCAGTCAGATAATAAAGCTACTGAATTTTTTAATTATTATTAGTCGACTCTATTAGAAATTTTTCAACTCAGGAACAGGAAGTAATTCATTTTAATGATGAGACTAAATTAATTTACTGATATATGACCTATATCCACCTCACCCCCAACAAACTATAATCGTTTATTCACAATCTTAATTGATTTTTAGACCTCTTACAAAAGTTTTTAGAAGTTCAAAAAATAAAGGGGCTTTTTCTCGACCAGTGAAACATACAATCTAGATGAGTCAGCAGTAAACAGTTGCCACATTTTTCAAAGAAAGAGCAGGAAGTTGGGATTAATTGAACAACTAACCTTCAAGCCTATATTTTTTAGAAATTTTCCTATTTTTTCTTTTTTTTTTGCTAAAAGTTTACTGGATCACTGTTGATTCCTTATTGAAAGACGTGAGAACGATTGTTCCGAAATGGATGAAAATAAAGTTTTGGAGATGCTAATATCATCTCGGGATTCTCCCAGGTGAGCTGGAGGATGCAGCCAGGGTGAGAGAAGCCCGAGCTTCCCGTCTGAGGCTGTTGTGCCCGCGACCTGGCCCTGGATAAGCAAAAGACAACAGAACAGAACACATGCAGCATAAATGACAGTGAACTTGGTCAAGTGGATATAAATGAGATTATTACATCCATCAGAGATTTTTTTTTTAAATGTTTGGTAGAATTTTATTGTTCCAATGAAGACAATGACCCGTTTTTCTGTATTTACGTTCTGGCTGCTGTAAACAGACTAAACAAGTGAGAAGTCTATGTCCTTAAAGCCAAACAGAACCAGAGCAGATGCAACAGTTGTACCAAATCCTGAAGGTGAAGCACATTATGTGAATTAGATGATTCTATGCTTGCAGGAAGTTACATCAACGCTTTCTTTGGAGAATTTTAGGGGAAAAAAATGGAAAAAATAACTGGCAAACTTACAGATGTTTGCTCTCTGTTACCCAGTAAACAGCCACAGACTCACAAAGCATGAAGAAGAGATTTTCAGGAAAAAGAAAAACCCCAGTGGTGTTGTCAGAATGCTGCTGATGCCAACAGGGACATTCACCCAAGACACACATATGTAGCAGAGAATCTATGATCTGCGGTTTATTTGGCAGGTAAACAGCACACAAGAAGAGCTCAACCTGGAAAAAACCAACCAAACACTGTGTATGTGCGGTTGCACACATCACTTAAATCTTTATCAAGTTTTTACCCAGCATGCACACAACCATACAAAAAAAGCCACACATTTCTCAGTAAAACTGCAGAAACCACACAGTGGTGGCTAACATCTGCACAACATATAATGGGAAATGCAACCACTCACAAACACACACACACACACACACACAGGACCGATACAATACAGTATGAGATGAAGCAACAGCTGTCCGTGCTCATATTTGTCAATGACGCTTCTAGAGTCACAAGGTCAAAGCTTATGTGCTCTTTACTTGGAATATTAAATGAATGCAAGTCTTTAACACACAGACCACAAAACCAATGTCAAACCAGCTTAGGTCAGTTTCGTTCTGCTGACGTCTTTTTACTTTTGATAGTCTGGTTGGTTTTATTGACCATCCATTTCTCTGAAAACCAATCCACAGCTAAAATACACTTATCTGTAAACACTAGTGCTATTTTACAACAGAAAGCAGAAGTATGTTTCTCAGAAACAGTGAAGATACACAAGCATCTAAAAAACCTGACATATAACCTGATGAAACAATGTGAACTTTTTTTTTTCAAATACTCCCCACACAAAAGTGAACCATAGGATCAGAGAGACCAATTTAATGGGATAGCTCTTATGACAAAAAAAAAATTATTACATCTGCTTGTTGGTTCAGATAATTGTGAATTTAATCAGCACAAACTGTCCATTTTTTATATCCTGTGCATTAAAACAGATTAACTTCTCACCAGTTAAAAGAAAAATGTCTGAAGAACAAATTGCACAAGCAAATCTGACTCTAAGGTCTCAACCGGAAAAGGTATAGTGCCCTCTATAGGTCAGGGACAGTATCAATGGGGTATTGTTCCCGATTAAGGCAGGATTGGGAGATAGCCATGCTGACTGGTGCTATCCACAAAAATCAAGACGCTGCTCACTCTGTCATGGTGAAGAGAGCTTAGCCATAGAACAAAGATCTCAATTTACTAGTTGATTAACGTCATGACTCTCACATATGGTCCACCGGCTGTGGGCGGTATCCCAGAAAAACAAGATGAAGACAAATGAATGACATGAGGGGCTCGCTCATTCGGGAGGCGCTTTGGGTAAGCCATCGCTCTCTTGGTAGAGAGGAGCTCGATGGGGTAGTGCAGGTATCTTGTTTGAATATTTTGCTTTTAACGTCAAGCACGTTTTGTTACTCTTGAATAAAAAGGGCTCTCTAGCTAAATATTGATTTGATTCAAGTTAGGGTGCCTCCCTGACCGTTCTAAACCAAGGTGCTCTAGGTATATTCCACTGGAAGGAGACGCAGAGGTCTCGTGGTGTTACCTGACCACAAAAAGAGGCAAGAAGAGAATACGATACTAATTACAAGTCTCCTGGATTCCAGCCTTATCCTGAACACCTGGGTGATTAGCCTGGTACCAATCAGCTGTGCATCGTCAGCCTGCTGCCTATTTAAATGCAATCACTACAGACTTTCATGTCGGGTCATTACAATCCCTTCTAGCAAGGTCACCTTGTTTTCCTGACCATGATGATATTATGATTGAACTCTGGTTTAATAGTTGAACTTTTGAATTCTGAGTTAATTTTAAAGCCTCACTGGACTTGTGTTTAATAAACCCTGTTTTGATGTCCTGTGATTGGGTCCTCCTCCTTCCACATCCCCAAACCCTGACATCCATCTATTTTCTAAATCACCTACTTAAATCCTGAGTCTCAAAAACCAATCAAATGTTATCTTTACTTCTTCTTTTTAAGGTCACAAATGAGTTCAGCTACTTCCCCCTCATTTCTGTCTTGAGAAATGAGATCATTGTACCCAAAGTGTTAAAGTTCACTTCATTAACAGTGTCCCAATTGTGTCTTAGTGACGTGTAAATGAGCGAGTGTAATGTGAAGGTGTAGAGGGACATGCTATCTTACTACAAATCATCTATGGAGAAAATGTTTTAGGAATTATTCATGCCAACTAAAAAATCCATTGAGTTGTCTTTATGATACTTTCACAACAATGTTAACGACATCAATCAACCTCTTCATTGAATAGTCGTCTTCATGTTATTCCAAAACACAACCACTGCTTCAGTAGAAAGACGTGTTGAATTGAAATATGAGCCTCATCATTTCACGTTATGAGCAGTGGAAACCTTAAAAAAAATTTACCCTCCATCTGGGGCAGTCCAAACATTAAGCCTGTTTGGGTTAAAACCACAGAATCAGCCGTAGGTGAGACCACATCCTACATGGCCTCTAACGGTGTCAAAAACATCTGTTTCTAACAAACACATTTCCAGCAAATGTCGAGTTAAATTCCAACTGGCTTCACCGTTTTTGGTAAGAATGGTTTCAAGAAGCCTGCAGTGCAGATAATATATGATTAAAATATCACTACAAATCTCTTATTTGTCAAATTAAAACCCTAGCATTATAATAGAGACCCAAATGAAATGTTCTCGTTTATTTTCAGAAAGCCTTTATTCTTCTTGGTTTTTGCAGTATCTGGATCTTTTCTTGTTTGTCCAACCTTGAACTCTATCTCGCTGGATAAATAACTTCCTCTTTTGGCTTTGTCTCTACAGACTGTGCTCCTCTTCAAAATATTAGCAAGATGTCAGAAAATAAAAGTCACTAAAAGCTGAACAGATGAGAAATCTTTAGCTGTAGATCAGTGGCAATAATTCCATTATTTATAAAACCACAAGACTCTTTTTAGTGCAGTGTCGGTAACAAAAGACATTTCCTTTATTGGAATCAGAGAAAGATACTAGACATTTTTTTTGTAACTTTTACCAGATCTCAGATTAGGAAGGTTTCAGATTAATACAGATTATTATTGACTTCTTTGTTTCAGAATTTGATTGGGCATAACATTTTTGAATCATTGACAAAAACAACTTTATGTGCCCCACAAAATCAGCTGCGTTCGCATATCAAGGAGTGGGTGTATTTATGAAACAGAACAAAGTTTCAAATGTGTTGGAACGGGTTTGGCGGGCTAACAGACTGTAGATCAAAGCGAGGAACATTTAACCACAAGCTAATGACCTTGCCAATGGTGGGTGTGTTTGGAAGTACAGCTTTGTGTTTATCAAAATGCATAAAGCCTTTATTAAATCTGTCCAAACAAGTTAAATTGTTGATGAATAATACTTAAAAAGTGAGGTTAAGGCGGTGTGAATCCTTCTCACATTTCTTCTTTAAGCACTGCTCGGCCTTTTTCCAGGTACGGTAGCTGGAGCTCTCGAATAATCCAAGACTCTACACGGCTCAATCTAAGAGGAAAAAATGGCTTTCAAACATGAAACAGACGCCCCGCTTCGCTTCTTCATTTATCATTTTGTGGACAGAACAATGGACACATTGTGACTCTGTACATCTCGCTGTCTCCTGTTACAAAAAATAATTGCCTCTTACTGCTCTATACACTCCGAACTCACTTGGGTTTCACAAAGTCAAAGTCAGACAAACGGCTTGTGGCTAGAAGTGTGTAGCTGATCTTTTCTCAGCAGACAGAAACTCAGACATGACATCTAAATACTGATACCTTCACAAGGCCGTATCAGCTGATAACGATGTGTATTCTAGGACAGAACAGAGGGAGGATGGTATGAGGAAAAACCTTGGTAAAAAATAAACTTCCATGTCTGTGCAATTTTTTCATGGTCAGCTGGATCCGGTGTGTTTGATAAAAAAAAAAAAAAAAAGCTTTCACAAGCCATTCTCTTTGTGAGAAAGTGTTTCTATGCAGTTTAGAATCTATTTAGCATACCAAACCATACAGCTAGAGCAATATAAGAGGGCGAACCAGAGAGAAGTGGAAAGAGGGGAGAAGTCACCAGGGAATTTGAATAAATAAAATGTATAATGGAGAGAAAACCTCGTAGGAGACGAAGAGTATAGCTTGGATTAGATTTGAACAAGATAAATAGCACATTTTTTATATACTGTATGTGTAAATGAGGGTTTTTTATTATTATTTTTGCATTTTTTTCTTTCAAGATGGACTAAATGGCCGAGCGGATCTGCATTATCTTTATTTTAATAATGAAAAAAACATCTGCTGTACATAAGTGGAGAGCCCAGAAGCCCGAAGCTCTCCACAATGACAAATTGGAATATCAATACAGACTGACGCATCAGTCTTTGTGTGCGATGCAATAAAACAGGAAGCTGCTGACGTGACAGATGCAGATGGAAAATGCAGGGTGGGCAAATCCAGCTTTGTGATTGGATTGGGACCATTTTCTGAGTCTGCTTTTGCAGGCAGTGTTGATACGGTTCAGTGCACGTGTCTTAGGTAATATACAGCAGCTAAGGTCGATAGGTTAACTGCTCTTTTCTTGTAAAATGACTGCTCAGGGTCTTTTGTGGTATGCAAGGCTCATATCGGTCTTTATCCTGCCCACAGATTCCAAGATCAAAAGACTAAACTGAAAAAGCAGAAATTCTGCAAATTTGTCTTTTGACAGGGTAGTTTTTCAATAAAGTAAAGTTTTATAAAAACTGCCAAATAAAATCTGGATACAAAAAGTATAAATATTATTGCACAGATCTAGATTATGACCATTTTTCTAAAAGGTTACAAAACTCCGATCAATATCAGTTTAAAATGGAAAACTGACTTTGTATGGATGTCATGAAACTACATTTATTGTCTGATACCCGAAATCACACTTGCACTAAAGACACAATCACATATTAAAGAAACATTTAGAAAATAAATTTTGAAACAGTAAATAATGGAGATCTACCAAACCAATTCTTTCCATGAGATGCTTCACTGTCACCTAACACACACCACGCAGGCTTAGAAAGCAGGAAATGATGCTTGTGTGAAAAACGATGTGCCAAAATCCATCATCGATCGTAATCTTAGATAAGAAAGATGCATATTCACACGCATAACATGATAAAAACAAACATCATTGGTTTGCTGTCACACAACGATAAGAGCTTGTGGCCTTGCAGAGCACCCAAAGCACACACAGCCAGTCCATACTAAATAAATGATGTGTGTTATTTTCACATGACTGAAGTCCCAGTGCTGATTCACTGTGGTGTCAGTGAACCGCTGTGCCCTAACGCACTTGGCGCACACATATCATAAAGTTCCACTAAAACATTTAACATGAAGTATTTTAGTGCAGAGAGAGTGAAGCAGTCGGAAGGTGACACAGAAGTCATGCTGGATTGTTTACATGCTGCAGAACACCATTAATGTGGGATAACTTTCTTGACATGGGAACGCTGATGCTACATGACCTGATTACCGTCTGATAGTTACAAAGTAAATAGTGTTTATGAAAACCCGCTTTTTAATGAAGAACTCCTCCTCATAGTCTTGATCAGGCCTTCACACAAACATTTCCTGTTCAGTATCTGATCCACATCAAGTTCCATCTTTAAACTCCTCATAGACTGCCTAGTGATATCCTCGTGCTCTGTCTTCCCTTTTTTTTCTTTATTGAGTATTAAATATTTAGGATTTAATGAGCAGGACCCAAATGGAAAAGTGAGGTTACAGGGAGAAGAGATAAAAAAGGTGGAAGATTTTAAGCACTTAGGATCAACAGTCCAGAGCAACGGAGAGTGTGGAAAAGAGGGGAAGAAGCGTGTGCAGGCAGGCTGGAACGGGTGGAGGAAAGTATCAGGTGGGATGTGTGATAGAAGAGTTTCAGCTAATATGAAAGGAAAAGTGTACAAAACCGTGATGAGACCGGCCATACTGTTTGGTCTAGAAACAGTGGCACTGAGAAAAAGACAGGAAACAGAGATGGAGGTAGCAGAGATGAAGATGCTGAGGATCTCTCTGGGAGTGACCAGGATGGACAGGATCAGAGGAACAGCAGATGTTAGAGGTTTTGGAGATAAAGTCAGAGAGGCCAGACTGAGATGATTTGGACATGTGCAGAGGAGAGAGAGAGAGAGAGTACATCAGAAGAAGGATGCTGGGTTTGGAACCACCAGGAAAGAGGCCTAGAGGAAGACCAAAGAGGAGGTTCATGATACAGTGAAGGAAGACATGAAGATAGTTGGTACGACTGAAGAGGGTGCAGCAGATAGGGTTTGATGGAAGAAACTGACTTGGTGTTGCGACCCCTGAAGGGAAAGGCAGAAGGAAGAAGAAGTTAGCGTAGCCTCTCTTTTATCACTTGTGGTTTCAGATATTACCCATCTTGAGATTTAAAATTTTCTGTTGCTGGGAGGAAGTGAAGAAATCAACTGCTTTATTTGGGATAAACTTACAATATAAATTTCACGTATGTCTAGGCCTCATATCTAAAAAATTCTTCTAGTTCACAGAAAATGCATTTATTGTTTTTAAACCACAAAAGAATTGAAACGCATGTGGAACTTTTAAATTGAACTCCCGCCTCCAACAATCAACCTCTCATGCATGTTTATTGGCGGGTGAGAGGAAAACAGAGTACCTGGAGAACACCCACATATACACAGGGAGAACATGCAAACTCAACACAAAAAGGCCAGCGCTACAAGCATCGTCACACTCGGGACTCGAACCCCAGTCTTCTTGCTGTGAGGCCACTGTACTAACCACTGCATCACCGTGCCACCCAAATTGCATACATAAGGAATGCAATATGTTCACTATAACAAATCATGTGTAACTATGATTTACTGATGGTCTAAAGTTAGGATTAAAAATACCGGTAAGTATCTGCATTCATAATCGAGGAAAAACCAAAACTCAGTGACTCTAACTCACAAACTTCAAGCACAAGAAATGAAAAGGTTCTTTTTATCTAAAATTGTATCCAAAAACCGAAAGCTCGTCATCCTAGTTATACTTATTCTGGTACATTCAGACTGAGTATCAAAAACAAACAAGAATAAACACTAGAGCATGAACCGGCGGCCATTAATCATGTCAGTGAGGTTTCCTCTTATCCCATATTTTATGTGCTTTTCCTAAAAATAAATAAATAAAGAGAAATTGCACACACTCCCACTTTTTGAACTGCTGACTGGAGTAGATTATAACAAAGTCTGGAGATAACAATCCCATGTGACCAGCCTCTTACACTCTTTCTTTTCCTTCTCTCTCCTTCATTCATACACAATGCGGATTTGTTTGGTGTGTGCGTGGTGTGTATCTTCATGCTCACAGGTCTAAAGGTCATTTCCCACGATGCCCTGCAGCTGAAGTGCTCTCTGTGTTGTCATCGTCACTCTTAGCGAGAAGGGGAAATAAAAAGGCGGGGCTTTTTCCTTCCTGACCGAATCCCCGACACAATGGGAGACGCACACTGTTTTGGGTAGAGCAGGAAAAGCTCCTGCTTGAGTTTAAAATGGATCTACGCTTGTGCACGAGTGCTTTTTAAAAGTTCAGATTTTCTGAGTTGTGACTAGAGGGAGAGCCATGCATACAAAAACAACAAAGTTAAAAAGGTCTAAAATGAACGTTGATTTGACAGAAGTGCAACTATAAAGCCACTTGCATTGTGACACAAAAAGCAGGGAACATGGCTTCATTAGCTTCAGTTCTTCATGTTAAAATCTCCTGAGTCTAAACAATAGGACGGCAGTTACTCTGAGATGACATTGACTTATAAAGAATAACAATTATGAATAAATTTAATCACAATGACTCATTCAGATCAAACCCCAGGGAAATAAATACAGTTTTGAGGCACAGTTGATGATATATTAAACGTAGCAGCTTGTCAAATGTTTCAACCCTCGCAAAACATGCAAAATAAAGGTCTCTGATGTTTCATGCTTTGCTCAACAAGCAATTTAACGGACATCTTTTGCAAAACGTGTTTGTTGCAACACATTAAAGGGGAAATTTATTTTCATCTGCTGTGAAGTTGTTGCAATGAAAGGAAATAAATTATCTCTCATTATCATGCATCGGTTTGTTATATAGAGCAAAATAATGCTTGCTATGGTACAAAATATTAAATATATAAAAATAAAAGAGAAAATACAACGATAGGAAAAAAAAATTAACCACTGCATGTGTCTTTTTGTCTGAAGTTTTTGTAAACGTTAATGATACTATGTGAAGAACAAGCAAAAGAAAACAAAGTCTTGCTGCTCGCCTGTTGCCTACTGGTTGTGTCCTCGAGTGATCCCTCCTTCTCACTTTACATAGAATCAGAAAAGCATGTCGGACTTTATTTACGAAGGTTTCAATATGTGTCAGAATTTTTTCTTGTAACAGTAAAATTAGGTCAGTTCTAAGAGATTAGTATCGTTGAACCTGTTACCAAGAAAAAGTAAGTAAAGAAACAGGAAGAGCATCAATTTCCTGGTAAAACAGTAATATCCAGTTGGTTTTAAGGTAACAACATTTACTGAAGTCCTTTTCCTGGAATGCAACTTTTACATCCTGCATGTGCTTCCTTCAAACCTCCAACTTCTACATATTTGTTTGTGTGCCAGAATTTTTTAATGCTTCCAAAACTCCATATGTGTATTTCTATTATTGTAGGACAGTTCCAATCATTTTGTTTCCATATTCTATGAATCAGATTAAATCCATTCCTCCACCGGTATCATCAGATCTGCGTAGGATGTGGTCTATACAAGGTGTTCCAATAAAAAGATTTCCCAGGGATTACCTAGGACACATTGAAGGGATTATGTCTCTCAGTTGGCCAAAGATTGATAAGGGATCTCCTAGATCAGCTGCCAAAGTCTTGGCTTCTTTGCTTAGGCTGCTCACCGTGTGACCTAAACTGCACAAATAAAAACCAACGGAGGAAGGAATTCAGAAAAATCTACCTCTCTAGGCAAGATTTAAATAATGGACTAAATAAATAATATGACTATGAGTCAGGCTGTGATCTCTGAAAAAATGTGTGAGATTAAGTTGTTAAAAAAGGGAAAATCATTTTTATAGAATAGGGTTAGTGTTTTTTAAAACATGGTTTTATAGAGACTATTATCATTATTGTTTTTTGCACATTACTCTTCAGACCCTGAGATAGAAACTCCATCCTCTGTATGAATCCTGGGCAAGGAACCCAAGTCCTAGACTTTCTGAATAAAACTGTCCTTCATTCTTAGCGCCTGCTTATCACATGGCAGTGTGCTGGTCCCACTCCTGTTTTCTTGATGGTGGTGGAATGCATCATTAAAAGAGCCAACAGACATTAAACAGCTGTCCAGAAAAAACAACCTCTGCATCAATATGGAATAGACAAAGGAGATAGAGATGCACTTCAGAGGAGGACATAAGAAAGTGATCTGGGTGTGCAGGTCACTGATGATTTCATCTGGTCAGAAAAGCCTATTACCACCTCTGCTTGGGACTGGAAGCTTTGTCCTAAAATCACCATTCTCCCAGTTCTGCAAAATGATTGTAGAGGATACAGTACGAACTTAAGAATAGAGGTCAAATTTTGCGTCACTAAGAATTCCAACCATTCGGCAAGAGGACTCTTTCAACTCTCTTCTGCTCACATGCAGCTGTGGAGCATGCAGAGCAGGACCAGCAGGTTTTGGAGCAGTTTTTTCTCTTGCAGCCAGACTGATGTTGCTCATTTTGAAATGCCCTTATATTTGCATGTGGTTCTGTGACAAATGGTTTTTTTGAATGTGTGAATATTTACTGATTGAATTGAGTTTTTTATGGTTACATCCTCAGTGTTTATGGAGCATGTACGCCATGCCATGCCTTAAAATGAGGAAACAGAGTAAACAAACAAAAAAGAAAACTCTGGAGAGATCCAGTGCCATTATGCAATCCCCAGTACAGATCAGTTATTCATGTGTGAAGGCGGTGTGTGTGTCCAGGAGAGTAGAAATACACACACCTTCAACAATCGTGACGTGGACAGCTTCATTTTTTATCACACACCTCTCTAATGTTGACCCTGAAAACAAAGACAGCTTATCTCTTCTTGGCTGGTAATTTATCTTTAAGTCAGAGCAAGCAAAAATAAATTTCTTTTTTCCTCCATCTCTTTCTCTCCAACCTCAATCAGATTCTCGTCTTCTGGCCTCTAAACAGAGTGACTTTCCCCTGAGCCACAGCTCTGTTGGGACTGTCTCCATCCAGTGTGTAAGCCGGCAGGGTGGCAGCACTAATCTAAAACTCCTGTCACACAGATTAGTGCCCACTGGTGACAGCTCTCCCCCTGCATTAGATCTGACCAACCGCCTGCCTCGCTCAACCTAAGGGGAGATATGAGAGAGACAACATTCATCTCTCCTCCTCTTTGGGAGTTTATAAGAGTTGACAGCTCATCTTGACTTCTCGCCCCTCTTCTCTCATCGGTATTATTTATTAAGCTGATCCACTTTATTTTCTTCCAGTGATGCAAATATGTCTGCACCTGCAGAAAGATAGTTTTGAGGGGAAACAACCTCTAAATGACTGAAAAAAAATACAGTTTTCTTCTTTTTTGTTATCTTCAATCACTTTAATGTTGATTTTTATT
This sequence comes from Neostethus bicornis, assembly GCA_902685375.1. Classification (NCBI taxonomy): domain Eukaryota; kingdom Metazoa; phylum Chordata; class Actinopteri; order Atheriniformes; family Phallostethidae; genus Neostethus; species Neostethus bicornis. The sequence goes on along the minus strand of LR738558.1, from coordinate 5,289,802 downwards.
ATCATGAATTAAAATGTATAATAATTCAGCATTAAAGTAAGGTTGTCTACTTGTGTTACATCACATGAGTCTGAATATTGTTTACTTTAAAACCAGTTACCCAAATGTAATCTAGCCACCTCCCTGTTTAAAGTTTTTCTTAAACATGTATGGGAGGACTATGTGGAATAATATCTGTATAAATGTTCAAGTAGAAACATATATTTAATACCAAATATGATAATGATATATAATATTTTATGTTTTTAGTGGTCAGTTTAAGATCGTATTCTGAATCATGGGAGCATTCAAACATCATTGCCACAGTAACCCACTTTCCGCCATGCAAAGCCAACTGTCATGTGTAACTGCCACCAAAATGTTTTAACAAGTAAGATTCCAAATGAATAGACTCAAAGTCAAATGTAAACATCAACAAGAAAGAAATAGAAAGTTATATTTAAATGATTGCAAGCATTTAGACTGGAGTCAAATGAGCTGAAAGCCCAACTCTATTTACAGAATAATAAACATTAAAAAAAGTTTAAGACATGCATGTGTTTACATGCATTACTGCAACATTACTGCTCATTAAGTGTTCTACTTTTCAAAAAGTAATTTCTATTCCATTCCGTTCTGTTGTCTTCCGCTCAGCCGGGGCCGGGTCGAGGGGTCAACAGCGTCAGACTGGAAGCCCAGGCTTCTTTCACCCCAGCTGCATCCTCCAGCTCACCCGGAAGCATCCCGAGTCATTCCCCGGCCAGCTGTGAGACATAGTCTCTCCAGCGTGTTCAGGGTCTGCCTCTTGGTCTCCTCCCGATGGTACGTCCCTAAAACACTTCACCAGCGAGGCGCTCGGGTGGCATCCTGACCAGATGCCCGAACCACCCCATCTGACTCCTCTCGACCTGGAGGAGAAGGGCTCGACACCGAGCTCGTCCTGAATGGCAGAGCTCGTCACCCAATCTCTGAGTGAGAGCCCAGCCACCCCACGAAGGAAGCTCATTTCGGCCACTTGTATCCGTGATCTCATCCTTTCGGTCACCACCCACAGCTGGTGACCATTGGTGATGGTGGGAACGTAGATCGACTTGTAAATTGAGAGCTTTGCTTTTTGGCTCAGCTCTTTCTTTACCACGACGGTCCGATGCAGCGTCCAAGTTGTTGCTGACGTCGCAACGATCCGCCTGTCGATCTCCCGCTCCATCCATCCCCCACTCTATCCCTGCTTTTAAAAAGTTCTTCTTTGAGGAAGATTTTTATTGATCTTGTTTCCTCAAATTTACCTCTTGAAAAAAACTACAGTACCAATTTTGGTTTGCTCTAACTTTTTATAATAAATCTGTTCTCCTGAAATAAAGCTTACGCTTTTTCCGCTGCAGTAAAGCCTGTATATAAACACAAATTAATCAAACAGAAGCAATTTGGTGAAGAGACAAGCTTTCAGTCGGCAGTGACCCTGGGACCTTGTTAATCTCCTGAATCCTCCAACCTTATAATAACTACATCGCCTCAAATCCTCTTTTCAAGCATTCCACTAAAAGTCTGCACCCAAACAATCATCTGCTCTGTCTGATTCTCATTTAGTCTTTTTATTTCACACGACGGTCTCACAGCACACAACAGCAAATGCCTGCAATGTACAGTATTATAGTTTGGTAGGATTACTCACTCTCACTCATATTTGTTTACACATTTCCTCACGTGGGAGCATGCAAACATGTGGTTGCACCTGTATGTCCGACCGCACCTGTAAGGTTGAGGAAACCTATCACTTCCATCAAAATTATAAACACAAAGAAAAGCTTCACCTTAAATATGAAAATGAGGAGAAACATGAGTGGTTCTCAGTTTTTATAACATAGTATCCTGAGTATCTATGAAACACCATTGAAAATTTTCAAAAATCAAAGTCTATGTGAGGTTAAATGTGGTCATGCTGCTTGAACCAAAATAAGATTAATGATCATCAGCTCAAAACGGAGAAACAATAAGATCCTTTTATGCATGTGTGTCCTTAAACAAGGACCTCTTTGTCCATTCTAAGGGTTTAACTCAAAGTTAAACAGCTATCCCTCTTTTTATGAGTTTCTAAAATAGGAACAATTCTCACATAAATTCACTTTTCCAATATAGCTAAAAAAAAAAAAACTCATGTGAACAAGTTAAAAAAAAAAAATAACATAATCAAATGGAATTTGAGGATATTAAAGTGAGTTCAGTGGAAAAATTCTTAATGCATAAGATAAAAATCTTCATGAAATCTAAACTTCTCTATGAGAAAAGTATGTCACACAATTTGCCACTTTAAATGAAAAATAATGACTCGTAACAAAATAAAGGGATGAGTGACTCCTAAATCCAGATTTTTAACAGAGTTCTGCAAATGAGCAGCTAAAAATAAGAAAAAAAGACCAACTTCTCTCTACACCACTTGTTGTTTTTCACGGTTTTGCCTAAATTACTCCAGAGCATCTCCAAGAACATCTCTGCTGCTGGAGGCGTATCAATGACTTGCAAATTGACTGCACACATGATGCAAACGAGCCCGGCGGTAAAACACAGCACACCCGTGGTGCACAACGTGACACCGTGTTTACAATATCAAAATAACCAATTCAAAATACTCCACAGCAAACAGCAGCTTAACGGGTAAGTTAATCAATTAAACGTTAACTTTTTGGCTCCTAATGTAAATTGACTTCTAAAGTTTTAACATCTTGTTACAGAACAACCCTTCACTTAAAATGCACTCTGACATTTTTGGTAAATCGGATGCCTTTAAATCAAGATAAGTGCAGCGGTCGTTAACACTTTTGTTCAATTTTATCTATAGTTGGATCTATTTTCTGGTTTCCTTTTTTCTGAGAATTGATTTTAGAAATTACTCAGACTGGAAATTAGTTTGTGCATCTGACTTCTGAATGATAACCATCTTTCACACCCACATGCGTGCAGAAACAATTAAGGGAACTATCTTATGATTAAAATTATGTGGAAGTAGCAAGTCTGCACTCTGAGCCCAAATCAATCCTAACACCTCTGAAAAATTTACATTTTTTATAATTGTTAAATGATGTAGATTTTTATATCTAGTATTTTTTAATTTTCTGAAGCACAAATGCCTCCAATTCTTTCTTTTAAACACACTGCATTCATCCCTCAAATGGGGAAGTTTCTGTACTGCATTGCACCACAGCAGGCAGCCACGGCGGTGCCAATAGCGGTAGAAACGAGGGGTTAAATGTCTTCTCCAGGGAACCTTAGGCATGGATCCAGTGGGAATGGAACCAGCTTCTCCCAGTCCAAGAACAAACATTCTACCACTGAGCCAATGCTTCCTCTCTCATCAAAGACACCTTCGTTGTAGATCCAACGGTCTTTAGTCTAATTTTTAAACAGCCCACTCTAGTTTATATTTGACTTATTTGCTGTAAGATTTGTACGAACTGATGAAAGTTTAACAACTTTTATTAATAAAGAGGATTGTTTATTTTCCATTCAAATTGAGAAATTAAGGGATTAAAACAAACACACATTGCTTTTGAAAATGACACACTTCTATTATGTTCATCCCTTTCTGCTGCACAAGACGATCAACATATGCGTGCACACACACAAATACAAGATTAAGAAAATTATTTTCAAACTTAAATCTTTTGAGGTTAAAACGATAAAGTTCAGTAGTTCTTTAATTCTTTTTTCACACATGGAATTAGAATTTGAGTTGAATAAATCCACATCTGTCCAGAGCAACTTTAAGCACAGTTAAAACACTCACAATAACAACTTTTGTTCAATTCTGCAGCTACAATCAGCAACTATGTGTGGTTGAAGATATGCAACTGAGAAAAGTTTGTGTTGCAAAGCAATAGTTCATTTACATTTTTAACAAATTTCATTTAGAAAATGCCCACTCTCTCAGATTATAATTTTCCCTCCACAGAGACGGATTAAATGTTATGTCAGCTAGGTGGCTTTTGTGCCCTTTCAGTGTGAAAGCACCATGCTGCACATCAGGCTACACTGTATTAATCAAATCTGGACTACAGGGACCCCTTTTTTTCTTCTGTTCCGTGTGGACAAGAGAACTATTATATAAAGGCACTCAAGCTAATGAGATTGCCGAGAGGAAGGCTGCCATGATGTCATGATGCTGCCTGGATGGAGATTGTGAGCTGTGATGTCATTGGCAAACTAAATTATAGCTTTGAATCACAAACGTATCGGTGAGGAGCAGTTTCTTTGTGCACGCCACACAATCAGTCTACGGTGTTTCCACTGAAAAAAAAAGTAACTGCTCTGCTTAGAGTTTTATTAAGCTTTTTTTTTCTGTTCTGCAAAGTGATGCTAAAATACTTCTAGATCGGTGGGATGATTCGTATAGGAGTGTTTTCCAGCTTGTTAAGTTACTTACACACACACACTTTTGAGAAGCCTGTCCTCTATTGTAATGCTAAGCTAAAGGATGAAAGTATGATGTCTGTCTGGCGCTAAAGACCTTCACTCTCTGTGTTCTATTCTCCATGGGCGACAGTCGCATCACACACACACTCATACACAGAGTACACAAACAGGCTCTGCAGACACTTCAATTATGATAATGTGGATCAGCGTTAATGTATCTGAGCAGCACACACCGCTTTCACCACTGTTGCATGTGAGTGTGTGCATGTGCAAGACAGACAGAAAGACAGGGAGGGGGATGTTACTGTAGCTCATTTATCACACACCCCATGGGAAGGAGGTGAGGTTCTCAGCGTTTGTGGAAAAAAAATTCGCATAATCTCCATTTGTAACAATCTCAGTTTCATATTAGGGCTGAAGGAAAAAAAAGAAGATTAAATGCTTATATAAAACAAATCCAGAATATTTAACAAGTTTTATTCATTTAGAAAACATCTTATTAAAAATTTGTTCTGAGGCGAGCCCAGATTATGATGGTATTTATGTTATGTAAGTCATTTACTGAAGAATTCTAGTTTTTCAATTTGCATAAAGAAAAAATTAACCATCAACTTTCATTTGCTCAACTATTGTTGGAGGGTTCTGGACCTTGCACCACCTGCTTAGCAGGGAACAGCCAGGGTCCACATGAGAAGGGTCAGTCTGTCACAAGACCACGCAAAGACACGGAGGTTTAAAAGTGACTAATCAGCCAAACATACATGTTTTTGGTGGGTAGAAAGAAGCCAAAGAACCTGGACAGAGAACCTATGCATACTCAAAGAAATCATCAGGTCATTAAGTTCATCAGACACTCAAAGAAGTTCATCACAATGAGATGCGTTCAAGCAAGAACACAACAAAAACCGGCAAGATGTGGCCCTCGGGTGGGATACCCCTGATTCAGAAATGGTCTGTAAAAGGAAAAATATTCAGATTTAACGAAGGTTTGTTGTCTCAAATCAAAACTTCAGGAAATAACTGAGGTTGTAGAAATCTCTCCTGTAAAGCCGTGTTGTGCCAAGCTCTGTAAGACACTATTAAAATTTGCTCAAATACAGAAAATTTCCCCAGTCCAGCATGGTAATGCTAGTTTAGTAGCACTGGTTGACAACTTTGGTAAGTTGGGTTAAAAATGGAACAAAAATACTAATATAAACACTGTTGCATCTTAAAAAATAATCTGATAAGTAGATCAGCAAACAATATCTGCACATTCATTGGTCAACATAACACTGGGTCATAAAGCTGTCCGGGAACTGCCTGCAGATGTGGGGTCAAATTAACTAAAGTCACTTTTGAACAAGGCGGCACGGAGACACAGTGGGTATTACAGTGGCCTCACAGCAAGAATGTTGTAGGTTCAAGTCCTGGGAGGAGTCAAGGCTAGGAACACTGGCCTTTCTGTGTGGAGTTTGCATGTTCCCCCTGTGTCTAAGTGGGTTTTCTTTGGGTACTCCGGTTTCTTCCCATTCTCCAAAAACATGCATGCTAGGTTGATTGACCAGTGCCGAATTGCCCCTAAGAATGTGTGTGGCCCCACAACAGACTGGCGACCTATTCAGGGTGTACCCTGCCCTCGCCTTAATCAGCCGTGATGGGCTCCGGCACCCCCTGCGAACCCGAAAGGGATAGACATTTAAGAAGGTGACTGCCTGCCTTTTGAAGTAGCAAAAGAAGTATTTGCATTTTCTTTATATTTTAGCCATAAAATGAAAAAATAAATAAAAATATTTTCAATTCCTACTTGTTTCTTGAAATGATTTTCTTAATTTTTCTCTAGTAAACTGGAGGTATGTGTTATAAAAAACACATACTCTGATAAAAATCAGAGTAATAAAAGCTAGCAGCTGAGCAGATGGGTTTTTGTTTATTGTGACAGACTTTTCAGCTTGTCTCACATTTTCTGGCCGTGTCTTCCAGCAGATTGGAACTGGGACCAGCTTTGCCAAATGTTTTTTTGCTCTGCTTTGTGGTGGTAAATGAAAGATCCATTCAAGATGGAAAACCATGCTGGTCTGAAGCAGGAAGTGTGACAAAATGTGGTTTTGTAATTACTGGATTTAACTGGTGGAATAACTATGTTTTCTTCGCTTGAACAAGATGATGTTCATGTTTATCATATGAATGATCAGGACGAGTTTTCTGGGATTGAATTTTTCCACTCTTTCATTTTTATAATTTTGTGTTTCTTCGTGTCACACACACTTACAAGTGTGTCCCGACACAACAGGACAGAGATGTATCCTCATGCTTTATGTCTCTACCTCATTTTGAACATGTAAACAAACTCCTCAGTCATATCCGCTGGTGAGCACATGCTCACGTCTTACCCTCCTTCTAGTTTTTACCCTCCATTACCTCCTCCTCTCTCTCCTGTATCTTTTTTCTTCCACCTCTTCATCATCACGTCCCAGACTCCCTCATACCCTGTGATTACCACCTCAGACTCCAATTAAAGGAAACCACAACAAAGAGAGCAGAGGAGGGAGAGCATAGGGTGGCATAGAGGAAGGAGAGGAGGAGAAATTTAATGAGAAGTTTGTCCCCACATACACACACACACACACACAAAATCCAACAACCAATGTCTTACGGTTTTCTACAAATGTAAGTTTTTTTAATGGAACCCAAAACATGCATGCATTTGTGTAAAAGAACTGGAAATGTTCAGACTTTTGACACGCATGGAACTTTGTGTGTGTTTGTGCATGCGTGTGTGTGCGTGCATTTGTCTGTGTGTGTAGACTGCTGACAGTTTTTTTTGTGTTTTTCCAAGCTTGTTTCCTGCCATTACGGTATTCAATGTTGCCCTGCTTTCCTTAACAACAAGATACACATATTCACAAGAACAGACCCACATTCAGAGACACCAAAACAGGTGTCAGAAATCAACAAGTTATGTAGAAAACACACTTTTAAAACGGACCTAAATGCATTCACACAAACACCCCCACATAAAAAATGATACCAAAAAGCTTTCTGCAGACAGATACACCATCAATCAATGAACACAAAGTAAACACAGCAGGGTAGTCCTTACTGTCAACTTGGCTTTGTGTGTGTGTGTGTGTGTGTGTTTGTGTGTGTGTGTGTGTGTGTGTGTGTGTGTGTGTGTGTGTGTAGATGTAATAGGCCTCATAGTTGTGTGCCAATTGCAAATGCTAAAAGACACAAACTCGTACACAAAGGGAGTGTGAGAGGAGTGCAAAGAGGTGTTTAGATTTTCTTGGCCGCCAAATGCAGACCGGCACAAATCAGACAGGAAATAGATCACTAGGTTCATTACACACACACAGAAACAACACACACACATGCTCACAAAAGGATACAAGGACTTCATTTAAAAGATCAATTGACTCAAATTTACTTTAACACAAAGAGTGTGTGTGTTGATGTGTTTTATTGTTGCACGAGGGCTGTGCAGGACACCCAGAGCACCTTGTTCCTGTCTACAGAGACACACAATCTGGATTTACACAAAGTGGAATAAGTTACTTTCTCTGTGAACTGGTGGAACAAGAGATTACAGCTTGATTAGACTATGCGGATGAACCTGACAGACTAGTTCTCATTCCTCAGTAGAAATAAAAAAAAAAGCATGTTGCAGCTATTCGGTTCTCACCTCAACCCTTTTGACTTTAAAACCTACATTATAGTTTATAACTTTTCTTTTCAAAGAATTTTAAGACATTGCTTCTTTGTTTCCAGTTAGAAAACCTGACTTCTAGTAAATTATAATTTGATGATGACAATAGAATGGTCTGTAATCCGATGTAATCCATCAGGACTGCAATTCATGTGTAATTATGTTTCAGGAATAAAAACCGTGACTTTTCATCTACCAATGTTTCCAAAGAATAAAATCCTCATAAAAGCATGTACAGCTGTGATGAAAACACAGGTCCTGGAACATTAATCCAACCTATAAAGTCTAGTCCTGCTGCAGAGTCTACGTAGTTAGATTGTGGTAGCTTCTTTCCAGAGTCTAACACTGTGCAGTCGCTATGTTTGTAGGTGGATTTAGCATTTGCTGCTGGAAAAACAGACGATTAGTACGCTTTTCTTGAATGTCCTAAATGCTCTGTTTTCTATCAACAGTAAACACTTGTAAGGTAAAGCGGCCCACACATGCTGCAGCAAGACACCAATCCTCTCAGACGACACAGGACTGTGCAAGTTACTACATTTGACTTATAATTGTAGGGTCACAAGATGTCTTTAGGGATATTTCAAGTTTGTTTGAATTTTTCATCGCTTTTAAAACTCCTAATCGACCATTTTCATTTTATACAGAAGCCAAGCTTTGCCGTGCATTGTTCTCATATCTCTGTGTGAATGCAGAGGATGCAAAACAAGTATTTCTCTGCAGAGGGATTTAAAGGTCTCATCTCATGCTAAATAGATTTTTGAGAGCTTTCTATCTTCTTATGGTGAAGTGTGGGTTTTATAGTTCTCACCCTTAGTCCTTTTACAAGTTGAACAATTCTCGCATGACCGTGTCTAATTTTGTCGACCCAACTTTCTCAGGACATGAGGGGATGGGCAATAATCAGGCTTTTACACCTCCTGATCTGTGACAAAGCTCTATAAATCAGTAAAATTCACTAACTATTGTGTAATGGAAGTTCCAAACTCCAAATTGTAGTTGTTTATGTGCATAAAACACAATGAGAAGAGTTCTTTCGCACAAGAAAAGACCTTAAAGGTACAGTATTTCCATGGTTATGTCCAGATCTCAGCTGGAAAAGGCTTTGGTTAAAAAAAAAAAAAAGAACAAACTGCGGCACTAATGTGAGAAGGTTAAAGTGTGTCCACCTTTGAATTCGACATCTGACACAAACATTGGAACAACAACAAGGTGCTCATGAAGCATTAAATTCGATTGTGGAACTCTGCGGAAACAGATCTGAAGCAAAGGAATCGGAAAACAACTGTGGTGTGAAGGAGTGTGCGTTTGTGTGTGTGTGTACTGTTAAAATAAAAAGGCTAAAGCGTGGTGTTCTACTCACAATAGAAACAAGATCTGACTGACTGCATGTGCAGGGTATGTGTGTGTGTGTGTTTCCTTCCTCCCTCTTCATATCTCTTCCCTTTACCTTCCTCCTGACACAAGTCCTGCACAAAGTGCATCTAGTGTGTCAATAAACAAACAATCACCTTCGATGAAAACAAATCTTATCCGTGTTTGAGGCGACAAGGTGTAAATTCAACCGTGAAAAATTCAGACATGCAACGTCTTGACAAAAAATAAGATAATCTCCCAAGCAGAATGTTCCATTATTAGACGTACTCACACACTCAGAGTAACAGACAGATAGATTGATGGTATAATCTGCAGAGGACTTTAGTTTCTTTCAGATTGAACAGTCACTGACTTACACAAATCAATTACTTAGAACTTGAGCATGTGTTTTGGAAGTCTGTGTGAGAAGTGTCTAAGAAGGTTAAAGGATAGATCTCATTTTGAATAAGATGATCCCGTCTGACCTTTCACCTTGTATTTAACCTTTAACATACATCAGTCTAATTAGTGTCACAGATTAGTTTGATGAAAGTGAATTAAAGACCATCTCATATTTGATACTAACATCAAATTTGTGTTTTAAATCTTCTCATCATTGTTTTCTTTAGGAATTTCACGCTTTTTTCTTCCCATTTTTTCTCTCGCATCATTTGCGTCAAAATTCACTGACGTTTTGCAATCAATTTATTCATCATAGAGGATGTTGTGATTTTAATCAGCAATAATTCTTTTCTTAAAGCTTATGCAGATAAACATGGTATCTTTTGTTAGCTCCAAAATATGATATCCACCCAAAAATAATCAATGTTTAGTTCCATTTGAATTATTGATATCTGATTCCTCCTCCTCTCGCTCCCCGCTCAGTTCACACATTAGGCATGTGCATGTCAAAACGTAAATCTCATTTAAGGTATCAAATACACTATTAGCATGAGCGGAACACGTGCACTGCAATGCAAAAACACTTCCTGCTTTTGCTACAATGTGGGCGTGGCAGAGGACAAAATGCATGCTGAAACCAATCTAGCATTCTAAAAGTATCCACGTACACTAAATAAAACAGAAAACATCAAGTGTGTTTTTGATGTAAGATTAATGTTCAAACACTAAAAACTTGCTTTTCAGTTGGTCACTTCGTCCATATGCAAGTATGACACATACGCACACACTCTGCTACATTCCCATGAACTTAATCAAGCCTGCATTTCTCCACAAGGTCTTTGACATGTTGCATTTTAATCTGTTTGCTGTCGTCAAACGAAGCGAGTGAAAAACTAAAAATCTGTAAAATGCGAAGAACCCATAAAATCTTCCAAACCAAACAAAAAAAAGGTCAAGATGTTGAGTGTGTGTGAATAGAAGACAAAGTGTGTGTGTCCTTTGACATTTGACTCTAAATGACTCCAACTCACTCCAAGCCACAAAGTGCTTATGTGGGCCGAGCTATGACAAACAATACGAGGCCGTGCATTTACAGTGACGTGCGTGTGTACAGCTGATATAATCCCTCGTATTGGAGGAGACGTCTGGCCTTCATAAAGAAAGCATTATGAGTCAAAGCGAATGGGAAGCTAATGAACTTTGTTGCTGAATGTGAGAAGGAGGGAGGGAGGATTTCCTGTAGGTGGTCAACGTCAACAGTAGCTTAAAAATTTCTGCTTTTGCCCTCCATTCACAAACACTTTATCAATCTTCATTTTGATTTCAACTTAATCCCCACCATTTCTAACGTTTGGTATCTGCAGCCAATATGTAAAGCTTCTATTGATAAAATAAACTTTTCAAACTTTGAACAATTGTGGAGGTTTTTAGTGAGTGATGTTTAAATGAACACTTCTACTTCTTTCGGCATTTCCCTTCAGGGGTCACCACAGCAAGTCACTTTCTTCCATCTAACCCTATCCTGCTGGATCTTCTTCGGACACACCAACTATCTTCATGTCTTCCTTCACTGTATCCATGAACCTCCTCTTTGGTCTTCCTCTAGGCCTCTTTCCTGGTGGTTCCAAATCCAGCATTCTTCCTCGAATGTACTCTCTCTCTCTCTCCTCTGCACATTTCCAAACCATCTCAGTCTGGCCTCTCTGACTTCATCTCCAAAACCTCTAACATGTGCTGTTCCTCTTATCCTGTCCATCCTGGTCATTTCCAGAGAGTTACTTAACATCTTCATCTTTGCTACCTCCATCTCTTTTATTTTCAAAGGGGAAAAAAAATATTTAACCCCAGGAAACTAAGACTGTGAGTGAAACTGGAATTGATTCCTCTAATAAACAGAAATAACATAAACTTTCCTGCTATTTACCACAAGTTTAAATTAGAACATTTTAATATTTTTTTCTCCAGTGGTTGTTCAGATGCATGTTGAAAACAATTTTTAAAATTAATTATTGTGAACTAGTTAGATACCAAGATTATGTTTTAAAAAAAAACAAAAAAAAACCCAGAAAGTAATGGTATCTAAATGAATGAAGCGGTGGCATTTAAAGCACTAAAACCCTTTTACTTTCATTGCCTCAAAAGTTGGCAATTGTCCCATTTGTTACACACATGCACACACACACACACACACACTCACACACACATGAGAATCAGATCCTTCCTTATTTTCCTTCCAGTGTCATTTGGTGTGAAGTAGAAACATCATTTTGCATGAGAAGAATTTAAGAGCGGATCGGTTTTAATGGTGTCACCCTCACAGTTTGTTTCACAAAGAAGCTATCACTGGCTAAGTTGGAACTAAGACAAAAAGCTACAAGAGAGCAATAAATCTTCGATTACCAAAGGCGACTGGAGTGAGAAAATGTTTCAATGGATTCTCTGTTAAGCTGTTGTTGCCTGCAAACAAGGACAAAGTATAGTTTTGGTGAGCCAAGGGGCTGGACACTCGATGGCCCCAACTTAACGTCTGTGTCATGTACCTGTAGAGTTTCGATCTAACAAGATAAAATGTAGTTTTCTTTGTCTTATTGTAAATTAACCTCATGCATCAGGTTGTTTGAGAGGTCAGCAACTGACCCCGCCTGATGTTTTGGTGACTAACAAGATGCAAGTGAAAAACATTGAAACTTCTGACCAAGTGAAACTGGTTAAAGCCAAAGGGTTTCATTAAAGATAGCAATCAAATTCACTGAATTGAGTCAAACTATTTCTTTTTTTTTACCGGATGAAGCAAAACCAAGCTCTAACTTTGACTCAGAAACATTTTCTTTGATGCAACACAAAATGGAGATCGTATGAGATAGAAAATTCAAAGTCATCAGCAATTGATGGCAAGCACTTATATAACATTTAAACAAGCATAAAACACACACAAAGACACAGACGCCACCTGGCCATGTCTACCACGTCTCTCATCAGCACTAAAGCAAACAAATGCTTGCATGCGAACAGAGACAATTTTTTTCTTTTAGTATGAAATGTCGTTCAACACATGGCTTTGTTGATCTACTGCTTCACAGTGAAAAAATGGAAATGTTCTACTTTCCTCCCCGTTATTCTATTTAGGGAATCGCTCAGACTTTATTTACTGAGAGTGTGTCTTCCCAAAAGGAAAAGCTGCATGTTACAGACGTGGACCTGGAGGCTGATCACAGATATGAGGATGTGAAAGGGTTAAAGTACATTGAGCTCTGTGGTTGCTCACATCAGCCAAACAAAGCTCTTTAATGCTCAGCTGACCCAGTGCGGACTCATGGTCAATGGACAGTGTGATGCAACATCTAAATCTTTTCCTCCTCTTTGAATCTTGGTGTTAACGTGTTCTTAAAGCAGAGAAACAACAAGTCTGTAAGAAATCAAACATCAAGCTGTCAGATATTTGATCGAAACAGGAGTGTGCTTGTTTTTTACAAAGCCTTCAACGCAAATACAAAGATAAAAATGGAGAAAACAAATCTGTGAAAAGCATCCTCTCATTTCTTCGAGGCCGGGAAGATGGAAAGTCTGAGACCATAAGGGTCAGCAGGACAAAGAGGGAGCTTGTTAAAGAGATGGTCTTGTCTTCTGTTCAATCTCACAAAGTCATAAAACATGTGTCTGCTTATTTGAATCCACTCTTTAGAAATCAGAATGATAAAATGATTGATTCTAAATGTTGAATCCAAACCAGTTTAGAAAAATCATGCACTTGCCTAACATGTGGCTGATCTGTTCCGTTAACACAGAAATCTGATGTGTGTGGATCCCCAGCAGTTTGTGCTCTTGTTCTGCATGAGTGGAACTGGTTTGGCACCTGCTTGCTTCATCCTCAGTTAAAATTAATCAAGCAATAAGAAGACTGAACGTATGATTTGGCACTGTGCACTGAGTGTGTGAAAAAAACTGAAAACACCTAGACCTGTTTTCAGAACTGCTTGAACTTTTTATCATGACATTAAGATATTAACATGTAATTAACAACATGTGTTTCTTATGAAAGTAGAACTATTCACCAAGATGTCAGTAACAGTTTAAGATCCACTGATGTTTTACTCACCTCCATATCCAGTCAGAGATGCAGCCTGGGATCCTCTAGACAGAAGAAACCAGAATAGTGGAAGAAAGGTGATCAGATTGACTCTAGCCATCCTGTTTCAGCTACTGTCCTGCAGTCACAGTGGATCCTGCATCCCTGATTTCAGCTGATCTGCATCTCTGAACACAACCACAGGATCATCTGAGGTTTGAACAAATTTGGGAGTGTCTCCAGTTCATTGAGGCATGTTGTAAAGTTGTAAATATCGCGTCCTGTTTGGATCTGCTACAGGTTACTGTTTTCCCGGAGCTGCCATCTGCACAAAGCGCGCAGAAAGTGTGCGCAGCCGCTCACACTTCTGCGCGCATGAGCTTTTCACTAAGCATACCCTAAAAACAAAAGACTGTTTTTTATTTATACAATAAAATCCAGTTTCAGATTAATCCAAATGTGTTAAGCATGTTCCAGGAATACTGTTCCGGACTTCGCTTTTCCTCCCGGCGTGGTCCCGATGCAAACAAAAACTTGGGCTTTCTTTTGCAAAAATTACATTTAAATTAAAAACAATCAAAGCAGAAGAAAATGCGGAGATCCTGCAGGGTGAAAGAGTCAGTAAGCGCGCTGTGATCGCAGGCGGACAGTCAGGCAGGGAATGACTGTGTAATAGAGGATTGGTGCTAGCTCTAGGAGCGCTCCTTCTACAGGAGCCACGCCCACGAGGGCACTACATCAGGTGTAGTATTCAAAAACAGTGCATGTACAGATAAAGGTGGTCAGAAATAGTGCATGTACAGTTAAAGGTGATATGAAATGGTATGGTGTATTTTTTCTTAATTCAAATACTTTTAAAAATATTTCCCTTCATTGGTTGAACTCGTGCTTATGAGCTGTGCTTGGTATCTGACTTGAGAAATGTAGTAAGTTATTGTTTTTACAGTTATCTGTGAAGACTCTCAGTCATCCAATTAATGTGAAAAAGAAAAAAATTAAAAATCAACTGAACAATTTTCTTGTTATTAGACGTATGGCCTCCCAAAGTGTGGAAAAGAAGTGAAAAGGCGTGTGCAGGCAGGCTGGAACGGGTGTAGAAAAGTATTAGGTGTGATGTGTGATAGAAGAGTTTCAGCTAAAATGAAAGGGAAAGTGTACAAAACCGTGGTGAGACCGACCATGCTGTTTGGTCTAGAGACAGTGGCACTGAGGAAAAGACAGGAACAGACATGGAGGTAGCAGAGATGAAGATGCTGAGGATCTCTCTGCGAGTGACCTGGATGGACAGGATCAAAGGAACAGCACATGTTAGAGGTTTTGGAGATAAAGTCAGAGAGGCCAGACTGAGATGGTTTGGACATGTGCAGAGGAGAGAGAGAGATTGTACTTCGGAAGAAGGATGCTGGATTTGAAACCACCAGGAAAGAGGACTAGAGGAAGACAAAAGAGGAGGTTCATGGATACAGTGAAGGAAGACATGAAGATACTGTAGTTGGCGTGACCGAAGAAGATACAGCAGATAGGGTTAGATGGAAGAAACTGACTTGCTGTGGCGACCCCTGAAGGGAAATGCCAAAAGAAGAAGAGCCGTTTAGCCTCTCACTAGAGTGATTTCTTCAGCTCTGTTCAACTGTAGTATATATCCTACTTGCTGGAGTTTCAGTTCCTTCATATCCAATAATAGCCTCTGACGATTATGTCGTCTCCTCATGTCGTTGGGCTTCGTCGCGTGTTGTGGGATTCTCCTTTGTATAACGGGGTCTGTTGTTATGCACTTTGTTTGGGTTTTCAAAACATCCCTGTAGGTGGATGAAAGTTCCCAATCTTTGTTCAGCGAAAGATTTTCCATTTTTACAAAGATAGCTGTAGTGGCTAGTAGAGTGGCCTCACAAAAAGAAGATGGGGGTTTGAGTATTGAACTGGAACGAGGCTTGAGTCACTGGTCTTTCTTTGTGTAGTTTGCATGTTGTCCTTGTGAATGAGTGGGTTTTCTCCAGGTATTCCAGTTTCCTCCCACTCTCCAAAGACATGTGTGTTAGGTTGATTGACTGCTACAAAATTCGGAACTATGCCATGGTGACCTCGTAGACTCGGAGGCCACCATTGTGGTAAAAGCACAAGAAAAGTACCAGGATTTGAATTTAGTTCACACCCTTATTAAATGATTCTTCTATAAACATTTAACTTCCATCCTTCTCCAGCCATCAGAACAGAATGGCCACAAATCCCACCTTTATGGGACATGTCCTTTGGAAAATACCATCATCCCAGGTAACCACAGAAAAAAAAATGACTGAAAGATTAAAATATGCATTTTAAAAGTTTTTCAATCCCTATCAAATAGATATTGACGCATACAAAAATAGAACTCAATAAAATATTCCTGACAAATATTAATAATTCACTCAAATAAAAAAGCTTTTAGATTAAACCCCCTCTTAACTTCCAAAGGTTTGAAGTTCCCACCCTGAAACCAAAATAAGATTTTTGAACCCTGGAATACTAGACCATTCCTAGGCTTAGAAATAAGAGGTGAGTCACCCCGATCACAAGGCAATTAACACATATGAATATGCAGTGCAACAGATGTAAAATATAACTATTTAAATATTCATTTGAACTATCTTCAATCATCACTGACATAATTTTATATTTTGCCAATTTTAAATACCTCTTTTTTTATACATATATTACATTAGGTTGTGGAGGTTTTTGAAAACAAAGCACAAATGTAAATTCAGTACTTAAATAAAGGGACATTTATCCATGGCCTTGCAGGGCTAGTATTCTAATCTACTTTGATTAATTGTTCAGCAGCTCTAAGCCGTCTTTCCCCCCTTATTTTTTCTAACAGAAAAGCAGTATGGCTGCTTGTGGTGACCGGCTGATTTCACAGGGTGGGAGAGCAGACATGCACCCCAACGTCAGGATAAAGAGAAGGGTCACAGAGGAGTTTGGATTAAAGGATTTGGCCAATGAAGAGGACTAAGCAGGAGGAGAATAAAGGTCAGAGGTGACACCATAGTGTTTAGGAAAAGCCAAATGAGCTAAGAGGCGCCATTTCTTACGAAGCCTGATTAATTTCAAGCTGTGCATGTCTCTTCTTTCGGCTGGCAGTGACTTTTGAATGACTAAACATCTCTCTGGATCACAATGGACGTCTTCATCAGTGACAGGCGCAGCAGCTAAAATGGCTCAGACCATTTTTACAAAGAGCCACACATGGATTTTTTTGGAGGGTGAGCTCATTTATCACTGTCATTCTGAAGTTCATAGCCGAGCAGAAACTTACAAGTTTCATCTGAAGAAGCCTGTGGGTTTGGATGTTGCCCCCCTCTGGGCAGGTTGAGTGAGGATTAAAAGAGATGATGGTGAACTCTGCTCCTGTTTATGGATTGCACTGACAACAGATGGTAAAGACAGATTTTAATGCCAATACAGAGGTTTCTTCAGATTACCAATAAATAAAATAGAGAGACTCAAGTGCTGTCAGATCGATGGAGGCTTTTGAATCCACTGCACGTGTTTAGTTTGCAACCTATTTGCATGAAGTAGAGGGGTTTCGTTTGGCATACATTATCATCAGGCACCAACCAAAAAGGGTTCTGCCTATAAAAGGATTGCCATGGCTGCTTATCTGTCACCATTCATTAATATTCAGAACCTGATGTAAGGAAACTGCAATCCGTGACCCTGCACTCCTCAACATCATATGTGTGTTTGTGTGCTGTTTATGCAATGCCATTACCTTGTGCATGTGCGCTAGGGTATGAATGTGTGTCAACCAGGACCAGACACTGGCTGAGGCTAAAGGCTTTTTGCGGGTGGGAGAGCCATCGGTTGAAGCTGGAAGGATTGTTTTTGGTATGAAGGATGACCAAAAAGCAAATCAGACAGAGGAGAGAGATGAGTACAGACAGACTGGAGACCATCTCCTCTAGCAAATGCAATTATAAGATTCTGTATCGCTCAGGGAGCTGCTCTCTGACAAACTCTGGGTCAGACATACACACATATACACACATATGACACTGACCTTGTCCTTGGACATGGACACAGAAATTCTGCCTTTATAGAAGAAGTATGTCTAAAACGAGGATATATTAGATTGATATAAATATTTTTTCCCAAACAACAGAAACTGTATCATTGTTTACTCTTTCTATCTTATGTACATTTTGCAATCTGTTTTAAACATTTAAAAGTCAGCCATCTGAACATGAGTTTTAAGACATCTACATGACTGACTTTCAACACATTGCCTCAATAAGTTTTGACTGGATCAATGCTTTTTCTACATTTATTGATCAATAAAAAGCATGAAAAAACCCTGCACGCGCACATTTCACTCACAATGTCTCACTAAACAAGATTACAGAACGAGCACGGGGTCAGTCATTACCCCCACACTCTACACGCTGTAGCTGGCTGCTTGCCAGCTGATTTACCCCCCGTCTCCTTCTTCTGTTGAGGAGGAAATGGAAAAACAGAGTCTCAAACCTTTTCTTCTAATCCCCGAACAAAGGGTTTTCACAGCTTCAATCAGGATGGAGTGAATTTAAGCAATGAGCACAGCGTACAGGTAATCCAAGAGAGTTGGACTGAGCTTCCAGTTAAGGGATTTGATTTTTGAACTTCCCTTTTTGACTACAAAGAAAAAATGGACTTCTATTTTTTGGAGGTAATGACCAAACTATGGTAAACACCAACACTGTTCCTGCGAGCTACCAGGGAACGGTTCATCTTCCAGATGCAAGTCGTTGAGGTGTTATGACACAATGCTTAACACAAGCAAAGCTTTTTACTTCAGTTCCATATGTGCATCATTCGTCTGTAAATAAACCCCTTTGAATCAGTGTAGTAACACATATTTGCAGCTTCTTTTTGCACACACAGTTTCTTGTGGGAATTGTAACTGTGATCCTTCCTTGTGTTGTGAATTAAAGATGTTTAAACAATACAAGGCCATTAATTTTTAATGTGTCACACAATTATGTCAGTGACAAACATGTCTAAAAATACATCTGGTTACACACTCACACAACCTCCTAATAAAAATCTGGGTAGATTTAAAGAAAAAGTTTGCGGTGTGGATGTGTTGACTGAATTAAAACTGTGCTTCATAAAACTACAAAGTATTTTGCGAGACAAAAAAAAACCTTAGACAAGTACTCTAAAAAGAACTGCAATAAATTTAATTAGATTTGTAGTGATCTCATCCAGAGGGAGTATCCTTAGTCTTGCATCAAAACAATTTGATCTAAAAATACATCAAACGAGGGCATTACTCAGCTGTTTTACAGTATTTTTAATACTGGTTTCTTACTATTTTTTTTACCGTTTGGTGGTGCATTTGAGGGCAAAGATGAAGTCACAAATCAATTTGTGATTTACTTGACTTTTTAATTTTCTTTAACAAAATTTATGACTTGTTTTTTTGTTGAAAACGGGTGCATTTTACACCCCTGTGGTGCCCATATTTGACCTCTTTTTCTGAGGATAGAAAATTACGTAAAGAAGTCTCCAATTAAAAGTACCATCTTCTGAACCACTTATTCTTGATGGGGTGGTAGAGGGTGTTGGAGCCTATCCTGGCTCATTTCAGCGAAAGGATGGGGTACAGCCCGAATAGCTCGCTACTTTGCTGTGGGACATCATAAAGACAAACATCCACACGCCCTCATTCCTACGAGCAATTTCATAGCAGCCAATCAACCTCACATGCGTATTTTTTGGAGAGTGGGAGGAAACTGGAGTACCCAGAAGAAAACCCGCACACAGGGAGAACATGCAAACTCCACAAAAAAAGACTAGTGTTTCAAGCCTGGTGCCATCACAGACTTGAACCCCAACTTTTTTGTTGTGAGCCCACTGTGCTAACTAAACCCTTTGCCACCATATGCTGCCTATGACTGATGCAGCTCACAAACATGCGCTACTAGAAAAACATTGTTAACCCTTTAACTACCCCACCTATCATTGAGATATAGAGGCCCAAAATCACCTTAACCATATGGTTGAGCAGGCAGTTAAAGGGTTAAATACACTTGTTAACGGCAGATATTTCATCTCAAACATCCCCTGAATGTAAGTAGCCTCTTCTACTTTAACTTAATTCTTTGCATTTTGGAAAGCAGATTCCACAACAGATGGTGCTATCAATTATTGAGCTTGTGGAGAAAAAAATCTGCCCTAAATCAGATTAAGAAGATTATTCTAACATCAACTCCCTTATGAACCAGTCTGTTAGATCAACATGCACGACCCCCAACACCTCGTCTTTGACCCCAATAGGACTGGTTGGCTCTCTATCTATCCATCCCAGGGAGAGTTCCTATGCATTTAATTTATGCAATGTTTAAATTTGACCTAAATATCAGTGTATTGGTTTTTCTGTCTCCTCCATGGACTCACTCCCAGCGTTCTCAACATTCCAATTCTCCCATGTCCATCTAATCCTGTTAACCCACTCCAACTGTGTGAAGAAGCTGAGAGCGAAGAAGAGAGCCTGCGGCGCTGTACAACATCGTCGCCCCTCCACCCCACTGAGCTATAATTGAAGAAACAAGTGTTCGGTAAAAAAGTGAAGTCCTTCAGCTTGCTGGGACAGTTCTGCATGACTGGTGAGAAAATGTTCGGAGAAATAAAAGCCTGTAGCTCTGATAAAGGGATTTTGGATGTGTGGGCACCGAGGAGGAGGTGATTTAAACAACAGTTTACATTGAGCTTTATTTGAGGATTACAGATGCATGACCAAGGATTTGTGTGTAAGTGTGGGTAAAAGGAAGAGAAAACAGTCACGGTCGATAGGTTCAACCAGGCTTTTCTTTCTTACTAATGAAACATGTCCTCTTTAACAGAAATCTTTCACTCTGTGCATGTTTTATTGGCTGATTCTTCAGTGTGCGCACAAGCAGATGTGGACCATTCACATTGCTGATGGTGTTCAAGGCCTTCCAGTGTCAATGCACCGATTGTTTAAAAAGAAAGCTTTGCTGTAAGAAGCACAGACAGGATGGATCTGTTCAGATGCCAGTTTTAAACACAAAGCTCATTGTTAAGTATCTCTCCAAACCCTAGTACGGTTTGTTTGGACACCTCGATTGATGATATCTTAAACGAGGTGTTTATAAAGACAATAATTTTTGGCATGGTGGAAATTAACCTCTTGCTTTATTGATACATTGTCAAGAATTGATGTAACATTTTTTCAGACTGCAGCTATGCAATTTGAAAAGAAGCCTGACTGGTTCACTTGAAAATCAAAATTCTCCATTTTCATGGAAATTTACTTTCTAGGGCTGCAAAGGTGAAAGGACACCTGACAATCAGTTAGAAGTTCACATTGCGCAATGCTTGGGTAGTAAAACAAAGATCTGAATTTAAAAAGTGAGTCACAATGAGAAACGTTATGTGGCTCTCTGTTGTTTACTAGAGGGTATTGATGAAAGGAAGAAGCTTTCCTTTGTCTGGTCACAAATTTTGTATATGATTTTCTCCTTCTTCATTATATTTTGTGATTGTTCTGTTGAAGCATTTCAGTTTGTATGTACACAAACTGTACATACAAAATAAATAAAAACAACATACATACAATCGTAAAAAAAGGACTCAGTTCCTTCCAGAAAACATCTGATCTATTAAATTGTCTTAGGGCTGAAGGGATGAACGACCTCCTAAAGCGCTCAGTCCTGCAGCGTAGTGAGAGGAACCTGTTACTTTGGGTCGTTTTTGGGATCGAGTTAACATCGTGTAGAGGGTGACGGGGGTTATTCAGCATACCCTGCATTAAAGCCCTCATGCTCCCCTCCAAAACAGCTCCCACAGAGTCCACATTTCTCCCCACCAAATGGACAGATGAATCTAAAAGTATTCATTTTCTAAGATATGTGTCATCTTCTGAACTGCTTTTACTTAACGAGGTCGCGAGGGTGCTGGGGCCTATCCTGGCTGATTTAAGGCAAGAGGCAGGGTACACCCTGAACAGTTCGCCAGTCTGCTGTGGGGCCACACATACACAAAAGCATTCACACACTCATTCCTAGGGGCAATTTCACAGTGGCCATTCAACCTAACATGCATGTTTTTGGAGGGTGGGAGAAAACTAGAGTACCCAGAGAAAACCCATGCATACACAGGGAGAACATGCAAACACTACACAGAAAGGCCAGTGTTTCAAGCCTCGTCCCACCTGGGGACTCAAACCAAAACCTTGCTGTGAGGACACTTTAGTAATCACTGCACCAATGTGCAGCCCAGTGTTTTTGTAAAAATCCTTTGTATATCAAAAGGTTGATGAAATTGAAACTTTATTTTTTATAAATTCAGTATATTTTAAAGCAGAAGTGTGTCTTCTTAATAAGATGAGGAGCATAACCCCTTACCAGAAGAACAGCACCTCTGTCTAATACTGTTAGATCACATTGGAGTAATTGCACAGCAGCTGTGTCTGAGAGGGTAAGAGATGATTATGAGGAGGAAACAGATTATTTCATTCAGCGGATTCACCGGCTGATTACACAGATTATGTAGCACCATAGATCTCTGCGGAAGTGATTCACAGTGAGTGATGTGTGTGATGCTAAACACACAAAGGAATCATTTTTTTCTTTCTTTTCCCTCTACATTTAATCAGTCTCACCTTTTACTCTCGAGGTGGAAACGATGATGGGACTAATTGGCTCATGTAAGATGTTTGAGAACGATGTGATGTGGCATGTCTCTAAAGGGGATGTAACTCAGTGGGAGAGGTTGTTCTTAGCGTGTGTTAGGTCCTGGATTACAACCTTGGAATCTGCATGTCTTCAATAGGAAACTAAATGAACTTTTTGAAGGTTTCTATCACAAAGTTTTGAGTGTTATTTTCACATAAAAACGTACCTGATATTATTTTTTATTACAAATAGTAAGATTTTCATCCGTCTATACCAAGACTTTCTAAAACCTCACAGAAGCACAACGACCCTTCTTTAAAAGTGCTAATATTTTAACCCAATGTGAGCAACAATTTGATAAAGTTCTATTCCATTGTCTTCCGCTTATCCGGGGCTGGGTCGCGGGGGTAACAGCCTCAGGCGGGAAGCCCTGGCTTCTCTCACTCCAGCTGCATCCTCCAGCTCACCAGGAAGGATCCTGAGTCGTTCCCCAGCCAGCTGTGAGACATAGTCTTTCCAGCAGGTCCAGGGTCTGCCTCTTGGTACGTGCCCAAAACACCTCACCAGCAAGGCGCTCGGGAGCATCCTGACCAGATGCCCTAACCACCCCATCTGGCTTCTCTCGACTTGGAGGAGGAGTGGCTCGACACCGAGCTCCTCCCAGATGGCAGAACTCCTCACCTGATCTCTGAGGGAGAGCCCAGCCACCTTGCGGATGAAGCTGTGTGGCTGGGCTCTAATTTCTAATTGTACAAAGTAGAACATGTAATTAAAATACACAGCAAAATGATTTGTGCAAAACAGAATGTATCAGTTTGTCATAATTTGGGTTTAACTGCACAAATTATTGACTGTCAAGGTAATTTTTTTTAGGAAGCCAGTGATAAATAACAGAGATGTCGGAGCTTACCAACGTGTAATAGTCATAAAACCTGCCCTTTTCTTTCAGAACTATGTCCTCTTTGTGCTGTTGTTTCTATGACTAGCCAATTCTTTTCAATTCTCCCTAAAAAAAAAAATAATTGAATGTTGGTTGATTAGAAATGAGGAGTCTGAGACATGAGAGATACCAAGAGGAAACTCTGAGAGGGCACAAAAGAAACAGAGTCAATGTATTGTTCCTTGTGTAAAGGAATACTGGGGATGCCTCAGACTCAATCTGTAGTAAATGGATCCGCTCAAATAACAAGAGCCCGCCTAATTTAAAGATTTAGTATTTGAAAACTAAAACATATTCATAGGAAAGGAGGTGGCAGGGGAGCGGGATATCAAGAAGAAAAAAACAGCATCTGTTCCTCCTAAGCCTCTGCTGACTGATTACTACTAAAGAAAAAGAAGCAATGAGAAGAGGAGATTCAGGGAGCTTCATGTCGATGTGAGCAGAGAAACTGAATCACATGTCTTTTAAATACTGAATGAGAGCAGAGTATTTATAATTGAAGATCTGGTCCCTGTTGAGAAATAGGGTTCACCTCTCCAGAGGAGAGGTAGAGAGCTTCTCTTACTTCAGTTAACCTTTGTTCTGTTTAAACGTCTGCACATGCAAAACAAGAATGGTAATCTGTAGGAGGTAAAGTTTCCAAATCCATTTTATTAGCGTCAATTATTCCAAAAAGACATTACGATAAAAACGGAAAAAAAAATGGTATTTACTGTTCTGATTTTAAACTACAGATGTGCTACTCCAGCAATGTATCTGGGATGATTGTAATTCATTATTAGATGTTTTCTCTCTGAATTAACCGGATGGTAAACCTAATCACCTTCCAAATTTGGTAAAAGTGCCTTTTCCCCAAAAAACTTTCCAAAAATGACTTCCCAGATGGGTCCTTCTAACAAACCATCTGTTGTGTGAGGTTAGGTTTAAATGAAATTTGATCATGTTAACCTCAATTGAGAAGACAAATCTCTGCCATCTGCTGTTTTTTGTTTGGCTTTATCAAGATGACCACGACCAGACCACGATCACCCTTTAAAAAGACAATCACGTTGGTCATTTTAATTTATTTAAACCATGAGTGAGAAAGGTACAAAACTCAATGCTTTTTGTCTGACCCTCCAAACTTAAAGAGATTTTCAAAACAAACCTTTAAAGCAAATTTTCACAAATTCAAGTATTTTCCCAAAAATAGCTGTAGCCAAGGAGTACCGCATCCATGTGGGACTGGAAGATCTGACTAATCATTTTTTTTTATTGTAATTATTCTAACAGCGTACAAACATTCTTTGGACTTTTCTTCTGTAATCATGAACGGAACAAAAAAAAGAAAAAAAAATTAAGAAAATTTCAAATGAACAACAGTGTGTTTCGTCTTATGTATGAACCACTTATCCTTAATAGAGCTCCAGGGGGGTACCGGACTCTATCCTGGCGAATTTTAAGGCAGGACATATCCTGATCAGGTCACCAATTTGTTCATTTTTAAGTTAAAACTTGAACTGAAGTTTTTGGAGGGTTTTCTACAGATCGATGCTATATTTGTTCATTTTAGTTTTGTAACAAACAATAAGTATAAATTTGAAGTTAAATTGTTCATTTTAATCTACTGAAGCACAAAATTGCCACGTAACGTGTCGGGTTATTTCCCTCAGTATCCATATTTAACAACTTTGTATAATTTTGATTCTGCTTCTTTGCATTTCGTTCCATTTCGCCCTCATCATCACCTTGTTCTTTTACCTTTCATGTCCTCATCCCTTCCTCCATCTCTCCTGCAAACAATCCAGAGCCTCTCCTCTCAGCTCCTTCAAGTCCCTGAAGGCGGCAGACAGGGAACTCGGCTTTGGGGGATGGGGTGATGGTGGTGTCGATGGGGGGAAGGAGGGAAGGGTGTGAGGAGCACTGCTCCGAGAATGTCAACACCCACATGGTGATCTACATACACACACACATGTGCGCACACACAGACAGGACAGGAGACATCAGCTGCACACTCGTCATGCCCACTGGCACACACACATTCACACTGACACACAAATGCTGCCAGTCTTTGCACACATACCCCCCTCAAAGCCCCTTCAATGGTTTAATTGGTGTAATTATATTTGCATAACTCTGTCCTGTTGCAACCGGCACACGACCCCGACGAGTTTTAAAAGACAGGCTAATTGAAAATAGTCCTCACACTATTTGCCCTGAAGGATCGATCTGTGTACATTGCAAAGTGTCACATACATTAGAATGACTTAAACAAACAAGAACATGAGTGCTTCCAGCTAATATGTAAATCATAGACTTCAAAGGTTAATTGACTTTATGGAGTTTCATTTTATTGCTGATTAGAAAAAAAACAACCAATCAGTGATTTTAAAAATATGTGACGATAAATAAAACTGGTTTTTGATGTTCTTGCTTGGATTGACACCCATAATGATTGAAAATATTAATTAAAACAAGAATTTTTAATGCGGAAAAGGCTTCATATGGAAATCATCTTGACATTTTCCCAAATGTATTTTCCCTTCCTAATTATCACCGGGCCACCAGTTTATTTTGAAGACTGAATAAATGTCTGCCTCTTGTTCGGAATGAGCGACTATCAGGGCGACGTGATTATCCTCCAAACAAAGGACTCTGAATGCTGATTAAAGAGACATTTGGTTTTTACTTCACAGCTGGAGCAGGACTAATTACAATTTATTTTATACAGGAAAGCCTCATTTTTTTTTTGTATTCAATTAGGCGACAGAAGCCAATTGCAAACTAAGGATTTCAAAGGAGTTTTCCACAATCCCACGTCTATTCTAAATGAACATCTTTGAGGAAAACATTAGCTTCAGAGGTTTTCTTGTCGCATTGTGTGAATTGTTTTGAACCCATTTTGTTAGCAAGTTTTTTTTCGGTAGACATGTTGGACATGATTTGGAAAAGTACGCCCCTTGTCTACATTAAGTCCTAGGGTCGACAGTGCATGTCAAAGCATAAAGCAAGCATGAAAGAAACAGAATTGTCTGTAGATCTCCGGGACAGGATCGTCTTAAAGCACAAGGCTGGGGAAGGGTACAGAAAATTTCTGCTGCCTTGAATGTACCAATGAGTACAGTGGTCTCCATCATCTGTGAGTGGAAGTTTGGATCTAGTTGGTCTGTTCCTAGATCTGGCTGGGCATCTAAGCTTAGTGATTGTGAAAGAAGAGCTTTAGTCAGCGAACGGTTCCTCTGTCAGATCCCCAGTGTTCCTCTGTGGAAAGTGGGAGAACCTTCCCGAAGCTTAACCATTTCTGCAGCAATCAGGCCTGTTTGACAGAGTGACCAGATTGAAGCCCCTTGTTACTAAAAAGCACATGGGAACCTATCTGGAGTGTACCAAAAGGCACCCCTATGACTCTCAGACCATGAGAAACTAAATTCTGTGATCTGTGACCAAAACAGAACTTTTTGGAGTGAATGCCAGGCGTAATGCCAGGAGTAATGCCTGGAGCTTGAGCGGTACGGTGAAGAGGAATGGCCAAGAAAACTGGCCAAAAAAAGTCTGCCAATCTTTTGGCGTCATATTCAAAACCACTTAAAGTTATAACTGCTGCCTAAAGTGGCTGCAATGACTCGTGTACAGATAATTTTTTAGGTTTTTATTTTAAAATTTGCAACAATCAAGAAAATAACTTTTTAACATTGTCATCTGGTGTTTTTAAATATTTTTTTAAGAAGAAAACGTGTTCAATTCATTTTTAAATAAGACTATGACAAATGTGGAAGGAATGATGAGCTATTGGTACTTTCCAGATACCCTTGATCGGTACACGTTATTTAATGATTAAAGAAGAGAATATTATTTTAATAAGAACTCTGGCTATTAAAAAATGAGCTAAAGCGAGAACAAAAATATTAGAGGAACTACAAGTTTTAGTAAATTTGATTTTCTGAAAGATCCAGATGGTGAAACGTGGCGGATTTGATATCTGAACAACTTGAGTTGCTGGAGAAGGAGAAAAGCATCCAAACATGAAGAGCAGTCATATACGCCCACTGATAAAAATACACAGCAACATCCGAAAAAACTTAGCTGCTTTTTACGCACCAATTTTGTCCCTCTTTTATTTTCTCACTGTTTTATTTTTTCAATACACCATCTATTTTTTGCTTTCAGTCATATGCTCATCACCAACAGCATCCTGCTTTCCTCTCCTCCTCCATCTACTTTCTCTCATTTTCTTTTTATGGAGCAAAGCCTTCTCCCAAAAATGAAATCTGACTTTTCCTCTGATTCTTTATCTCTGCTTGTCTCACACGTTCTCTTTCTTTCTGTTTCAGTGGAAGAGGGCTCTCCAGATCTTTTGTTCATTCGCCAGTTTATGCGGCCTGCCTCCGGTAGTCATGGTAACAGGGTGTACACATACTGTACTGTTGCTTTGGGAAAGGGGATGGAGATAAAAAAAAGAGATGCAGGAAGATAAGTGTGATAAAAGCTAGACTGAGATAAAGTCAGAGGAAGGTTAGAAACAAAACAGCTACGTGAAAAAAATTATGGAAAATGTAGAAAATTAGCTACGAGGAGAAGGTAGTTTAAAAAAATCAAAAGATATTACAAATGGAGACACGAAACAATATCAGAATTTAGATAAATTCTGACAGCAGTTTGAGACACATATTTTTTAAATAGGAGACACTAAATAGGAGAAGGTAGTTTAAAAAAATCAAAAGATATTACAAATGGAGACACGAAACAATATCAGAATTTAGATAAATTCTGACAGCAGTTTGAGACACATATTTTTTTTTACTTTTGGGTGATTTATTTAGGACAAAATGATTTCCTAACTCCTGAAATGTAAAAAAAAAAAAAAAAAAAAAAAGTTTGTTATTTTTCTGGAGAAGGAAATTAGACATCAATTGATTAATTTAGAGAACAATTAAATGAATAATACTGCAGAATTCTGGACAAAATTCTCAATCATTACCAAGTTTGAATATCTAAAGATTTTAATTGATCAAAACTGACCTATAGAATTATGTTTGCATAATTTAAATGACAGATAATATTTGGTTTATTCATCTATATAAACACTAGTATTCCTTACTGACCTTTTTTGTTCATCGTAGAACAGAAAACACTGTAAACAAGAGTAGAATAACCGATTACTTCTGAATGCAGGGAATCAAAGGTCAGGATTTAAACCGGTACATGACTGTACAGAGACAGTCATAAATGTCAGCATCCTTGTTCTAACAGCACAGTTGTCTCTGTTTGCTGTATGCAAAACCCTGTAAGGATCCAAACCCTGCAGACAAACCGCCATCTGCTCTCCTGGCTCCGGTCCAGTTCTCCTTTGGAAGTAATGATGATGACCAATCAAACACATTCAGCAGAATCTGAGTTCTAAATCAGTTGAACGAGACGTGTTACATTGGGTATACAAACATTTAGACAGCATCAAATATTAGACAGTTGGATTAAACGAACAGAAAACAACACTTGAGTATGTAACATCTTGAAACAAAAAAGAAAACTAAGAAATAATCATTTTTAATATAAATTGTACAAGACATTTCAAATTTATTGTATTTTTTAGGTTGCACCAGTGGGATAACATAAACTTTTAAGCAAAAATTATGTAGAAAAAAAATCACAATCTGGACCATAAACAAATGAGCAGTGTTAGCGTGAACTTATTTGGCCATAATGTCACCAATGAATTGGAGCTACAGTAATTTTGGTATGACATTTAAAAAATAGAAAAGCTGTTGTAAATGTGCTAAGGAAAAATGAGTGCATTTTGAAATTTATCTGCAGTATTTTATTCATTAAAATCCATCAGATCTACTATAAGTTTCTGTTCACATGTTCACTGATTGGCTGAAAGCTGATGAAGGCAAAATAACAGAAAAAAAAAACTGGTCGTCAGGGAAAAAAAAAAAAAGATTAACTAAATGCACATACACGCCTAAATATCCAGAAGCATGTTTTGTGGAAGGATCAAGACATGACACTGTTCTCAAGCTAATGCAGACTCCTTGGCATCCCTCCATCCAGCAGAAATGTAAAATCTGTCCTGGCAACTTGCCATTGGAATCCTCATTACCCACCCCCTCTGTTTTTTTTTCTCTTTCTCCATGTCTCCTTATCTCAGTGAGCATACCCACATTCTCTAAGGCTACGTGAATACGACACAAATATAAGACTAAAATCCACCTACATTCAAGACGGGCTTGTTTCTTTATCTATAAGTGTTTATTAAAAAGTTGATGGGTTCACCACAATGCTACATGTGAGTCTGAAGAAATGATTCAAATCACAAACAAGTGACAATTTGATTTCGCATATTTTGGAAAATGGAATGATAACCAAATCAATTGAACAAAATGTGCAATATCAGCGTTTTTCGGTTAACTAAGGAGTTGGGGGTTTGGTTTCCACGGTTGGTGATGTTTTTAGACTAAAATTGCTGCCAAAATTGGCTCAAAGGGATTTTTTATTCTGTTAGTGACTGATTAAAAATCTCTCTAAAACAGTCTGAATAGATTAAACATTATATTTAAAGTTCAAGATTCTTTTAAATTAGTCCGATGTGCTGTATGTGTTGCTTAAATATACATTTCTAAGTCTGAATTTCTGTCCATATTTGAAGTGAAACAATAAGAAAGCAATCCAGAGAAAAGATGATCCAAGTATAGACTGTTCCACTCCATCATCTTCCGCTTCTTCCGGGGCCGGGTTCCAGGGGCAATAGCCTCAAACGGGAAGCCCAGGCTTCTCTCACCCCGGCTGCATCCTGCAGCTCACCCGGATGGATCTCAAGTCGTTCCCCGGCCAGCTGTGAGACATAGTCTCTCCAGCGGGTCCGGCGTCTGCCCCTTGGTCTTCTCCCAGTGGGACATGCTCAAAACACCTCGCCCGCGAGGCGCTCAGGGGGCCACCCTATCTGGCTCCTCTCGACCTGGAGGAGGAGTGACTCGACACCAAGCTCTTCCCGAATGGCAGAGCTCCTCACCCGATCTCTGAGTGAGAGCCCAGCCACCCTGCGGAGGAAGCTCGTTTTGGCCGCTTGTATCCGCAATCTCATTCTTTCGGTCGGGTTATAGACTCACAGTATCGACTATGGATTATTTTAATAATCCCGCTAGTTTAGATGGCATAGCCAGTATGAATGTTAAAAACTAAGATACACAGCTCTCATGAGGTGGTAAAGGATGAGATGTAGGACCCAGATGCATAGCCAGTTTTAATCAGTTTTTTTTGCAGTTAAAGCGTAACGGAAGTGTCGTAGGGATGTGCAGCCTGGAAGTCAAACGGGGGAGGCTTTTGCATCCTGGGCAGGCTTGGCAAAACCAGACAGAGGAGCCATCGAATGGGAACCCTGAAGCTCAGGGATCAGACATAGAGGACACCATCATGGCGGCAGGTGAGCAGAACAACAATTATTTAAAATAAATAAATAAATGAATTACTCTATTTATCCCTCACCGGGGAAATTTGTTTGCTGCACTCCTTACACCGCAGCAGGCTGCCCTTCAACGGCGCCAATGGTGGGAGAAGCAGGGGTTAGGTGTCTTCTCCAAGGACCCTAGACATGCTCTCCGTGGGACGCGAACCCGCGACCTTCCGGTCCACGGGCGAACGCTCTAACCACGCGGCCACCGTCTCCACCCAATTTGACAATTGAATGATGGACACCAGGGGTTAACTAACCAGGGGGAAGACGAGACACAGGTGAAAACATTGGGAGAGACAAATGGGAACAGATGTGCTGAATTAGAGCATACAGCAAGATTTGGTGGGAGGAAATGTTCAGGAAGGAAGGCGGATTGTGACGATAGCAAATCAAGATACTTTTATTTCTGTTTGTCAGTTTTCTTTCACATCTAAATTTCAAGCACATTTTACCAAATTTCTATGTGAAACTTATTCTTTTTTGTTTAGTTTTCATGTTTTACAAATCCTAATTTTTTTTTTTTAAGAAAAAACATCTTTTGAAAATGGCTTTAAACCTTAGAAGTAAGAACTAACACAAACATTTCATTTCAAAATATTATTATTTTTTTTTTTAAAAATGGTTGAGGAGAGTGAATAATTGTTGATAAAACTAGTGTTTCTAACATTATTTAGGTTTGACTGACTACATTAAAACCCTTCCAAGGTTTGAACAACAAATACAACTTATAAATGTCGTATAGAAATACAATGCATATACTTTGTACATGAATTTGACCATAGTTTTATTTGTTTTTCTACTGGGTCAAAGGGTTCATGTAGGGTTTACATTTTATGTGCCTCTCATGTGCAGCGTCGATTTAATTGCAGATTACATGAGATTACAGAGCGCATTATAGATTTGTGCACCAGTGTAATCCTCATACACACCATTCTTGTGGTATGTTGCAAAAGTCAGCATGTTTTCTAATAATTGACTTATTAATACTGTGATCATTTATAGTTTTGTAGTGGCATAAAAAGTTAACCTGAAAATTCAATCTTCTTGGAATGAATCTTTTCCACATTAAGTTTTTTTTCCTTAGGTTGATGTGCAGTGTAATTACACTGGAATAAGCGTTTATGATTTCATTCAATCTGCATGTAAAAACATGTGACTTCTTGAAGAAAACATGTAGAAGTATGTGTTTACATGCCCGTGTCATGTGTGCAAAGGCTCAGGGGGTGCTGCCCTTCAAGAGGATAGTCACATACCATAAAGATGTTGTTAATAACATGTGTGTGAGTTCAGTGAGAAGGATTAATGCCTGTAGATTAAGACTGAGATTAAATTCACCAAGCACCCGCTGCGTAAAGACAGATTAACGTCAGTATGTACACGTGGGCGGTCCTATCCCATCACTGGTGACACAATTAAAGTGATGAGAATATAAAATAAAACTGGTCAGACTTAAGATTTTTAAAGCATGTGTTAAATTTTCTTAGTTTCTAAAGTGTTGTTAAAAAGCATAAGCCAACTTTTGCATGGAGATCTAAGCTAGCACACTAAGACGTCCAGTTCAGTTTCTCAGCCTCAGGACACAACCAGACGACTCCATTAACGTGTACAATAAATGTCAGTGTGCCATCATAGCAAGTTAGAAGCAAGACCGTTTTGATTTAGTTGAAAAAAATGTTACTTCAAAGTAAAAATTCAAGTTAATCCATCGTCTCTGTGACTTATTTCACTTTTTTGTTGGTTTGCTAAATTTTGTGAACATGTTTGTGAAATATTTGTGAGCAAAGAAGAAGAAAGTAAATGGTTTTTTTCTGTGTTTTTTCTCATAAATGCCCGTACTGTCCATGCATTTTACATATCACCATCCTCCTCCATTACCCTCACAAGCACACGCATCAATACACACACAATACTCTAGTTTTGACCTTTAAATATTGTGTCAGCTTTTTAGATGTCTTTGTTGAGAGACAAACAAAATCTGAAATTGCCCGTAGGCTCCCTTTCAGTATCTCAAAATCAATGCTTTCTGACATTTAGAGAAGGGGGAGGGTGTATTCTTTATGTACAGAAGAGAGTGTGCATGTGGTTCACTGAGGAACCCTCCTATCCCACCCAGAAAAACATCTGCATACATCAAGCACCATTTACATTTATTGTACGGGAAAAATGGAGTTTTATTTCTCTTCTTTTAACTTGAAAGAATGATTTTTTCTACGAATTAATACGTTTGTTTTTAGACTGAGTGATGAGAACAGAAAATAAACCATAAAAATGAATGTGAGATGATACAATCCACACAGATTTCCTCATTCATATGACAAATAAACTGAGTACTCCATCTAAAAACTCCCTTGTCAGTTTTGGAAATCAATACTCATCCTAACAAATGACTTCATCTAATGGAGGCAAAGTGGCTCGATGCATTGATGCATGCATGTAGCACAAATAAATCCATAGCTCAGACAATTATTTGAAATATTAAAATCTAGACAAAATACACAATAACGCACAATTCCTGGCATTTTGTTTGTTCTAATGACCTATTGGAAAATCGAACTGGCCTCATGAACCATTAATACAATATAAGCACAGTCGAAGAAACCCTGTGGAGAAGACCAATAGGCTGCCAGACAGGGTATAAACTGACAAGCTAATACATAGGATCCTGGAAGAGGTCTTCCCCTCTTGCTTTTTGCATTCCTCTCTGAGCCCCGTGACAACAGGGTTCCCTCTTTTTTTCCTTTTCTTCAATCAAGATGTTTGTTGACCTCAATCCCAACAAATTATATACCATTCAGAATTGATTGTCAATCCATAAATGCCACTTACAGCTGAAAAGTTCAGGGGCCTCAATTATGAAGAATTGCTTTGATCTTAGGGTGAGCAAACGTTTATATTCAGCTTGCACACCTTGCTTGAACCATGTACATTCAGAATTTACAAAAACTTTAAAAACTCCTTCTAGACAACTTAAATTTAATAAATCCCAGGAGTGACAAATCTCAGGCATAAACCAACTTGAACTCGATCCCGCCCTGACCACGTCTCTAGAACTCCCACTACAAATTGTGCGAACAAGACATTTGCAACGGTCTTCAAATGAGCCAGTGTTCTGTCAAGATCTGTTCATGACAATTATGTTACTTTTTCTTACAGCCCTGTTGATTCTCATGAGTACCAAATGAGGTCAACTTTATTTCACTTCAAAAAACACTACCGGTACTTCAATTTACAAATACTTTTTTTGAAGCCCAACATATTGATCCTTACCAATCCCGATCATAGCATTAGTGGTGCTAATGCTATGATTCATTCAAGGGTGAATTTATTCATCAAACAATGTTCCTACCGTATTGAAATGCTAAAACACACAATTTTTACTACCATTATTGACATACGTAGCATAACTCAATGGGTGACTCAAATTATCAGGACGTCTGTACCACCTGTCATTACGCATATAGAATGGCCTTCAAACACTTCTTTTCAATGGTGAGGTGTTGCGAGTGAATGACAGAGGTGGGAATCGGTCATGAAAGCCTGCAATGGTGTGATTGCCACACATCAATCTGTCAGTGAAATTAAAAAGAAAAGCACCAAATAATTCCCAGCTTGATGTTTTATTAAAATTATTATTACGAAATATTTATATGTGGAGTGTGAAATATTACGTAGAAGCGAATGCACAACAACGCATAATTTCAAAATGTGTTCAAATTTGGATAGATGTTGTGCATATGTCCTAAAGTAGTCTTTTCCTTGATGTGGTCCAGTTTTCTTACATATTGTCTTACACTGGCTGGCATTCATGAGTGCTAGCTCTTCTTTTTTTTTTTTTTTTTTTTTTCTGTTTCAAGCACTTCATCTCACTGTTCTCATTTCACTTAAGGTTTATCTTTGCATGTATGAGTTTCACAATAGTCTAGCAGTTTGCTATTGTCATAGATTGATCAATTTGTGTAGAAGTTGGTGTAACCTGAATTTCAGCATGAGCACACTTTACAAATGAGGGTTTAGAATTGTGTTTTTAGAATATCCGAGCATCCACTCTTCTGGCAAGAAAATAAAAGCATGCAAGAAGAATTTCTTTGATTTTTTTTTTTAAGGACTAAGTTACAAAAAAAAAAAAAAAACAAAGATAAAAGCATTGGTCTGAAATAAAACATGCTGCTGTAGTAACAATAATCTAGATTTAAACTCAGCAGTGATTCATGTTTTGGAAGGATAGAATTCTTGACTCACCCCCAGGCTGTCCTCCAAGTCTATAAAGGTCGGTCAGTAAAAGGTCAGAATGAGCTCTCAAGGTTGAGTGCAACAATAAGGCATAAGTCAAAGTTCAGAACAGTTTAGATCATTTTTTTTTTTTTGGTTTTTTTTTTATCTTTTACTCTCATACACCCTTGCTTGAAATGTATTTACAGCTTACTTACCAAGACAAACATTTGGTGAGAGTATAAAAAAGTGTATACTTGCTTTGCACGTTCCCCTGTATTTGCAGCTTCAAACAAAATTTACACTGTCTTGTGCACATGCGCAGGGACACAGGACAAATTAGGGAGCAAGAGGAGGGTGGAAATCTTCATGTTAAAAAAACTTAAAGTGTATTTATTAACTTTTTTTCTTGGTAAATATTGCTTTAGGTTGATGAAATAAAGCAACATGCCCAATGGCATAGGCAGTGAGATGAGAAGTATTTCTCCACGAATGCACAATACCCCATCTTTGAAAATGGCCTAGAATGATTTTGGTGTTTTAGGAACACAAAAGGACAAGCAAAGCATTTTCAGCGTTATAGATTGACCATCAATTTTATTTAATTTACCTTCAAATTGTGAATCAGATTAAAAGATCAACAGTATCACAAACATCTACAAATATTTGACACATATAACAATGTTGTTGTCCGTCTAGACAGTCACAGGATCAGATCAAAACCCAGTGACCCCTAAAACTAATCATCTGAGAAACGACGATGTCTCAAAGCCAGACATTTTCAAAACAATGGGATTGAAGCAGAATTAATACTTGTGCTGAAAAATAGTCCTCAAACCTGTCTATTCCTTTCTGTAATCCTCTTCTCATTTCACAGGAGAAACATTCTTCATATAATCGGCTTAAGGTGATGAGTGAACCTCTTTATTTTATCTTTAGCTCACTTTTAGTAGCAGTTATTGTACATTTCCTTGAAATT
Organism: Neostethus bicornis; assembly: GCA_902685375.1. Classification (NCBI taxonomy): domain Eukaryota; kingdom Metazoa; phylum Chordata; class Actinopteri; order Atheriniformes; family Phallostethidae; genus Neostethus; species Neostethus bicornis. The sequence goes on along the minus strand of LR738558.1, from coordinate 5,253,693 downwards.
TGCTTTCCGCAAATCATCCATCTCTGTTGTGTAGAGATTCATTTAATCACTTCCGTTCCGTCATCTTCCACTTGTTCCGGGGTCGGGTCGCGGGGGCAACAGCCTCAAACGGGCAGCCCAGGCCTCTCTCTCCCCGGCTGCATCCTCTAGCTCACCTGGAAGGATCCCAAGTCGTTCCCCGGCCAGCTGTGAGACATAGTCTCTCCAGCGGGTCCGGGGTCTGCCCCTTGGTCTCTTCCCGGTGGGACGTGTTAGAAACACCTCGCCCGCGAGGCGCTCGGGGGTCATCCTGACCAGATGCCCGAACCACCCTATCTAGCTCCTCTCGACCTGGAGGAGGAGCGGCTCCTCCCGGATGGCAGAGCTCCTCACCCGATCTCTGAGTGAGAGCCCAGCCACCCTGCGGAGGAAGCTCATTTCGGCTGCTTGTACCCGCGATCTCATTCTTTCGGTCACCACCCACAGCTGGTGACCATAGGTGAGGGTTGGAACGTAGATCGACTTGTAAATCGAGAGCTTTGCTTTTCGGCTCAGCTCTCTCTTTACCACGACGGACCGATGCACTTTGAACACAAAAATCTGTAATTCACCTCCATTTTTCACCCTGTCTGTGGTTTATAATGACAACATGTTGACCCCCAGACTCTTGATTGGATTTAATATTAGCCAAGATCAGGTCGATGCGGGTTGATTTTATTGACACAGAGAATAATCAATACTTTTAAACGAAGCTACTTTAGATGTAAATCATTCCATTCAAACAATGTAATCAAAGACAAGGTCATGTGAGAATGAGGAACTTATGAAGTGAAGACTGGGTTCATTTAGAGCGAAAAAGTGTGGTGCTGATTGTAAAAGTGCAAATCTCTATCTTTATGTGTTGTATGTGTGTGAGTTAGCAGGGTGGGCTGGAGGGTTGGAAGGAGTGAAGGGTAGAAGTCTCTGAAGTCCTCTCTGACCCTTAGACACGGGTTTAATCTCCAAGGAGGAGCCCCTGGTGTCCTGACACACACACACACACACCACCACCTACACAAACACACAGCTGGTTGATCATAAGACACACTCCCTGCAGCGTGGGAACAAACTCTCTTGACAGCAAACAAGAAAGAGCCAAGTGTGTGTGTTATTGCCTCCATTTGTTCATTTGCATATGTTTGTATGTGGCCATTTTTATGTTCCTCTCTTCTTCAATCACCTCCGTGCATTTGATCATTTATCATTTTTGCTTGTGTGTTTCAAAGATGGGAGTTAAAGGGATAAATACTGACAATGATATCACTTCAGGCTCCGTGAATCTTTCCCTGCCTCCCACAGGGCGAGGAGTGGTGGGAGCACCGAGGAGAAAACAGGAGTGTCAGAAATGAAAGAGAAGCGTATTTGCTCCTAGTGGGAGAAGAGTATGTGAAAGAAAAGACAGGAGAGATGAAGGGAAATGGAAGAGCGAGAGAAAGCAGCTGTTGTCTGCATGATGAGAGCATTTGGAACAAAGCAGAGGACAAAGATCAAAACGATCCTCTCTCATCGCACCAGGGATCCTTTTTAATAAAAAAACAAATCAAATACTTTTTGTTTTGGTGCCTTGAATTATCTTTGTTATCATGTATCATCCTAAATTTCTCTTGAAAAGCTATTTAGTTCTTCTCATTTGTAGTTGGACTCTGCAAAGACAGCTGTGTCACTGATTCTGCTCATTATTTTTATGGACAAAATTTTTAAGATCAACCGAAGCGGTGAACAGTTCTGGTTCAGTGGCCTCAGGATTGGGTCTCTGCTTATTAGAGATAATGTGGCTTTGTGGGTTTCGTTAGACTATGATTGATAAAGTTTTACAGTTCAACCATACTTTTCTGGGTGTGTATTGGAAGGTTAAATTCAAGTCATGGGGTTACGGCCATGCAGCTTTTATAAAAACTATAACAAATGTGTAAGTTTCAGTCAAGAGACTAAATGTGAAACAAGAAGTAAGACTCGCTGTTTCGGGACATTTGACTATGCACGTCTACAGTTGTGCACTTTAACTAAAAGACAAACCACTAAAGACGACTCCTAATGTGGCATGATGTGGTGAAAATCCTCGTATATTAATTCTGTGCTAATCTTAATATGGTAATGAGGGTATGTATGCTTATGTCGTCTTCTCGCATGTTTGTGGAAACCTGTATTCTAATAAAAGCCAAAACTTTCTCATGGGAAGCCAGACTTGCCTCTAAGGCTGCCTCTGAACAGAGACCAAATGATTTACGACATAATCAGTTATCTCTAACTCTTTCTGGACTGATTTGTGGTTGAGTGTGAACACGTCAGGATGGGAACTGGCCCTCAAAATCAAAAACCATGGTTCTTCTCCAGAAAAGGCTGGAGTGCTCTGTACAAATTCCACTAGAGAAGGGATTAAAATATCTCACAGTTTTGTTCACGAGTTAGAGAAGGAGAAACATTGACAAGTGAATCAATCTGGTGCCCATAATAATTGGGATGCTACATGGGTCTGTTGTGGTGAATAGAGAGATGAACCAAAAAGAAAAAGATCTCAATTTACAAGTTGACTTTCGTTCCTGTTCCGTCATCTTCCGCTTATCCGGGGCCAGGTCACGGGGGCAACAACCTCGGACGTGAAACCCAGGCTTCTCTAACCATAGTTGCATCTTCCAGCTCACCCGGAAGGACCCCGAGTCATTCCCCATTCAGCTGTGAGACATAGTGTCTCCAGTGGATCCAGGGTCTGCCTCTTGGTCTCTCCCGGTGGGACATGTCCAAAACACCTCATTATTGAGGCGCTCGGAAGACATCCGGACCAGATGCCCAAACCACCTCATCTGGCTTCTCTTGACCTGGAGGGGAAGTGGCTCGACACCGAGCTGCTCCCGGATGGTAGAACTCCTCACCCGATCTCTTAGTGAAAGGCCAGCCACCGTATACAGGAATACAGGAATACATTTTGGCCGCTTGTATTCGCAATCTTGTTCTTTCGGTCACCACCCACAGCTGGCGACCATAGGTGAGAGTAGGATTGACTTGGTAACGACTTTCGTTCCCATCCTCACTTATTGTCACCAGTAGTTACCCCAGTTACTCTGGCTGTTGTTGTTTACTTCATAGTTTGTTCCCCATGTGCCTGATTGTCTTCATCTCTGAGCTGATAAACTCTCCTCTGCTTTTTGCTTTCATTTATCACCGTATTGTTAATATTCCCAATAGTTTCATAGGTTTTTTTGGGTTTTTTTTCTCTCTGACACCTCCTCTCAGACATGTTGGCCTGTCAGTCTGTTTCGGGATTTGGTTTTTGGTTCTTTTCTTTTCCTCTGCTGCTTTTTATTCTTCATTGTCAACCCTGAAAATGCTAAGTTAAATCTTTTTTTTAAAAATCCTTGTGTCAAAATAACTGGGTTGGGGTCTTCTACCTGTCTCTAAAATTTTACTTTCAAAAAATTTTCTTTGATAAAAAGTAAGACGGAGCCAAAAACAGGTGTGTTTGCAATGGTAATTGTGTGTGTGAAGTTTGCTTTAACTAATTCAGTGAGTGGTTGTGTTGTGCCATTAAATCTATGCTGCAATAGTTGAGAAAACACTGAAATGTTTGCTGAAAGAAGAAAATAAAATGATGGTTTGGTGGGGTTTGGTATTTCATCATGACAGAACCAACAAAAAATATCTTTCCTAGATTTCATTTGTTGCCTGGAATCCTGTATAATACATTCCTGTCTTGGTAACATGGAGAATGATCAGCCTGGTAACCATGCCCATGTCCTTTACTTTCACTTTACTTTCAAGTAATGTCATTTCTGCCTGTTAAAACTTTTCCCAGAGGCTGAAGGTAAGACAGCGCAGCAACAAACACAAATCTGTTTCATTCAGCAGTAAAATTTGTTTAATCACACAAACAACAGGGCGGCACAGTGGCGCAGTGGGAAGCACAGTCGCCTCACAGCAAGAAGGTCGCGGGTTTGAGTCCTGGGTGGGGTGAGGCTTGAAACAGTGGTCTTTCTGTGTGGAGTTTGCATATTCACCCCGTGCCTGCTTGGGTTTCCTCCAGGTACTCCGGTTTCCTCCCACCCTCCAAAAACATACACGTTAGGCTTATTGGCTGGTGCTAAATTGCCCCTAGGAATGAGTTTGGTTGTGTATGGATGTATATGTGTGGCCCCGCGACAGACTGGCAACCTGTCCGGGGTGTATCCTGCCCCTCGCTTTGAATTGGTACAATACAATTCACATGTTGTCCACCTCTCTCCCTCCTCTCTGGGAGAGAGCCCCATCCAGGACTCTGCGTTCCTGTCCTGGGCATGGCCACACCGAGGAGACCTCCGCGCTTCTTCATCCCCGCTCCATCAGGACGAAATCCATCTACTCATCTCTGCCGTGGGCATCGCTGGGCTGAGGAGTCTCCCGTGTCTCCTTCAGGATGAAGAACATCTACTCATCCCCGTACTGGACATCTCCGGGCTGAGGAGTCCCCCGTGTTTCCATCAGGATGAAGAACATCTACTCATCCCCGTACTGGACATCTCCGGGCTGAGGAGTCCCCCAGTGTTTCCATCAGGATGAAGAACATCTACTCATCCCCGTACTTGACATCTCCGGGCTGAAGAGCCCCCCGTGTTTCCATCAGGATGAAGAACATTTATTGACTTCTTTAGATATTTAGCTGTAGATTAGAATAAGCTAATATTTAAACAATAATCTTTGACACATTGTTTGCTCGTCCCGGGGGAGGGATCTCTCTTTCACGTGGATCCCCATGAGGTTTCTTATTTTTTCCCCACTGATGGGTTTTTTAGGAGTTTTTCCTCACCGAGAAGGAGAGTCTAAGTGCATTAATGTGCTAGTCTTGTTTAGTTAGCATTTGTTAGTTATTTTTCTTGTTGTGTATTTGTGTTAATACATTCCTCTTTTTCTTGTGAAGCCCATTGAGACGGACATTCTGTGATTTTGGGCTATACAAATAAAATTGAATTGAATTGAATTGAATCAGCTGGATGGGCTTCGGCAACCCCTGCAATCCCCTAAGGAATAGATGGTTAAGAAGGTGACTGACTGACACAAACAACACAGTTCATTGATCAGTAGTTTTGCTCCCGCTAGCCTTGTTCTTCTGCATCGTCCATGCTCATAACTGAGGTTTTTCTACATCTGCACCAGCTTTTTTTTGTTGACTGAAGTTTTGATGCAGAATCAAACTTTCCAAAAGGTAAAACAGTGCACACCTTCTAAGCTAGTGAGAAAATTGTGTTTCTTTTCTTTCAGAAAAACACAATGATCCTGTATTTAATCTTTTCTACTTTACTCTTCTACCTACTCCCTCCTTCTCTCCTTTCCACCTTTTTGTCCTCTCTTCCTTGTGTTTGCTTTCATGTTCAGATCAGAGTAGCCTGCACTTATCTCAGGGGTCTAGAGAGGCTTCTCTATAAAAGCTGGTGTTATATGCCTGATTTAACAAGGCACACAGACAAAGAGCCCTCTATCCCCTCTTCTTTCTCATCCGTAGAATATTCCTCTCCTTTTTTAAAACACATTTTCTCCACATTGAAACGTCCCTCACTCACAGACCTTCTCTGTCTTTTGAGCACACCCACTCTCAAACATATTGGCCTGCTTCAGCCCTTGTTCTAACACAATGGGATTAGTGGTGTGATTCCACTCCTTTTAAGTGGGCGCGCTACCAATCCACTTACGATGGACTCCATTGAATACTAAAAAAGAGAAGAGAGAAGGAGAAAGGAAAAGATAAGCTGAAAAGAGGAGGAAAGATGAGAAGAGAAGGGAAAACTTTATGATGAATGGGATTGAAGGAGGATGGATTGAAGGGTAAAAAGTGTCCAGAAAGGGTAAATGGAGGAAATTCACCTTCAACATGACCAAGGAACCTCAGTTGAAAAAGACCAGGAGGAGGAGAGGTGATTAAAGAAAACAGAGAGTGCTCTGATTGGCAGTAAACCTGTTGCCAAGGTGATGAGAAGCAGTTGAGACCCCACCCTTTTCTACCATGCTCCACACTGTGATGTCATTGGTTCCTGTTGGCGCCGGTTGGGCAGACAGCCAATAGGACAAAAGCTTTGGAGGGCGAGAGGTGTCGTCCTCTTGCTTTTCTAGTCTTATATTTTTTCCCATCATCACTTATTTCCCTCACTTTCTCAACCTCATTCAGCTCCATCAGCAGGCAGCTGGAGAAGCTTCAGATTTACTACCGATGAGAAATGTAGCTGATTAAAGCGTCTGGGAGAACTCCCAGCAGGACAGGCCACAGAGATTGTTAAAAGCCAGAAAAGAGAGGGACTGAGATTAAAAAACATGTTTTTAGTTGGCTTCCCATTAGAGCATTTTAAATCTTTTGGAAGCATATTTCAGCTGTGAAAGCAGCATTCGGACAGTGTAATGTTAAAAGATGACACTCTTGACATTCAACAGCAGATACCATCTCATTTATGTCTGTAAATCCCTGGGAACAGTCTTCGAGTGGATTGTTGGGTCTGGAACTAAAGGGTCCAACCCATAAAGACTCTATTGAATCCTGAGTACTCAGAGACACAGCTCTTCTCTACAGGTGGTTGGAAATAATGAACAGCATGCCAGTTCTATTCAATATAAAACAGGCTGAACATAATTCACTTTTTTCTGAACCTTGTAATTAGATTATTGCAGATTGGCTACTTGGCTTATCAGCGTGGAACTTGAAAAAAATACAGTCATTCGTAATGCAATTGTAATCTTCTTTTTTTTTTTTTTTGGTCAATGTTTTTTTACAAACATTTTAACGCACACAAAGAAAACATGCACATGACTAGATATATAGTTTGTTTCCATTTTTTTTCCCGAAGAGGCTATGCAGGCTGCTTCTCTAAAAGAATTAATAATACTTTAGTCTAGCTAAGATCAGGAATGCTGAGTTACTTTTCTCTAACAAAGCCAGTAAAACAAAATATCTATTTTTCAAAACCCAATTTCAGTGCATGTTTCACTGTAATTGGATATTTTATGTGTGATTGCATCAAATGCAGCTGTTTAAAAGATGCATATGAAAACTTATTTCAGACAGAAAATTGCTCTTTCTGAATGACCTCCATTATGCTGCTAGGTGTTCTGTGCCTAAATGATAATACATGTTTAACTTTGGTGGAGGTTGGACCCACTGGAGCGAGACCGTTTGCTAATTATTCTGTTGAATGTTGCCACAGCATGTGGGCAGAAGATGAGCTAATCAGTGGTGGAAGGTGGTCTCTAACCAATCCATGCATAAAGATAAAACACACCTCTAAAAACACTCCTATACATGGAAATTTTGGTTTATTTCAGATTCGATTTAATGATAAAAATAGACCAGATACTTTAGGAAAGTTTTTAGTGTGCAGCAGGGAATAAATCTCATTTATTATCCTCTTTGGTGCATTTTCACCATCTTGTACTGCTTGCTGTTGATAGCAGTATGCTGACCTTTGGCAGGTCTGCCACAGTTTTCTTGTTGCTAAGCTGTAGAGGAAGCAGGCACACCCAAGCATGGTTTCTTCCTGTATGAAACCTGAAGTTGAAGGTGAAGTGGAATCCTCTCTGTTTGCTTACTTTGCTGACACATACCCATAATCAAACAATATGTCTCATGACATGTCCTCCCAAAGCAGAATAAGATTAATTCAGTGATGTAGAGTGCAATCATTTGTTTCAGTCTGTCTCCCACAATTGGCGCCGTCGTGGCAGCTTGTTGCGATGTAATGAGGCACACAAATTTTCCCGGTGAGGGATAAATAAAGTATACGTTATTATTATTAAATGTACAAAAGGGTACGTAGACAGTGCGTATTGCACTGTCTCACCATTCTGTCATTCATCCGGGGCCTGGTCACAAGGACAGCAGCCTTAGCAAAGAAGCCCAGACTTCCCTCTCCTTGACAATGTCTTCCCAAAATGTTGCGGGCACCTGTTGATTTCACATTCTATTCTTCCCTCACTTGTGAAGAAGACTCTGAGATATTTGAACTGCTCCACATAGGGCAGGACCCTGTCCCTGACCTGAACAAAGCACCCTGCCCTTTTCTGGTTGAGGACTATGGTTTCAGATTTGGAGGTGGTGATTCCCTGCCCAGTCGAGTCAGACTGGAAAATGAAATACAGATATTATTGTTTCACAAATACAGATATGAAACAACTTGAAACTATGGTGTGAAAAACACTCGTACATTTTCAATGATGGCTATTTTGTTAAGATCTGTCAATACTAATTAGAGCTTCCTATCAGCCATTTTTTAGACTATCTCTCTGTTCAGACTATGTCTGTTTTAGCTTTACTGAGTAGTAAAAATCTGGCACTCCTTTGGTTACAGTGCGGCTTCAATCACACAGCAATGATGGAGAATAAAAGAACAAAAGTTCAAAGGCGGCTTCATTTATCCCATGTTAGGGAAATTATTGGATTCCATATCTGCCCTCCCACACACGTCTAAACAAGTACACAAAGTGATTTTCATGTTTCTGATTGCTATTACTTTTCTATCACTGATTAGAACAACTACTCTAAGTCCGATCAGGTGATTAAGTCCATTCAGTGCTGGCTTCCATGGAAACAGATCTTTTGATCCTCTGAATGCTTGATTAATAGAGACGACAAGGCAACATAATGTTGTCCATTAAGACGTACTTGATACGTTTTGTGCATCCAGAGCGAAATGAGTGTTAAAATTAGAAATTGCTACAGCAACTAGAGTTTAATAATAAGAAGCTGTGTGATGATTAACGGTGTCATTGGAATTTTTAGTCGTTTATGCCTCTTATTGGAAATGTGTGAAATCTGCCCGCCCACAAATTAGATTAATGTTACAGGAACTATCTGTTGTCAAACAGAAGACCAGTGCTACTATTGCTGATAAGTGGCTTGTTTGATAAGCTAGAATGTTCTTTGAATTTGTCAGGTGGATTTTTTGTCCCAATTACTGGATGAATGACAAGATAAACTGCTTTGAATTTTGCAGAGCCATAAAAATGGCTGACAAGCTAACACCCAAACAAATAAAGATAAAATTAGATTTTTGTTCTTTCTTTCACTGTTTTCCTTTTTCTGGCAGCCGTACAAGACAAAGGTAGTCAGCGTTTTCCAATTCAAACCAGTTTTTTGTCATCTTTGTGGATTTAGCTATTGTGAGCCAAAGGCAATTAGGTAAACCCTGTAGTTCCTTCCGAAGATGCAATCAATTCAAAGCAGCATTGAAAAATTCTCCACAGTGCAGATTTTCTCTTTTTCATTCACCTCTGCCTTTTCTTCTCCCCCTTTTGGTTTTTTTCCATTCTCCTTGTGGAGAAACGACAGTGATTAACTGCAGAAATCCACCTGCTGGCCTCTCCAGCACGCATACAGTATTTCACAGACTAAACTCAAAATTCATTAGGATGCTGAATGTGAGGGCTCCAATTTAAAAAACCCAATTTCCATGAAAAACAGTCAGCGGATTAGGTTGTCACACCAGAAGAATTGACTGAGCGTCTTGTTTCAGATGAATGAAAGGAGCAGAAGATGGGGGTGGAAGTGGATGAATCAAGAGAAGAACAAGAGCAAGAGGTTCATGGAAAATGAACCTGCTGAGGATCAACCACTTCATTTTCCCACTCATTGGTATGAATAACTTCATCTCACACATATTCATAGGAATGGGATTGGACAGCACAAAGAAACCTGGAAAATTTCTGAAACAAAAAAGACAACTCATTGGCAGCAGCTTTCCACCACTTCAGTGAAATAATAATTTAAAAAGATTGTTACATATGAAGACGTGTGAAGTTACACGACATGCTTAACATCCTAAACAACATCCCAAACATACAGTATGACGATATTCCCAAATTACTTCAAATATATTTCTAATAACAATAATACGAGGACATTAAATCATTTTAACAACACTGGTCAATTGATCTGACTGAAAGTTTTATTTTGTGAGAGTAGTTATACTTCAGCAGTATTTTGCAAGTGTTGCACACTTTTGTAGAGCACTGTTTGTGTCCACATGATTGGCTAAAAAGATTGACTTGATTAAAAAACTGATGAAATATAAAGAAGAGATAAAGTTTTGCACCATCAAATTTGCATAATTAATCTGTGAACAGGACTAAATGTATTAGGATCAATATCGTACACACAATGCATTAGCATAGTGCATATTTGATTGGCTAAAAGTAATGAAATTAGTGTGATTCAGTTACATTGTGGAAGCTGTAATATTGCAAAACAAATGTTTTGGATTTTATCTCTGTAACTTCCTTACATGCCCACTTTCAACGTCTGACATTCACTCTCCCCTACTCCTTTTATAATCTCGTACTTCTCTCCAATACCTGTTTATACATTTTTCTTCTCTCTTCCATTTAACCATGTGTGCCTCATCATCCTTCATTTGTCACTCTTTTCTTCCCCCTTGTCTTCACCCAGGTTCACCCACTCAATTCAGCTTTCTATTTCCATCCTTCATTCATCTATTTCTCCTTTTAGATATTGATCCTTTAAGCAGTCATTTATTTGTATGTTTTTATTGCATCTTTCTCACATATTCATTTTTTTATCATCCTATCATCAGTCTTCCTTCACCTCACTGTGATTGGTACTAATTAATTGTTTAGAGACAGGTCCCAGACAAATTCCTTTTTCAAAAAGGAGATTTGTTTTCCCACTTAACCATAATGTGAAATCACGGTTGGAAAACAAAGCTGATTTCTTTTTATGTTTTGTGCTTAAGCTGCGTATAAATTTAATTGACAGGGAACTTGCCTTTCATCCTTATCTTCTTGATAGTAACCAGTTTGCAATGTTTGCATGGCTGGCTGCAACCTGCCTCCGATCAAATTTAGTTGAATTTCTTGTAAAGTCAGCGTTTGTTTGTGTTCATCGTAAAACACCTGCTTTTTGGAATGTAACCTAATTAGAACGTTTTTTTTTGTCCACATGCTTTCCTGTGCTAAAAAATAATACTGTTATTTTTCAAGAGAGAATGTCCACATTTTAAACTTCATCTAGACTGAAATATTATTTTCCTACTTCTGAAGAAGCTGTTCATAAAATTCTTACGTCGGAATGTGAATAAAGAGATGTACATAAATGGGCATTGCAAAGTCTGGACGAAGAAAACATGTTGAGAGAACACAAAGAAGAGCGGAGACATCGCTACCAGCATGTGCTTGGCTCCTTTGTCAACTGTCTACCTCATCTGGAGAAATGAAAGTCAATAAGAAGTTGGGGATAATTAAACTTGAACTGATTTCTTATTATTGTAATGAACTCTTCACCTTTTTAAGACGTCAACAGATTTTTAAAAAATCTTTTGATACTAATAAGTAAGAGAAAAATCCAAAAATGAGAATCAAATTGTTCAGTTTCATTCATGTTTCAACTGATAATTTAATCGTTTGAACTTTAAAAATAAAAACAAATATCCTCCCTCAGAGCATTTTCTTCTACACAGCTGGACTAATCCATAGTCCCTCTTGAGACATGTCCCTTGAACATACGTCAAGGACAACAACAGATTGGGTTGTAGGGGATTGCAGGTCCCAATACCCAATGGATGGACCAGGCGTTTACTGTACAGAGCCATCCTGTCCCTCAGAGAAAACAAGTAGGGGGGAAGTGCTTCAGCACATCACTTTAACACATGCAGCAAAACAACAAACAAAGAAAATGATTGTCTTTTGTTTTCTTCATTCACACGTAAGGATTCTGCCATGTTTTTATACAATATCATGGTGGATTAAACAATGAAGTAGTTTTCTTTTAATTAAGTCTTAAAGTGTCTATTTTACTGTGAATTCTGCTGGTGTAATTCACAAATGGATGATGTCACGAGTATAAAAGATGATCTGAACAGAATTACATCATGCAGCCAGCACCATTAATCCAAAGATTTAGGTTCGTTCCACCATGAGTCATTTTGCTGGCGAGGCACTTCTCTGGAGTTTATCCACCAGAGACTGACGTCGCTCTCACACACTGACTTATTGATGAGGCTGAAATCACCAGGCTATCAGGAATGTCCTTAATGTGAAAGCAAAGGACACTCGTGTTGTAAACAAGCTGGTAAAATCGCTTTTTTTATTTATGTTGCTGTCTGGAAAAAAATAAAAGTCAATCCAGAATTAGATTAAAGAGATGACTTTCCGCAGATAAATGAAATCAAATTACATTGATGATTGATGTGTCACAGACAATTTAATTTGTCAAGACTTGACTGTTTTAAGTAACGTGCAAAAAAAAAAAGCAGACGGACATTCGATTAAGATCTTGATTTAAGAAAAGCTACAACCATTTGACAAATTAAAAATGATAAGTTTATTGTGTTTACAAATGATCAAATTATTTTTAAAGAAGAATTTGTGTTTACAAGATCTGATAGTTTCTATGTCATAGCAAAGGTAGATTGATATGGTACCCTTTACCATAGAAGGAAATTTTGCAAAAAAAAAAAAAAACCCTTATTTACACATTAATTCAGTTTAACGTCTGTTTTTGGCACTGTGGTTTCTTCCTTCTTTCACTTAGTTCTACTATTTTGGTGCATGCACGACATTGCATGAATCTCATTTGAGGCCCCAAATACAGTGTACAGCCCATCAAGTTAACAAAGCTTTTGCATATTCTATTATGTTGTTATTTATAAAAGAGTAAAAATAGCACTCCCTGTCTGGACCAAGAATGCTGCTGAACCCCTCTTGCTTACATTAGGATGTGGGTGTAGTAGAAAACAAAATCAGTGTCCAAAAGCAACCTAGCGTTTTAATGGTATTTGAGTACTGGATGGGAGAACTTGCAAACATGCATGATTGAAATAGAAAACCAATTTAGGTGTGTTTTTGATGCAGGAACATTCAAATTTGGTAGAAACCTATTTTGCATGAACCCCCGTTAATGCGCAAAGTGTAAGATGATGTTAAAGACTTGATCATTAGTCAAGCTTTTCTTTAGAGGAACTGAAAAGAGGAAGGAAGGCAAAAGGAAGAGACAAAGAGAAAAATAGGAAGTTAAGAGGAAGTGAAACGTGAATGTCTCAGTAACGGAATTTGAGTGAATAGATGTACATTGCTACAAAAAATTTACTACATTGTCCATGTTGAACATGTCATTATTCTTCAGGACTATAGTTGAGTTTTCTGACCTGAGTGAAGCTAAAGCTCATGCTTGCATAATCTTTAAAACATTGGGATTTTGTTAAATTTGAGGAAATGTACTTTGTTGCTCACAAAGTATTGTTCATGTTCCACTGTAATCCATATACAAAGTGCACCACTTAGAGACCTGGGTAAACAAAGCTTTGTAACATTTAGCAAAGCTCTCAACAAACCATTAAGGCCATAAAGGTTTGCATCCAAACTATTTCAAACATTTCCCTCAAGTTAAGAGCTGCGGATCCATTTGCAGACCACTGCTTTAGCAGAGCTCAACTGTGCGGTTTGTAGTGGCAAGGAAATCGTACAAAGCCACCATGAACAAGTATGTATTCCAGAAACTCATAAAAACCTCTCCAGTAAACACATTTTCTTATTTAGTCAAGTCAACATCCAAGACCTCTCTATTCTATCCGTTTTCTCTATCTTCTCTGTCTTCATTCTGTCCTACCTGTCTCATTTTTAGTCTGGAGCCACAGGTAGGAACTGGTAGTGTCTCCTCCCTCTATGATTAGACTTACTAAAACAGGTGCTCAGGTGCTGTGCTCAGACACAGACAAAGAACCATGAATGCTGAGGGAAAGACAGAGACGCTACCGGTGAGTATCTAACTGACTAAAAACATAGCTTTTGAATAAAATAGTCAACTGAACATAGCTGATTAATTCTGTAACATAAATTTAGGAAAGAAAATGGCTCTGTGGCTCCATAGGCCAGACCTAATCCACTAAATAGAGAGACAAGAGTAAACTGATTAGAGGTTAAAGAGGGATGAAGGAACTGATTATTTCTTTAATACAATAAGTATTTATTTATATTTAAAGTTTAAAGTATACTATTCAATTGTTGTTGAATATTATTTTGGGCTGTTTGAATTTATTAAAACTGTTCCATTTATGCTATTTATTAAACAATACATAATTCAAAAGTAATTTCTATTTGAATTGTGGAAGAAAAATGGTTAAATTTAAAAGATTAAAAGTTGTATTAAAAAATTTATTAAAAAGTTAACTTTAAAGGTTACATTTAAATTAACTTTATGAACTATTAAAATTTGTTTATAAAACCTGAAACTTTATCATAGATAAAATGTTTTGTTTAAAATGTTTAATAAATAAAATGTTGATTTCTATTCAAAGGTTTTTGACCTGCTTTGAAACTGCTTTGAAGAGGCATAAAATTGCAATAAAAACAAAGCTGAGTTGAACCTGCGTCTGTGATCTTTCCTGGGTTTTTCAAGTCACCTGCATTAATGTAGAAAAGGACTTGACAGTCAAAAAACCGTCAAGTGACTTGACAGTAAACACTCAATAAATTAATGGTTCAAGCCTTAAACTACACACATACACAAATTCAGGCAAGCAACACTTTCAGATACAAGTCCAGTCAAACTTCCCGCAGGGGGGTGACAGAGTTTATACCTGCTAATTACAGACAAGAGGCAGGGTACACCCTGAAAAGGCTGCCACTCTGTTGCAGGGCAGTATTTACACAAACTAAACAGTCAGTCAGTCACTTTCTTAAGTGCCTATCCATGTTGGGGTTGCAGGGAGTGCCGGGACCCATCCGATTTGAGGCGAAGGGCAGGGTACAACCCGGACAGGTTGCCAGTCTGTCACAGGGCCCAAACTCAACAAATAAATAAAATTGTAACAGTTTATCAGAACTAAGATTTAGAAGTTAGGAGTTAGAGGAGGTAGAATGAGGAAGTGAGGTAGAATGAGGAAGTGAGGAGGTTGAATGAAAAAAAAAAAATTGAGGGAGAAAAAGGAACATTCCTACCAGTCTCCAGTCAATCAGAATCCACAGCGGATTAGACACTCTTTAAGCTCCAATCAACCTAGAACTGTGTTTGTCAGTAAATGAAGAAGCACATCCACATGCATATTTCTTTAGCCTGTGTGTGCAAGTGCATGTTTTTAAGTGTGTGTCTGAATGATTAAGCTTCAATCACATCCAAGCACCTAATCCCCTTACATAGAACTGAAAGTCTAAATGCTAAAATGTCTATATACAGTACATCTACACAGGAATGGTATAAGATATATGGTGTACATAAATTATGCGAAACTGATGGAGAGTTGGTTCAACTATTATGAAGACAGCACAGGGAGAAGAAAGTTTAAGATCAAGGCACTTGATTGAGCATTACCACACAAATAGAGGACACAAACACCTTCACAGAAAGCTTTCAAATGACAACCTTCACTGAGAAAAAGTTATCAGGAGTTTTGCCAAATCCCAGAAGTTGGCAGAAGTTATTTTGTCCTTCCCAGAAAAACCTAAACCTCTCAACTTATCACCGAAACAGGATTCCACATATCCTAATCACAATTTCCTATATACAGTACTTACAAAGCAACATGCAAGACATTTATTATTACATTTTAGTCAATGTGTGTGAGCATGACTGCTTGAGTGTGCACCACCTCTATGTATGCCTAGTCCTGTCAGTCCACAAAAATATTCTGCAAAATTTCTATTTTATTCTTTCAACCTTGTCTCATTTGATATTTTGATTGTGGTGACTTGGTGTACCTTTCCTTCAAAATCACAAATCCTGACAGCTTGAACGAAATTCATTCCAACAGGTCAACCATACTAAACAGATTTCCACATCACTACCTCAATCTGTCTCAGGTCTTTATAAAAATGATGAAAAGTAAGAAAACGTAGAATTTGAAAAGAATCACACTTAAACTTTAAAAAGATATTTTTTTTTTGGTGTGCAGGGGGGTGAATGTTGTATTATTTTTAATATGACAAATATGTTTTAAAAAATGTACATTTTTCTACGCATTGATGTAAGAACATCTTTTAGTAACATGATTATTTGCTCATTTTTAGCTACAATATTAATTGGAATTGGTTAATAATTACCACTTCTATTTTTAGGCTCTTAATTAATATTAGTTTGAGGGTTTGTCTCATTTTTATGAGAAGAAAATTAAAATAATGAGTCTTATTATTTCTTTTTTTTCCAGCTAATTAGTAGGGGTGTGCGATACCGCAAGTTTTGGTATCGATCCGATACCAAGTAAACACCAGACCAATGTCGCCGATACCAATATCGATACCGATATTTAAATTTTTTAAATGACTATTTTTGCATCAAGGGTTATAAAGTATAAGGGTAGTCAAGTATATGTATAAACACAGGTTGGTAGGTAGATTGATAGAAGTACCCAGTTGCACACAAACAAATGTTAACTAATGTTAAAGATAATTATGTTGTACTTTCACAATTAAAATTTGAGCGTCCTTGTTGATGAGCGCTGCCTCTGGGAAACAGAAGGGGTCAGGGTTTTCTCCTCCACTCACCGTTTCTGAAGTTTTTCTTTGGGGTGATTTTTTAATTTATAGTGTTACCTCTATATTTAACAGCCTTTCTGCACATGGTGCAGGTAGCCTCAAAGTACAGCCACACGCTACCTCTCTTTTTTCCATCTCTCTCTACTTTTACCAACTTGCGTTTTTTTTTTTTTTTTTTTGTTTCCTGGCCCCGAGTCGCTGAGCCATGTGACAAGTCAAAGCGAAAGACAGGGGGCGGGGCCGTCTCGCTTTAGCATACAGGCGCTACACACAGCATTTATAATAATAATATTTATTTGCATATTTTGCAGACAGATCAGTTAGGTTTACTTTTTGAAAAAAAAAAAACGGAAGCAAAGTGCGAGGGGTAAAACTTCAACCAAAGTATCGATATTGTAGTTGGAGTATCGATCAAATCAATACTAGCGTTGGTATCGATATTATCGATATTCGGATCGATCCGCCCACCCCTACTAATTAGCATGTTTTCCCACTTACAATTTACCAAATTTATTCAACAACAGTTTAACAGGTAACGTATATTTCTTTTTCCAAAAAGTTAAGTGGTAAAGATTAAACATCTTCCACAAGATATTATCAATATTATTTTGAACATTTAAGACTCTTAGCTAACTAATGTTAGCTACATGTGCTAATCCTTAGCGCGCTAGCTCATTAGCATAGTTGATGGTGGAAACTTTTATCAGTAAATTAAGATTAAAACACAGATGTGAATGCTTTTATAAATTTTAAAAGAAAACATTTATTAAGAAAGACACTCATTTTCTCAAAGGTAAGAGTTTACTTTAATCGGAAGTCATTTACATTCGTTCATTTTGCGACAATGTAAATATTTGAAATAGTTGGTGTTTTTTCTTTTGTTTTGTCTTCATTTTTCTGTTCATCACATATGTGTAAGTATTTTTACTACATACAGAAAGAAAAATGGTGTGAAGTTATATTTTGTGTGTTTTGGAATTTGGCTCAAATGGCTGCAATTTTCTTACGATTCAATCTAAATATTCAAAATAGTTTGAAATAAGCATTGTTGCTTTCAAGATCTTAATTATTATTAATTTAATTGTTTATTAGATGTCTAAGTGCATATCTGATCATTTTCAGATAAAAATAGTGCGTGAAGTTGTATCTAGGTGTACAATGCATTTCGCCTGGTTGTCATGCGATGGTGAGGACGGACACGTACAATCCAGATACATGGACAGTTTTAACCAGTTTATTGCAGATAATCAGTGGTTAGGGAAGAGGGGTGGGCAAGTGCAGTCTGGAAGCCAAACTGGGGAGGATTGTGTGTCCTGGGCAGGCTATTGGCAACCTGTGCAATCTTGGCTGGACCAAAATATGTGGAGTGGACACCATAATTACTGCAGCAATTCAATTCAATTTTCAATTAAATTTTATTTGTACAGCCCAAAATCACAGAATGTCCATCTCAATGGGCTTCACAAGAAAAAGAGGAATGTATTAACACAGATACACAGCAAGAAAAATAACAAACAAATGCTAACTAAACAAGACTAGAACATTTATGCCCTTAGACTCTCCTTCTCGGTGAGGAAAAACTCCTAAAAAACCCATCAGTGGGGAAAAAATAAGAAACCTCATGGGGATCCACGTGAAAGAGAGATCCCTCCCCCGGGACAAGCAAACAATGTGTCAAAGATTATTGTTTAAATATTAGCTTATTCTAATCTACAGCTAAATATTTAAAGAAGTCAATAGATGTTCTTCATCCTGATGAAAACACGGGAGACTCCTCAGCCCGGAGATGTCCAGTACGGGGATGAGTAGATGTTCTTCCTACTGATGGAAACACCGGGGGACTCCTCAGCCCGGAGATGCCCAGGGCGGGGATGAGTAGATGGATTTCATCCTGATGGAGCGGGGATGAAGAAGCGCGGAGGTCTCCTCGGTGTGGCCATGCCCAGGACAGGAACGCAGAGTCCTGAATGGACAACATGTGAATTGTATTGTACCAACTAGCAGTGTAATTCTAAATAAACAGACAATTGAGAACAATGAATGAGATAGAAAGCCAGGGGTTTAGGGTAGAGGGTTAGAGTAGGGGGTACGGGGAAAGAGCCAAGGCAGTCTGGCAGAGAATAGTAGATAGAATTAGAGGACAGAACCCCAATGTACCATACTTTCCCCAGCTTTTACGATCTAGCAGCCAACTAGAAATTATATCAGCTAATTGAATCTGTTTCTATCTAGCCTGTTGATAAGCAAGAGTGCAGGAGAGCAAATGATCTGAGTGACGAACACCAGGGGAATAATCAAGGAAGGACAAGACACAGGTGGAGACATCAGGGAGAGGCACCTGGAACCAGGTGTGCAAAATTAGGGCAGAGGGCCAGATTTGGAGTGAGGAAATATTCTAGAATATCATGGTCATGGCATTGCTACTGAGGCTAGTTAAGATAGGCTGAAGCACACATCAGAGGTTTGGAATGTTAAATAAGTAGAATTGATTTATTTCACTTGTTCATACAGCAAACCAATACAGATGTGCCAAAACTAAAGTACATTTACTGCTTGCCCTACTGAATCAATTGTGATCTGTGTTCAGAAAAGAGTCTGAGGTGATGCAAAAGAATGATGTGAAGGTGAAAGATTTTTGATCTGGTTTATGTGGTTTGTTAGACTCCTTAGTGAAGAATTGAATTGAATATAATAAGCTTAGAAAAAGGCTCAGTGTGTCGGATTTTGGTAAAATATGATGTAATACCTGCTTCTTTTCTTGGTCCAGATAAGGTGAAAATGGTCAATTATTTTCACCTTATCTGGACCAGATAAGGTCCATTTAATTGGAAATAAAATGTTTGGGAATTTTAAATAATTTTTATACAACCAACAAGCATCAAATGTATAACAAGTTAAATGTTTGAGTTAAGTAAGTTTCTTACGTTGGTTCTTAGTAATGATTGTGTTTGTAGATGATTGTAGCAAAAAGTTCAGCCTAATAGATGATGCTTTCTTTTTGTGTTCTGTTTTTATTAGAATTCTCTATGGACAACAGAAAGAAGTTTCCAGCCTTCTCCACATCTGGGAGTTTGGTTTTTTGGTCTTCCTCATTCTCACAGCAACCACCCCGAGTTCTCATTGTTGATTCATCACCTCCTTGGTGGTCCGAGATTTCCAAAGTGGTTTGCGATGCCCTCGATAACTTCCTGTCATTGGCCAGTAGTCTCGATGGACCTTGCAGGATCCCACTATTCAGCCTGTATGCCATTAGCAGGCAACAAGAATGTATCCTACCATTTGTGGTAAGATAAATAAAAGTCAAATGTTTCCAAAAACAATAACATTTTGTCTTGCTTTTTCTTTATTTTTTTACATTCTGTTTTTTTTTTTTTTTTTTTTTTTTTTTTACTTTCTTTTCATAGCAACTACGGGCTAACCAGGCCAGGCTGCATTCCTGTGTTGAAGAGCTGAGAACTATCTCTGGTGAAGGTTGTGTTCGAGAAACGTCTGAAGGAGCTGATATGCTGTGCCTGGCGGTGCTGGACAGTTTGCAGCAGTTTAAACAATACATCCGACACACCAACAAGGGATGCAATAATGCTGCTGTTGAGGTGAGCAAATTCTCTTCGTGTCACTTATTGAGGAAAAAGCTAAATTCACAATCTATTCTAAAAAGTTGAGTGGTGGGAAAACTAGGGCCTTTTTGGGTATTATCTATAAAATTGTGTCTTAACATTTTTCTAGAATAAATTATCTTTTTAAATTCTCATTTTTGAAAATTGTTTCCAACATGAATCATATAGTATAAGTTGACCTTCTTTTTTCAACCATAAAACTACAAACATGGCCCAGAGGAAGGCTTGTGTTTGTGTCACAGCGTTATCTTTGTTCACTGACTGTCATTACATCCAAAATTTTCTTGTTAAAGCCAAACAAATTTATTCCTTCACACCAAAATGCATTGGCTTTTCATTTAGGTTTGGTCAAGTTGTTCCTATTTGAGTAAATCAGGGTGTCAACACATTATTCACACCAACCATGCTCTAAAGAAAAATGTTCATTTAATACCTTCCCCTCAGGCATTTTTTGGGATTGAAAACAGTACAAGTGTTTGTAATGCTATAGGCAGCAGAAAGATTTTAAGTGGAGAAATCATAAGATCATCGTTACGCTTCTTTACTTGTAAGTAGTCAGCCAATCATGTTTGCTGAGCTTAGCATGATGAACCACAAACACAAAAGCCATATTCAGTTTGTGACTTTGATTTCTGTACTGTTCATAACACCCTTTGGGAAGAACACATAAATCCCTATCACAGAATGGATAACTTTATTCTAGCAATGTTTATAAGGCTTTTTTTTTTTTTTGGCAAATACTGTATTTCTGAGTTAATAAAAAAGACCATCTATAAATGCTTTGAGATAAGAATTATTAGCCCCATAAAAGCCTTTGATTTCTCTCCTTTAAATGTTCACAACCAACTTTTCAGTTATTTGTCACCTTTGGTTGCTTGTCTATGACTCTCATTACGCAGCCATTCGTTTAAATGAGTCAAAGCTCAGCATTTTGGTGTTTAGACATTAGGAGGAACGAAGGCTAGAGAAGCAATCCAGGACCTCACACATGAAAAGGTTTTATACTTTTCTCTATTTTTACAAATTAAAACAAAACAAAGAGGAGAAAAATTTGTAAACAAGAAAAAAGATAGTCTTCTCCCATTATTCATAGTGTAAACACAATTAAACTAGTTCAAAGCAATACATTTAACTCAGAAAATGGGCTACTACATATCATCTCACTACATTTAGTTAAGATAAAAAGGAATCAAAATGCTCAAGCCGTGCCCTGTGCTTCTTTATTTTCGGGGGGTTTTGGGTATGTCATAATAAAAGTAAGCTTCTTACTTCATGATATACATGGTTTTATTAATTGCTATTTATTGACATTAATTTAGCATCACAACTACCACTTTATAAACCTGTTGAAAAAATCAAATTTGTTAAATGTAAATGTTGAAAGCCAACTGAGTGTTAAAAACAGTCACTTCCCTTTTAATTGAATGTGAACAACATGTCCTGTCACTATAGACTGGCTTTTTCTATGAAACATTCTCAAATCCAGTAAGCTGTTTATGAGGTTTTTTTGGGGGCGATGATTACACTGAGACTTACTGTTCTCACCAGTAGATATGAATAAATCTATTTGCAGAAACAGTGTTCAGTACATCTTGCTAATCTGGTGATACATGCAGTCCATGGTTGTATTCGTACACATGGTGGAAAAATGTATGCTTATTTTTCTGTTATTTCAAGCAACAGGTCACAGCTGCAGATTTTACTGCTGGAAACAAACCAGAACACATCAATAATTTGATTATAATCATATTTACTGACATGTTAACATTATTTAAAGATGCACTCTACATCATCCTGACATTAATTTATCTCTTTTCCTCCCGTCCGGCATGTCAATTTACAGAAAACTCATTTAGCATCATTACATTATCAGCTTTTAGTTACATGCAAGATGTTGCAGTTTCTAGTTATTTAATCAAATTATTCATCTTTTTTTTTAAAAAAAAAAAAAAACAAATTTTAGTTGCAGGAAATGTTTTTATTATAAAATTAGACTGACTACAATTTCTCTTCTCCTTTTGTATCTCTGTATAGCTTTTTTAAAATATCTTTGTAATAGAACCATATAAAATGTTTCTGTGACCGATAATGAAAAAAATGTGGCTGAAAATGTGTTTTAAAGTTTTGTTGATTCTGTTGGTTTCGTTGTTTAGCGATGGTAGATTTGTTTTTGTTTGCAGAGTACTTTGCTGATTACAACTACGAGAAATTTTGGTGAAAAATTTGCTCCACACTGAGTTACATCTGCTAATTTTGAAGTTGTATTAGTTTTTATGCGGTTTTAACATTGATGCAACTTTATTGGCTTGCATTAAAAATCAACCACTATGTGGTGGTTGGAATACACTAACTACCACAGGGATCTCTCTATGAAGAGATCCGTTCATAGGGATCTGTTTAAATATTTGAAATACGATAAAAAATCAGAGTCGAGTTACCCTAAAACTCTTGTAAAAGACTGAATGTTATGTTTTTCAAAGAGTAATTCCTGCTCATAAAGACTGTTGGGTTTGCAGCTTTGTCCACAAGGAGATAGATTTTCTTTTTGACCAAGGATGCATATCTCGTAATTCCATATGCTAGTGCATCATGAAATGTTGTTTGTTTTTCCTCATTCGCCCTCATTGCATCAAAGAGCAGAATCAGTCATTATTTTGCATTGAAGATGAAACACAAAACTAATTTTTCTGAATTAATTGACTCAGCTATTATTGGCCTGTTAGTTTATTTGACCCATTTTTGTCACCATAACAATTCATTTTTCTGTAGGTGACCGTGGTGACCAGCCAACTGGGACGCGCCATTGTTCACGAATTAGAGAAACAGCTTAAAGATGCTGACTTGGTCTCACTGAGACGGCTCTTGGTTGTACAGATCTGTGTTCATGGTGAAACAGGACAAGATGCTCGCACACCTGAAGCAAACCAGACAGGAGGTAAGTGCACAAACACAACAATAGGTAAAAGGTCCTTTTCACCTGGTGGAATTTCAATGTCCTTTTTTGTTTATTCATATGTTTTTTCTTGTTTCTCAGTTTCGCAAAACTCAATCTAAATGTCATACTCTTTAAATTTGACCATAATCCAGAAATTTCCCAAACCTCTTAGATCATTTTACAATCATGTGCATAAGTTCTACAATTGACAGGCAGAGGTATGCTATACATGTTTATTCCTAGGTTATTACAAAACTAAAAATGACAACGTAAAAAGTCAAAAGGATTTTAAAAAATACACAAAGAATTAAAAACTAGAACAGATTTTACTTTAGAGAATAATAAAGCACCATGTGAGCT
This sequence comes from Neostethus bicornis, assembly GCA_902685375.1. Lineage (NCBI taxonomy): Eukaryota > Metazoa > Chordata > Actinopteri > Atheriniformes > Phallostethidae > Neostethus > Neostethus bicornis. The sequence continues at coordinate 5,230,335 of LR738558.1, read as the reverse complement.
GCTTTTTCAGCGAAGACTATTATTTCAGCATTGGTTTTTTTTGTTTTTTGTTTTTTTACATGACTGTCTTAACAGTTACGTAACCGTGTCTGGAAATTTATCTTGGTGTACAATATGTACATTATTTCTGTTATTTTACAGCTTTCCATACAAGTCATTCAAAACTTTTGGCTCAGGTAGAGGAAGTGAATATGGTTTAAATTGTAACAGAATCATTAAAAACCTTTTAATGCATGATATTAAAAGTGTTCCAGCAGTATCTTCACTGTACTAATCCATGTAAAAGCTGCTTATTGCTTTTGGTCTTTAGTATCTAATAAAAACTGTGATTGAAAGATGCTTTTAGTATTTTAGATGGAGAAAGCAATGTTGGTGAAGTTATAGCCTACTGGACATCTAGCTCAGGCTGTTTCAGTGACGCTTTTTATGATTTTATGAAATGTGGATAAAACTAGACTATTCCGATTAAAGTGTCTTCATACAGGTGGCTATACGCACATGTAAATTATTATGCATGTAAACATGTAAATAATCCACTCTGTTTGTCTGTATACACAAACAGGATTATTTTAACCATGTAAGTGGATTCCAAGTCTGCTACCAGTGTTTTTACCCAGACATGTTAAATGTTTTAAACCTAAACATCTCTCCATTCAGACAGACTGGCATCTATAATAAAAGAGTGTGTGGTGAGGATATGCTTTGTTTACACATTTTTCAGACAATGTGCACACACTGTTTGGGTATGACTCACAAATTACATTGTGTAGACAACTTCTTTGTTTTGAAATCCTTTTTGTTTTTACCAACCTATTTCCTTTGTCATTTATCATCATTTAGTTGCAAACAGTGAGAAGTAATCTACGGCTCATACACAACTTCACTAAAACATTTTAACGGAGTCAGTTGTTTTGAGGCTACTGGTGATTCAGCACAGATGATTTGAGAACTAAACAAATGTTTTCGTTGTGTTTGTGTGAGAAAAGAAAGATTCTCTTCACCATGTGTATAAGTATTTTTTTTTTCACTTTTGAGACTTGAAAAAGCCAACATATGGCAGTTTTTTAAAAATCTTTTTAGCTATTTCCCAATTAATTGCACTCTGTGTTCAGGTAAATTACCTGTTGAAGGGCATTTATGCAGTGTTTCATTAACAAACTTCTCTTATTATTTTTATGAAAATAAGAGATTTTGTATAAATTCTGCAAGTTCATCTTTTTTGTTAAGATGAATACAGCAAATAAAAAAAATTAATTTTGTGTTAGTAATTTATTTTAAAAAATAATACGTTAACGCAAAGGTGTTAAATTTTTGACCTCGACATGTGGTCGCACGAGTCTGAAAACCTAATCAATTCATCAATAGTTCTGAGAACATCAGTTTACTAAAACCCATGCTACATTTGTTCTGTTAAGAAGGACCAGACTTCAAGTTCACTGTGATGACGCCGTCTTGCTATGTTAGGTTGATAGCGTGGAGTTTGAAAGTGCTGTTATAGAAAAGAAATGTTATGTAATATTTTCTTATGTACTCCATAATATTGTTTTGCGTAACTCTTTTGAGACATGTAGAAGATAATTATTTTTGGAGAATAAATGCATTGTCAGTGCTTGCGGTGCGGGCAAAAACGATCAAACAGACAAAGAAAAATGCTTAAAAAACCAAATGGTTCCAATTTGAAAGAACATAAATACAAATCTGTCTGGTATTTTTAAAGTACTCATTATCTCACACAATTAGATAGTCTAACACAATAATTCATAGACAAAAGGGATGCGCTGAGCTGAAATAAAGAGCTTAATATAAGATGGCAGTCAGATGAACATAAATTCTGCATTCCAGAGGACGTTCCTACTAGCTTGGTGTTGTTTTCCTTATTCCAGATAACAACAAAAGAAATTGTAGTACTGTTTTGTTCATTTCAGACTTAGAGGTGTCTTCTTATGTAAAGTTTTTGTCTTTGAATGTGATCTTATAGAATCAAGCACCACTAACAGGGGTTATGTAAGCACTGGGTAACACTTTAGAGCTGGGTTCAAAGCCTGTTATGTAATTTAGGGTTTTCATAAAACATAAAATGAATTTTTTACAACATTCTACAAACTAAACTGACTCTTCCAAAGCATAAATAAACTAAATTCTCATAATAAGGAAAGAAACCTCCAGTGCATTAGTCTATAAATAGTCCGTATAAATCTCCACATAAATAATTTATTCCTTACAAAGCAGTTTTAGAAGATTTATTACGGGCTACTCTCTGTTGGTTTTGTTCATTATATTCACTTGTGCATTACAATGAAAAGTAGCACTACTTGTCAAGTGAATTCATTTGGAATTGTTTCTAACAAGTGCTTGGTAACTTTAAGTTATACATCATCAAATCCATGTCATTTTAACCACACAAATTTTTTCAATGTTTTCTGTATTTGCAAGTATTTTTTTGTTTTTGTGCATTTTTCTGTTCATTATGAAGAAAAACAGAGTTTTCTAGCTGGTAGTGAACATCTAGCTTCTGTTTTTGATAAATGGGATAGACTTTGGGGCTTTTATGTTATCAAACAAAGATGAAGCAGATTATACCACGGACTTATAAAAAAAGCACTTTACCACTGGAATCAAATCAGGTGAAAAAAAAGCCCTGTTGTCCTTGGTAAATTTGTCCTGCTTTTACCGTAACTCTTTCGCCCTCACAGACTTCAAATCCTACTATTTGATTAGCTTTATAAGCCTTATATGTTGTATATACTTGTAGTACACCTGGACTATACCTAATAATTCCAGTTTTTTTTTTTGCATCTCGCATTTAAAAGCAGTGGTTACTCTTTCATGTGTGCTATACGCCTTAGACTTTGCTTGTTTCTACTGGTTTCACTTCACTAAAAACATTATTTCTCATATGCACATAATTAGGTTGTGACATTTCTTTTAAATACTTGAAACTTTATATGGTGTTTCTTTTTCAAGATTTTTTGTAAAAAAATTTTTTTTGACCCAAAAAGTGTTTCCTTTTATCATTTTTAAAATATATTCATGTATAATAAACAGTTAGGAAAAGAAAATTAAATGTCACCTGATTAAAATCCCTTAGTCTTCATTACATTAAAAAAAACTTCACCAGGTCAGTTGTGTGAGAAAATGAATTAATATAACCCAAATCCATGTCTAAACAAGACTTTCTTGAAACACACATTTAAAAGCATTTTTGAGGCATTTTCATATGACCTTGGTTTGATGGACTATACATGACAAAATACATTCAGGTCACTCAGATTTAGGTTCTAACTCTGCTGCTGATAATTTCCAACTAAAGTAGAAAAAGTCTTACTTTATTACTTGTAATGAGCTCTCAGTCCAAATGAGAGGGCACATCCCAGTCTGTCACAGGTTCTGTAGGGTTATTTTTTAGCTTTAAGTGTTTCTTTAATGCTCCAGGCTTTTTCATCTTAAATTAAGATATTTACAGTGAATTTAGAAGCATACTCATCCTGCTCTTTCTTGAAATGCTTAAATAAATCTTGGTAGGAAGTATAGCAACCTGTTATTTCTTCTCTAATCCTTTTTTTCTTCTCCCCATCTTTTCCTTTGATCATTTACCCCTCATTTTTATTCCTTTCAAATCAAAACACCAGCTTTACTCCTCTATATAAATATTTTCTATGCAAATATTCTATAAAAAAATAAATCAAAACTATCTCTCTTTGCACATGTTCATGCTCAGTGCATTTCTACCAGGCAATGTGTGTGGCCCTTGCCAAAGTCATTTCCCTTCTTAATTTTTCACTTTTCTTTTTAATCATACCTGACTTCATAGCCTGTCACGCTCTATCAAAGCATAAAAGAGATTGTAGAACATCTTTTTTCCTCCTTTTCTCCCTCCAGCGACCTCAGTACGTTCTACTCCTTCACGGCTTCCCTCGCCTTTAAAAGTAAAAAATATTCTTTGCAGTGTCATTTTTCTCTTACTCCCACATAGTTAACAAATTCTAGCAAAATGTCTTGTATCTTTTTCATTTTATATTTTATGTTTCATAATAGGCTGACATTGTATATTTAGTTTAATTTCCAAACATTACGTCCGGAGAGTGCAACACCCATCCTGGTAAGTTGACAAACAAGAGAACAGCATCATTTTACTGAGAAATAACTGTGATTATTCATGGACAAAATCCATTCCCTATTTTCTTCTAAAAAAATATTGACTATTATGTTTAAAATCTATGTTAAAGTACATTTTATAAGGTTCAGAATGAGGAATAAAGTGCTTTACTTCAACACCTTTTCTGTCATCATCCAAAGTGGCGGAAAAATGACAACCCTTGTCGCGCTATACTAGCCTATCTTAGCGTTCTACGTTCAATTTTTCTCATTTCTCATAAAAAGCTCATCTTGAAAATGACTTCATGACATCCTTTTTTCTACTTCAGTCATTGTGCGTAAACAAATATGCTTTTGCACCAAGAAAACAATATTTTCATTTGCGTAGCTCACAAAAAAGCTTTAAAAGTCCTGTCCATTCATTACTATATGTACAGTATATACAGTATATGTAGATACATTACAAATAAAATTTTTATAATTATTATATACAAAGTATACATGCTGTATTTACACTGTATATGATCATATTTTCCATATTTATTTAATCTATTTTTTCCTAAATGGAATTTACTTGTAGAAAAATATTTCCATATACTTTGTAGATGCATAAAAATAATTTGCTCTTAGTTGGTAAATTAAATTCTTTGTGAAAGATTTAACCATTTATTAATATTTTTAAGTGTCGAAATAGTGTTAAGATCCTGTGCTCAGTTCAACTCCCCTACATCAACAGGAAACTGGTGGCGTATGTCAAGTAATCGCATTATGGCTTTTCTGTACAGCATCTCATCTTTGTGCCTGTCACCTTAAACAAGTCCTGCTCTTTTTCTTTGGAAGTGTTAGCTGTCTCTTTATTTTCCTCCTTCAGGAAGCTAAAGTCATTTCCACGCACCACAGACTCAAATCATAACACATCTCACAAATCCATTTTGAGTTCCACGAATAACGGTTGTGGAAATTTTGATCCTTTAAGAGGGAGCTTATAATCCCGAGCCCACGGCAAAGACTTTATCGTAAAGACTCGCACTTAGTTGTATTTTCTGTTGCATTACAGAAATGACAGGAAATTGTATTAAACTAAAGGGAACAACTTTTTATTGTTGGTTTACTTTGCATGATTGCTTTAGGTTTACAGAAAGTGCTTGAAACTTTTTAAGCTATTCTTTTAAATAATGGTTGGCAAAGGTAATGAGCAAACTTTCTGCACACAGATTACAAAATAAAGTTTGATCTGAAGTTTGAAGAAACTCAAACATAAAATAAGAAGGGCTGAATGTGGCCCCCTGACTCAACATGAGTTTTACACCCCGAGTTAAGCAACTACATTTTAAATATTAAACTGCATTAAATAGACTTTGTTACTTTTCGTTTTGTGTGATTCTTTTGCATTGGTGGCAAAACAGTTTTCCTCAATTAGATGCTTTTCTGCAATTCATCCCAATTAGGCAGCAATATTTGGTAGTTTGAGATGAAAAAAAGCTTTGATGTGCTTGAATTGTACGGAATTGCTGAGAGAGTACCACTAATAAAAACCAGCCCTTCATTTTGTATAATTGTTTTTGTCATAAATCAACTGTCCAAGTTTTGACAGAGATTTCCTTCTCAGCTACTGTTACAACCACGCATACAAAAGATTCTTACATTCACCGACTCTCATTCTTGCTTTCATTCTTGGTTAATTTTCCATTGCAGTCAGCTTGTTCCGTTCGGTGTGTGGCAGCACCGAGGTGCTCTGAGGAAACCCCACCCAGACCTCCTGGCATATACTCAACCACAAAACCACAACTGCGGAGCATTCTGGAACATATTCAATTTATTTTAGCTGAAAACCAAAAATAAGCTATAAAAATAGGGGTTTTGTTTTATCTTTTATTAATTAAATTGCATAATGCATTTATTCAGTGCCAAGGTCGGTCTTTCTGCACATCTGCATTAGCAGAGCAGCAGGTGGGCACACAGACGGAGGCCATGGTGTCTGTTTACACTCAGATATGAAGCTGTCACCACCTTTGCTGCTCTGCATTATGCACACAGTAAACAAACACTTTACATATAAATTCTGCTTCAACACTATCACTGCTTGTTGGATTATCTCCTGTTTGCACTGTTTTATTACAAGAAAAAATACTGTATGAACATCTGCTTAATATCTAAAAAAAACTAGTCTTTTAAACTAAGGGTGTGGTGACAGATGTTTTCACTTTAGCTGTGGTTAACAGATCCACATTTTGGCTGCAGAAAAGAAACAGTCTTGTATTTCCTTTCTGAAGCAGATAGCACAAAGGATGCTTTGTAAGAAAATACTAAAAGGAAGTGGAGAAGTAAGACTGAAAGATAAGTTCACAGTTATTAAACACCTCAATAATTTAGACACCCTTCTTACTCCTCCATTAATACAGTTTAGGCCTTCGGCAACATAAAAGGTCAAAATGTTTTACAGTCAGAAGCATTGCGGTTAGATGAGGTGTGATATCAAATTAGACCAAACAAAATGACTGTTTTCATCCTGCTTTTAGTCACACTTGTGATAAACCGTTAAAAACCTCCAGCTGATATTTTTCATCATTTTCTTTCAAGTTTCTGATCCTACGCTTTTACATATTTCATAAACTGTCCTCCTCTTATTTGGTGCTTTTGTATGCACTAAATCAATTATCCTGAGTTTTTTTTTTTTTTACTATCTGTCTTTTTCATAATTTTCAGTTTTTACCTTTTTTTAAAAAAATATTCTCTTTTTTTTATTATAAGCCCTAATTAAATTTATGTGGCACTTTAGTCTGTTTCAGCAAGATAATTAACTTTTTGTTCATTGAAAGGTAGCAAGATGACCACTCTAACCAGTCAGTGGTTAGAGTGGTCATCATCTTTCCATCTGGTGGTGAAAAGAGTTTTTGAATAAAACTCTCATAAACAAATTTGGGAAAACAGAAGCAGTTTAACATTACAAAATTATATTTTCTTAACTCGTCAACTTGTAATAACCAAAAACTAGGGTGAAAGTCAAGATTGATGGAGAACAAGAATCTTGGCTGTCACTGATGGGAAATTCTTGCCACAAATCTTAATTTCGATTGTTAAATTACATGTGACTCTTGGCAAGTGTGAGAAAAATTGTGACTTCTACTCAAGTAAAACTGATGGTTAAAGGGCTACATATTCAGCACCTGCGCTCAAAAAAGAAGGCAGCCAGTCAAGCATGGTATTCTCCATGGCAATGTTGCTGTCAATCCCTGAGAAATATTTCTGCCTCCATTAAACTCCCTCCCTCTCAGAAGCCACACAATCTCACCGACTGAACCATCAAACTCAGACACCAGATAGTTTATTTATGTTCATCTTTAAAAAATTGCTGGTTTCTTTAGAATCTGAAAAATAAACATTTATTAGAAAACATTTTTTTATGAAAAAAGGATTTTTATCCAAATCATATATTGTTGACCAGACTCAACACAGCGCATGTTCATCTGAGAAACATTGTGTGGTTTCCAGAAGCAAAAAATCTGAGGGCGGTAAAACAAAGTAGAATATTTGGAAAGAACATTGATACACAAACAAAACTACATCAGACCCATTAAAGCTTCAAATAGGAATAAACTTCTCCAATAAAGAGGGATGATTCATCTTATGATGAAACAGATCTTTTTCTGTCTGACCCTTGACATCTAGATAACAGACATGTTCTTTCCCTTCATCCTCACATTCTTTGAAAGTTCATTTTAATTATCCCTACCACCGTATGGCTTTGACAGCAAACACTATGAGCTAATTATGTCCCTCTGCCGCTGGCCTGGTGAAATTATGTTTGAGAGCAGATGATCAATGTCCTATTTGTCATCGTCTCTAACACCATCAATGAGCTATTCATCAGTGATGTTTACGCTGACAGGCAACGATAGAGTGTCACTGTGAGAGAGATGTTAATGTCAGTGGGAAATTCCTCCGATTCATATTCATCAACACTTTCTTTATGTGTATAAGCATCTTGTGAACTTCATGTCAGGGGACACATAAGGGTGAAAGCCTGTTTTTATGTTCTTTTGACTCATGAACTCAAGAAGAAATGTATCCAACTTGTAATGTCAGTAATTAACAAAGAGTAAAATATCCATGAAGATCTCCATCTGCCAGGAATCAGACCTGGGTCAGCTTGTCTGAAAACACGGTTGTGCAACCATTGTTCCCGCTCATATTAAATCTTATCTTCTTGATTAATTAGAACATGTTTGCTAGAAGCTTTCAGGAGGGTTTTTCTCCATTAGGTACAGTGTCCATCATTCCTATCAGTAGATGATTATCTAATAGTGAAAACAGAACTGAAGAAGAGAGCTCAGCTTTCTCTTCATGTAGAGCATTAGTTTCATTACTTAAACTGCACAAGCTGATGGCGATCATTAGAAGAAGGCTCTTCTGCTAATGCGCAGATAAAAGGAAGCATTTCTGGGTGAGGGTCACAGAAAGCCAGGCTTGGCCACCCCGACCGGAGTGAAGAAGAGTGCACTTTGTGGGAAACAAGTACTGTTGTTACTGTAATATTTACAATATGACTTTAAAAAGCAAACCTATCAGCATACAAATATTAATGGATTTTACAAAGCTGCGCTGATGCATTTTAGAAGCTTATTGTGCCCATATTTCGACAGACAAGATTTTTCTTAAAAGGCTGTCCCTGAAGATAAGCTCATATTGTAAAAGCATTTAAATTTTTTGCTTGCTGTGCAAAGATTGATAGCTTAAACCGCAGAAAAATAAGACAACATTTTCTAAAAAGCCTTATTAGTAGGGACGTAAAGGTATAAAAAAAATTACCGTTCAACACATACCTTAGTTTTGTCTGTATCTTTCTATTTGTGTACATTTTTATGTCCTGATGTTGTGTTTCAAATCCAACTTTATTACTTTTAAATCAAGCCATTGCATGTGAACATTGACCAGATACACACAAGCAGTTAATGAGATTCAGCTGCCGTCCAGTAACGCCTACCTCAGCATGCTTGCCACTAATACACGTGGCCCTAATGAGGTGCACCATTAGACTTGTAGATCAGCAGGAGGGGTCACTTTCTCTGTTTCATGATTAAAGACATTAATAACCTCTGAGCAAAGCAGCCAGTTAAGGAACAAGAGGAGATAGTGTTATACTGGTGAAGGATATACCGATATTGGTTCTGTATTTTTGTTTTATTTAATCTTGTGTACCTGCTTTAAGTGCATACCTAATGAAGTCAGTGGAGGCTGAGGATGAACCATCTGTGGAAGGATTTAAACAGAGTAAACACACTCATCTTCACCAACAGCGATAAGCCCACTGGAGAGAAAGCGTCTGCCTCGTTGCTTCAGCAACTCACTGTTTCACTTACACGCATCAAGGTTAACTACCTCATTCTCTCCTCAGTTTGTGATGTATCTCTCTCCAGTCATTCAGGCCTCTTGTTGATGCGGTACACCTCCATTTTGCTCATCTTTTCTTCTTTATCTCACTTCTCAGACACATAAATGCAGCTTCAGAGTGCTGCTTTTTGGATTCTCTGCTGATTGTCTGACCCTTCATCCATCACCCATCCATCTCCATGCCATCCTATCTCATTGCTCTGTTTATATGCTCAAACTCCCATAATTCCTTCCCCACTTCTGTCTTTCACCGGATTGAATCCACCCATTTCTGCTTTATTGAAAGGAAGAGCAATCGATCTGCCCCAACCTACTTTTCTCCATCAGCAACTGTCTCTTGAGGATCTTTCTCTGGAGTCTCTATTACCGTCTCCATAATGGAAAGCATTCTTACTACCTTACCCTACGTTTGATCTTACACAGACTAGTAATTTTCTTAAATTTACCTCAACGTTTCTTTTTAGAGAGTAAAAAGTTTAAAGGTTCTTAGTTTTCTCTTTTTTTCTTCAGCTTTTATCCTTCTATCAGTAGGGTTTAGCTAACCAGGCACAAAAAAAGAACAGGTGTAACTTTTCCTTTCACATTGAGATGCTTATTTCTAGATTTAACATGTGCAAGCTTTAGCTCTAATCAGTAATATTTTTCATTCTGAGAAATAGATCATAACATATTTTAGTCAATGAAATAAAGAAAACAAATATCCCTTCATCTTTTCTGCTCTCTTCAAATTGTCCTCCCTTCCATCACCCTCATAATTCTCTGTTCTCCCAAAGTCTCATTTCTTATCTTCTAATAAGTTATTAACAATAAAACAGGAAACAAGGGACTAAAAACAAAGGAGGTTTCTGTCTACACAGCTACTAAATTGTGTATGTAAATTAAATTAATGATAGCCTGTGATGATTTCAAGCAGGGTCACAAAGTGTTTATTCTAATCTTATTCTGTCATACCCGGGGAAATCTGGGTTTGAAATAAAGAATTTGCTTTATTCAATGATAGGCGGGTATGCATTAAGCATAAAAAATGATGAATAAGTGGGAAAGCACCACATTTCAAACAGACTATTTGACTTAATAAAGTCAGTGTGATCTTCTCTCATCAAGCGAGGCTTAAGAAAGATTTTCAAAGGATTCAGAGACCATCAAGCCTTCAAACGATACCATCTCAGAAGTCTGCGAGTATTTGGCTCAACTGGATAGGCTGAAATTTGCTTCCATCTGGTGGTGAAAAATGTTTCTCTTTTCACACGTGCAGATGCTACGGTGTTGGGCACAGAGGTCGATCTCCAGCAGGTGGAAAACAACGTGTTCGCCATGGAGACTGTGTTCAAGGCATGGCTCCAAGAACAAGGAGGAGACAAAGAGCATCTCCAACTTCTGCTGCCAAGCCTCACTGAAAGCCCTGTTCCAGGCTAGATTAACTAGATTGATTCAAACCCACACTTTTTAGTTTTTTGTACATATTAAGTAAAAAGAAAGAAATGCAGAAAATGTTTCCTTCTAAAAAGCAGTTTGTGTTTATGCAGTGGTTATAAAGTGTGACATGCAGGAGCGTCTGATTAGCCCCACACTCATCCCTCAAACCCCCCACCTTGGAGTGAGGACGGAGGGTGTTAATGACTTCCAGCCTGCCACTAAGGACTCTGCCAATCAAAGCCTCACACCACAAAAACTCAGGGCCATCAAGTAAGTGAGCATCAATAAGAGGTACTAAAAGGTTATTCTGGGTTTTTAACCTGTATCACGTTCAACCTTCTGTAAAGTCCGTATTCTGTACATTATCCTCTAAACTACACTGGAACATTATTAGCTTAATTTACCATTTGCAGAATAACCTCAATGTAAAAAGAAATTGCAAAATTGGTACACAGTATGGCGTACAATATGCTGTCATTAAAAATTGACATAAAAAAGAACAATTCAAACAAAAGGTCAAAGAAAAGAAGTAAAGAACTTAAAAACTTTCACTGCATGTGAAAATGAAAAAGAGAATAAGTCTCATTCTATTTCACAATAAAAACAGAAACATGAGCAAAACATGAGTAAAAGCTTCTTAGAAATTGAAATAAATTAATGGAATAAAACTCAGTCTTAAAAAAACTATTTGCATATTTATTAGTGTCCTTTAGAATGTATCTTGATGGCAATTTATCGACTGAGTCACTTAAAAAAATAGTTTAGATATCCAAACATTCATTAAACTGTAAATTGAATTGTATGATATTTTAAGTAATTTATGTGTATGTTACTGCGTTAACGTGTTTGAACATTAAACATCTATCAGCAAGAATTCTGACCTTCAAAGACATGTTAGTCAGTCTGAAACTTTTTATTTATAAATTTAGTATTTTTTTATAATGTTTAGCTTTTTCCAGTCTTCCTCAGACTGGAGCTTCATGCATGATCCAACCTCGTAGGGTCTCATTGATCCTAAAAAAAATTGTAATCAGTCCAGAAATACACAGGAGGAGCTGGTGAATGATCTGAATAGAGTTGGAACCACTTTTTTCAAGGTTATAGTGAGTAATACACTAAAAGGCTATGATTCAAAATCCTAAATTGCACGCAATGTCCACCTGCTGACACTAGCAGACATCCAGGCCTGTACTAACTATGGCAATGATTATTTGGATGATCTATTGGAGTCAAATGCAAAACTTGTGAAGTCAGATTAAACTAAAAAATCTTTTAGTCTTAAGACCACTTACTTTCTTTGGAGGAAGAAAGTAAGTAAGTAACCCTGAGAAGCACAGGGTTGGTAGCATTATGCTTTGGGAGTGTTTTTTTCCCAATATGAGGCAGGACGACTGCAACGTATTAAACAAACGCTGTTCCAAATAGCTTGATTTTTATCTGGTGTTCAAATGCTCCTAGCTATTCATATTTATTTAATAGCCTATTAAAATACTTTATGAGTTCAAAAGTTACTTTATAAACGAAAACGGACTTTGGAGGCTGCAAAGGCAAACACATTGGTGAAACACTGCCCTTATTTAATCCTTCCTTTTAATCCTTTTAAACCAGTTTTAGGCACTGCAAACAATGCAGATGAATAGTTCCCTACATGTTAATTGTTGTCTTGAGTGTATGTTTTCTAACATTTTCCAAAAGGATGTTCTGATTCCTAAAAGTATGACAAATTGTTAACGTATTCTCTTCAAGTGGAAGAGTAACTTCTTTTTAACTTTTTAAAATTTTTCTAATTTTCCCAGGTGGGATTTAAAATAAATCTATGCATTTTATGTCTTTCAGATTGCTAAAAGTTTTAGGCTGACTTTTAGGCTAAAAGTGTGCAGGCAATGTGTCGATTGTGTACTGCTTTATGTTTCCAGTAATCTCTCTCCATCTATGAATGACTTCTTTCTGACACCAGACTAGTGGGACATTTCATAGATGAAACTCTTGTGGTATCAAAGCAAGCTTTGTATCAGTGTGATGTTTGAAACATCCCAAAGCAGCTTCAGACTACAAGAAATCCCACCCTCTGACTTATAAAACCTTAAATTTAGTAGATTAAAAAAGAAGCATGCAAGTAAAGTTAAAGTAAAAATTAGGGTTTACGCCTCACAGAGCAATAAAATGGAAGAATAAACTTTTCTCACTTGACTTGTAAATAAACCAATTAATTATACTTTTGAATCTGAATAGAGACTGAGAAATATAAAAATTAAAAATGTTTCTGTTTTTTTTTTTTTTTTTTTTTTTTTACTAGACAAGTGAATTGTGTCAAAATAAAAGGTCAAACTGCTCAGAGGTTTAAATAGAACAAACTGTTTAAAGACCAAATTTATTTTATAAAAATGCAATCAACTATTTTTTTACGTCTCACATAATTAATAAGCAAATAAAATAGTAAAAATTGAGCAGAATATAGATTATTTTAAAAGGACTTGTTATAAAGTTTTATAACCTGTCAAACTGTCAAATAAGGTATTAAATTACACCATTAATGCCTAAATATTAATAAGAACTATAAAAATATAACAAATTCTCTCTCTAACTTGGTTTTGAACAATATTTTTTCTATAAATAACAAACCAACAGTTCATTGTTGTTTGAAACAGATATAATAATTTAGTATAATTACACAAACTCACACACATTGTGTGAAGTCAGAGTTTTGTGTGAATGTTAACGGCAGCATAAGAGTTTCATTATAACGTCATACCGTTGTCCTTGTTTGCATCTGTTTTGCATTTTCAGGAAACAAATGTCTGCCAGTCTGAAAGACTGGTTTTGTGTCCAGAATATAGTTCACTCTCGTATGTGTGTGAGTGTATGTGTGTAGATAACCTCAGCAGGGATGATGTAATTCTGTCTGCCTCTCTTGCTGTCCTGTACCTGCAGACTAAATCATTTCTTTCTAAACTTCACATGTTTTTCTTCTTTTAACCTGTTTTTATGCATCCTGACTCTCATATGCATCATGTTTGTGTATATTTGTTATCAGAGTGCTTCGTGCAGACGGTGTGTGTGAGAGTGTGTTATATGGCCTGCCACTGGTAATCCGACCTACCACCTGCTGGCAGCTGGATTGGGATGAGATGGAGAGTAACCACAACTTGTTCCAAGCTCTCTGCCACACACTAAAGGTGTGAAAACTTTTCGAATAATTTCTATTTTACTAGTTCAGAAATCGCCAAGTGAACCTAAACTTCATAACTGACCTCAATGCTGTTAAACATAACACAAGACGGACTACTTACTAGTATCTGATTTATCTCCATTTTAGAAAAGCTATTTTTAAAGTGCTCTCAAAGTAATCTAATAAAACAGTCACTGTGCTGTTAACTTTAACAGCCTGACTTATAATCTATTTAATTTGATTTATATTAAGCAAAACAAATTGTTTAAAAGGCCCTGAATATGTCAAATGAAGTTTTTATATAGTTTAACTTATTTTAGAGCTGCTTCATAAACATATCCAAAGTGTATTTCCAACTGATGCCTGCATGTTTGAGTAGAAGCCTGGTTGTCTTCTCTTTGGAGAAGCTAAGAGACAGGCTGATACCACCTTGCACTTAACACACCCCCAGAGGTGCTCCAGTTACCCACCAATCAAAATTAGGCCAATTTTATTTTCAAAACTATCAGGGGTTTTACTTTGCAAATAACATGAAACAATCTTAAAAGTGCTTAAAAAGTTAAACATAGCATTATTTGGGACCTTTATAGTTGTTTATATTAGTTATATCAGTAATTTTGTTTATCAGACTGGCTCACATCTTCTTTTTTATGTTTTCGTCTACAAAACAAACTATTTCTTCTCTTTGCTTTTCTACTGGTGTTTAGAGTCAGGACTTGTACCTGCTGCTGCAGATGAAGACAGAATACAAGTCTCCAGCTGAAACTCCAGGTCTGTGTATGCTGAAGTTTCATTCAACTATCTTGAGCATTGGCCTTCTTTTATCAAAGCAGTGTAAGATTTGGGTGTGTAAGTGGTGTACGAACTCATCCAGATTTACTAAAACAATATGAATGTACAGTGTGCATAAATTACTCTGCTCGATTGTGAGGTTGTGGAGACGTTGTGGAAATATACGTCAAACTTAAATGAGAACTTGAATGATGATGAAAATGTAAATTATCTTATAGACAGTTATCGCCACAATATGTTATAGACTTAACACAAAGTGCTAAGTCATTGTGATAGTTAGTTGTCAGAGTGAAAAGAGAATGTTTCTGGCTGTCGTCCCGGCTTGGAGAAATGCACCTGGCAAGATCTGGTTTTATGCCAAGAAGGGTCTCGCTGTTATGAGCTGCAGCTGTTGAAGAAATATCACCTGGTTTTACACACTAAAGCTTGCATAAAAATGCTACCACAGTAAAACAGTGTATTCAATAGTAAAAAATATAATAACGGTAGATTATTTTAAGTCTTAATTATTAAGTCTTAATATTGATGTGTTGTTTTTACTTGCCAAATGTACATATTAGATCTTGTTTAAATTATTCAGCATTTCCAAGAACATCTGATCATGTGTTTGAGTGTGTGATCATATGCTAAACATTCATCTGTTTACACACACAATCCATCATGTTTTTCTAATCACAGAGCAAATCTCCATTAGAAAATAATCTACCAAAAATATACCTGTCCTTATTTTTTTTCATTGACTACACTTTTTATATTGCTTTAGTATTATTGTGCAGGTTTGAGCTCTTACAGGCTAATCACTTCTTGTCACCGAGTCACTTCAATAGATAATTAGAATGTAAACGTGCAATTCCATTTCATAAAATTCTTATTTGCCGTGTCACATTCTTCCATGTTGTAAGATAACTGTATGACAGAGCATGAATCTGAATACATGTAGGCGCCTTTATGATTATTACACTTGTTTTCTGCCGTTGCATTGAACAACTTATGCTCACTAAAAGGGTCAGGTGTTCTCTCTGTAAACCTAAACTTACATAGTTTTGTTTCATTGTGTACTGTTTATAAACCATGCAGGTGTGTGTTCCTACTACGTGCTCCAGCCGTCTCCATCTCTGTCCCTCCTCCTAAAGCCGGTTGTCTCGAGAGAGCTGTTACTGCCCTGTTCAATGCCCGCCCTGTCACAGCAGCCTGCACCTTCTGCCCTGCAGACTTTACAGGTGGGATTTCTCTATTCAAGTTACTGAGAGGTATGAAAGGCTCAATGTGAAAACAAGCAAACACTTGGTTTTTCTTATGTATTTAAAAATAGAAATTAGGCCTATTTTAATGTGAAATAAATATGTGGTCTGGAATAAGTAGAATGTATTTCGATAATCTCATGATTTTCTGTTGATAGAGTTCCATTGGTCAGCTGTCTGAGGAATTTGTGTTGAACCCACTCTCACTGAAGAGCAACTTGTACAAACACCTCAAGTTCAAAGTCTTGCGTCAACACCCCCAATACCTCTACAGGTTGGCAGCATAAAAAATCATTGTGATGTGACTTTTTATTTTACACCTTATTTTGTTCAATTTTAGGTATAGAGATAACCCAAGACTATACCTCTACAAAAACAAAGATGACATTAGATGTCATTTTAAATGATTATGTTATCATAAAGTAGATGGGAATGATTTGATGTGTGAATAAATTGTTCTACTGTGGTTTCTTTCAGAACACCGTCATCAGCTGCTAACAGAGAAATGTCTCAGGCACAAACATCCAGAACCACAACTAGCCGACAGACACGACAGGAAAAGGTACAACAAAAAAATTTCCTGTTCGTTTCCGTGAGAAATTATAAAACAAATGGAGCCATGATTCTGGAGAATGTTTTACAGCTTTTAAAAGAACAGTTTATTTATTAACTTCTTAAAATTTTTCTTTTTTATGAAGTTAACTTCCTCCAAATACATTACTTTCTCATGTTACCACCAGATGGCAGCATAAAGTATATAAAGACTAAATATCTAGAGTTTAATCACTAGGCAGCATGTAGATGTTGGAGTTTTTTATGTATCTATTAATATTTTAGTTAGATGCTGTAAGATATCAGCTTTTCAAGGAGAAAGAAAAGATAGTGGCAATGGAGACCACAGGTGAATAACTAAGAGATACAAACTCTTAAAAAAAATTAAAAAAAAAAAACCAAAGGTGGTCAGTATATTTGTGTAAAATCCTCCAACAAAACTGGAAAACTTTTCTGAACGAGACTTAAACATTTAAAAGGAATTAAACCAATCAGCTAGCGGGGCTTGATGAATAAAACCATCACAAATGTCTATAAATGAGTTATGAGAAAAGAGTGGTCCATTACATCACTCTGACATGCTCAGTGGTTTGTTTTTGCTGCAGTTTTTTATATTTTCTTTTAAAAAATAAATAGATTTGAAAGAGTTCATCCAACAATTCCAATACAACAACGTGGATAATTCACCTGCACAACACAGGAAAGAAGTTGAGAGAAAAATCCACCTTTTTGCAGTTTATTTTTACAGGGTAGCTAATTCATCGCTGTCTTATCATTCATGTCCAAGGACCAATAAAACTCCTTTCCTTGAGCTTTACTTTCACTAAACTGGGATATTTTAGCTGAAAATATAGCAAATATCTAAATTCAGATAGTATTAAAAAACCCTCTTATTTTTTGAATAAACAATTCAAACATCAGTGGATTTTGGTGGTTATAAAGTTAAAACAGACGTGAAACTGAATTAATATATTCACACCCTTTTTTCAATTAATATCTCACGTCTTAGCGAACAAAAGTACCATGTGAATGTATCTATGTTATGAGATTAGGCCCACCTTATTAACCCACAAAAGAACAATACTTCCTGTTTAAGATTAAATGGATACAAATGTCTTAAAAGTTCCCAGAGTTTCTTGTGAGATACAATTTCATACGATGTAAGTTGTAACTTGTTTGCACATTTGTTAAACAATGTCGTCCACTTGTTTTTGGAGAATAAATTTATCACCGTTTATTCTCCGAAAACAAAGATAAAACGTGTGTTTAAGCTTTCTGTTTTTTCTTTTTCTCCTTGGTTACTTTTTTGTCTTAGTTTCTCATGTCTTTGTTCTGTTTTAAATCAAGTGTACAAACTTATTTCTGTTTTCTGAATGACTTTTATTTTTAGACCAGTTTAAACAGTGGAGAATTTTTTTTTCATCCGGCGTGTGTGTGTGTTGTTTTCATTTGGCTGCAGAACCAGGGTCGCCAGCAGGGCTCCAACTACAAGGCCAGGGCCACCGTTGCTCCCCTGCCCTCCACCTCCTCTTTTCAAAGCTCCTCTCCAGGACATCCCCCTGCAAAGACTTCCCGTACGCCTCTGAGCTTCCTCAGCACAGTGCGTCGGCGCCGGGCCCCGCCTGTGCTGGAAGAAGACGATGATGATGATCTTGTGATAATGGAGTAACCACTACTGACAAAGTACATCCCTAAAACACACACTTTGAAATTCTGACCTTTAGCTTAGTCAACAAACACACATATTTGCTAATTTGTTCACATCGTAAAAATCTGCAAGCAATTATCCAGCTTTAAAAGTTTGCAAAGCAGAGGAAGAAGCTGTAATTTACACATAAACACACAGACGGTGAGTTGCTGGAACACCTTTCTTTTCTTCTTTACTCTCAGCATGGAAGCTGTGTCAAGGGTTTAATTTGACAAGGCCTTTGTGTGTGTGTTCATATTAGAAAAGGAAAGTTGCAACTCGCTGCCATGTGTGGTTTTGCTGACACAGCAAACTTTCAAACCGCTCAGCATAAACAATGAAAACAGGACAAAAGATGAGAAAAAAGGAAACGACAAAACAAAAAGCAACAACTGCTCATAAAAAAAGACCAGAAAGTAGCGGGAAGTAAGATTAAAAACTGATAGATGTACTTCCACACAATGCCCTGCAGCAAAAATATGTGAGTGTAAGAACGTATAAACACACACATGCACGCATTCTTCTTTCATTTTGCCTTTAAAGCCCCAGTTTGAACACAGCTTCACTGTTAAATGAGACAGAGAATAAAGCAGCAGACAGAGGGGCCTCTTTGCTCTCTTTCACCCCCACAACAGGATCCTGCTCTGGGGGATGAAGAACAGAGAGAAGAGGATGAAATCAAGAAAATAGTGGAGATGTAAAACTCAGAAATTCACACTGTTTCCTAATCTACGTATGGTACAAACAGGTTGATTTAAGTTCACTATTACTCATGATTCATGCTCAAACACAAATAGTTTTGTCAATTTATTCCTTGAACATAATTAGCATTCCGCCCCCTTGTTGAACTTTTTAACATGAACACACAAGCCAGTATGAAAATGTCTTCACAGCACTGCACGATGTCACACGACTTCCGCATTCAGAAATTAAAAACCTACAACGCTGCTTTTGTCCCAGTAAGAATTTGGATTGGCTCAAATTTTGTCCGCTTCACCTTCCCGCCTCTTCTCTCCGCTTCTGATCAATCCTCTGAGAAGTTCAGTCATTATAAATTTGTTCTGACAGCGAAACAGCAGCGTCACTATTTAACTCCTCTTCATGAAAGGTCAAAAAGTTCAACTTTTGCTCCTCCGTTTGACATTTTATTAGAAATGCTTCACAGAAATTGATGTGACATGTGTGATTAGGCCAACAGGGTTTACTTTCAGTTTTCTTCTAAAAATTGTTAGTATCTGGTTGTTGTTCCAAACATCCTTATCTGAATGTTGACTCAGTCCTGTTCCTGTTCAGACTTTGCATTGTGTTTGCCTGACATTTCCAGGGTGATTTATTGTCTTTGCTACAAATAAAATTGACACAGATCTCCACTGTTTCTGGGCTCTGTCGCTTTTCTACCGTTTTTGTCAAAATTCCGACGTTTTATGATAAAATGTTCAATATCTTCATGTCGGTTCCTGTTACTGTCTGCTGAAACAAAATAAAAAGTGGCGGGAAGTTTGCCGTGATAAGATTTCTTGTGATACAAAGACGCTATTGAAAAAAAAGAGGGAATTAAACACCTTTAACCTCTCACCACCCACGAACTCGCCTGCAGAAACAACAGATTCAAACTAGTAAAAAGGAAGACAAATGGATACATTCTGACATACAGAGTGACTAAATGCTGCTAAACTTTAAAAATATATTAAAAAATGTCGCAATTATTAATGAAAAGCTACAAAACTTGCTTGATTTAGATTTTGCTCACGCATCTCATTCATACTTTTTTTTTTTTAAATAAAAAATGCTTATATTTGTGTTGTCAGTATTAATTTGACTCCATATTATTTGGCCCACATCTAGTTTGCTACTTTTTCAAGGTGATGGTTTTAATCCTACGGTGCTTCTCAACAGTTTTAGAGCGACTAGCTAATGAATTTTCTCCGGGGTAGTAAATGTATGACTAATTCAACATCTCGCACTTTTTTTCTTCTCCCAATCCTCTACTTGTACCCTTCGTTCCAGCCACAACACCTGGCTACATACATACATTCCAAACACAAGAACGAATCTTGGAAGTTTTACAACTGAGGTCACAAAATAGTTGGGGCAAAAAGGATCTAGTTTTTATTCTCAGCTAAACAGATCTAATGTGTCAAATGAGTAAAGGGACATTAATGTGAAATATTAATTAAACTTTTGGGGGTCTAGGAATGAGTGTGTGGATGGTTTTGTGTGTGTGTGTGTGTGTGTGTGTGTGTGGCCCCGCGACAGGCTGGCGACCTGTTCGGGGTGTACCCTGCCCTTCGCCTTAAATCAGCCGGGATGGGCTCCGGTAACTCCCGCAACCCCAAGAAGGGACAGACGGATAAGAAGATGACTGACTGACTGACTTTTGGTGGGATTTTCGCCTGTCTGTCAAAATGGATCTACTTAGGATACCAGAACATGACGTTATGTAGAGGAAGAAAGACTTTTAATCTTAATATAAAATTCTTGGACCTATACCCAGGGCAGGTCACCAGTTTGAGGGCGGGCCACATTGAGACAGACATTCACAGTGAGGACATGTAAACTCTACAGTGTTTTAAATTGAGATTCTTCGTGAGACACCCAGCAGCTCTTGCTAATAGACCCTCCTTTGAATTCATTGTTCTAGATTAAAAATCATTGTTAATGAGCTTTGAATCTGACTGCAATTTTTTTTTTTAAGATTCCAAAGCAAGGTTTGTAATTAAGTTCCCAGGATTAACATTTTATTTTAAAGTATTAAACTCTATCATGTTGGCTAAATGGATAGAAATCTTTCTATCCATAATGTTGCTAGCTATCTTTTCTGTTACCTCGTGTCTAGTAGGCCCAACCAATTTACTAGTTTACTGATTAAAATGGCCGATATTAGACTCTCACAAAACATTAATGATTGACAAAAATGTTTTCGATTGGCGCTGTTTACAGCAAACTAAATAGTGCTTTGAAGCTTTTAACTTTTATGCATATTAATATTTAACTTTACTTTTTCTCCATCAGAATGCATTAGTTAACATTTCGGGCCAAGGAAGCATGAATCCAAATGTGTGCGGAAGGGGAGATCAGATAACAGCAGCCACTAATGTTTTCCGCTAGAATGTATATCAGTTTTGTTTGGTTAAGTGCGTCAGTCAGTCAACTTCTTATCCGTCTTTCCCTTACAGGAGTGCGGGGGTGCCGGACTCCATTCCGGCTGATTTAAGGCTTGGGGCAGGGTACACCCCCTGTACGGGTTGCCAGTCTGTCACGGGGTCACACACATACAACCATCCACACACAAACTCATTCCTAATGGCAATTTAGCACTGGCCAATCATCCTAGTGTGGGAGGAAACCGGAGTACCCAAAGAAAACCAACACAGACACGGGGAGAACATGCAAACTCCACACAGAAAGGCCAGTGTCACAAGCCTCTTCTCTACCCGGGACAAGAACCCATGGCCTTCTTGCTGTGAGGCCACTGTGCTACCTACTGCGCCACCGTGCTGCCCCCGGTTAAGTAAGTAACTAAGTCAAAAAACTGTAAATAAGAAAATCTATTTCCCACTTCATCTTCAGTCTCATATACTTAATTTTATCTAAAAATCAAAAACTAAACATAAAAACTCACAGGGCAGTGTATTTTCTGTAGATAAGCACTTTGAAATAACTTGTGAAACTTCAACTCAAACATTTGGTGTCAGTTTTGTCTCTCCCCGTGCTGCCAGTCTCTTGTGGCTACAAATTATTTTAACAAATGCAAACTGAACCTAAAGACTGAGAAATCATTTGGTGAGGTGATGTCCCAGAGGTACGCTGATGTTTTTTATAGAAAGAAAGCAGAGCTGCGAGGCAGCTGGAAGGTGTGCATGGTGATAGCTCACAGCTGTGTCTTTATTTCCTTTAAGTTTCCTGAGGAGAGACTTTGTGGCCTTTCATTGCTCCAGTTTGTCTATTTCGAGTCTTGTGTATCGAAGTCAACCTGATCAAGATTCAGTTCATGTGTACAAGTTTTTCTTTTTTGTTGAAATATTTTGAACCAAAAATAACTTTCTCTCATTTTTTCCATTGTGGTTAACAAGAAAAACTTTGTATGGTCCAACTGTTGAAAATTGGGGTACTATTTTTTTCTCTTTTTCTATATGGGTCGAGATAATATTAGTGCTGTAACTTCCTGCTTCATTGTCAATGTTCCATTTCCTTTTTTGTTGCAATCTGCAGCACAGACAGAAAAAAGTGGCTTCAGACTCTCTTCTGTCTGGTAAAAATGTATTGGATTGTCTTTTTCCTGTAATTGTCTTTTCACAATTACACAGCCAAGAGGTGAGCATTTATTCTCGTGCAGAAAGTCATCTTGCCTTTTACCAGCAAAAACTTTGCACGAACTGAAAGCGGAAGTTTATCTTTGTGAAGGAGGAAGCGAGGAAATTACAGTGTACAACTTTGCAAGGCCTGAACAAAATTTCTATCAAACGAATTTCAAGGTTCACAAGAAAAAGCAAGTAAAAATTAAATAAGATAAAAGAAACAAGTTTTTGCATAACTTCTTTATCATTTGAGTAAAAGTTGTTTCACAAAGTTACAGATGTTTCGTGCCCATCTCACATTTCCTGTGGGTACATCGTAACCCCATGTGCTTGGTGAATCATAAGGCATTCTTTCAGGTAGCACTGAGAACTGAAACAGAATGAAACTCCTTTTTTTGGACACATGACCACAAAAAATGAGCCCATGCAGAACTAAAAATAAAAGGTGGTCCGTAAAACAAACGGTATCATTTCTCTCTGAAGATCACTCTCAGTTAGCATGTGCAGAACACAAAGGCTAAAGTTATTCTGCAGCTTAGAAACAAAATGAGGAAATGTGGCTAAAAACAATTTTGCTCGAAGCAAAAAGCTGTAATGTCGTTTTTACATTTTAAAAAGAAAAGAACTCTTAGATGAAATGAAGAATTTTTGGTTCGTTAACTTCCTTTATCAACTGAAGGCTTTAAAACAACTTTCTCTTTAATGAGAAAATTGTTTCTGTAGCTTAGAAATATTTTTTGTTTCTAAGTTTTGATGTTTGAACAAATATACATTATGTAATTTCTGCACTATGAGTTTGTGGCCCACAACAGTCTGCTGTATTTACAACCAATCAGCATCCAGAACACGATCCATCAACAGGAATGCACAAAGAATGTGTCATGGAAAAAACAAGCAGTAAAATTACACAAAAAAAAACATCTGCAGAAAAGGGAAGTTGTGAAAGGTGAACTGTGTTTTACTGAGTGATTACTGTCTCTCTGATCAAAGTCTGATCACATCTGATCAAAGTGTTGCTAAAGTTAGACACAAAGGTGGAGCAAAGGGTTTCTGGCAGGAGGGAAAGCACAAAAAGGGGTGAGGAGGATGATGCCTTAGCCTCCGCTTGTTCCTTCACTGACTTTTGATAGGTGATGCACATTAGAATGAGAATAAGAAAACCTCCTTATCTCTGCATTGCTAGTCCCAGGTTAGTGGGTTCTAGGTTAGCTATATAGAACTGGATTCTAACGGGGTATGGAATAGGACCCCGAGGTCACTAGTGTGTCCTCTGCACAAGGAGTAGGCTCGGCCACAAGTGAAGCCGTGGTTGCCTCAGCTGTTGGTTTTATGACATATAAATCGCAATTACCCTCATCTGCTGCTGACTCTTGGCGGAGCGGTTGGTAAGCTGCCTGTAAGTCAGGCCTTTATCAATGAACGATGCACATGTCTGACTGTTATCAAGTCATCTACAGGTGCAATCGTATATACAGAACCAACCCACCTTCTTTTGGTGGTCTCAAAATTTGATGCACCAAAAGAAGATGCCACAGGTCCTGAATTTTATGCCGTCTTCTTACCTAGCAATCTTGCACCAGTTGCCCTTTGATCAAAGGAGCAGCACGTAGTTGCTGATCGTGATTATTTTTTCTACGGTTCACAGCAAGTTGCAACCATTCTCTGACCCAGTCGAATGCCATTTGCAAGATGTCCTGGTGTTTGTCTATCCACTCATTGACTCTACCTCTACTTAAGTAGTGCACTTCACTAAGCTGATTGGCTAGTGACCCTCAAATACTCATATTTGACAGATCTCACTCTTCTGTCTATATACATAATATTGAACATGTTATGTTCAATACGTATTTTGAACATACAGTTCAAAATCAGTAACTTCAGGACGTTTTCTGGCTCTAAATAATCACAGCATGTGTGGCGTTACACGGTCATTTTGTTAGATTTGTTTTGATTGATGCACTCTTATGAATTTACCAGATGCATCTTAAAACAAAACAGAAAGGATTAAAAAAGGAACAGAGAACATGCTAATGATAAAATGGAGAAGTTTGGAAGCATCATGAGTCATCCATCAATCTGGATCGCCAAGTTGAACAAAGTAAACAAATAAAAATAATCTAGTAAAAGTGTCTTATAAAGTTCATAATTTTCAATGTCAATACACGACGTAAAGATCAGTGTTTTTCAACCGTTTTCATGCCAAGTTACATTTGGCAGGACAGCCCTGTCTCTAAATAAAATGACAAGATTTCATCCTGATAAACATAAATACGCATGCTTTAATCCATTTTGTTACACCATGAGATCAACCAAAACCATCTTTGGGAGCTCGTGGTAGATAATGATCACTGTATGAGGTGAAATGGGATCACGTAACACTAGTATGATGTAATCTCTATACATCACACATAAATGATTACAGCATCACAGCCGTTTGTTTTGTAAAAACCTGGATCATGTTGGGACGAAATGGAGTCCGTGGTTGTAAAAGTGAGGGACTTCTTAGCAGCTTGTTTTTATTTTCTCACATTAAAGAGCCAACAAACAAGGATTACATTTGCCTTTCAAGAAGTTATTCCAATAGCTGGTTGACCCAGCTCGTTGGAAGTCCTCTCTTCTTTCCATGATCTCATGATGTTTCCATCAGGGACACAGACTAGAGACATGTGTCAAGAGCATTCCAAGTTTTAGGATGAATAATGGAAATGTTTGAAGAAAAAGCTGGATTTTAGAGTTCAACTTATATGGAAGCAGTGGAAGCAAAATCTCTGATAAAGAATTTTCCAGGAGCATATAGCGGGATGAAGGTTTTTTTTATACAGGGTTTCCAGGAAATCCCCAAAACGGTGGTCAGAGAATCTTGAAACCTCCCTAAACAGAAAAGACCTTTTGACTTGAGTTCCAGTTTCATAGGTCTGACATTTCACTTCTGTTTTAAGTTCTCCGACAGCAGACAGAAATCATACCCTTCAGTATCAGGTGAGAAAGGCTTGCTCGTCTGTTCTCAATACACATTTTGTCAGACAGCCATGTATGACCACACTCATTCCAAAGGACAAATTTCCCAGTGACCAATTAGCCAAACATGAATGTTTTTGGAGGGTGAGGAAAAGGCGTTGTACCCACAATTATACAGGAAGAAAATCCAAACTCCACACAGGAAGACCAGTCTCTCTGGGAGGATTGGAACAGGGCTTTAACTAGCAACTTTTTAACATCCGAAGAGGTTTCTGAGAAAGTGAGAAAGTCAGAAATAGATACTTTCTGAGAAAGTCAGAAATAGATGCACCGATGGGCTCCATTTCTGTTCTTTTTGTGTTAATCTGTCGTAAACAAGCAATCGACAACTTCACAAATCAAGAGATAGAAAGACAGCATTGTTTTTATATGTTCATACAAAGAATTCTGCTTATGTTCTGTTTACTGTCACATTAAAATGTCTTCTCTTCATCCGATGACCTTCTAAAAACCCTGCCTCCTGTTTCCTCTTCTGTCTCATGAACTCCTTCTCTACACCCGTAAACCTTCCTCTTGGCCTCCTGCCTTCAAGTTCCAAACTCTCCACTCTCCATCTTTTGCCAATGTACGTCTTCTCTTTTCTGGACATTTCTGAATCATCTTAGTCTGGGCTCTCTGACTTTATTTCCATGACCTCTGACATGTGCCATCCTTCTGACAGCACATGCCACTCCCAAAGAGATCCTCAGCATCTTCATCTCTACTACCTCCAGTTGTGCCTCCTGTTTTTTTTTTTTTCCAGAGTGTTATTCTCTCTAGCCAAACAACACGTTTGCTCTCATCACGGTTTTGTACACTTTGCTTCTCATTTTAGCTGAAACTTTATCTCTTCTCCCTGGGATCTCACTCTTCTGTAAAAATATAGTACATGTTGATAAATCTTTACAAACAGACACAAGTCCTTATTTTTTCTGCACAGTTTTTTCTTCTCACTTGCTGTAAACATATAAACAGCTTATTTTACCAGGAAGTGTTGAAGCATATAAAACGAGTGTAGACAGCGCGTGCCCTTTTCCTGTCATCTATCTGTTTACTCACACTAGTTCACACAGAGTTCAATGAGAAAAGCAGACATTCTGTTTTTCTTTCCTAAGTAATCCAGTTACTTTTCCTCTGCTAAGTCCAACTGTAGGTGAAGAGAGGAAATAAAGGAAAAAGAGAGGGATGAAGGGATAAACACCATCACAAGTAAAAAGAACAGTCTGTACCTATTTGTGAGCCAAGCAGACACACATAGGTTCATCCAGAAAGCACTCATCGGCATTTTTTTTTTATTCTTTTTTCCCTTTTTCTGAGCACAAACACCAATTTTCTCCTAAAATTTCCAGAATGTCACTTGGCTGCTTTTCTCTTTGTCTTCTCCTTCTGTTTCCATCTTCTAACGTCTCTGCTGTTAAAATGCACGGCATGTCCGACACAAACCAGCCGCTATTATCTGTCTCCACAGCAACCCAACAACATAATTAAAAGGAGAGGAAGGAAGAAAGAAAAGTAAGAAAGAACTTCTTTGTGTTTTTCTCTCTCTCTTTTTCTTGTGGCCTGGCTCTGACCGTGTCATTAGGTGGTTGGAAACAGAAACAACACAAACAAAGCGTGGCAGGAGATGCAGAGGTCAGACTGATTCACCATTCTGTTCACCACATAGTTAAAAAGATTTGAAACACAAATAACAGATCCAAACAAGCAATAAAAGAAAGCGCTGTCATCTGTTTTGTTAAAGATTTATTTTAGTTTATTTACAGACAGCACAGCTGCATCTGATTAGTTTCATATTTACTTCATCTATACATAGAAACATTCGGGATTTCCAAAAATATAGAATCTTGAGCTTTGAACCAAATAAAGTTCCACTCTTTCTTCTTTTGAAGCGGTTGTTTAACACTTCATTTTTAGTTTCCAAAGCTGGAAGTTTCCCCTGTTTTAGAGGGTTAAAGGCCAGTCCAGAAAACCTCCTCCTCTCACCCCAGTTCTGTCTGATGATGGCGTCTAGTCACCATGAATTGTATTTCAGAGAAAACTGAAAAGCAGCAGTGCAAAAACATGTTTGTCCATCTCTTTAGAAGCAGATTTGGGAATGAAGAGGAAGCAGAGCCAAAGCCTCTTTCAGCTTGTTAAAACCATCCTGGCAAATCCGCTCGCTTTCTCTGGAAGTGTGTGTGTTCCAGGGAAGTGGTCAATTCCAGCCACGCTGTGGCCTGCTATGCCAATTATGGCTTTAACCATGCAAACACACACTCTCTCTTTCCAACACACAAACACACACAGTGACCAGATGGCAATTGTACTATTTTTCCCCCCATTTCCAAACCTCTTTATTCATTATTGGATTGCCCAGATGTGGGGTACACCTTGTCCAGGGGCCTCATTTATAAAGCATGTCTGGGCGTACACCAACTTCTACGCAAATTGAGCGATTGATGAAGGTGGCAGTGTGCATAAACTATTGCATAACTTTAAGGCAACTTAGGAGCCGCCGTACACAAATTCCACGATGTGATGACAGGCCAAGCCTTCAGGACAGAACTTTAAATGAACTGAGAACTGTGAAATGAAGCAATTAGAAAACACACATAAGTGTCTGCCATGACACAAATAGGCCACATTATGGAAAACATGATTAATTATGACGTTTGCACATTTCCAATCACTATATTTGCACACATTTTGAAAATGTTGCAGTGCTGTGCAAGAGCTTGCTCAGCCTTTGTATCTACACTATTTTTAATAAATGAGGCCCAATGTCACCTGTATGTCACCGAGAGACGGACAACCAATCACACACTCGTTTATACTTATGGAAAATTTAAACTGACCAATCGGGCAAATGTGCATGTTTTTTGGGGAATAGCGATGTCTGAGGATACACACAGGCAACATGCAAACTGTCTCAAGTGGTGCTCAAACTTGCAATCTTCTAACTGAGAGACTTCAACACTGACCACCAGGCAGACCATAATTACACTTTCAGTCCCAACATGTTTTTTCCCTGGTTTTTCACTGAAGCTCTAGACTAGAGTCAGATATCTCCCAAGTTGTCATAAATGATGTCTGGTGATCGTAACTGTGGCTGGTGGTTCTGGTTGTACCACAGATGGCCACCGGAAGGTTTCAGTTTGGACACTTTGCTGTAGAGCTCCTTCCCTGCTTCCTCGCTGCCCCACATGTTATTGTTATTATTGATGTTACTACTCGAGGGCTTCACCATTGGTAGTGGTGCTGGATCCTTCCGGGCGAATATCCCTTTGCCTGGTTTAGGCGCAGTGACAGGTTTAGGCCATTTGGGCATTGGAGGTTGAGCAGTGCCACGACTTGGACCCACAGGAGATTGTCTTTGGGGATTTGACTTCCCCTCCAGGCTCACTGTAGCAGCTACTTCTTTTCCACGAGGCTCCAAGCGGGCCTCGTCGTAAAAACTAGCAGCTAAGCTAACGGGTATGCTGTTGCTTTCTTTGGCGCAACCTTCCGGTTCATCATAAATGTGCTCCAAAGAAACAGCGGCAGGTGATGAAGCAACTTCTTTTTTACCCCCTGCTTTCTTATTGCTGTGCATCCCTCTTCCACCCTTTGCCCCTCCGTTCAGACTCAGCTTGCTGGTTTTCAGGCTCAGGTTTATCTGGTCATACACGTGGGAATAGAGGTCAGGAGGATTCTTGTGGACACCGCCTCCGGAGACATCATCTCCCACCGGTCGAAGACGTGGTGTGGGTACAGGAGTGGAAGCCGGTTTGCTGGTTTGGCACTTGATGCTGTCCACAGGGTCTGAGTAGAGGCGGTCTGAGTTCTGCAGGGGCAGACGGACTGAATCCGCTGGTTCTGAGTAAAGACCTGTATTTTCATCTGAGGGGGACATGTCCTTTCTGCCCTCTCCTCTTGGGGAGCGAGGAGGTGTCCCACCCGTTCCTATCACTCCCAACATCCCCGGAGGATCCGGTAAACTCCTCGATTTCAGCCCAGCACTTTGGCTTCTCCCTCCATCTCCTCCCTCTCTCTTTCCCAGCACTCCATCAGCCGAACCCGGTTTGCTGCCTCCCGAGTCACCGTCCGCTTCCCGACTGCTGCAGCTGCTGCTGTCGCCACTCCCGCCCATTAACCCGCCAGAAAGTCCATTACGTATGTGCTGCAGGGACAACGGGCAGTCAGATTCCAAACTTGTGGGGCCACTGAGGTGACGCTCCTCCACCTGAGCTTTCTGGGACTGGATGGCCTGATCCACCAATTTGAAGATCTCGTTGCCCTTTTTAGTCTCGAAAGTGAAGTTGCCTGGTCCAGAGTCACACCTTCGACCCGCTTCAAAGGAGAACATCACCTGGAGATGAAAAGAGGGGTTTTAATACATGTGAATGAGATGAGGCTGTAGCTATCAAATATTAAAGTAATAAATTAATCAATTGATTGTTTTGTTTGATTAATCAAGTAATTGAATAAATAATAGAATATTTGATCTTTTTTCACCATTATTTGAAAGTAGGAGATTTTACTCTTCTTTTTTTTTTTTAATTATTATTATGAGGTTTGCACATTCAAACAACATGAGATCTGAGAAAAAAGTTCTCAAATATTTTTTGTAACTCGATACTTTGTTTTATTTCAACTTCTGCCCTAATCAAGCACTATAAGCTTAAAACACTTCTCACAGAGGTCGGATGAAAACAGTATTGCCATGCCACAAGTTCTAGTCCGACATCAAACAAAAATAACACGAAGCATCAAGGCACAAAATATAATTGAGAATTTTTTCTTATCAAATTATTCACTTTAGTCAAGAAAATGTGTCAGCCGTACAATAAGATGTTCTTTCTTTGCGCCGTTCCGCTTCTTTCACATTTATTTCAACAAACAAACACCCAAAGAAAAACTGATTTTAAAGGTCAGCTGTCATTTTTAAGCCTCCAAGTGAAGCCCTGAAGTGTCAAAGTGACACAAGTTTAACCACAAACCAAAGCTAAATATATTCTGTCTACACACAGACTAAATCATCCAATTTACACTTCCTGCATCTGATTCGAGTTGAAAGCCAACCTGCTTTGCATCAGAAATGGTTTTGTTTTTATTTTTTGTGGAGATTTAGGTGTTTCTCGGCATGCCGTACTCACTCTGTCTCTCCCGTATCTTCTCAGCAGCTTGTAAGGCCACACCAAAACATCTCTCTTTGTTTTGGGCTCCTTTAATATCAAGATGTCTCTTTCTGCTTTTAGCCAGTAGCTGCCTGCGAGCCCGCAACGTTCTGATGCTTCAGTGCGTTGGATTGTCACCCAGAACTCATTTACTGGAAGAAAAGAAGACAACTCAAAATATAACAACAAAAAACCCTAAAAAATATAAATAAATCCATTTCTATTAGCCATACCTTCTTCTCTAGAATAATAGATGAGGTTTTCAGACATCTGTAGGTCCTGCAGTCCTCCATCTGAGTCTAATGCAGAGCTACTACCACTTCCTCCCTGTTCAGACAGACACAGAGAAGCAGCTGAGAAACTCATCATCCCAACTCCTCAGATTACGCCACAGTTTGGCTCATTTTAGAAACTGAGGATGCACAAAATTAGTAAATAACATTTTCCTCCAGGAAACTCCCTTTTTCTGTTTCAGTGATAAAACCACCCTGTACGCCCGGGGAATTGTGTGAAAAAGTTGCAACACAATTTGTACTAAATTTAGGATTATAAGTTAAAAAGTGCAGATTTTTTTAGGAGGAACTCTGTATACCTGAAATGCGATGTCACACATAGTGTCCATCCAGTCTTTGGCAATGGTTTTCTCTGCAGCAAACACGTGCATTTTATCGTTGGTCTCCACGCAGAACGCCGCCATGTTCTCCTTGGGACAGCTCTCGGTCAGCGCGGGCAGAATGGAGATGCACTCCGACAAACGGATGATCTTCTTGTCCAGTTTCCTGGTTTTCTCGGTTCCCCCACTACCTGAACCGCCACCGGATCCACCTCCGCCTGAAGATGAGTCGAAAAACTCCAGGCGAGCGATGCCGTTTTGGCTGGCGGGATAGAGGACGAACCAGTTCTTCTTCCATTTCTAATGAGTAGAACAAAAGAAAACCTGTTCTTATTCAATGTGCATTACAATATCTTATCTATAACCACCAAACCATTTTGTTCCAACTGGAGTGATGAACCAGCATTCCTTTGTGATTTTAGAACCAAATTAAAGCTACCAAACAGGTATGGACAAAATATTAGTGTCTACAGTATATGGTCAAAAACATTTCCTGCTGTGAGAATTTATCATCCCAAAGGAAAAAAATGCAATTGTTACAATATTTAAGTGTAAAATTCACAGCAACAACATTCATGGTATGTTGACAATATTGTCGGTGCACAAGCTTATCTTAAAATGGCGCTGTGGCTTTGTTATCTGAGGAGATTTTTGTGTTTTGTGATATACCTGAAGTAAAAAAAAAGACTGGATAATGTACTTTACATTTGACGTCTGGCATGTAAGAACTACTGAACTACTGTAAGAACTACTTTAGACCACAAAGATGGTATTTTACTTTTATCTTTTTTTTTATTGCTATTTGTGCTAAACTTTTTAACTTTAGCACATTCAAACCATAGTGGGAATGTTAAAATTCACAAATCTTTTGCTTAAAAGGTTGTGTTTATTCTGAATTAATGACTAAATTCTAGATATGGCTAAGAATGAAGGTAGAGGCTGTTTTGATGGAAGAGCACATGCCAGGTGCGATCCTAGTTCGTAGTTTGAACACAAAATATTTTGTAAGATGATTTAACAGTCTTTTTCTTTCAAACGGGGGCATGAAAATAAACAAAAGCCAAAAAAAAAGAAGGTGGCTTCACCACTATCAAACCTGGAATACATACTGTGTATAAGTTGGCAAAGAGAGAAAGAAAATGAGATTCTTTTCTGGTTTTATCTGACAAAGAAGACTTTATTTCCAAATGCATTTTGAGGCAGATTATTGAGAATCCAACTAGTCCAAAAGTTTTGAGTCAAAGTGTTTCCTTTTTTCTTAGATTGGAGCCTAATTTAGCGCACCATAACGAAACAGTTTTTAAATGACTAGAAATAAAATAGTAAAATAAGATGTTAGAAAATGACTACAAAAAATTTTAGTTATTTGAATAAACTTCATCTTCGGTCATCTTCTTATCCGTCTGTCCCTTTAAATCATTTAACATTTTCAAATGTAGAATATTTAAACTTATGAAAAACTTAGGTTTATGTTTAAACTCCTTTGAGCGGAGGCGCCAAACAAACTATTTCTTATTTTTAAAAACATTATGAACAATATCAAGAGGGAAATTTTAATAAAATATTTTGTCTTTATTTAGCACTTCTTTTCATATTTATAATACTGTTCCAAGAATATGTTTGACTTTGTCTTTTCTATTGAAGAGATAGAAAACATAAAGCCAATGCGAACTGAGTTGAATAGAGAAACTTTTTGTTATGAATTTAGTTTATTTAATGTGACTGTCAAACATGCACATTTTCCCACTGTGGGCCAGTATTTTATCCTTTCTAGGACCAAATTTGGTCCACAGGCCTTTTGTTGGACCCTCTCATTGTGTCACCATAAAAGAACACAAACTATTAATGATACCTAGTTTAGCCACATTGTGAGTTTTCCACAAACTTTTGTTTTAGTAGAATAAATTATTTTCAAATTTGTCCATCACTTATGTCACAGTAAATTCTTGTTCTGACATTTTTTGTGACTAGTTGTTATGTTTTTAGAACATGTTTCAAGTCCCCAAAAAGGAGAAACTTTATTAAGAAACTTTGTATTGTCACATTTGTGTCACATATATGTCACATTTCCGTAGGAGATTTGTGTATGTGTTCATTCTAATTTGTTCTGCTTTGTGTGTGCGTGCGTGTGTGTGTTGACCTCCAAACAGGTCTGGCATGTGCCCAGATTACGTCTAAAATAGTTTTCAGGTCCCTGTTTTCAGCAATAGGAAAGCAGTGAGGAAGTCACAGCTGACAGAGATCTCTTCCTTTGGGATCTGCAGCAGGTGTGTGACACTCCACGTGTGTATTATTAGACACATCTTTTAGCTGACGTATC
Source organism: Neostethus bicornis (assembly GCA_902685375.1). Classification (NCBI taxonomy): domain Eukaryota; kingdom Metazoa; phylum Chordata; class Actinopteri; order Atheriniformes; family Phallostethidae; genus Neostethus; species Neostethus bicornis. The sequence goes on along the minus strand of LR738558.1, from coordinate 5,196,629 downwards.
AGCCAGTCATCTAAATCATGTAATTATTACGGATCAGTGTGTGACATAAGCACTTCTGGATCATTTCACTTTAATTTATACACACACTTCACACAATGTAACGGAAGCTGCACGACAGTGAGGGAGTTAAGCGTGTGACAGGAAGGTTTAGAATCCCTAACCCGATGAGGGAAAATCCAATTTTATCATCACTACTCTGATCCCCTGTGTAAAGATTTACATTTTCAGACGGAAAAAATCTTCCCGTATAAGTATTTTCCTTCATTCAACATATAAAATGAGAAGTAAAATAAGCCAACCAGTTGACATTGTTGCTAAAATAGCATCAAAATTGAGGTTTTCAAACTCTGTTTTTCAAGTTTTACATTTTTTTAACTTGTAATTTCTTTCAAAAAGCTTATAATATTAAACTTGTTTGAAAATCAAATTATTATAATTCAGTTTAAACCTGTCAGTTATTTTAAAACACATACAAAACCTGAATTGTGTCATTCTGCTAGATACGACGTCCATTTCTCACGATCCAACGTGTTTATGATTCACGCTTAAATGTAAATACTCATCTTTAATTTGCATATTTTCCTTTCAGAACTGAATACAGATGACTTTAATCTTGATCTGTATGCAGATGAGCAGATTAATCAACAGTCATAACGTGTAACTGCCCAAAGTTGTGAGAAGTAAAAGTACAAACTGTGTACTTATAATAAAAAAATTTTTTTTAATCATTCACAGGACAAAAAATAAAAGACACGTGAGTTAGCACAATTACAGGATGATGAAATTTGCATGACAGTGCAGTTAGAGCCACAGGGGTTACTTATCTACCATCTAGCAGGTATTGCTAGTCTCCTGTTGATTTCAGCTTCCTGTTTGAGGTTCAACTGTCTTTTTTTACGAGGATCTTTGAATTAGACGCCAAAGAACAGACTGTGAATGTTTTATGTGTTTAAAAAGTCATCTGTAAATGTAAAAAATGAGGAGGCGTTGGCTCAGTGGTAGAATGTCTGTCTTGGTTTGTTTCTCACTAGGTCCATGCCTAAGTGTCCTTAAGGAAGACACCTAACCCCCCGTTTCTCCCACCATTGATGCCGTCATGGCAGTATGCTGCCATGCAATGCAGTCGGGAAGTTTCCCCTTTTGCGAGATGAATACAGCATGTAAAAAAAAAAAAAAAAGTTAATCACTGCTATAAAATGATCAAGCTGAATTATTTCCACAATATTGACAAATTATTTAACTGTGATATTGAATTTATATTTGATTGTTATTAATCATATTTTCATGCCTCCGCTAACAGACTACGGAGCACTCAGGCTATGCGTGTGTTCATGCTTCCATAACACTTTTATGAATGCATCCTATCTCCCCAAACAACTGAAGGCATATTAGTGAAAATGCCCACACTTACTCACTACCAACTATAGACAAACTGATTAGGTTTTTATGCACATACAACAAAAAGTCAAGGTCACAAAATTGAAAACCCTTAACACATCTGAGTGCGTCACACAGCCCTTAAACATTCATTATACCATAATGCAGTTTGTCATACAGTTTGTAATACAGTTGTGTTTATTGTCCAATGCCTTGGCATCAAATTGTTGTTATGCTTTCAAAGTATATGGCAATGTTCAGCAGCAGTGAGGAACTACTTCTTAAAAGAGTCACCTGGCCACGCCCTCAGACTCACACTTATTGACTAGCTGTGAACACCCTGACAAGTCAGTTGGCTGCTCAGCGTATATCGACCCGACATGAGAAAGCTTCTGTAAACTGATGTCTGCATTCATGCAAGGCCGTTGGTTTAGTGAGAGCACACACACTGTGACACTGAGAGGACAGGAAGTGTGTGGGATAGTTACTACCCAAGATTCTCTCTGCTTTCTTATTCTGCATCCAGATGTGGATCCATTCCAGAAGTCTCAAAACTATTCACATTTACTACCCAAGTAAAATTTGGCCGTGTTAAATTTTTAGATCAACTTCTCTAAGAGTAGAAGTATCGATTGAAGCTCGGGTAAAAATAAAGTTTCCTACTGTCAAAATAAATGTTGTTTAAAATAACATATGGACACGTTTTGTGTTTTACCAACCAGTAACATGTGTTTCATAAAACAAAATAATGATGACTAATTGCTTAAGTGTTGTGGTGTGAACTATCAGACCTCAGAAACATATTACAAAGTATTTCTCAATAGATATTATAGATCCCCAGCGGTTTAGATTGATTTGGATTTGTTTTCATCCATTCTTTCTTTGCTCATTTTAAAAGTGACAAAACAGTAGTTACAAAGTAGGCAAAAAAAAAAATGACTCCGGTAAAGTATGAATGAATCAAAATTTCTACATATCCAAGTATTTTTGTGTCTGGTTACATGACGCCTCCGCCCGACTTTGGGCCTTTTAGAGTTGTGTAAAATTAAACACATTCGAACATGAACTTATTTTTATGTTAGGATGATGTCAAACTGTACAGTCTATTGCGACATGTCTCTAACGTCTCTAACAGACGTGTGACTGGATTTCACCCCACTGGTCCATATAAGGCTGCAGAACCTTATCAGCTGCTGCTGTGGGTGGAAAATTATGCAAAACGGATCACAGCAACAGAGAAAAACTTTCTCTCTGGTGACCTGCTGCTGATTGCAAAAAGACGGTAGATTGAACTAATTTAACAAAATAGAAAGGAATCCGTTTACTTTAGACCTCTTAAATGAAAACAGCTGTCATTTAAAGCAAAACATATTTAAATGTAACTGTAAAAAAGTTCAAAACTAACAGAATAACTTTGAAGTTCAAGTTTATCCATTTAAAAATAAATGAAAAAAGCTGTGACTTGTAACTAGGACTTGATAAGTAGGATAGAGCGGAAATAAAAGAATAAATATCAACCAGCTACCAGACGAAGTGTAACCATGGAGAAAACTAGAGATACTCTTTTTTTAACATTCATTAAACTAAAACCACTAAACCAGACTGGTCCAAAAAAAAAAAACACATCTAAATCTGTGTGAGTATCAATAGAAAGTTTCTTCATGTCTGTACGGTATGCAGATCCATACGGCATGGCGTGAACGAAGAGGATAAGCTTTCATATTGACGTCAAATAAACAGCCTCAAACACAACTAGTTAATCCAGTGCAAAAATGAGAGTGCATTTCTGAGGTCAAATTTTAAAATTGGTAATTACAAAACATTTAAAATGTAATTTTCTATGTTTTATTACATCTACCAGTAAAACAGCAGTTAAATGACTATTCTAATAAAAAATAATGAAACTAATTATATTTCTAATTTGCTGAAACATATTTCTATGCCAGATGGAGAGGAGTGTGTATCATCAGTAAAAATCTCAACATTAGAGCACATAATAATAAAAACATGTTTAAATCATCAATAGTCAGACGTAGCGCTGCAACAGACTGGTGACCTGATTATAGTGTACCCTGCCTCTTGCCTGAAATCATTTCAGATCCGCTCTGGCAACCATCATGACACCTTCTGAGAAAAACAGATCCAGAAGATAAAACAGAGCAAGACTAAGAGGTAAATATTCGTTTCGTCTTCTGAGCCTTTTTATCCCTAATGGGATCGCGGTAGCTGCTGAAGTCTATCCCGGCTGATTTAAGGCGAGAGGCCGGGTACACCTCGAACGGATCACACAACCATCCACTCTCATTCCTTGGGGCAATTTTGTAGCAGGGTTTTTGGAGGGTAGATATTCATACTAACAATTTTAACTGATCTATGTATAAAGTAATAACATCTCTTCATCTAAATAGATTAATTCAAATCTCTATCTATCTACATGTATATCGTATTTATATGTGTAGACTTGAACTTGAATTAGACGTTAGCAGGTGAGACATGAAGGACAAAAAGAAACAGGAAGCTCAATAGTTAAAAAGTCAAACTTCCTCATGAATTATTATAAAAAAAAAGTTGCCTCAGGTGTTCATAAATCCACCTCTCTTTGACACGCCCTGTGGTCCAATAAACTTTAACCCCCAAGCTGTATTTTAACTGTTTCCCTAAAAGATTTTTCAAAGAGCTCACCGGTTGCCGGTAACAAACCTGCATGTCTCAGCACATTTGACTGTTTGTGTTGGTGAAAAGAGCCTAGACACAAATCTAGACATGACAACCTATTAAAATCTGGATTAAAGTGTTATCATTAAGATTCATCAAAGAGAGAACTAGAAATATTACACGGCAATAAAACATTGTAAATCACATGGTCTTTTTTTCTGCTAATATGAGTTTCTTTTTATGGGTTCACAGAATGACATCTCATTCAAGTTTAGAATAATTTTTTAACAAATGGATTGAAGCATCTCGTTTTACTTGACAGTTAACATAAAACAGATAGAAATATAGGACGGTGAAATTTTTGCATGTTTGTATTTAATCATTTTTGTTTTAGTAACCCACTGACAAAAAGTTAATGAGGCCAGTTTTTGTAAATATAATTTTAGACTAGATTTGTTACGTCTGATGAGGAATCATCGAATCTATTATTTAGAAGAGTCATCGTAAAATGACATTTTAACTTTTTTAGTCCACTTGTATCTGATTGGATGAATGCAACATTATGTAAATCAGACTCTACAGATTGGGATTTTTTTTGTCATGCTACAAAAATAGTAGTTTATTCCGACAGCATAAACTAAATATTTGAAATGCAGACACGTTTTTTTAACATAACTGTTTCTTACTTCACACCTCTGACAGCAGAAGCAGAAGCTAGGACAAACTGTTTCTGAATTCATCACATTTTCCACTCGGCACGTGGGAAACAGTTTATCAGAGTGTGTGTGACTGTATGTGAAAGACCACTGTCAGCCACACAGATCAACCAACAAACCACAGCATATTAACACTTTTATAGTTCCTAAAATTCAGGTTTTTTTTTTTTATTTTGTTCTATTTTAAACCTTCCTCGTACAACATCTGAGTCAAAATGAAAAGAGAGGTTTATTTAAACCCAAAGAAAGTATGAGTTCATTTTCTATTGAAAACTAAAAGACAAGAGTATTGAAAGTGTGTTATTATGGGTGTATGAATAAGTATTGTTGAAGTGATTTCTGGACAGGAAACACATCCAGAATGTTTTGTCGTTCATGTCATATGACCAGAGACAAAGTTAGACAAAGACCCTCTTAGAAATCTTAAAGCATGTTGCAATGAGGGTATGGATCCCAGTTTCTGGCTCAAACACACTCTGATACACATCATTCTGGACACTGATATACAAACACTGACATTTAGCTTCAGGAGCATCAAACTGCATTACATCTAATATTCATAACTAATTATTCCTTTAAAGTACTTTTGATCTCAGTTATTAACACTTTATAAATGAATAATAACTTGATTGGCTGAAAGTAGGATGTTGACACCTCATATTGACCAGAAAGAGCAAAATAGGAGACATTTGATTCACTCTGTAGTCTTTTTAGACTTTTATAACTAAGTAATAAATTGTAATAAACTAGTAATTACAGTATTTTGAGGTGACTTACCTTTCCAAACTTTTGGTGTTGTACATAAAGTTGTCCCTCCTTCACCTGGGTGTCCATCACCCAAAACACACCAAAAAAAACACCTTCCACCAGAAAAGATTACAAATTTAAACTGATCCGGATTTAAAAAATGTTTTTAGATTTCTTTGTTTTTCTGTTTCTCTCCTGCTTATTCAACTTCTCTCTCTTTTTTTTTTTACTTCCTCTTCAGACTTGTTAAAACAGTTTTCTGGTCACCAGCACACACACCTAATAACATCTTCATGTTGGAGGATTTAAAAAAAAAATAGTCCAAACAGCTGTTGAGCGACTCCCTCAAAAATAAATAGAGTCCTAAATCTTTTCAGAGTCTACTCTATGTGTCTCTCCTCCTGTTAGAGGATGGAGCCGTGCTGCACTACTGCAGCATTTACAAAGGAACTTCCTGGAGTTACTTTCACAATAACAACCAACTGACTGCTGGTTAGTTCACTCTAAACCAGTAGAAACTTTAACTAGAGAACATTTTCACTCAATTTCTTCATTTTGGCGGCCATCACATCAGACATCACAGATGGACATCTGCCAACAGTCGTGTCTGATGCCCACCTAGTGACAGTTCCAGCTCTGTTCCACCAATCAGCTGTTTCAACTTATTCAACCAAATGGCTTTTCCAGCTCTGTTCCATCAAGCGGGGTTTTATATCTGTTTGACCAGACCACTGTTTCACCTCTATTCCACCAGGTGGCTAATCCAGCTCTGTTCCACCAAGTGGCTGTTCCATTTCTGTTACACCAGGTGGCTGTTCCACCAAGCAGCTGTTCTATCTCTGCTCCATTAAGCAACTGTTCCATCTCTGTTTGACCAAGCAGCCGTTCCTCCTGTATTTCGTCAGGTGACTGTCCCAGCTCTGTTCCACCTCTTTACCCATTAGGCGGGTGTTCTATATCTCTTCCACCAGGTGGCTGTTCCAGCTCCACCCCACCCAACTAAGCACCACCTACTGAAACTATTGAACCAGCTGTTCAAAAGCTGTTAGGAGCTCTCTCTTGGACTTTTTGGAGCTTCAAGTCACTCAAATGTCCCCATCAGGAGATTAATAAAACAAACTGAATTGATTTACGTCAACTTACCAGTAGTTTTCTTCCATCAGCCTGCTGCGTCCTCTTTAGCTTTTGACTGAACCAAAAGGTTATTTTTTTTATCTAAATAAGGACATATTGTTTGCACATGAGCTTTTATTCAAAGCCCCTTTGGAGAAAGTGGAAAGCAAACGTGTAGTTGGTATTATTTTGGGGGGACTTTTTTATTGGTATCGTTCAGACATTTTAGTATCAATACTAATCGATATATCAATATTTTTACAACACTGCCCTGTTGTAGAAGAAACCAGACATGGATTTAAACCCATTTTTAAAGTTTCTTTTAACAAATATGATTAGTTTTTCAACCAGAACAAAATTGCATGCACTGAAACAAAAAATAGACAAACCTTATGAGTATTTTCTGTCTTTAAACTGGACAGTTTAAACATTTAAACCCGGTACAATGTCTTTTTTTTTAAGGGTTTACAAATAACTTAAAAGTTTTCTATTTTTTCTGAGAATAAGACTTCTGATTATGTTTTCCTAGAGGTTTTTTCTTTGTTTGTTTTTTTAAACTGCTCTTTAAATTATGCATTTTTTTGGCTGATGGGTCACTAGGAAACATTTTTTAGGACCTCATGTGTGTGATTAGTTGACCCTGCAAGAGACAGGTGACTTTTTTAGGGTGTACCCTTCCACTGTCCCTACAGATGCTTGATACGCCCCAGCATAACTTGTGCCGTGTATGTTGTAATTGTGTTGTAGTTTGAGTGAACATCCTGTTAGTGAGACTAGCTTGACCTGATTTCTTTCTGCAGGAGGAGTGAGCAGCATGCTGAACCTCCCACACCCACCTCCTCACTCTTGTGTAACTCCTCTTGATGACAGCTAAACCACACTCACTTTCTTACACAATCCATGCTCCAATTAGTGGTTCAAATCTTCTTTTATATCATAATCATTTCTTTATTAATAGTTTTTGATATTTAACACTACATTTTGGATCAAAACTAATTCATAGGAACAAATTAATTTGTAGTTTGCATATTTTTAAATTGTTAAAACAACTTTTTTGACAAACTTTTTGTAAAGAAATATTGAAGGAATCTTGAGTTGCACTGCTTGTGTTGGAAAGGAAACCTGCCAACTGATTTAATGTGTTACAGATGCTCATAATTTCACCATAATCCTCCCATTTCAACTCCAACTGGTGCTAAATCTCACTTTATGTTATTGTTGACATTGAATATGGATTTCTGAACTTGTGTAAAGACTAGAATTACTTTTACAGGCTCTTGTTTTCTTACAGGGCCAAAATTTTTCAACTTTATGTGTCATTATTTTTTTTTTCCAGACAGTTTTATGAAAAACAGATGAGATTGCAAAAACTAACACTTCCTGCTGTTGGTGCTTGTTTCTACAGAAAACACAAAATCATGCAAAAATATTAACAGTGTAGTGTTTCAAAATGCATTTTTTGCATCTGTAACAATCCAACTTAAAATAGCAATTTTAGACATTTTTAGAGGAAACGGAAAGTCTAACATTTAATTAAAAATTAAAAAAAAAAAAGCTCTGCAAAAATAAGCAAAAGTACACGTTAAGATTTTCCAAACATTTAAAATCAAGCTATTTTATAAAGACACTAATGACAGAATTAATCAACCATATTGCATAATTACAAATGATCACAATTACTTGCAAGAAATTAAAATAAAAAAATGAGTTACAGTCATATTTTATATTTTAATTAAAGAAAACAAAATGTGAAAAGATGAAACATTGGCGTCATCTAGTGGTTTTATGTGGAAGTGCAAGTTAAAACAAATCAAGACAGTTCTCGCGAGTTTTGTGATAATCAGGAACTGAAAGAATGGCATCAGTGTTCGGAGGAATTGAGGGGTAAGTACAAATAAAAAATAAAATGTATGCCATAAAAAGTTATTTGAATGAAATAAATTAAAATATTGTGTGTGTGACTGATCGAGACATTTAAATATTGATTTTAAAAAATTGTTAAAACAAAATTAAACCAAGAAACTGATCCAACCCGGAAGTTCTGAGCTTGTTTCTCGTGATCATCTTGCGATACTCTTTGATGAAAACAAACGATCTGATTTTTTTTTTTTATATTTATAAATGTGTTGTTTTCATTTCTATTTTGATTTGAGTGTGTGATTGTTTTGATTGTCTCTTTCAGTGGAGGGACTCACTCTAAAGCAGTGCTGCTGTCAGATGATGGAAGAATCCTGGCAGAATCAGAGGGTCCATGTACTAATCACTGGGTCAGAACAACAACCAGTTATCACAATCAGATAGAATCAATGAAGGATATGTTCATCTGGTGTTTCTGTGTGTCTTTCACAGTTGATTGGAGTTGATAAATGTATTGAAACCATTAATGAGATGGTCCAGAAAGCCAAGATTCAAGCAGGATTAAATCCAGAAACACCTCTTCATTCTCTGGTCAGTCTAACTATCTTGTTAATGGTTTTTTTTTCACTTTGTGTCACCTTAAATACTGAAATCTACCTTAAAAGTGTCAGAAATTGGACAAAATCTAACCAAATAAGTGACATAAATCTACCAAAAACTACTCAAAAAGTGACCAAAAAACTTGAACGCAGTAAAATTTGCCAAAATCTAATCAAAAATTGGACGAAATCTACTTAAATCTGCCCAAATCTACTCCAATAGTGACCGAAATCTAACAAAATTTGATCAAATCTAAACGAAAAGTGACAGAAATCTACTAATGTCAACCTAAATCTACTCAAAAAATGACAGGTCAAAGATTCCGACTACAAAAACCAGACAAAATCTACCCAAGAAGTGACAAAAATTTGACAAAATTCACTGATATTGAGCTGAAATGTATTTATTTTTCTATTTCAAGTTGTCCTAAACACCAAAACCTACAGTAGGTCACAGCAATTTGTAGAAATTTCAAATGCAAAAGTCATATACTCATTCATCCAGCTGTGAGCCATCATAGAAAAGGTTTCAAAGTTGTTTTCTGAACAGTGTATTTTATGATCGAGATGTTTTTAAATAATTTCCCGTATGGATGTTAAAACATATCGATCATTAAATTCTAGAAGCCCTTTTTCTACGATAGACACATCTTTGGAGACTTAAAGCCTTACTTAAAAAAATTAATAATACAGTCCTACATAGGCGTAGTCTGGGAATGAAAAGATAAAATGTAGTTGGATTTCAGTTGATTGTGTAGATTTCTGTCATGTCCAGTAGATCTGAGTGTTCAGGATGATCGCTTTACAACCGTGAGTCTAAACTATGGTTGATGTTTGTGTGAAGGGCATGTCACTGAGTGGAGGGGAGCAGAAGGATGCCATCAAGAAACTGATCGCTGTCATGAGTGAACGTTTCCCCAACCTCAGCAAACACTTCTTCATCACCACTGATGCTATCGGCGCCATGGCAACAGCCAGTGATCGGGGTAACGTGTCATGTTTTTGTGCTTAATTCTAAACTTTTATTGGTGCTTTTTTACAATTAGCCAAGATGTTGAACTTTATTGTTCAAGGTGTGTTTGTGTGAGAGCAAAATGACTTTTTAAGGCCTCACGCTGTGTTTTATGGCTTAATGAGCAAAGTCACTGTCATAATTTTTACTGCGTCTTTTTTTAGGAGGTGTAGTTCTGATATCAGGAACGGGCTCAAACTGCAAGTTAGTTCATCCTGATGGCTCTCAGGTTGGCTGTGGTGGCTGGGGTCACATGATGGGTGATGAAGGATCAGGTATATGACAGCTCAGATAAAGCTTTGCTCTTCTCTCAGACTAAACTCTAACCTGTATTTGTTATCTTTTCTCAGCCTTCTGGATTGCTCATTTGGCTATTAAAACTGTGTTTGATGCAAAAGATAATCTGGTTGCTCCACCACATGATATTTCATATGTTAGAAAAGCCATGGAGGATTACTTCCAGGTTAGATTGAATATACACCCATTTTCTACATTTTACCATTTATTCAGATAAAAATAAGTCAAAGTACTGTCTCTTCTTCCAGGTTTCAGATCTGATGGGGATTCTCCCTCACCTCTATACGAACTTCCAGAAATCCTTCTTTGCCGGTTTCTGCAAAAACCTTGCAGAAGGTAAGAAAATAATCCCAACCTGTTGCTTTAAGAAAGCCCCCAGTAAATATAGAATGTGTTTGTGTTGAAGGTGCAGAAGCTGGAGATGCTCTCTGTAAACACGTGTTTATCCAGGCGGGGAGAGTCCTGGCCAAACATGTTGAGGCGGTCTTACCTGCAGCACAGGAAGTAAGACACAAACACTCGCTAAGGTTTTTATTATTTGAATACAAACTCTTGAAACAAGTCTTTAATCCTTTCTTTCCATCTCAGTCTTTATTAAACAGTGACTTTGGACTTCCTGTCCTGTGTGTGGGCTCCGTGTGGAAGAGCTGGTCTCTTCTCAAACCAGGTCAGCATCTAAACATCTGCAAATTCTGAAGGATTAACCATATTTTTTCTTCATATTTATCCTTACATATAAAGAACAGGGCCTTGTTGTGGTTTGATTTTCTCTCATTCTTCTGCCTCCAGGGTTCACTGAGGTCTTAGATGCGGTTGCGTCATCAGACAAGTTTAAGGGTCGTTTCCATGGCTACAGCCTCCTATTGTTGCAGCAGTCTTCAGCCCTGGGAGGCGCCCGTCTTGGAGCTCAGAGTCTTGGGGCTTCTTTGAATTTGGATTATGCCGCTAATGCAAAAGTTTTCTATCGTCACACCTTCAAGAATTCCCAATGAAAAAAGAATTTGTAGTTTGTAACTACATGGTTTATTATTCCTACTAAATAATCACCATAATGATCATGTGAAAAATGCTGCTGGACAGATTGGAGACATCTCCTTTCAGATGCCAAGTGAATCATTATTTTTGTAAATTTTTCTATCATAGTAATGGATTTTTTACTTCTGATTTATAATAAAATACTTGTGATTTTTGCACAATTTTCTCAGAATTTTTCATCTTTTACTTTTATCAAGTCCAATTATTCATAATTAAAAAATTTTAATAATAAAGTGGCATTTGGAATGACATGCTGAAGACAGGGCTACACAGTGGTGCAGTGGTTAGCATGGTGGCCTCATAGTGAGAAGATCAGGGGTTCGAGGACAAGGCTTGAAACACTTGCCTAGCTTTGTGGAGTTTGCATGTTCTCCCTGTGTGTAAATGGGTTTTTCTTCGGGTACTACGGTTTCCTCCCACCCTCCAAAAACATGCATGTTAGATTGATTGGCCACTAGAGTATGTAGATGGTGTGGATTTTTCTTAAGTTGTCACACAAATGAAAAGTGAAAAAATAGAATTTTTTAAGTAAAAAAATTAAATGCTGCAGCATTTTTCTTATTGTGGGACAAATAAAGGTTTTCTTGATTGGAAGTTCATTCAAACCAAAGTTTGATCGGCAGAAGTTCAAAGATTTGTCCAAACACCCATGTTTAAAGGACCTCCTTTGTTAGGGTGGGCTTCTCTGTTGCTAGGCTGGATGGCTCATTCTGATAGGCTATGCAAATTTGGTTGGGTTGAACATTATGTATGATAGGCTAATAATGTATCACTGGCTGAAGAAACTAAACGTGTCCTTATCTTGCACCTTCTAGTCATGTATGTAATTGTACAGTATATGTGGTTGGTTGTTGGATGGATGGATGGATGGATGGATGGCTGGACAGATCACTGTGTATTATAATAAAGAAAATTTCTCCCGATTTGTTGTGATCACTGAAAACATTGTGGCAGGAAATGAATGACGGTATCTTTGAGTTTTCAAGAGGGCAGTTTGGTGTTTCACTGATGAATCCCCAGCTTCACCCCTGTCAGCCATCATGGATTTGGAGGCCAAGGTCAAGGTTAACCCACAACCAATAACCAACCTTGTCAGCCACCCTGGAAATGTCTTTAGTTGTAGATTTAATCATATGTATGTATGTTCCGTCGTCTTCCGCTTATCCGGGGCAGGGTCGCGGGGGCAACAGCCTCAGACGGGAAGCCCAGGCTTCTCTCACTCCAGCAGCATTCTCCAGCTCACCCGGAAGCACCCCGAGTCGTTCCCCTGCCAGCTGTGAGGCATAGTCTCTCCAGCGAGTCTGGGGTATGCCTCTTGGTCTCTTCCCAGTGGGAAGACACCTCACCAGTAAGCCGCTCAGGGGGTATCCTGACCAGATGCCCGAACCACCCCATCTGGCTTCTCTCGACCTGGAGGAGGAGCGGTTCGACACTGAGCTCCTCCTAGATAGTGGAACTCCTCACCCGATCTCTGAGTGAGAGCCCAGCCACCCTGCAAGAGGAAGATCATTTAGCCATTATTTTAAATGGAAATGCGTTTGCTTTTTATCCAGAAAAAGATACGAATTAAATTTTGATTTAGTAGGTTTTGATTATTTAGCATGTTGGCTACCTCGTTATCGTTTTTATTGCCGGATTCTTGCACTTTTTTATATCTTTTATACATTTGACATATTATCTGCAGTCACCAATATCTAATAAATAAAAAAATATGATTGGTGTAAAAGTTGTGTTGATTTTTTGTCATAAAAATGTCCAAATTCTCTCAGTAGATTAATTTATTTAGGGGTTTATTTAGGGGGGGAGGTTTCATGTCATTTGCTGTTATATTAAAATATTCACTCTGTCTCTTTATATTTTTCTGTAGAAATCAACACTCAAACTATTGGCTGTCTCCATGGAAACAAGACATTCCATATCAGTTATGAATTGAATTCAATCATAAACAGCTCCAGCTGTCATTTGGAGAGATTATTCCTTTGGATGCCACTCACTGAGGCGCTGGAGGTTGGACTCGTGGGTGATCTGGGTTCAACAATGTGGTAACAAGTGTTTTCTGAGCCAGGGCGGAGTCAAGAACAACATGTTTCAGTCAGCGCTTTATAGGGTAACTCATCTTGATTATTTCTTCTTTATTTTTGTACAACTAATTAAAATTATGTTTATTTTGATTTGAAATGTGGTGAAAATACTCAACAAAACAAGCAAATGGGGGAAAAATAGAAAATAAGGGATTAAATTTAGATGAATTTCTAAAGATCTATTTCTTGGATTTCAAGTATTTTCATTTTAAAACATATTTTTCTTCTGTTTGACCGCTAGAGGGCAGATCTTAATGTTTACCGTTTAATTTACATTATATCATATTTATTGTAATAAAACTGTAAAAATCATATTATTAAACCATTACAATTATCTGTGTATTTCACCAAAAATATGTGCTATTTGTAAATTCTGGCTTTTGTTTGTTTTTAAAATATTATTTTACTCTTGTTTTCTTTTTAAAAAACGTATTTGTGAAAAACGGTTAAAGTTTTGCTTTAACGGTTTGCTAAAATGTTAATGGTGGTTATTTTACCATTTTATTCCCAAATTCAAAAAGCTTTTTTAAAAAAACACACCTTTAAACATTTGTAGAAAATACAAAATATTCTTGTTGTCCTGCTTCACAATATTATTTTTTAAAAATATACAATTTAAACGATGTAAACGGTTGCTAGGTAACACGATATACGTATGGAAAAGTAGTTGTCCACGTTTATTTCTAAATAAATAAAAAAAACATTTGTTTTTTTTTTACCAGATGTGGTGTTAAATGGTTTTTAAACTTAATAAAAAGTAAAAGTACACATGTTTTAAGCGTCAGCGGCGGGATTAGCATGTAGTTTACCACCTGGCCGCAGATTAAAATGAGTTTATATTTTTTTGTTCAACGAGTTTGAAGCTAACTTTAACTGTTGCTCGGTGCGTTGTTAAGGCAACAGAAAAGAAAAAAAAAGTCAAATTCATTCTGAAAAAAATGTTTTGATTCAGAAAAGTCAGAGATTTTGGAATCTGAATAATATGAATCTTTTTTCCCATTACTAGTTGATTTTTTAATTGAATTGAATTCATTGTTTAAATAAAATGTGCTTCACTTTTTTTTTAATACTTTAGTAATCCCTCACGGGAAATTATTGTGCTGCATTTCACCGCAGCAGGCTGCCACCTATGACGACGCCAATGGTGGGAGAAACGAGGGGTTAGGGTCTTCTCCAAGGACCCTAGATGTGCACTCAGTGGGATGCGAACCTGCGAACGCTCTACCCACTGAGCCACCATCTCCCCTTTTCTCTTTTTTTCCACATTTAATTTGAAAAATAAAGTCTTTACGCAAAAGTAAATTAAGAAATGTCATTTTGAAAATGTGTTTGATTTTTCTAGAAACGCTTTTTAATTTAAACTTTTTTTTTTCGTTTTGTTGTCTCTTATTGGCACATTCTAAATTAATTTACTACTATTCTTTAATAATATAATTACTTAATAATAATATTAAATATTTAATATTTGCAAATGTTATATTTTAAATTAGTTATGATAGAAATGAGGGATTGAATCCTAAGTCCTCTGAGGATTTGGCTGTAGTAACATTTTGTCTTTGATTTCTAGGTCTAAATTTGTGTGGGGACCAATTAGTAGAAGATTTTGCAATCACATTGTCAAATCTTGATTTGGTAAGTTTTTTAGAAAATTAAAACAATCCAAAACACTGATCAAAATGCTACAAGCTTGAAATCTGTTCATTTTTAGCGAGAAAGAGTGAGACTATGTAAAACTATTGTAGGTTTTGAAATTTCTTGTGGGAATAAATAAATGGGGGCTCATTTAATTATTCAAGCCTGACTTTAAAATAGTTTTTTTCATACTAAAAAAATGTATTGATCCACTTTCTCTTTGGCTTTTCTGCATCAAAGTTGCATTCATACTCACATGACCCCAAAAAAGTAAGCATGAGTGCAAACATTTGTTATTGTATGAACGTTAGGATTTGTCCACCGATTGCGATAAACAATTGTTATAATAATTACATGAATGAGTTCTGTGGAAGGAATTGTAACTTTGTCACTTTTACATGATCTCTGTTATGTTTCCTCAGGCGGAGGGATTGTCACCTTGCGGTAGACTCACCACCACCTACACTGACGACTTCAGACCCAGAACACAAATGACATCCAACTGCAACAATCCTTGTTCTTTTGTCACCCCTCAGCAGGTTGGTTAGACTACTCAGCACATTTTAGTCTGATTATTTCACCCACCTTTGGATTCCCATTTATGAGTTTTCTTGTTGTTGTCAAAGGGCAACATTGAAACATGGCCTGTGTGTTTTCAGCACCTCTACAGGACAACCAACTCCACCTATGGATCAAATTGTGGTCCCCAGGTTGAATAAAAAGCTGTTTGTGCATGATGTGTTTTGCACTGTGTAGTTATTGTGAGCAGAATTGCAGACTTCTCACACTGTTCTCTGCCCCCTCAGCCTGCAATCAGCACCAACTGTCCTGAAGCATACCCCTCCTATGGCGTCCAATGTTCTACTATCTGTAACAGAGAGCCCAGGAATGTGTGCCCTCCTCCGATAGAAGCCACTACACAGCAAGGAGGAATTCCAAGAGACACTAGGTTTAACTGTGATGATTTTGATCGTAGGTGGCTTTTTATGAGGCTTATGAACTAGGAAAACACAGTGATGTGAATTTCTATGCTTACTTATATTTGTATTCATTATTTTGCTTACAGCAAACAGGCATCCGGAGCCAAGAGCTGAACCACACCGGAGCAGTCAGTGCCAGTATGAGGAAGGTTAGATCAGATTTAACTCATCTAAAATCACACAAGCAAATATTTTCCCAGGAAAATGATGTGAGATTTCTTCCCATTTTGCGTCCTTTCCCTCCCCAGGAGTGATAATCCTGTCTCCATGCAGGCCTATGCGTCCAAATGTTTGTGATGATTTTTTTAAGTCAGTGACTAATGGCGGAGCCAGTTCATTCAACCTCCCTGACAACACAACTCCTTACATCCAACTGGTTTACAACAAAGGTGAAGCCATGTTATTTACAGGCACTGAAGAAGACTTTGTATCATACACAGCCCAGCAGCTTGTTGTGAATACTGTGCAAACTCTAAGACCCTCTTTAGTCAATTCTGGCATCTCCAGGTCTCCAACCAATAGAAATACTTGTCACTGAAACCAGGAGGTTTGAATGATCGACAAACTCTGGGCCAATGATTTTGCTTAACCATACAAAAATGATTGGCTGAGGTTTTTAATGTCCAAAAGAGTTCACAATTTATTGCTATCTATCTATATATTTTTTCAGTGTATATAAATATATTTATTTTGGACTTGATTGGACAAGCATTATTGGCAGAATTAAGTCTTATTGTAAAAAATGAACTGTTGCATGAATTTATTCATTGATGTATAAACTTTGCGTTTAGATTGTGCAAATGGGGAGGTCAACACCCACATGTGGCACTCCAGCCCTCCTGCCTGTGACCAGAGCATGTCAAAGCCAACCAAACCGTTGACAAGGCCCGTTGGACGACTGCCACTCACTGAGTACCAGGACAAATATTCTGCCAAGGTACTAAACAAGCACAGAAATAATTGCTAAGGTAAAGGTAACAAGTCAGCAGCACCTGTTTGTTTTCATGTTGGTCTCATGTAATTTTTTTTTTTTTTTT
The DNA here is from genome assembly GCA_902685375.1 of Neostethus bicornis. Classification (NCBI taxonomy): domain Eukaryota; kingdom Metazoa; phylum Chordata; class Actinopteri; order Atheriniformes; family Phallostethidae; genus Neostethus; species Neostethus bicornis. Next base: position 5,179,491 of record LR738558.1, on the reverse strand, counting down.
ATCTGCACACAGTGGATGAAGCCTAAAGGAGAGCACATTTGCAATCGGCTGTGTGCTTGTCACTGGAGTCTGTAGTCACTTCTCTCAATCTCAACTGGCTGAGAATACAACCACTTTGAAAGCATAAAAACAAGTTGTTTGTCTTTTGTATTCATGATGAACCACTAGATGTCAATGCTAATGTTTATGTGGTCTTTGAGTGAACTTAGAAACATTTTTACTCTCAGAAAGGGTCCAAGGTTTCTGTATGTCTGAGATTCTACATTATCTTTGCTTAAAAGGTCAGAATCCAAATCAAAGTTACAACAACAAAGCCTAATTTTATCTAGATTCATCCACTTTTTCCAGCTTGTTTAAGACAAGTAAAATCTTTTACTGTGTATAATAACCTTTATTAATCGTTCGGAGACTTGCCTCTGAAAAATTAAATTTTCCATCAACCACAACAACAGCAGCATTGATAATATAGAAACAACATGTTGCCGGGGTAACAATACAAATTGTTTTCTCCCTTTTAGAGCAAATTTTGCAACTTAGAAATCAAACAGTGAGCTGACCTTGCTCAAAGGCAGCATGGAATTTTTGTTGATAATATGTGCAACAAAGTTGAACAAGGCAGAAATACAGAGTCAGATTAATCAGTATTCAAGGTCTCTGAGGCCTTAACGTCTCAGCCTGTTTCATTGTTCTCATTTCAGTGTGTGTGTGTGTAAAGTCAGAAATATCAAAACAGTTGCTTTACTGGCTTCTTTTACATATAAACCATCTCAAAATACTTAAAATTCAAATCCTTAATATCAAGGTTTTGGAACAAATGATTAAACGGTTTGCCCAACATAAATGACATTTATTTTGCGTTATATATTTTTGTTGGTACTCTTAGGCTTTTCTGATTATGCGTAACAGTTTTTTATGTGATCCTTTATATCAGTGATGTGTGGTCAGGTGAGCCAGTTGAGGTAGGTTAGCACTGCCTCACCTCTCATCAAAGGGCAAGGAAAAAGAAAGTGTTCATAAAAAATATATTAATATTTACCAGTTATGTGTAAAAAAAAAAATGCATTTGGCGTACGACTATACATTTCTGCCCTTCATTGAGTAACAATTGCCGAACACAATTTTTTCAGATCAAATCCAGGGCATAAAACCCTGGGTGAGGTAGGGGTGAACTGTGCCTCACATTTGATTGCATGATCTAATACAAACTGGGTGGCATGATGCGTTACAGAAATACTCCTTAAACACCACAGCTTTCTGCAGTCTATGTAATCTCTTGTGTGAGGTAATTATTCCTACTAATCGTACAAGAAGTGCTAAAAAACAGTCATCAGGTGATGCAGACAGAACTCTGCCTCAACTCAAGGGGGCTCATGCAAACTGTCAGATTCTAACCAAGTCATAGAACTAGTCAGAACTTTTTGTGGAGAAGGCCAGCGGATGGACTTCATTTATAAGTAAGATATGGCTACAATTGGTTTTAAGTTTCTGTTTCTTTTAAAAGAAAAAAAAAAGCCTGGACTTCTCTCACCCCAGCCACAGCTTACAACCCATTCTGGAGGATCCCAAAATTTTACCTGTTAGGTGTGAGACATAACCCCACTTGCAGGTTAGCGGTCATATGCCTGCCAAGTCATTAAAGAGGACATCCTAAACTGATGTTTGAATCACTGCCACTTCCCTCCACTCTGATCCCCTAGGCAGTTTGTCACACTTTGAGCAAGAGCCTCACCACCCTGTAAACAAAACTCTTAAGAGTACTTGAGTTTAGAATCTTGTTCTGTCAGACAAACATATCATTGCTTTTGTCTAAGCTCTTTTCACAACTAAGTAAAGCAGCTTCCTAATTATTGAGGATGCCACATTGAACCCCTCATGTATGTAGATCCACCTGTTGATCTCCACTCATATGTAAAGAAAATTCTAACGTACTTAACTTCTCCAATTAGGGAAGAATGCTGTTTCAGACCAATGTGGGGAACACTGTCCTTCCCAGTCGAGGACTCTGGTCTCTGATTTTCATTGAGGCTGCTATGAATTATGGAGTGAGAATAGATCATGCACTGATAAAATCAGCATGATCACATCCACAAAGAGATTCATTTGATGTCACCAAATAGGACTCAGAATTCTGTCCATAAAATGAACAGAATCAGTGATCAAGAACAGACTGAGTCCAACATACTACCAACAACACGGACCAAGCTTTAGCATTCTGTATATTTGGATAGAAGAGAAATAAAAGAGCCACACTGAAAAACTCACTTGTCTTTAACATCTTTATTCACCTTTTTTCATTATTTTTGTTTGTATTGAAATCCATATTGTGTTTTTTTAAGTTTTCTTTTAAAACAGCTTCTGTCATCAAACTCAAACAAAAATCACCAAAAATGATTTTATGTTGTACAATCCACCTGGCGGACATTCCTTTTGGCTTCCACTCTGCTGCAGTGTTTGGGGAACATGATTAAACCGGAAGCGCAGACAGAAGCGATGGAAAATTAACGTGCAGCATGCGTTTGCTGAACACCAGGAGAAAAAAAAAAAAAAAAAACAACTGCTACCTCCACAAATGCTTGTTTGTATCATGATTGGTACAATTTGACAATACTGCATGTTCTAGGCTTGTAACAAAAGCACATAATTGAAATGAAATTCTTCGCTACTGCGAAAGGGCTTTTCGGGAAAGTTATTTCCAACTTTTCTATTGGCTCACAATTTAACAGATTAATTTTATATGCAATGATTGCAGAGCTACTCAGTGGCAAAGAAAAACTAAATTAGGTAATACTGTCCACCACATGCTCCATACTGAATTATTCTGATACATTTCCTCCTGACTGGGCACCACAGGTCACTAACGCCCAGTGGAGACAAAAATAAAAATCTGATTCTCTTAAAAGGAAGATGAGAGAGGGACTTAAATTGTTCTGGTTTTGGAAACTTGATCTGATACTGAACAAACCAAGTTGTTCCAGCAGAGAGGATGCGGCTGTGTTCCATCTGAACACTAGACTAATGCAAAACTACAAACAATTTTAAAAAATTGTGAGCCAATAAAATTGATTAAACATGATAAAGCTTATGCTTGAATGGATATTTGATTAAACTCAACTGGACATGATTCGGAATTTTCAAACTGAATGCAAGATAAACTCAAGATTTCCACCCGAGCTGGAAATAATAAACTACTTATTCACAATAAAAACCTGCCTCGCTTGCTGGCTCAGATGAGGCCGCGGAGGCAAAGTTTCTGGCTTGGAACGGAGTTGTTGAAGATCCAAAAAAACAAAACAAAACACGCAACTACCGCTGTGACAATGAGGACTGCGACGTCGCAGAAGCAAAAAAAAAAATAAAATAAAAATTTTAACGGATTTGAATGACTTGACTTAAAGAAGCAGAAACTCAGTGAAGTTCCCTGAAATGTTAGTCGTCCACAGAGACCCTTAAACATACTGATAAATGATCGTTTCCCACCCCCCCGATTTGAAAAATCAAAGATATTTGCCACGTTTGTCTACATAAAATGAGATTTTTTTAACTTTTTGGGATGGAAGTTTGGCCCCGACATCGCTCCTGGGTAGCTGCCTCGGTTCCAGGGAAACTTCAATGAGATCTGCGCTCTGCAACACTCGCATGGTGGCGCCAAGAGGAGGGTGCAGCTGATACGTCACCCTCCCCGACCCGGTTCCCAACGTCCCTCAGTTTACAAGAAACAAACAGGAAATAAAAAGATCAAAGAAGAAAAAAAAAACTGAGAAAAAAAAAAAAGAAGTCCCCTCACCCCCCAAAGCGAGCCTGCCAGTACGCCAATGACTTCAGGTGTGTCAACGTGTGTGTGTGTGTGTGTATGTGAGGAAATCAGTGTGTATACGGACGGGGCCGCAAGAGTCTCTGAGAATATATGAGGAGAGTTGTGTGGGTGTGGAGGCTCCATGGGGGTGAGGGGGACTCCTAGTATTTCTTCCCCGGGATGAACTCCTTTGCTTCCGGATTCAAGATGCTCTTCCTCTGCAGAAAGTAGAAAAAAAAATGTGTTAGTCGAAATCTGTGGGAGAAAAACAACCAATCAAATCATAAAAATTCTTAGTAGTAAAAATTGAAGCATCCAACTGACCGCCACCTCCTCCAAGTTGCTGTGGTGATCGCTGACCGACAGACCGTTGAGCTGCTGCTGCAGCTGTCCCACTCCCTGGTTGTTGAGGTCACGCGAAGGGATGAACCAATCCTGGTCTTCCTCTTCGAGCATTTCTTGGAAACAACGCTCCAAAAACTCCTGCTCCAACAGCTCTTCTTCCACCTGAGACGAAGATAAGATCAGGGCATCAAAATTAGAGACACAAAGCAGTTTAAGGACTTCATGTATAAAAACATCCCCACTCAAAAGGTGCACAAGTCCATGAAAGCCTAACACAGAGCAAGCCACAGCCATGGTGGAGACTCACATAAATCTGTCACTAAGACTGACTGCATGCAAAACTGATGTTAATACATATCTGAATAAGTAGAAAGTCAGGTGCCTTTGGAGAGGACAAACTAAACCCCTCAGGTCACGTACCTGTCTGTTATACTCCTCCTCGTTCTCCATCCACATGTACTCAGCGAATGGGTTTGCATCATTGCCTTCTCCTGCGTGCCCATTGGCCACCGGCTCCTTCCCTTCTTTTCCTGGAGCTCCACCGCCTGGTGTCTTGGCCACCTCAGGACCACTCATTTCAGCTGGCTCTGCATGGCATAAGGAGGACACACAAATGTTACAGCTAAAGCGCCGTGGATACTATCTCACCTCTGAATCTCACTGCAGGTGTTTGGGAATAAATCTACATTCCAAAAACATCTGTATTTGTTTATTGCTTTGAGTATTTTTTTTTAACTTGGGACTCAACTCTAGGTTACAATTCTTGACTCCAAAAGTAAATCAATTCTGTTCTAGACTGAAACCCAAACAGCATGTGATGATGTAAAAAAGCAGAAAATGAAAATACCAGCTGGCTTTAATCTGCTTGGAAACAATGCAACCTGGAGACCTGATGGGTTTTGGCATTTCAAGTTCACCTCCAATAACTTCTCAGAGCAGATCTCACACACATAATATAGCACCCGTTACAAAACCCCAGACATGTTGGGTCAGTTTGTGCTAACGCTAGCGAAGACTGATATCCAAACAAGTTCAAGCATGTCGAACCAAACGGATCGAGCAGAAGTGGAATCAGAGTAGAAACAGAGGGGAAAAAAAGTAACTTCACAAAAATGTGTTTAAAATTAATAACGATAAAGGTTCTTTAGCTTTTTATATCAGTTTAGAGGACCGCACATGCTAGGGTGTTTATTCAACCAATGACATTTAACAGCTCCTTCAGCCAATCATCATTCAACATCAAGTGTTTCCCATCATCAGGAGTAAATCAGAGCTTTAGGGATTTTCAAACACTTTTAAATCAAAAGATAAGTCAATAATATAAAAGCTAATTAGCCTTAAGAAACTTTAAATGATTAACAATGTGTCCAGTTTCACTGCATGATCCGTTCACACAGTGTGGATATTTGACATGTTACATGTGTCGGCATTGGTTTTTCTGAGTCAAATGTCCAGATGTGTGGATTCATTTTTTTCAGACTGTTTAATAGCACATGATGCAATTGCTGCAAACCCGGTGAGTCATGTGTGTTGCAATGCAGAAGCAGGAGGCAAAACATTTCCAGCTTTCACTCGTCTGCCAGGGTTATTAATAGTCCATTTTTGGCTGTGGCAGCGAGTCGCTAAAACACTGTTTAAATGACGTTTTGTTTACAAGTTTTTCACTTGAAGGGATTTCCAAATAGGTTGTTTCAGAACACCTGCGAAGAGAAACTTCCATTGTCCGACAGGTTAACCACGCTTGAGCAGCTTTGTAGTAATAGCTACTAGCTAGCAGGCGGTTCGGGACAAAACAGTTCACAAATTTTCCACAAGTCACTAACATAATTTGTTGGTAAAAATTTTACAAAAGAAGCAAAAAAAAAAAAACAACTCACTCCAATTATCCAAATAGTTTTCAACCCTAATGTCCTTGAACTTTAACCAGTTTTGATTCAAAATATTAACAAACCCCTTATCTCTCCTTTGGGAGCTTTGCTTGTTTATCTCAACTTGATGCGCTGACTGAACCAGAACTGCATTTGAACAACAAGAAATTCCCATTAATTTACCAAAATGAGACCACTAAATAGCTACAATCAGGAAATCGGGAATAGTATCGGGAAACTTTAAATGTTTAATAGAATTAGAAAAAAATATTATGAAAAAAAATATTTTTTATATTCACGCTTTTACCTCACATGTTGCCATCATAAAACAGCTTTATGATCTTTCTGAGCCCGCATGAAAACTGGTGATCATCTAAATGCTCCAGGCAGATAGAAACTGTATTTTACTGCCGATTAATTACAGTGCAACTAGTCTGTGAGAAATCTTCTTATTACGTCTCAATTCATATCTCAAAACAACACGTTTCCTGCCGTTTTGTGCCACGTCCGAAAGCTACAGAATGTGTGAGTAGAGTTTGAACTACGGCAAACTGCGCTGTCCATGCCTGGTCTACAGACAGACGATCACCGATAGTGATAACACCTCACTAGTTTATTTAAATCTTGTACAGACATGATTAATCTCATCTTTACAACAAGTTATAAAAGTTTTATGGAACAGAACAAACCATATAAATTATATTGAGTCATATCAGACACCTTTGATGTTTCAAAAAGTTTGTCTGGGGAGAGAATTTTTTTTTTACTTTCTTTCTAAAATGTCTGAATGGGATGCTGAAAACCTAAAAAAAAATCCAGGCAGCATAGGATGAGGAGAAAGCAGCACATGTTCATGTTACATTAAGATATGCTGATGAGCATGTAATGTTTAGTTAGCAAAGCCCAGAGCCGTGCAGCCTCAAGCCCGCAGGCAGAGGGTCATTTGATCTAACTCACTGGCCATGAAAGCAAAACAAAAGGTCACATACAAATCTGTTTCAGGGAAGAGAAAAAAAAAAAAAAAAAAAAGAGGGCAAAGTTTCAGAAATATCATCTGTCCAGGTTTTGAGGACATTTCCCATGACTTGTGTTGTCATGTTTATTCCCCAAGAGAAGGCTGTCTGTTAATGATTACCAACGTCTGTGTACTCTCTCATTCATCCAGGAGTGATCCATCCTACAAAGGCTTCAAAGTTTCTTCTGGACAGTGTATTTGATGATCGAAACATTTTGACTTTCATCAAGAAATTATTTTCAATCTGAATTTTGAACATTGAAGCCTTTTCTACAATTACTAATGTGTTTGAATTTTTTTTCAAGTTCATGGATGATTTTTTTCCCCTCACAATAAGACTTAAGTTCATTTCTGTTTGTATGATTGTACTTATATACTTATCTGGGGCAACAGCCACAGACAGGAAACCCAGGCTTCTCTCATCGTGACTACATCCTCCAGCTCACCTAGGAGGTGAACTGTCCAGTGTTCCCTGTCCAGCTGTGAGAAATAGTCTCTCTAGCGGGTCTGGGGTCTAACTCTAGTATTTCCTGGTGGGACATGCCCGAAACATATCACCAGCGAGGTGTTCTGGAGGGATCCTAACCAGTTGCCCAAACCACCCCATGTGGCTTCTCTCGACCTGGAGGAGCAACAGCTGTACTCCAAACTCCTAGATGGCAGAGCTCCTCACTCTCTCCGGATGAGAGCCCAGCCAACCTGTGGAGGAAACTCATTTTGGCTACTTGTATCCACAATCTCATTCTTTTAGTCACCAGCTGGTGAGGGTAGGGACCTAGATCAACTGGTAAATTGAGAGCTTTGCTTTTCAGCTCTTTGTTTACCACAATGGATCAATTTTATATATAATTAAATTTGATAATTTGGGTACTACGTATTTTGATCACAAGACAAACCTCTAAAACTCATCAAAATAAGTTGGATATTTGTACTAAGATGCCATATTTTTGCATTTAGAAGACAAAAATAATCAATCTGGTTAATTGGTTAGACTAATTAACCACACCTAATGACTTGGAGATCAATTTAAAGTAAATGGACTCACTGGATTAAACAAAACAACTTATTTTTTTAAAGAAAAATTTTATTTCAAGTAAATAAATCATTGTGATCAGTTTTCTAAACTCAGTAAATAAACATTGAGGTGTGTGAGAGTTAAAAATACAAACATTAACTGAAGTCATTAATTAAAAATGACAACTTTTATTACATTAAGGAAAATAAAAGTTAGTATTTGAATGCTTAGATGAGGAAAAAAAAGAGATCAAGACTAGTAAGGGTGAAATCTACTAAGGATAATTTGAATCAAAGTGTTTGGAGGTGTGTATGGATGCAGGATGGTCTATTTTAGAGTGTGTAAATAACCTGATTGCAGTGTGTTGATGTGATGTAACAGTGTGAATGTAACAGGAGCTCTGTCGTCGTGGCTTCTTTACAGCAGCTAACAGGCTAAAACCAGGTGAGGAAGGCCTACCTGGACAAAGTAGAAACGGATCGTACGGTTTAACTGAGCTAAAGCTAAGTAGCTGCAAATAAATCCATTTATCTTTACTGTTAGCGAGCAAGGCCCAAAAGGTACCAAGCTATCCCACAACACAACAAAAGGCTGCTGGGTTCGGTTTGCACCTTGTTTTTTTTCTTAAAATCATCACGAATAAATAGAGATAGCACAGAAAACATTACACACATAAAAAGTAGATATGATAAGTGATATGTAGAGATGAAAATACACCGAGGACAGAGTGATTTCTAGATGAATGATTGCTTAACAAAGTGGGTTAGCTCGTAGCTAAAGCATGGCAGCATCAACAAAAAAAAACAACAAACCATAACCTACTCACTAATAAACACGACGCTATTTTAACATCATAAATAAAATATAGATTGATTTTACCTGGCATTGTGAGGATTGGTGTTTCCGACCAGGTATAATGCTGTGTAATTTGTAAGTGCACAACGAAGTGCGTGCTCGTCGTTTCTTCAGTGGTGATTGAGTGCAGCGTAGCTGATGTTAGCTAAGTCCTGTTAGCCACACTGCTAACTCATCACGTGGCCTAATGAGGCGTTCACAGACCATCAAGTCAATTGGAATCCTTATAAACTAAGCGTTCACTGTCGCCCTCTCTCCTCCCTAATGGGACAGTGGAATTTTCCATTTAGAACATCTATTTGGTCGGTTGAGTAAAACTATGACTTGTTCCTTTTAATCAGTACATAACTTAATTAACAAAAAAGCTGGAGAGGTGGAGGTTTGCACTACAAAGAAGAGGAATGAAGATTAGTCAGAGTAAGACAGAGTACATGTGTGTGAATGAGAGGGATCCAAATGGAAAAGTGAGGTTACAGGGAGAAGAGATAAAGAAGGTGGAAGATTTTTAGTACTTGGGATCAACAGTCCAGAGCAATGGAGAGTGTGGAAAAGAGGTGAAGAAGCGTGTTCAAGCAGGCTGGAACGGGTGGAGAAAAGTATCAGTGTGATGTGTGACAGAAGAGTTTCAGCTAAAATGAAAGGAAAAGTGTACAAAACCGTGGTGAGAGTGGCCATGCTGATTGGTCTAGAGACAGTGCCACTGAGGAAAAGACAGGAAGCAGAGATGGAAGTAGCAGAGATGAAGATGCTGAGGATCTCTCTGGAAGTGACCAGGATGGACAGGATTAGAAATGAGTATATCAGAGGAACAGCACATGTTAGAGGTTTTGGAGATAAAGTCCGAGAGGCCAGGCTGAGATGGTTTAGACATGTACAGAGGAGAGAGACCGAGTACATCGGCAGAAGGATGCTGGATTTGGAACCACCAGGAAAGAGGGCTAGAGGAAGACCATAGAGGAGATTCATGAATACAGTGAAGGAAGACATGAAGATAGTTGGCGTGACCGAAGAGGATGCAGCAGATAAGATTAGATGGAAAAAACTGACTTGCTGTGGCGACCCCTGAGGGAAATGCCGAAAGCAGAAGAAGAAGAATTAACAAAAAAAAAAATAGTCACATATTTACATAAAGTTCATTAAGAGCTCTGTTTGTGCAGCTAATTAAATAGAAAATATCTGATGGTAGAACATAAATACAGTTAGCATCACAAGTTCTTATTTCTGGTTTATCTTGTTTTTTTTTATAATATATTTGAGTTTGTCTTGGCCACACAGTTGATCAGTTAGTCATCTTCTTATCCGTCTGTCCCTTTTGGGGTTGCATGGGCTGCCGGAGCCCATCCCGGCTAATTTAAGGCGAAGGGCAGGGTACACCCCGAACAGGTCGCCAATCTGTCGCGGAGCCACACACATACAACCATCCACACACACACTCATTCCTAGGGGCAATTTGGCACCGGCCAATCAACCTAGCATGCATGTTTTTGGAGGATGGAAGGAAACCGGAGTACCCGGAGGAAACCCACGCAAACACGGGGAGAACATGCAAACTCCACACAGAAAGGACAGTGTTCCAAGCCTCGTCCCCACCCGGGACTCGAACCCACGACCTTCTTCCTGTGAGGCCACTGTGCTATCCACTGCGCCACAGTGCTGCCCACAGTTGATCAACCAAAACATAATAGAGTTAAGGTAAGACTGACTTTATTTAAACCCTCTTTGGTAAAAAAAAAAAAAAAAAATCCAAGACCTCTTATGGGTACCCACATGAAGGAGAGATCCCTCCCTGAGGCAAGCAGCTAATGTTTCTAATTAAAATAGATGTAAACTAGATTTATAGATTAAATTAAAATTATAATTAAAAAATATCTGAAGGTAGAAAATATATCTAGTTAACATCACAACTTGTTATTTCTGGTTTATCTTATTTTTTAAATCTATTTATGAATTTGTCTTATCCACACAAAAAACCAACATCAACTTTCAACAACATAAAAAAAAACCCCTATAAGATTAACTTTATTTGGACCCTCCCTCTCGGTGAGGAAAACTCCAAAAAAATAAACACAGAAGTGGGGAAAAAAGAAGAAACCTCATGGGTACCCACGCGAAGGAGAGATCGCTCCTCAGGGACGAGCAGCCAATGTTTTGTGTAGTCTACTGAACCACTTATCTCTAACAGGGTCTTAGGGGTGAGGATGCCAGAACCAATTGTGGCTTATTTCAGGCGAGGCAGGATACCCGGAGAAAACAGATGCATACACAAGAACATGCAAACCCACACAGAAAGGACAGTGTTTCAAGCCTAATCTCCACTCCAGGACTTGAACCTCGATGTTCTTGCTGTGCAGCCACTGTGCTAGTGCGGTCACTGTGCTAGTCACAGTGGCCGCACAGCATAAATATGGGCTGCATAAACAGAATTTGCAGCCCATATTTCTGTTTTAATCTCATTTTAAAAAGATATTATTTATGTGTTTGTGTGTGGTACAAAGATGATCAACCTCAACTTTCAACAAAAAAAACCCAACAAAGACAAAACTGAATTAAGATGAGATTGGACTGCATGATAGTGAAGTGTTTCTGTGAGGTCACTGTGATACGTGGCCTCACAGCAAGAAAGTCAGCGTTTGAGTTCCAGGGCGGGGTGAGGTTTAAGTCACTGGCCTTTCGGTGTGAAGTTTGCATGTTAATCGTGTGTACGTCTGAGTTTGCTCCAGTTTGCTCCAATCCTTCAAAAACATGTATGCTAGGCTAATTGGCTGCTGTGAAATTGTCCCAATGAATGAGTCTGTGTTTGAATCTGAGTGTTGTCTGTGTGTGGCCTTGCAACAGACTGGCGACCTCTTTGGTGTGTATCCATTCTCTTGCCCATAATCAGAGAAACAGCCGCAACTTCTGCGAAGCAGTTTAGAAGATGAATGAAGATAAGATTCATTTTAAAAAAGCATATTACAGAAAAAAAATCACTACTGGTAAAGAGAACCGCTCCTTTTTACTCGGCAGGTGCAGCAGTGTCTGGTTGAGCAAGCTATCTCATACAGAGGGTCGGAAGGGATGTTACGGACCTTGTGCAGCTTGATCAGCATTCTCATCTGAACTACTATTAGTCCACTGAGTCAGAGCCGACAGACAGTTGTTCTGTCCTGGGCACAGTAATGATAATGGACAGCACATACCAGCAACGCTAAGACACAACAAGTACTACAAAACGTAATATCGTGTCAAAGTTATGACTTATCTGACATTATTCCCAGACCATGAGTCTATGTAACAAATTTAATTTATGAATATTTTGACATTGTTTGAAATTTTTATCTTGACCGTTCCAAAGTTTAACACCACATATCGTAACATTCATATGTCTTCAATGTGTTCAAGGATGTACTTAACATTTCATTCTAAAAGAAAGAAGAGATGCCGATATGAAAGAATGATAAAACACAACAACTGTATCACCCTTTCATATCATAGCAAAGATTGTACAGTCCTGTCCATCTGAGGCTTAACAACATAAAAGAGAAACAAAAGAGATAATTATGTTACTTTTTGCACCAAGTTCCAATTTATTCTTTATTTTTTCTTTGTAATGTCATTTTAGCAGCTGCGTATTTGTCTGACAGAGTCCATCCTCATTATGTCTTTATCTGCATGGTACAGTGTGAACTCTGAATCAGAGACAAATATTTTTAAACGCTTTCACTTCAGTGAAAAGTGCAATATTTTAATCCATATATTTTCCAACAGTAGAGATAGTTTTTATTTCTCAGTTTGCCAAAAATATTGATCTGCATAATAATGTGGTATATGATTCAGGAGTTTTTTAAATTCTTAAATTGGGCTTAGATGTTAAAACAAACAAAACATTTTTAAACACGACATTAAAGCCAGAGATAAGGCAGATATTCATCCTATTTTATTCTATTCATCTTTAATAATAAAAACAAAGCGTGTAGAGCAGTTGGAACAGTGCTGGCTGTTTGACTGGATTGCTGGATTGGATGGAAGAAAAAATAAAGTTTATTTCTGTTCAAATAAAAGTAACAGCAATGTGCAACTAAATGCACATGTTAACCAATTATTTACCTGATCCGATAAGATGCATTCTCTCTGTCCAATCCCAAAACATACACATAAGTATTTAATTAAAAAAAATACAATAAAGACAGCAAAGTAAAACATATTTTAGAAGCAAAACTCAATGGTTTGTTCAACCAGATTGAGTTGTAAAGTTTTATTGTCTTTCTCTTATACGAGCCGGGTCGCGGGGGAAACAGCCTCAGACAGAAGGTCCAGGCTTCTCTCATTCCACTGCATCCTCCAGCTCACCCAGAAGGATCCCAGGGTGTGAGATATAGTCTCTCCATTGGATCCTGAGTCAGTGGTCTCTTTCTGGTGGGACGCACCAAAACACCTCACCGACGAGGTGCACAGGAAACATCCTGACCAGATGCCTGAACCATCACCTGGCGTCTATCGATCCGGAGGAGCAACTACTCTACTCCGAGATCAAATTGATCAGTCTTTTTTTTTTTTTTTTTTTTAATTAAAAAATAAAAAAAAGGGTCCCTGACCCACAGGGGTCAGTGACAGGGTCCTGCCCCAAGTGGAAGAGTTTAAGTATCTCGGGGTCTTGTTCACGAGTGGGGGAAGGATGGAGCGGGTGATCGACAGGCGGATCAGTGCGGCGTCAGCAATAACTAGGACGCTGCATCGGTCCGTCGTGGTAAAGAGAGAGCTGAGCCGAAAAGCAAAACTCTCAATTTACAAGTCGATCTACGTTCCGACCCTCACCTATGGTCACCAGCTGTGGGTGCCCGCCAAAAATGCCCCTGAGCGCCTCGCGGGCGAGGTGTTTCGGGCAAGTCCCAGCGGGAGGAGACCAAGGGGCAGACCCCTGACCCGCTGGAGAGACTATGTCTCACAGCTGGCCGGGGAACGACTTGGGATCCTTCCATGTGAGCTGGAGGATGCAGCCGGGGAGAGAGAGGCCTGGGCTGCCTGTTTGAGGCTGTTGCCTCTGTGACCCGACCCCGAAACAAGACGGAACGGAAAAGAAGTTTATCAATTTATTTTGTTTTTATTAACTTAAGCTAAAACAGGCTTTAAATCCAGATGTACTGTATATTGAACCAACTTAGACTTTAAACTTTTAGACTGAATTGCAAACAAATCAAAAGTGCATTTATGATTCATGTTTGTCTTTCACTGACGAACTTGTAGTGATTAGATTGGGGTTTTTTTTGTGCGTCCAACACATTGTTTTGATAGTGATGTCAATGATGACAGAAAAAACACTAGTGACTCAAAAAGAGCACTAATAAAGATTTCAGATCATTTGAAAGAATCCGATTAGATCATTCTGAGTACAGCACATATTACACTGTAATTTAAAAAATCCATTTATATTTATTAACTTGATTATTAAGATAATTTAAGTTTTATTTACTTTTAGAAAACCAAAGAAGACACAATAAATGTTCATAAAAATCAGAATCTCCTATGAATATCTTTTGTGAATGGTTGTCTAAGAGTAACCCTGCAACAGACTGGCGACCTGATCAGGGTGCACCCTGCCCTTGCCTCCACTTTAACATGCTCTATTGTTCAAATCGATCTGTTGATAGAGTATCATAGATCATGTGGGGATAATTAAAAGCAAGTTTTTTTTAGATTTTAAATTATCTTACTTTTTTTTTACCCTGTAAATGTATCTTTATATTTAAGTTATTTATATTTTGTTATTTCCCCAGATGTTCTGATCAATGTGTTGCAAATGATTATTTTAGATATGAATGGGATAAAATGCATGCATTTTTATTTAAAATCATTTTTCTGGAGCTAGCTTGTGTTTTCTTGCAGCACAAGCAACACACTCACCTCTGAACTTCAACAGCAAACAAGGGGAATCCGCAAACCAGCTGTCGGATCGCTCTTTTACGCAAACCTTAAAAAAAATCCACACTATAGTGAATTTTATCACAATTTCCAATACTCAGAATAAACACTGATAACCCCAGCTGGTTTACTCCTGTTACTGATGTAAAAAAAACAAGATAAATCCAGTGGTTTTTTTCTGCTTTAGCGTTTAAAGGAAAAATCAGCGGTGTTGTGACGTCACTAGTCCAGATTGACTCTTCATTCATTGGCTTAAATTTACATCTGTCAAGGCTTCCTGCTTGTACTATTGGTCTAAACAGCATCAAGATCCGCCTTTAGGTCTTCATTCACGTAAGTAAACAAAATACAACGTCATGCTTCCTTTTTTTTTTTGTCAGTCTGATCACTGTTGGTCCAGAAAGTGTTCAGACCTTTCTATAAAATACAATTACATTAGATTGATTGTTTCAAACCACTACCCATACTTATTCCTGCTGGTTAGCAGGCTTGGAGCAGGGTACACCCTGTACAGGTCGCCAATCGGCCCCAGAAGTAAAAATGCCCACCACAAATGTGCTGCATTTGTGGTGAAAGTTTTCTAAGCTGAGTAGCAAGACCTTCACAGGTTTGCCAGAAGAGATAAATTAACCACAAAGATTATTTATAACATTGAGGCACCACGTGTGGATGATTTTCTAAGTTTTGCACTGCAACAGACTGATGTTCCGAGTGTACCCTACCGTTTGCCTGTAATCATCCGGGATACGAATAGACAGCTGCTGTCTTCTCAGGGATAAGTGGTTTAGAAGATGAATGAATGAACTTGTTTGTTTTTCCAAATTAAACTCAAATCTGTGCAGATCTTGACTTTTAAATTTGGTTGTTCTGCTGAACAGTGTTGCCCCTAGATGGCAGCATAAATCTGTTCGCACTGCATGTTTCACAGATGCTTCCAAACATTCTAAATGGTGACATAGCAGATGGATGGAGATGACAACATCATCAGGATGAGATGCTGTTAAGATAAACTATTTCTACTTCAGGGTAACAAAGAGATCATAAATCTGTCTCAGACTTAAAAGATTGCAGTTACAAAAAGAAAATGTTGAAAGTTTTCTTTGCAAAAACATCACATCATTTCTGTCTTGTCTTTATTTTTGTCAAAAGATCAATCAGTTAATATATTCACAAATCAAATCATGAATCTATGTTTTTTAGAGAACAAACATGATGAATAGATAAAGGAGTGCACAAATGGAGGATTTGGTGGATGCAATGCTTTTGAAAATGATGAAGACATTAAAGGTTTAAGCTGTAGTTTCCCACTTTTTCCACAATTCCCATTCTATTTCCAACTTGTGTTCTGTCGTCTTCCGCTAATCCGGGGCCAGGTCGCGGGGGTAACAGCCTCAGACGGGAAGCCCAGGCTTCTTTCACCCAAGCTGTATACTTCCAGATCACCTGGAAGGATCCCAAGTTGTTCCCCAGCCAGCTGTGAAACATAGTCTCTCCAACAGGTCCGGGATCTGCCTCTTGGTAAAACCACCCCATCTGGCTTCTCTCGACCTGGAAGATGAGCGGCTCGACACCGAGCTCTTCCCGGATGGCAGAGCTCTTCACCCGATCTCTTGAGTTAGAGCCCAGCCACCCTGCAGAGGAAGCTCACTGCGGCCCCTTATATCTGCGATTCCATCTCGGGGTCTTGTTTACGAATGGGAGACGGATGGAGCGGGAGATCAATAGGCGGATCGGTGCAGCCTCTGCAATAACTAGGACGCTGCATCGGCCTGTCGTGGAAAAGAAAGAGCTGAGCCGAAAAGCAAAGCTCTCGATTTACAAGTCGATCTATGTTCACACTCTCACCTATGGTCACCAGCTGTGGGTGGTGACTGAAAGAATGACACCTTTCTAACTTCTTTAAATCTGATCAAACTAACAATGTATTGTCATGCTGTACCTCTCTCTTAAAACCAAATCTAAACGTAGAATGTTACTCATATTTGATTTTTTCTCCTCATGCTTTTCCAGACAACTTTTTAAAAGGTATTTAATGTTTCACCTCATTCACAAATGAGTTTATTCATTTTAAAATATTTAAATGAAAAAACATTAATCCCATCTAGATGAGGCTTGAAACACTGGTTTCTCTGTGTGGAGTTTGCATGTTCTCCCCGTGTATGTGTGGGTATTTTCCAGGTCTTCTGGTTTCTTCCCACTCTCCAAAAACATGCATGTTATATTAATTGGCCGCTATCAAATTGTCCCAAGGAATGTGTGTGTTTCGATGGTTGTCTTTAAGGGTGGCCCTGCAACAGACTGGCGACCTGTTTGGGGTCTCGCCTTGAATCAGCTGGGATAGGCTCAGGATACCCCTGTCATGGATGAATGGTTTAAGAAGATGAATGAATGAATCGAGCTGTAGTATGAAGACAATGAATAGTCACAGATTTGTTGTCTTTAAAGAAAAGTAAAATCCCAAAGAAGAAAGTTGCTAATTTTTTATTTTTAAAGGTCACATTCCTAAAACTGAGGATGTGAAATTGGAGAAATTTTCCCCCAGTATAAAGTTACAACCCTGGACAAAATTTCTTCAGCTGGATGTACAAACAAACAGATGTGCCTGAACTGAAAAAGAAATGGGGACAGTACATTCAAAAGCACCAGATGTTCCCATCACTGTCAGCTCCCATTTAAACTTTGATTTCTGTTTGTGTGAATATGAGTTTAGTGGATTAGTTTACTTACAACAACTTCATAACTCTTTAATCATCTTTTGAAATACACCAAACATGAGCACATTTTAAAAAACTTCATTCAACTTTAAATTAGAAATGTTTTTAAAAAGAACAACTTTGACATGAATCACATATAATGACATTTTGTAAAAAGATCCACGGTTAAAAATGTCTCTAACATCACTGTTGCATAAATCACTGGTTCCATTCCTCTACCCGTCTCTTGCTCACCATCTCTGTTCCTCATTACACAATAGGCCAGACTTCATGTGAAGGAGCAGTTATGTTTCATATATGCCAGTATATCTTCTACCCCAGGCTTTCCTGTAGCCATGGCTCCCCGCCCCACGACTGCACAACTGAGTTTGTTCAACCCCTGAAAAGACATATTTTCTTGAGCATGAACAAGATGGACTCAGACGACACACCCTTGCATGTACTTCTAGGAGGAAGTAGCACATTAGTGCAACAACATGCACCTAAAGGTACAACGCTGTCTTCATTTCAGTATGCAGAAACCTAATATCACTGCATGCACCTTACTGAACCGAGTACAAAATGATTCAAATTAAATGTGGCATTAGGGCAGGACAAAGAATCTTGTTAATGTTATAGGATGATGAAGTCTGGTTTTCTTGGCATAGGCCGCTGCCCCTGCGACTTGACCTCAGGGAAGTGGAGGACTGGTGTATTGCACACACTAATCCATGCAAGAGAACTAACTTGGGTTAGATTTTATTTAAGGGATGTGTTGCAAGATAAATTGTGATAGATTTCACTAGAATTCAACAAAAGGTGCCTGAAAAAATGGGAAAAGGATTAAACGTTCTGTATTTACGATGCTATCATAGGAAGTAGTTTGTTCTTATTCAGGCTGCTGTTAGTATTCTGGGCTATTTAAAGAATTTGAGGGAAGAGGAGAGTTTCTGTGTGCACACACATCTCTGTCATATGGGTGTGTATCCGTTGCTCGAGGACTTATCCCAAAGATAATGTGGAATTCATAAAAGGAATGTCACACAAGGGTTCCTTCCCGTCACCTGACTCCATCACTTCCTGCGTAGAGTTTCCTGTCTGGACTTTGCTGGAAGAAATAATAAAAAAACTAAAATAGCAAAAACCTTTACTTTCTAATAAATTGAGAAAACTCAAACATGTCAAATCTGCCACCACAAAAAAAAAATACATAAAGGGTGAAAACATGCATAAAGAGGTTTAAATCAAAGTCAATCTCAGAATGTAAAAGTGAGAAGAGACAGATGCATAGCAACAATAAAAGAGAAGAAAGCGGAGAAGCAAGAAGGTGATGGCAGGATCCAAATGGGGCCCCCTGGTTTCTCGGGCAGAAAGGGGGAGACATGCTAAGGTAATGGTTTCCAGATTCACATACACTCCTAATTTGATTTGGAAATTTGACTGGACAAGAAGACGGAGTGGATGTGGACATGTGTACATGTTCCTGGGGCTGTTTCTTTCCCATACTGAAGAGATCTGGCTTCGTTTGCCCCGTTGGGAGAGCAGCAGAATGAATCCAACATGCATGTGTGTGTGTGTGTGTGTTAGTAAGAAAAGCCTGGGGGGTTAATGTATGCTTTCAATCACAGCTTCAGTGAGGAGAAATCAGATCCCAGCAGTCTGAAGTGGACCCCATACTCCCAACATAAACACAGTCATGCAGACATAAGAAAACACAAATTACTGGAAGAAATGATGTCATGTGTAACAATAAATACATTAAAACCATACCTATACGAGTCTCAAACACACTCCATTTTTAACAAGGTTGCAGAAAATACATTTGATACGTTTATGGAGCAGATCTAAATGTTTCCCAGAATGAATCCAAGTGTAATTCTGGGGCATAAACAAAAAGAGAGAGAAGAAAATATCACATTTTTCTGTGACTTACTCACACGCTGAGATACTTTGAGTGAACCATACGATCTAACCTCCCTAATGTGATTCTATCCAAATACTTTTTATGTCTGAAAAACCTGACACCACGCTGCTTTTTGCTTTTGTCTGAACAGGCTGAAGAAACTGGAACAATTTAAGGAAAGGTGAAAGAGATGGAAACAAAGAAATGAAGGGAGATTAAGAGAAAAGTAAATGTGAGACAGAAATGACACACAGGAGCAAAGAGGAAGACAGGAAGAGATCATAGAATGGGTGGATGTTGAAGAGTAGGAGGAAAGCGAGAGGGTTCGATGACTTAATTGAGTTTTACTGCCAGCTTCACCCTCAGCTTACACCAGGCTGTTTCCTAGTGAGGTAAACCTCCCAAATATCCCCCCCCTGCACATGCTGTCATAGCCCTCCCACTCCAAGAGCCAGCAGGGCCAGTGTATGTGTGTGTGTCACCACTTTTCTCCAACATTCTTGTGCAGAGCAGAGAGACAGAGCACTTGGCTGCAAACAGACGTACCAGCATCAAGATTCTATCTGGAAGGAAAAACATTACCACATATTTTTCGTCTTTATCCAATGATTTGTCATCAAACTTTTCTTTGATTTTGGAAAATCTGCATGCAACACACTTTGGAAGTTTCTGAGAAGAGCATCCTCCTGTTTCTACTATTTGCACCCCAGGTTTTTTTCTCCATCTCCATTCCTGGAGTTTGCAGAACTCTAGAGTTTTTGGAGAAATATATTTTTGCACCAGAATAAAAAAGTACAGAGCAAAAGAATTCCACTTAAGGTAAGCTGATTTTTTTTTTTTTTTTTTAAGAAACAGTTTTTTAAAAAAGTGCTCAAAAACAATGCAATTTCCATGTGTAACAGACAGGATAGTGTTTTTTCTGCATGTTTGTTTTGGTTATCACTCCTCCATCAAACTGAACATTCACATGCATATTAATAATCTTTTTCAAGAGAACTTCTCCCAGGCTTCATAACAAAAAGCCCACATTGCAACCCCTGCAGACGTATTGTAATGACTCTGTGAATAGAAAATGGGCCGTGCAATCTTCCTTTAATGTAGGATCTCAAAGGAGTTATTGTCCCTTCCTTCACTGAGCTCCTGTGAGACCTTAGACATGTGTTATAGAGATATAAAGAATGGCATAGCTAGAAGTCTAAACCAGCCACAGCTCATTTAAAATGATGATGAAGATAAAAAATGGGTTTCATCCTCTCTGGATCTTCAATTAGATGCAAAAAACAACTGTAGGAAAAGAGGTATTTGAATCCATAAAACCACAGCAGACCTTCTTTTGTGGGAGTCTGTGTTGTCACTGATGGTTTGAGTCTCCTGTTAAGAGCCACAATTGCTCAAAAAGATTGTGGTGTCCCATGCCTTTCAGCAATGTCCAGGAATTTTATTTTTCTTCGTGTTTATAGCCTTTCATATCAATCACAAAAATACAATGAGGCAGGAATACTGAGCCAAAATTATGCACCATTTGGTTAGAGGACATTTATTTCACGTTGGATGTGCAGACTACTTTTATGTAAATGTCATCAAATGCAAGATTTTTTTATCCCACCTGCAGCTAGTGAGCCAAATTTCAGAATTTTCAGAAAACTAAATAGCAGTATTTTAAAATGGAATGCTTTTGCATTTTATGTGTTAATTAAAAAGAATAAACTTTTAACATTTTGGTGTAAAAATAGTGGAGAAAGTGGTAATTTTTCTAAATTTTTTGCTTGCAGACAAAGAACTGTGTAGAGTAGACCATATGTGTTGGAATCCTTCTGTCTCTAGAGACATCGGAGTCTGCACCTGGATACTTATCTGTTTGTGCAACATCGGCTGTGGCTGAATAAGCTGATACAGAAATTGCAGCTCCTACCGCACTCACTACAAACATGATTGGTGGTATGAGTCATGGGGGGAGCAGCAGCAGACTGACTTTTTTGCTGTTTCCTGGTCTTTGTGGCCTCACGCTGGATCTCTCTGTTCTCCTCGGCCTGCTTGAAACCGATTTTGTCAGATGCACGCCACCTATAGCGGTCAGAAGTCACTGACTCAAGGTCTGCTGCATTGACGCACACAACTTCAGATCCCTTTTGCAGGGCTAGTCGTCCAGTTGGTCTCATTCCTTTGGCCTGGCTCCCCATAGAGACCATACATAAGCTGTGCAATACTGTACTAATTAGTTCATGTTGTTTAGTAAACAACAGGTCTTTCAATGCTTGATTTTGACTTATATGCTGCAAATCAATCAAGATTTTTCTCTTAGAAAAGCTAAAGAGTAAAATAGTGCTTTTCTGTTTGGTGAAATGATTAAATCAGAATTAAGATTAATTGTTTTTCACCTGAAGGGAAATGCCAAAGAAGAAGAAGAAGTTTTCACTTCAAAGCTTATAAATGCACCAGATTTATGGCTGAACATAAGAAAACATCAATTGAATGACAGAAGCTGCCTTGTTTTTGGTATGAATGATCTTACATGAGTAATGTTGGTGTTGATGTGATTTTCTGCAGAATCTGGCTCCTGTTAAGATGGCTGAGGCGCAGCCAGAGCCCAACAACCTGCAAATACCTGGTGAGACATACACCAAGATATCATTTCTTTATCTAATCGGAAATCCTAATCTCCTCTTCCTCACTTAAGAATATTACATCACATTCCAGCTGCATTCCAGTCATTCTCTTTCTTCTCTCCTCCTCATTCTTCTCAAATCTTTCATTAGTTTGTAAAAACAGATTTTTCTTTCAACAACTTTGCTTATTTATATATGTCATCTTTCTTGTTATTGTATTTTTTATTCATTTCCAGAAGAAGATTTATTCCCTCCGTCTTCTCCAGCCACAGCCCGAAACGACTGCAGCATCATGCCTCTCACACCATCGCCCTCGCCGGTAACCACCCACCACAAGAACTCCTACACCCTTTTCCGTTAGCTATTTACTTTTCTTCATATAGAGCTCCTAATTAGACCTTTAGAAGTGGATCTAATCTTCACTATCATTAGTGGTTTTTGGTGAGATTCAAAGCAAAGAATAGGTTTAAAACAGAAGCCCAAAGAGGAATGTAATCTGGAAAATATTCACATGGAAAAAAAAAAGAAATATGCACACAAGAAGTTGGTATTTCTAAGAAAGGAAACAAGAATGAGTCAAGAATTTAATGGAAGTAAATCTGCAGGAAAAAAATGATGACACTTTTGTCACAAAGGATGTGCAAAACGCTAGGGTATGAAATTGACGGGTGTTTCTTATCAGTGAGTTAACCTGAAAAAATGGCACATATAAGAGTTGTTATTGTCAATAAATTGATTTATTTTCTTAATACTTTTTGTTTTATTCAAAAGAGTAATGCAACAAATGTGTGATAGACTTGTCTGTGGAGTGCATTTCTTTTTATTTTGATTGGAAAAGCAATTTCTTCAGCACTTTGCTAGTTTCGCTATTTTGAGCTGCGCACACAGTCGAAAGTCAGCCTTTAGCCGTCTTATTCTGTGATGTCTTTTGAAACGAGTTTAAAATAAACACATATATGTTTTTGCGTTACACATACATTTTTTTGTTAGGACAATGTTTTTCTTCTCGCAGAGGGTTGAGGTCCGACCCCGAATGGCCTGTCCATTTTCAGTTGTTGTGGCTATAGATTTTGGGACAACTTCCAGTGGCTACGCCTTCAGCTTCACCCAAGACTCTGAGGCCATCCATATGATGAAGTAAGAGACTTGCTGCATGGCCTGTCTTCTATTTCGACAATTAGTTTCTCTCCATGACATTCTTGTTTTGCTCCAATTCTTTCCAGACGTTGGGAGGGCGGCGACCCCGGCGTCGCTAATCAAAAGAGCCCAACTTGCCTGCTCCTGACTCCTGAGTTGCGCTTTCATAGTTTTGGATTCGCAGCACGAGACTTTTACCATGACTTAGATCCAGAGGAGGCTCGGCACTGGCTTTACTTTGATAAATTCAAAATGAAGATCCACAGCACGACTGTATGAGACATGAATGTTGACAGTTCTGTCTGTAATACATATCTATCATTAAATGTATCATTAAAACTTGTGACTGTGTTGGATGTAGGACCTCACCATGGAGACGGAGCTGGAGGCAGTAAATGGTCGGAGGGTCAGGGCCATTGAGGTGTTTGCACATGCCCTACGCTTCTTCAGAGAACATGCTTTAAAGGTAAGACTCTGAAGGCAGCATGCTACTCCTCAATTCCACTAAAATTACAAGCTTATATTCTCATATATCTGACTAAAGATGGGTGGCTTCTTATCTCATATTCAGGAGGTGAAGGACCAGTCGTCATCTGTTTTGGAGGGAGAAGAGATCAGATGGGTCATAACTGTCCCTGCTGTGTGGAGACAACCGGCTAAACAGTTTATGAGAGAGGCAGCATACTTGGTAAGAATGGTACACTTACTTACACATTTGCACACACATCCAGGCTTTACAAGCTGACTTAATGGTTTCTAAAATTAAAAGAAACACCTCAATGTGGGAGGGTTTCCCTCCTCTACCATCCTGAAACTAATTATCCAATAAAAACATTCTGGATTTGTACACTGTCCTGGGAACACAGGGTTTATGTGACACTAAAATACTGACTAATTTAGTGGGGTTTTGCGATGTGAGAAAATCAATTCTTTTAATTTCAACTATAAAGCTAACACAGTCCTGCACCATCAACAATTATAACCATTCTATCTTGCACTGATTACAACCTGGATTGTCTTTCTCTTCTCGGGAAATGGAACCAGAGATGTGTGTGACTGCATGTGTGTTCATAAACTGTCATCAATCGTGCTAAATCCCTTCCTGCCCCTTCATGAATCTGTGGACCATCTAAAGAGCAGCTTCAGCAACAGACTTCTGCAACCTAGCTGTTCACAGGCACGGTACAGAAATTCCTTTCTGCCGTCCTCCATCAAACTATTCAACCTTTTACTGTCAAATCTTTAAACCTTCACTCACAACAGATTAGTATATATATCTATATATACATATATCAGAATCAGAATGCTTTTATTGCCATGTCAGTGAAAAATATCAGAGACTAGGAAGTTGTTTTGATACAGGTGTGCAAAAATATATAATAAAAATAATAAAAATAAAATAAATAAAAAAAAAATAATAATTTTAACAAAACTAAGAGTGCTCAGAAGAAAAAGAAAAGTAGTGCAATGTCATAGAAAATAATAGAAATTATTAAAGATAGTAAAGTGACAAGAGGGAAGTGACTAAGAGATGTGGGGATCCAGGTTATAAAGAGTTCATAAGTCCAACGGCAGAAGGGAAGAAGCTGTTTTTGTGGCGGGACGTTCTGGTCCAAACGGACCGGAGCCTCCTGCCCGAGGGGAGTCGCTCAAAAAGTCCATGTCCAGGGTGGGAAGGGTCAGCTGCTATCCGAGCTGCACGCCCCCGAGTCCTGGAGACGTACAGGTCTTCGAGAGATGGAAGGCTGCAGCCGATCACCTTCTCTGCGGAGGGCACAATGCGCTGCAGTCTGTGTTTGATATATATTTGATATATAGATATTTGATATATAGATATATACATAGATATACATGTTGTTGTCTGACACTGTATGATTGTAACACTGCAGCACTCAAATTTCCCCTCAGGGATAAATAAAGTATATTCAGCTCAATTTGACTTTAGCTATATTTTTGTACAAAAGTGTAGTTTTCCAACATGTTCTTTTTTGCAATATCATACAAATTTTCTGCAGCTGAGTGGTGGTAAGAGATGTAATCTTCCAGGACGGAGTTGCTGGTACAACTTCCATTCTGGCTGAGATTTTTCTATGAAGAGTTTGCATGTTCTTTTCGTGCATGTATGTGTTCTCTCCAGCTTGCTCCCATTCAGCAACAACATGCATGTTAGCTTATATTGATGCTATAAAACTGTAATAATCTCTTGAGTGTTAGTGTGTTGGTCTTCCAATAGACTGGTGAGCTGTACACGATGTACCCCGTCTATTTTAACCTGGTACTTTCCTGTGATTTTTTTGTTGACAAGAGTGAGTTAGAGAATGAGAGGAGTCATATTAATACTTTGAATAACTTTTGTTTATTAAACTAATCCCAATCTGATTACATCCCGTAATTATCCCCTATGAATGAAACTAATTTCTACCTTTTTATGGTTTCTTAATCACACTTAAAAAGTGTCTCGTAAAGGTTAAATTATTTCAGTTTTGCTGGATTTAAGAGAAGTTTCTCAACATTCTCATTCCATTGCAAAGCCATTTCAACGTGTGTGCGTAAAAAAAACGTGTGTGCGTAAAAAAAAGAACAACACAGTCATGGAAAGAAAGTCAGTATCTAAAGCATGAGATAAAGACTGATTAATTTTCCCACGAATGATCTCTTACATTTCACACACACAAACACACACACACACACACACAAGTCATAACACTGTTATGACTTGTATGTCATAACACATCTGTGTGTATTCTTTTCCCATTTAAACACACACACTCTGGTGCAGACTGGACATGTTACAATGTCTTGTAGGAAGCTTTTGTGCATGCACAGGAAAGCATCAATAAGAATACACTACCTTCTGTGTGTGTGTGGGTGTGTGTGTGTGTTTCTGTATGAGTGCACGTCCTCTTAATGAACACACACTGTGCTAGCTTTATTATTACTTGTCAATCCTCACTCACTAGAACAAGTTGATGATAAGTCAAATTCAGATTTAACATGTCTACACACACACACACACACACACACACACACACACAGTGCTGCCTCCTGGCTTCAGGCCGTTGGGGCGTGTATATTTCCTGCTGGTGATGATGTCATTAAGAGTGAACAATAAGGCGGACCGGCATACAAACACAGGAAGTTGGGACCAGGCCCCCGCCCTATACATGCACACACACGTGCACACACAAACACACACACAAACTGCTGCACAGCTTTACTTCCAAAACAAGACTTGCATCCATAGAAATCTTCTCTGCTTTTAAGTCTTTCATCCCATCAGGGACTCATTAAGTTGTGTCAGCTCCAGCTCTCATCTTCATCATTCAGCCTTTCTGTGTGTGTGTGTGTGTGTGTGTGTGTGTGTGTGTGTCTCCATGTGTTTACACTGCACAGCTGTCCGTCAGTAACACCATGTGTATGTTTCTTCTTTCCAGATTTAGTCGACCTCCATCAAAGGTTTTTCATCTAAACTGTTAGTTTAAAATGGATAAAGTCACTTTGTTAGCCAAATTTTTTTTTACAGAGCACAATGAAGATTAGGATCTTTATGGGAAAAAAACCCTAGGAAGTTCTTCGTGTAACCATAAATGTTGATTTTAAAACACTTCAAATCAGACTAAAGGTATTAGGTACAATCTTTAATAGCTTTGTTTTTGACCTGTGCGTCGTCAGACTTGGGAGGCTTAATGTATCTAAATCACTCTTGGCTACTGCTTATTTCCATCTAGATGAAGCCCAACTGCAGATGTCTTCAACTACATTGCTGTAAATTTGTTAAGCTAATTTTTAATTAACAAACCTATATATATTGCCTGTTAGTCCTGGGAGAGAATCCCTCTTTCATTTGGATCTCCATGAGATTTCTTCTTTTCTCCCACTGCTGGGTTCTTTTTTTCTAGAAGTTTTTGTTACTAAGATGGAAGGTTTAAGGGTAGAAAAATTCTTAAATTTGTTTAGTTTGTTCAAAATGAGCTATTGTCAAAAAATACTTTTGTTTATCTTAATTTTTTTTGTTCATTTTATGTGGAAACCCGTGGTGAGACCGGTCATGCTGTTTGGTCTAGAGACAGTGGCACTGAGAAAAAGACAGGAAACAGAAATGGAGGTAGCAGAGATGAAGATGCTGAGGATCTCTCTTGGAGTGATCAGGATGGGCAGGATCAGAGGAACAGCACATGTTAGAGGTTTTGAAGATCAAGTCTGAGAGGCCAGACTGAGATGGTTTGGACATGTGCAGAGGACAGAGAGAGAGTACATCGGAAGAAGGATGCTGGATTTGGAACCACCAGGAAAAAGGCGTAGATGAAGATCTAAGAGGAGGTTCATGGATACAGTGAAGGAAGACATGAAGATAGTTGGTGTGACGGAAGAAGATGCAGCAGATAGGGTTAGATGGAAGAAAGTGACTTGCTGTGGCGACCCCTGAAGGGAAATGCTGAAAGAAGGAGACTGTGTGAAACCTTGAAGATAACTACATTGTTATCTTGAGACATACCAATAAAATTGAATTCAATCTTTGATTAGACGACCTAACCTCAGGCTTTTTTTTTACACCTTTGAACCTACATGAAAGTGCAAATCAAGGATCTTCAGGATGCGCTGCATTAATAGATTGAATATTTGTGTTTTGTCTTAAATCTTTTAAATACAAGTAGAACACAGTGTTTCTTGTGTCATTTCCTCTGCAGCTATTTAGTTGGAAGGAATGCATTCACATCTTCCAAAATTAAAGCTGTTAATCCCTGTGAAAGCTTTTTTATTGCTCTGATATTTATTACCAGTGTGTTTATCCATGTGGGAATGTATCTAGATGTTTCTTCCATTCATAATGTCATTCTGTTCATCTTTCTCTTTCTGTTGTGTCATTCAGGCTGGTCTTGTGTCTCCGGACTGTCCAGAGCAGCTCCTAATCGCCCTGGAACCTGAGGCCGCATCCATTTACTGTCGGAAACTCCGTCTGCATCAGGTGATTGACCTGAGCATGCAGCCAATCACAAACGGCCTGGATCTGGATGGTTCTCGGCCTTTTGACTCCAGCTTCAGACAAGGTAGAAAAAAGCACAGTAAATAGCATCAAACCACGTAGTGTTCCTGGAAATGTTTTTAAAGGCTCGCATGGGGATTGCAGGATTGAAAAAGATAAACCTGCGTGTGTAGATGGGAGGGGTAGAGTGGACAAAGATCTGACCTCCGATATGAATTCTACTTTTTTTGTTCACATGAGTGTACATACGTGTATGTGTGTGCACAATACCCACAGGCACATCTCAGAAACACAGTAACATGTGTTTCATGTAGAGCAGAAACATGAGCAGAGGGAGAAAAGGCTGTTTTAAGACAGACCACAAAAATACCAGGAAAAGGAAGGATTGTAAGGATTTTTAAGACGATATTTTGTTTTCTTAATTAACACTGAAAAGTGACTAAATGTGTTTAGTCAGGTCTCTATTTGGTGGAAGGATTCTAATCTTTATATGGGGGTGTTTTGAGGACAGGCAAAGGGATGAGAAGAGTGCCACAGGACAAGAAAGTCAGGAATCAGTCAAGGGTGATGCACATCTGTTACACACCAAGGCCTCCTGAGACACATCTGAGCTGGAACTGGTAGTATACTGGAGCATCTTACAGACATAAAACTCCCCCCAAAAGTTTCTCAGGAAAGCTAAAATGTTTAAGCTGTCTCATTTCATAGTTTCCTATAAATATTCCTGTAAATAATTACAGTGTATGCTGAGAACTTATTATTTTATTTTGGGTTCTGGGTTCTTAAATTTATCACTGCAATATTTTTAAACTTTTTATTTACTTTTAAGGACGTGCTTTTCTCTGTTTTTGGAACATGAAAGATCAGGTCATTATGAGCAGAATTAGACATTATATTTTGATAAATTAATTTCCAGTCCAACAATTTTAGTACCACTTGAAAAGCTTACTGAAGCGTAAAGCGGGTTTGATTCGCTCATATCACTGCTGTGAAATGAAGCTGCATGCAAACCGAACATCTCTGTTTGAAAGAGGAAACATGCCGCTAAAATGCTGTGCAGAACAAAAGTGAATTGAAGCACTGAGAAAGAGGCTGATGCATAATTCAGAGCCTGAACACGCCGTCCAAAATCCCAAGCAAAAGGCCTCTTGCACACATGCAGAACGATACACACAAAGAACATTCACACACTCCAAACACAGGATATTATAATTGGAAAAAGGTGCAGTGGGGCTATGATCTCACCCCTCCCTGCCTGTCACTCTCACTCTTTCATTCGTTTTCTCTCCAGTTTTTCTTCATCTCTTACTTTTCTTTGTGACATCGATTTCGTTCCAAGAACTTTCCAGACACACTCACTAGCACACAAATAGACATATTTACACACACTTGGCACCCCTCACACCTTTTTTTCTATCTTTAGCTTTTCTTCCAGCTCATTTCATCTCCAAAGATAGCACAAAGGAGCCATTACCATACACACACACACACACATGCACATACTCACAAATGCACAGGAACACACACGTCCATACAAAACAAACATAGAAGCATGCACATAAACACAGACATGCATGCATATGCACATCCTCGCACACACAGGCGTACACACACAGGCATGCATGTATGCACATACACTCACACATACTGTTTCTTTTCGTTTTGTTTTATGCAAATGGTTTCCAGACGTGAGTTTCAATCATCAACCTTGAACAAACACATAAACTCATGTGTAACATGATTGTGGTGGGTTTTTTACGGATTGATGGTTTTCATCCAGGGCTTTTTAACAACTTTAAGGCAGCTTTTATTTCAAGAAAAAGTTGCTCAATCAGCCTTTAATTTTTACAATGAACACTTTCTTCTTCTTTGTTCTTCTATTTCCTCAAAATCTCTAGTTTTTTTCCCCTCTGATTTGTTGTTATTTTTAGGGTTTTGGCAAATGAATGAGTAAAAACCACTTTTAACCAAAACTTTACTTAAACCTTTGTGGTTTCCTACAAACATTTACATACGTACATGTTTCCATTAGGATTAGAACCACAGCCTCACCAAAGAAGTTTCAAAATCAAAACCAGGATTTTTCTTTTTCCAGTCATGTTTCCTAATTTCCTTTAATGTGTAATTAGTTTTAAAGCCATTGCGTCTCATTTCATTAGATTTATGAGGTTTGGTACTTTAATAGACACACATGTGCTGTTTAAGCCCTCTACATACGACTATGTTCTGTTTTTATTGGCTCTCTGTCCACGTTCCTAACCACCAATCATATGATTTAAACATCAAGAGTGAAAACAGTTGGAATTTCTGAGCATTTGTTTTTTCAGATGCATAATCTGTTCCCCATATTTCGTACATGTTTTACTTTAATAATTCTCTTTTATAGGATTCATTAAGAAAAGCAATTAAAAATAAAACCATTTCTCCTTCTTCTCCCCTTTTCGTTATCTCCCTTCAGGGGTCGCCACAGCAAGTCAGTTTTTTTCCATCTAACCCTATCTGCCTCATCTTCTTCAGTCACACCAACTATTTTCATGTCTTCCTTCACTGTATCCATGAACCTCCTCTTTGGTCTTCCTCTAGGCCTCTTTCCTGGTGGTTCCAAACCCAGCATCCTTCTTCCGATATACTCTCTCTCTCTCCTCTGCACACGCCCAAACCATCTCGGTCTGGCCTCTCTGACTTTATCTCCAATACCTCTAACATGTGCAGTTCCTCTGATCCTGTCCATGCTAAGGCATCTGATCCTGTCCATGCATGCATGATCCTGTCTGCACCATGCCTTTTGTTCTCCACATTCTAATGTAGTGCACATGCCCTGCCCACACGAGATGCATCCTTTCAGGTGATGCTTTCCCTCTTTTTCACACCCAAAGGGCTGGACCAAGCAAAGAGCGAGGGGGAATTCAGAAAGCCATTTAGCGACATAAAAACATGACATCAGCAAAAATTAAAAATTATGTTGATGTGAGCGATATTTTTTATGAAGCTAAAAACTTACTCTGAATAACAATTAACAACATATTCATTCTTATTTCACTCAACTTTGCTAAAAAAAAAATCTCAAAAGAAACGCGCAAACTGCTTTAAAAGTAAATGAGTGTTATTGTTTAAAATGAATAAATAAATTGAAGATTAATTAGATGTGTTTGTTTGTTTGTGGCAGCGAGAGAACAACTCAGACGATCCAGACACAGCAGAACTTTTTTGGTGGAGAGTGGGACTGGAGAGTTATGGTCCGAGCTGCAGACTGGTGAGTATGTGTGTCTGTGTTTTTGTTCCTGAAAGTGCCTTCATGTTAGAAGTATTGATGATTTTGCCCTTTGACCTTAGCATTCTGACTTTATGAGGCAGAGAGAGTGAGTGTGATGGAGGAGATAACTGCAGGGAGGGTTTTCTTGAATAGAGCTCAATTTCATTTTTACCATCTCATATTTCTTACACATTTTTTCACCAGATTGTCATTTTTATATCTTTTTATTCTTTCGACTACTTGAAGCATTTTGCATAATTCTTCTGAAATGTTCATTTTTATTGTGCATTAAAAACCTCTAAATGAGTTGTAGATTTTTTTAGTTGCATTGCGTTGTAATTTTTTTTACCCATATTTTATGGTCTGAGGTACTGGTTATAATTTTGTCACATGACATTTAATTTAAGAGCCCCTAAAGAGTTAAATATTTCAATTTATGAGCCCTTTGAGCCAAGTGGAGCCTCTGATTGGTCTGGAACTTCAAGTAATGGGACAAAACTTTTATCCCAGATCTGTTTTTTTTCTGTTGAGCCATGACAACAATCTGAGGACCACGTGGCCTCTCTGACCCCTTCTGCTCTCTTTCCTGTCCACACACACAGGAAAGACCCAGCCCATGGGACTCACTGCTGTAAATACACAGAGGCAGAATAACTCCCATTTTCTGCTTCAGTCTTGCGTTTAATTTTACAACCACAGAGGATCTCATTCTTAAATTCTTCTCTCTTTGGCATCCTTTTCTAGTAACTTCTCACTTGGTTGTTTGTGGTGTGAAGCTAGAATAGATCAGACACAAACACTCATTATACAAGAAGACAAAAGGGTTTTTTAAAAGTTATACGGCAAAGCAAGTTTAATTGTTCAGCACATTTTGTACAAACGGGTTTAAAAAAAAAGTAAAGATATAACAGAAAGTACAAATTAAGTTTGTATGTAATGTAATTTAAAAGCAACAAGAAATTTGCAAAGAAAAAAGACATTAAGCTGTTCCTTGCATGCTCTAAAAGTACAAGTTTTAATTTGGATTTGAACATAATCCATGCAGAGGTTTGTCTCCTTTCTCAAGTTTGGCACTAGCTGAAGACCTGTTATCAAGGTTTTACAGTTCGAGTCTGTTTCCATGGAAACAACATTGTTGAGTATATACATTGGTCTTAAACTAATCAGAGACTAATTTAATCCAGGTTCTAGTTAAGACCCAAGCAGCAAATTCAGATGTTCTGCAGCTGTCTAACAGCTGGTTTATTAACATCAGAAGGCAGATGGTGTTTTATGGTATTCTAACCTGCTGGAGACCAGGACATGAATATATTTTTATATGTTCGATTTTATTGGTCGATTTTATTTAAATTCATTACTTGTGTAACATGTACCCATTTATCAGAGTTGTGTCTGGCGTGCATTTGCTTTACCACCATAGTGAAGCGCTAATCAGGATTTCATCAAAAAAGATGGGAGTCTAAGATGTGCACAAATTGTTGCACCAGATTGGTGTTTATTGTCCAAACATACACCAAAATCTAATTAAGCACCAGAATGACGGTAAAAATAATAATCAGGACAGTCGTCTGCACAATGTATGATAGATTTGCCATAACATAGGTAATCAGAACATGTAATTTAATAATTAATAGTCAGGACAGAAAAAGTTTATTCCTGGCCGACGCGTAGAAAATGCTCCCAGCAAGAGCAAAAAGAAAGTGTGATTTATGCAGCTGTGAGAATTGTCCCGCCTATTTTAGCACTCTAAGGCCTTCATAAAAACTTGAATAGAATTTAACAAAGTATTTTCAATATTGTATTCTGCAGTTTTTAACCTGGAAATGCTAATGTGTTTTTTTACTTGGTAAAAATGACTAAATCATCTTTTGCTTTGTAAAAAGAACCAAAATAAATATATATATATAAATTGAATTATTAGATGTTTTTAAGAACATCTGACCATCTTTCTGTCTAAATGTTATGCTCAATATTCATTCTTTTACATTCTGAATGGACAGAATAGAAATGTTCAGATATATAAATCTGCGTGTCGTCTGCATATGGTGTGATCTGATACATTACTGCTGCTTATTAAATGGTTCAGGGAAACAAAATGTGGGGTCATCCTTTGCAATAAATTGAACGACACAGGTCTCAGAAAGTTATTACTGATTTTTAATAACCTTTACAAACTGTGATTATATTCAAGAGCCTGAAATGACCACTTATTAAAGAATAAATATGAAACTTTGTTTGTCTTTGCTTCATTTTTTTTTTTGCAGGAGACAGGTATGTTGTTGCAGACTGTGGAGGAGGAACTGTAGACTTGACGGTCCATCAGATTGAGCAACCACAGGGGACACTCAAAGAGCTTTACAAGGCCTCAGGTACATGTTTACAGACAGTGATCATCTTAATAAAGATTGTTTAAAGAAGTGTTTCTGAAGCTGTAGTGTTTCTACTAGGTGGTCCGTACGGTGCTGTGGGGGTAGACTTGGCCTTTGAAACCATGCTGTGCCAGATCTTTGGTGAGGATTTCATCCAGAGCTTTAAAGCTAAGCGACCAGCAGCCTGGGTGGACCTCACCATCGCCTTCGAGGCTAGAAAACGTACAGCCTCTCCCGGCAGGGCCAACGCCCTGAACATCTCGCTGCCTTTTTCTTTCATCGATTTTTATAAGCGACACAGAGGGCAGAGTGTGGAGGCAGCTCTCAGGAGGAGCAAGTGAGTAGAGGTCGCATGGGACAAAAAATCTAAACAATCACACATTTTTTATCATTGAGAGTTTTTTTTTTATCATTAAAAATGATTTTCTCCGGTTTGGCAGTATGAACATAGTGAAGTGGTCCTCACAGGGAATGCTACGGTTAACACAGGAAGCCATGAACGAGCTCTTCCAGCCCACCATCATCAATATAGTCAAACATATCGGTGAGAAACAGAAACATCTAAACAAGCAAACACACATTTTCCACACACCGGGAGCATCTCACAGACCTACAAATTCTCATCATGTTTATCAAATCAAATTTTACTTATGCAGCACTTTTCCAACACAAAGTCACACAAAGTGCTGAACTGAAAAAATAAAAAATCAAACAACATTAAAATCCAGAGCATTAAAAAAAATAGTAAGTCAAAAACAAGCATGCATGAAAAATCACACACTCACACAAAACACTCAACATCAACAGCTCCCCTCACCCTTTTCACCTGAACCGCCAGCTACGGTCTCTTTAACTGAAATAAAAATAAACATCTGGCTTGATGCTGCTGTGAGGAAATAATAACTGGGGATCGATCCACACCAGCTCCAGGAGACACAGGCACCCACAGAAGCCATCTGGCTAAAGTTTAGGTTTTACACCTACTACGTAAAAAAAGAGGGTGTTCTGGCCAGTCAACATTTGGTTCAAGCTCAGTTTAACCTGAAGTTAATTTCACATATAAAGTCATTTCTTTTGTAGTATAAACTAAAGTTTTGAGTTTAACATGGTACAGCTTTCCACCATGTTGTTTCTTAAGAACAGGAAGTCTTCAGCAATGCATTTATGAGTAATAATCTAACAGCATCCGAAAGCATTAAACAAGCTTTTAATAAAAATTGTATTGGCATAAGCTGGGATATAAATTTGTGGGTTGTCTGCACAAGTTGTTACAGAGATGTGTTTTCTTTGACACTCTGATAGTTCCAGCATGGTTGGCCAGCCGGCTCTTTTTAATCAACTAAAACAAAGAAAGATGAAAAAACACATCAATTCTACTGAACAAACCACAAGCATCGTGGGTTTTAAAACTTGCTAAATCTAATAAATGCTGAGCTTGTTTTTTGCTTGTGTTTTTCTCATGAAAATGCAGAGTGTCTGCTTCAAATCAGGCACATACCAGTGCAGCATTTAACGCCAGAGGACTGGTTTTCCAGTTTGTAGCTGTGCTGATCCACTCAGGCCAAAACTGAAAAAAAATATGATGGAAGCAGCTGGAGGAATACAGCTTGCAGCTGATGGAGAGAAGTAGGAAACCAAAGATGCTGAAAGGAACACAACAGGTTAACCTAGAGGAACACAATCTCAATACCGATAAGAGATAAACAGATTATGTTTTCAGGGTCATGCAACTTAAGATCAAGGTCACAAAGGTTGAAGTAATAACATTTTAGAGCAGATGGAGACATATTGTTCGATCCTTTGGTGTCAATTATTTTTTTAGAGTCCGAAAACACCTGCTATTTTATTATGTGCACGTGGAATTCATTTTATATTTCAGACAGTTATCAGTAAAATAAACAAACTGGATTAAAAGTGACCTAAATCTGCCAGATTATTCTCTATTGAACAACTATGTCTGGATCGTTAGTTGTTACCTGTAAATTTTACTTTAAAATCTTGGTGGTACAGTGGTTAGCACACCGGCCTCACAACAAGAAGGTTAGGGTTCAAGTACCGGAGTGGGGCGAGGCATGAAACACTGATCTTTCTGTGTGGAGTTTGCATGTTCTCCCTGTGTATGTGTGGGTTTCCTCCAGGTACTCCAGTTTCCTCCAACAACATGCATGTTAGGTTAATTGGCTCCTATGAAATTACCCCTAAGAATTATTATGTGTGGATGTGTGTGTGTGTGGCCCCGCCACAGACTGGTAACCTGTTCGGGATGTATCCTGCCTCAGTGCAGGCAGGAAAGGCTCCGAGCCAAAAATTAGGTTGCAAACAGTTGCAAAACATGAATACTATTTAATTAACATTGAAACAGGACCATTTTTATGCAGGATGCTGGTCCAGTATGAATACACCTTAAGAAGGTTCTTGTCTTTCCCTGACAGAGGTGCTGATGGCAAAGCCAGAGGTACGAAGCGTGCGCTTCCTCTTCCTGGTTGGAGGTTTTGCTGAGTCGCCCATGCTACAGAAAGCAGTCCAGAAGGCCCTGGGAAGGACCTGTCGCATCATCATCCCCCACGATGTGGGACTGACCATACTGAAGGGGGCTGTGTTGTTTGGGCTTGATCCCACTGTGGTGAGGAACTAGCACTGGTTCTTTGTTAGAGTGGTAGTTAAACCGATAACCTAACTGCATCTGTCCAACAGGTGAGAGTCCGACGATGTCCTTTGACCTATGGGGTCGGTGTCCTAAACCGATTTGTGGAGGGACGCCACCCTCGAGATAAACTCCTCATTAAAGATGGACGGGAGTGGTGCACAGACATCCTGGACCGCTTTGTCTCTGTGGATCAATCAGTGGCTCTGGGAGAAGTCGTGAGACGTAGCTACACACCAGCTCGGGTCGGCCAGCGCAAGATCATCATCAACATCTACTGCAGCGCCACAGATGACATCATATACATATCTGACCCCGGGGTCAGGAAGTGTGGGACGATAACTTTAGATCTACCTGAACCATTACCACTACCACCAGGAGCAGTGGGACGAGCAGGAGCAGGAGGAGCAGGCACAGAAAGAAGGGAGATCAGGGCCACCATGCAGTTTGGAGACACCGAGATCAAAGTCACAGCTGTTGACGTCATGTCTAACCGCTCTGTACGGGCCTCCATAGACTTCCTGTCTAACTGAGGAGGAGCAGGAAGTTCAGACACAGACTTCAAAACACACTTAACGAATCTGTTGAGTGATTGTTCATTAAATCAAACTTCCATTAAAATCTCACACCGAGCAGATAATGAAGCTTCAATCAGTCAGTGGAGATGAAAGGTCACAAAATGAACATTTTGACTGAAGATTATAGATGTTTCTAAATAAAAACCACTTTCTGCACAGAAAACACCCAAATAAAATCATTAGTCATTGAACTGTGGAACACTGACTCTGAACAACTTCTACGATACATGTGATACTACCTATAAAGACTGACTTCTTCATTTATAATCCTTATATATAAGGATCTTTGTTTAGTTTTTATACCTCATTTAAATCCATTTCCCCACATCCTCAATACAAGAAGCTCCAAATGGAAACCTGGACTGAATCAATGCTGAAGTGCT
This sequence comes from Neostethus bicornis, assembly GCA_902685375.1. NCBI lineage: Eukaryota > Metazoa > Chordata > Actinopteri > Atheriniformes > Phallostethidae > Neostethus > Neostethus bicornis. The sequence goes on along the minus strand of LR738558.1, from coordinate 5,142,152 downwards.
CCACCTTGTGGAGAAATTACAAAACTACATGCGACATCTAGTCAAATCCTGTTTAAATGTCATCTAATTTAGTTTAAACTGTGTAACAGTTTTTATATTAATTATTTTAAATAGTTTCATGATGTATGTGCAACCACTAAAACCACATGCAGCCTTTTGTCATCATTCATTAATTTAAACATTTGTTTGGACTACTTAATCCAGTTTGATATAATAGTTGGGCAGGTAAAGGGTGGAGTACCCTCTACAGGTCAGGGTAAAAGGGCTGCCCCAAGTGGAAAAGTTTAAATATCTCAGGGTCTTCTAGTCCATGAGTAAGGGAAGTATAGAATAGACCAGGAGATTGGCAGGTGGATCGGTGCAGTGTCCGCAATAATTAGGATGCTGTATTGCTCTCTTGTGAAGAGTATGCTGACTCAAATGACCTGCGTTTCTACCTTCACCTATTGTCGCCAGCTGTGGGTGGGGACTGAAAGACAAAGATCCCAGATACAAGCAGCTGAAATGAGTGTTATTCACAGGGTGAAGAGTTCTGTTATTCAGGAGGGCCTTTGAAAGGAGCCAGAAGTTTGGGCAGGTTGGGCATCTAGTTAAGAAGCCCCACATGTGAATACATTTCTGTTAGTTTGGAAGTTTAAGCAAAGCATGGGCAGTGTTTGAGCAGGAAACTAAATATCTTGGATCATGTTGGTTTACTGCAGTTTTATTCATGTAAAGAGGTGAGGTTGGCCTGATACACTACTTCCTTTCTCTCCAGGGAAACAGTCTGACCTCACACCATTTGGGTTTGTTTGTTTGTTTCACAGTAAGTACTTTAATCAATCACTGCTTTCTGACTGGAACCAGCCGTGACATGTGGGATGAATTCACTAGGTTGAGTCCAGAAAACAAATCATAAAATTAAACTTTTTCCAAATCCCATCAGTAGCAAACACATTTTTCCCCTGAATTAAACTCTATGAACGTTTTGTTCTGCCTTTAAATTCTCAACTTTGGGAATGATCGCTAACACAGAACAAGTTTGGTCCACGTCTATGCTTAGCTATCCAACCACAGATGTGGACAGATGTTTCCAGAGGTCTCTCTCTCTGGTAAGTCAATGCGTGCAATCTGTGAACCAGTGAGAAAAATCAGTGAGAACAAACAGAGGCACTAGGTGAAACCAGCCTGGCCAGCAGCAGGTTGAAACAATACTCCTAGTACATGTGAATGACCAGTTCTGGAAGGATCTATAACATTTTGGAAACCTGAGAACACAGGAAGCTCAGGCTGAGATCTCCATGGGATCATCAGAGTAGTTTACTTAGATTCATGAACATTTATAATTCAATCTTAGTTTATTGTTGAGTTGTAAAAGGTTTGCGTTCCTGGTGGAATTAGGATTAGATTTGTTGTCGTTTCCTGTGAGACTAAACAAATTAGACTAAACCTTTGAAGACAAAATATTTTAAAACTTTACAGCCTTCATGAACTGGCCTAGTTTTTACACAAAAACTACAAACTGGTGACCTGTCCAAGGTGTTCCCTGCCTCTCACATTCTTCATGTTGAACTAAGCGGGTTTACAGATGATGTGTTGCTATGACAACAATCAGCAGAACAGATGAGGGTGATTTCTGCGGTGACTTTATTGATCAGGATGGTCCAATAAATAACTCCACACATAGTGACCAACAGATGTTTACAACTGTTCAGCATCCCATCAGTGCTTTATTCCTCCATGTTTCACAGGATCTATTACCAAAGCTGTTCTTCCAGGAGGAAGATGGTTGAAATGCAAAACTGACATTAACAGAGCTTCTGTAAGAAAAACCAAAGGTGGCAAACAAAAAAAGTCCACAAAATGAGCAAAAGAATTGCTAAAAACCTCATGTTTAACTATACCTGTTGTATTAGTGGGGATTAAAACCTAAATGCAGATTATCAGATTATGTTAAGCTGTAAGAAAATTTATCGCTGTGCTCTGCATTTAGATTTTAATGTGTCTCTAAAATGTTTCATTTCTACTTGTTAGTGAATGTGTGGTCTGCCGCGACCTCTACCACGGCCAGCGCCCATTGGAGGATCCACGCTGCTGCGTGGGTTCTTAATCGTCTCATCAATCGACAGGATGAGACAAGCCGCCTCCGAAGCTGCCGTTAGGGCATTTATCCGCACAATGGACGGTTCCCAGACACAGGCTACGAAGTTATCTGCGATATCCTCATTGTTGATGTCCACACCATACCACATCCCACCCTGAAAGTTAAGAGTTCAACCACACAGAGGTGTAGAGTTAAATTTATGTGAGATAAGGGATTAAAGTTGGTTTTTACCTGAGCGTGTTTGGCACGCAGTTTGTTGAGGATGTTTGTGGCATCGAAGCCGGCGTTGTCACACAGCTGCCGGGGGATGATCTCCAGAGCCTTCGCGTACGCTCCGATCAGCAGCTGCTGCTTTCCGGGAATGCTTCTGGAGTAATCCCGTAAATACTTTGAAAGCTCCATCTCGATGGCTCCTCCACCTGCTACAATGGAGTCATTCTGCAAAAAGAGTCAGAATCGAGATGCAAACTCAAAATATTTCTAATTCATGAAACCCCCTGGTGACCCAAAGTACTGTAGAATACGTGGTATAGACGATAAATTGATCATTAGTGAAGTGTAATGTGAGTTTGGCACTTTGTTGAAAACACGACTGACCTTGATCGCCCTGCGTACAATCATGATGGCGTCGTGCAATGATCGCTCCGTTTCTTCCGTGAACTGCTCTGCTCCTCCTCTCAGGATGATGGTGCACGTCTTTGCCTTTGGGCAGCCTTTAAAGAAGTTGTACCTACAAGTAAAAACAAAATATGCTCACCCACTTTTTCCACTGAAATCACCTGAATATCAAAGAGCCAATAACACATCAGACACAGAATGACGTTTAACTTTACACAAATATAAAATGAAATATTGAACATTCTATAGATTTTTAACTATTTTTGAGCCGCACTCTAAATGAATGAAAGTTGTTTTAACACTGAGTATGACCGGGTATTAATATCTTAATAAATTAGTGGCTCATACTGAGGATTGATTTTAAAGAAAGCCTTAAAAGTCAAATGTGGCTTCAAGAAAATCAGAATGAAATGAAAATGAAGTCTAAAAGAAGAATATGAGAAAATTTCTCACCTCTCTCCTCCAACCTGGACCTCTTCAAAGACTTCACACTGTCCCAGAACGTCATCAGTCATGCTTCCTACAGACGTCTGAATGGAGCCTCCACATGCCTGATGGTCACATCAAACAAGCAATTAGACATCTGACAGAAGCTTAATCAATACTTTTTAAATGACAGCTAACTAAATAACTTTAACTTTTGTAATTGGTCTCACCATCATGGTTCTTTTCAGATCCTCCTCTAGTACCCTCCCAGCACAGAAAAGATCTCTGTCTGCAAAGTACTGCGTGGCCACATCCCCAATGGGAAGCTTAGACAAAACTACTTTGGCTCCAGACTGATAAATCTTCTCCAGTTTGTCGTAGAGGATGCTCCATTCTGCGTCCACGATGGCTTGGTAGTCCTGCAGAAAAAGTTCTGATGAGATGAGCAAGCAGAGCGAAGACTAACTGTTGGTCATAGAAACGCCGTACCTCCACTGATTTCACGCGCACTTCTGCGTTGTCCTTTTCGGCCTTTAGCTCCAGTTCCACGTTCAGCAGAGCGATCTTTGGCTTCTCGTAGCATTTAGGCTGCATTTCAAAGCCGGCGTAAGAAAAGGTCTTCTTGAACGCAACTCCAGCGACTAACTGGGAATCCTGTGAAGGTGGAGAGAGTACATGGTTTTAAAAGGTTCCAAAATTCTACTTTTCAGACCATGTGTTTGTCACCAAAGTGATTTTCAGAATGTTTCTGCAGTTTTTAAACAACTTGTGTTAGAATTCTAATTAATGGTTGAGTCCTTAACGACACGCGAGATTAATCGATGGCACTCTTTAAATGGTGTGAACAATTTTAGAGGCGCTCCTCTTACTGGTCCTCTTTGAGTTAGATCTAGGCCACATTTCAGAGAATGAGTCTGTGTTTTCTCAAGGGGCGGTGAGCAATAGTCAGGCTTTCCCACTTCCTTGTTTGTGATGACATTTTATGAATCGACTTCTTAACTATTATGTAATGGATGTTCCAAAACCCAAACTGGTTTTGTTAGCGTTCAAAGAATTCAATGAGAAAAGAGTTTTTCATATCTTTAAAATATAAAATTGATAGAAATTGAGCTTGTTTTACAAACCTCTAGACCTCCTCCTTGCACCTTCTTAATACCAATCATCTTCAGCAACAGCAGCTCATCCAGAGACATGACGGCATCAACAACCATTTTAGAGAAAAACTCCTTCTGACCAGCGATCAGCTTCGAGTTCAGGGCTGTAGCTGCACATTTCTCCAGTAACGCCCTCTGCTCCCTATAGAAACACAAAGGCCATCTTTAAAGGACACTGCCGTAGGGGAACGACGAGCTGAAAATCTAAATGAGGAAATCAGGTCTCACTCTGCATCATCTTTTTTCACTGAGACGGCGATCTCTTTGATCTTCTCCACAGCGAGGTTGGTGGCGGTACGGAAAGCTCTGACAACGATCTGAGGGTGAAGACCCTCCTCCATGTACGGCTTGAGCTGCTTCAGGAACTCAGCAGCCAGCAGAGTGACTGATGTGGTGCCGTCACCAACCTGGAGGAAAAGTACAAAAGGAAAACAAATTAGCCGTTTTATTTGCCTGTTACATTAATTATGACCGACTGGTAGCTGAGAACGTTTGGGTTGAAAAACATAAAAGTAGTCTAGAAAAAAATCACCCTGTTTACTGTAACCATGGCAACCGCCTACACAAAATTAATTGTGGCACATAATATATAAATATTTTAGCGAGACCAGAAAATATTGTTTGGCATCAGACATATTGCAGGTTCAAGTTTTTACCACAACAATGAAATGTATGTAAATATTGACACATTTTCACAGCTAACCTCGGCATCCTGGGAGCGAGCGATGTCCACCAGAGTCTTGGCAGCAGGGTGAACCACATCCAGAAGTTTCAAGATAGTTGCACCATCGTTGGAAATTGTGGCTTTACCTGGAAAAAAATTGTACATGCTTTTAATCATTTTAAAAAAAACTACTTTTTTGTTATCCGTTCTGTTGTCTTCCTCTTATTTGAGCCCGCAGTGTCAACAGCCTCAGACGGTAAAGTCAGGCTTCTCTCACCTCCGCTGCATCCTGCAGCTCACCGGGTCGATGTTCCCTGTCCAGCTGTGAGATATAGTATAGCCTCTGCAGCAGGTCTATGGTCTGCCTCTGGGTCTAATTATCGTTCACAATCGTTAGAGAGGCATCCTAAACACATGCCTGAACCACCCCACCTGGCTTCTCTCAACTCATAGGAGCAACAGCTCTACTCCAATCTCCTCCCAGATGGCAGAGCTCCTTGCTCCATCTCTCAGTGACAGCCAAGCCACTCTGCGGAGGAAGCTCATTTCAGCTACTTGTGTCCGTGATCTTGTTCTTTCTGTCACCACCCAGTTGGTGACCACAGGTAATGGAACGACTGGTAAATCAAAAGCTTTGCTTTTAGGCTCAGCTCTCTTTTCACCACAATGGATTGATGCAGCATCCTAATTATTGTGAACACCGTACCAATCGGTCCGTTTTTGTTTTATATTATAATCTCTCACCTCTGCTGTCGACCATTAACTTGTCCATCCCCCTCGGCCCCAGGGTGGTCCTGACAGCCTCTGCAATGACCTGCAGAAAAGAATCGAACCATTTTAGAGTCTTTGTTTTTTCACAAATTCCCACATTTTTTGTATTTTGTCCAACCTGGCATGCATTGATATTGCTGACGAGCTGGGGGATGCCTTGAGACGTGTCTGTCCCCTCTTTTAACAGGATCACTGGTGTGGACTGAGGATTAAAAAAAGTAAACATTATATATATATCAATATTCAGTTTTATTTCAGACATATACTAACATAATTATTAATAAATCTAAAGCTTAGAAAATCAAATCAACACTCATGTGCATATTTATTAAAGAAATCATGACCAAAAAAAAAAGGTTTAATTTGAAATAAATTATTAAAGTCACTACTTCCTCAAAACAATCACACAAAGAAGCTAACGGTGCTAATTAATTAGCAAGCTAATCCTAAACAAAAATACAAAGATTTGCATTTTAAAAACAGCTTAAAATTTTTAAAAAGTGTTTAAAAATCCTCGTCAGTGTTTTATTTAGTTATCATCAGCACCACGCTGGCTGGCATCGCCCTTAGCATCAAATCCACTCATTGATTACAGGATGCTAACAGCATCGCAATGAAAACACAGCCTTTTAAAAGAAATCTAAAGTAATATTTGCTTCCAGACACCAACAGTTAATTATCGTTCACAATTAAATTCATTTGGATGAAGAAAAACATTATTTTAATGCCCGATGGACACGGATTGTAAAGTTTTACAGGAACAGAAATGCTAACTCACTCACCATCATTTTTGTAGTTTTTTTCGAGAAGATTCTTTCAGCGGCATCGGTTTCCCATAATGCTGTGCGGCAGTGAGATTCAACAAGGTGCGTTCATGAACGACATGCTTAGTAGTATTTTTCAACAATCTTTCAGATTTGCCTTAAAAATGTAAAAAGTTTATGTTTTGAGGAATTAATTCTTTTTTTGTTGGGATGTGATTAAAACACATAAAACTGTTAATTAAACTGCCTTTCATCAGCAAATTTTAGTGAAATGGAACGGGAATGTGATAGTATTTCAACATTGTAGATTATCTGAAACAATAAATTATCTAAAGTATAGCATATATTTGCTCATATGAACATTGAAAATAATTTGCTTTCAACAAAAATCTTTTGGTGATTTCTTTTATTGACATTGAGTGTTTTCATTGAGAGGTTAAGAGACAAGAGGTTCAATTGGGTGTTTGTTAGGTTGTTAACAGCAAAAAAGTCAGTCTGCTACTGCTCCCCCATGACAGTTAAATGTGTTAGGAGCTGCAGCTCCCGCATCGTCTCGTACAGACACACAACATTGTCTCTAGAGATAGAAGGATACCATCAACTTTTACTTTTCTACTTTGAGTATTTTTGTCAGAAGGTTGAGTAAAACCTCCAGTGGGTACTCCTACTTTTACAGAAGTAGTTCTATAACTCACTATTCACTGTATACTTCTACTTTAAACAACTATTGTTGCATTGTAATCATTGTTCAGGATGTTGTTGAGAGACTTCCAGCTAAGATGGAAACAATTCAATTTTATTTGTGTAGCCCCAAATCACAGAATTTTTGTCTCACTGGGCTTCACATTGCAGATTCAGAAAGAATGTATAAACACAAATATGCAGCAAGAAAACTAAATAGCAAATACTTCTTCTTCTTTCTGCTTTTCCCTTCAGGGGTCGCCACAGCAAGTCAGTTTCTTCCATCTAACCCTGTCTGCTGTATCCTCTTTGGTCACACCAACTACGCTATCTTCATGTCTTCCTTCACTGTATCCATGAACCTCCTCTTTGGTCTTCCTCTAGTCCTCTTTCCTGGTGGTTCCAAATCCAGCATCCCTCTTCCCATGTACTCTCTCTCTCTCCTCTGCACATGTCCAAACCATTAAATAAATGGTAGAAAAAGTTTTAAAAAAGTCTTCTGGACAGTTCAGTTCTTGAACGAGACGTTTCGACTTCCATCCGGAAATCATTTTCAATCTGAATGAAATGGACTGGAAACTGGATCTAATTTATACTAACCTGAGTAAAAGGTAAAAAAAATAGTAAGGCAGGGCTCGACCAATGAGCCTGTGTTGCCTATGATGGCCGTGAATGGCTCCTATCGTAGCCACAGACCAGTAAACGATCCTATTATAAAAATGCTAAAAGCCTAGTAAAAAGAAATTCCTGCTAACGAGAGGCGTGAAACTGGGTCACGAGGTGTCATCTTTAGTCCATGGCTTCAAAAGGCTGCTGTAAATCCCGGGCAAAACGTATCTAACGCCTCCACTCCGATTCAGTAAGGGATTTTCTTTCATCACAAAGATGGCTGATGATGATGAAAGATGATGCCATCAGCGCCAACGACCCTATTATAAAAACGACATATCAATTTTATTCGTAGTTTTTCATAATATGTTTTTTTTTACCTGGTTCGAACTTTTTTTTAAATCGAGATTCAGAAAAAGTTACTGGCAGCGGTGGGATTCGAACCCACGCCTCCGAAGAGACTGGAGCCTTAATCCAGCGCCTTAGACCGCTCGGCCACGCTACCTGATGGCAATGTTGCCTGATGGCAAAGATGATGAAAGAAAATCCCTCACTGAATCGGAGTGGAGGCGTTAGATACGTTTTGGTCGAGCCCTGCCTTACTATTTTTTTTACCTTTTACTCAGGTTAGTATAAATTAGATCCAGTTTCCAGTCCATTTCATTCAGATCGAAAATTATTTCCGGATGGAAGTCGAAACGTCTCGTTCAAGAACTGAACTGTCCAGAAGACTTTTTTGAAACTTTTTCTGCTATGGATCACTCCTGGATGAATGAGGGACTACACAGACATTAAATAAATGGTTAAGCCATTAAATAAATAATTAAATAAACCATTAACTAGCAAATGCTAACTAGACAATATTAGCGCGAGAATCAAACTAAAATGTGATTCTTGGATAACCGTTCTTTAATAAAAAAATAAATAAATAAATAACCCCTTTGGATTTATTAATAAAATCTACTCATTTTCTGAAAATGATTAAATGTGCAGGACTTTACCTCACCAACAGATGGCAGTGTGGATGGTCCCTCTTTCATTTTTTACTTTTTGATGTTAAAGTTTTTACTTTCTGATATTAAAGTTTTTTATTTTACAAAGTTAAAATTTTTACTTTCTGATATCAAAGTTTCATTTTGACTGTTTGATGTATTTTTGACTTCTTTTTTTCATACGCAGCAGCTTTTTCCTAGAATGCGTGTCAAATAGAGTTCGTTTACTGACGACATATCAATATTATCCGTAGTTTTTCTTAATATGTTTTTTTTTTTAACTTGGTTCAAACTTTTTTTTTTTAAATCAAGATTTAGAAAAAGTTACTGGCAGCGGTGGGATTCGAACCCACGCCCCCGAAGAGACTGGAGCCTTAATCCAGCGCCTTAGACCGCTCGGCCACGCTACCCGATGGCATACACGTCAGAATAATTAGTATAAATACATGACGTGCGTGTATCTGTGATCTAGATTTTATATCTATAAATCTATGATTTGATATCTTCCCCAGATGATTGTCTTTGTGGTGATTTAAGAACCAAAGATCTAATTTTTTTGTTGATTTCACAGTAAAACGAGATTTCATGATCACGTGTCCAGTAACACATTGATTTTACAAATAAATACATTAAACCTTCTACAAATTAATCAATGGTTTTGTTGATTTTTTTTTCTTTTTTTAATTAGGATAGTTCATTTTTCATGACTATTTTTTTCTTGCTCCTTTTTGGTGTCAGTTTGTTTAAACACATAGAGTAAATGTAGTTTATTTTAATGACTGATTTGAATAAAATGATGTATTTAAAAGTTTAAAATTTCTCACTGATTTTATAAAATAAAGAAAAAATACATTTGTTAAGATGAAAGAGGATCCTGAACAAAATTATCTAAATTTTTCTGTATATTTGCTTCTTTTATTCGAATTGAAAAGAACATTTTTAAAATGATAAAATAATTATATTTGTTATATATTTATATCTTATTTACACATATATATTATTTATTTCTATTTATTATTATTATATTATCTATTTATTATCTATTTATATATTATCTTTATATATTTATTATAATTATATTTAATATAATTCTTTTATAATAATAGAATTATAAAAGAATTTGATCAAATATTTGATCAAATGATGAGTCAAATTTTTCCATTTGTTTTTGTTTCAAAGCAATTGTATATACAGTATTGTATATACAGTATTTGTACAGCAAACAATATGAATTATTTGGTGATGTAAACATGAAGATTAAAGAAAACACTCTCTTTTTCTTCTCCTTCCGGCATTTCCCTTCAGCGGTCGCCACAGCAAGTCAGTTTCTTCCATCTAACCCTATCTGCTGAATCCTCTTCAGTCACACCAACTATCTTCATGTCTTCCTTCACTCTATCCATGAACCTCCTCTTTGGTCTTCCTCTAAGCCTCTTTTCTGGTGGTTCCAAACCCAGCATCTCTCTCTCCTCTGCACATGTCCAAACCATTTCAGTCTGGCCTCTCGGACTTTATCTCCAAAACCTCTAACATGTGCTGTTCCTCTGATTAACACAGTGGCCTCACAGCAAGAAGGGTAGAGGTTTGAGTCCCGCGGTGGAGGCGAGGCATGAATCACTGTCCTTTCTGTGTGGGGTTTGTATGTTCTCCCTGTGTATGTGTGGGTTTTGTCCAGGTACTTCGGTTTCCTCCCGTCCTCCAAAAACATGCAGGCTAGGACTGACTATTGGCTATTAATTGGCTTTTCAGTGAAATTGGTCCTAGGAATGAGTGTGTGTGTCAATGGTTGTGAGTGTGTGGCCCCGCAACATAATGGCAAACTGTTTGGGGTGTATCTTGCCTCTCACTAAAATCAGCCAGGATAGACTCCAGCGACCCCATTGAGGATAAGCAGTTCAGAAGACGGAACGAACTAATTAAAAAGCCATAATGTATTGTTTAAATTAAACAGTCAATGTGTTGGATCTTTGCAACTTGTCTCAGTAAAACCCCTCAATAAAAGCTCCACTCCATGAACTTGAGTGGATCTTCACTGAATACAAAAGGTCTTGTTATCATTAGGGAGTCACTTGGTGCCTCTGCTGAGGACACTTCACTTACTGCCACGATCTGTCCCTTTTGAAAATTTAAAGCTTTCTTATGGCAGCAGGTAAACTCAGACAAGCCTCTTTGCAGCAGCACTGAGTGCCAACTTGATGAAAGTGACCCGAATGGCTTATTTAATAACTCAACAATGTGAGTTATGATAAAAACCAGAAGGAAGACACGGACTGGGTTATTGGTTAGTCTCAAACATGGGTTTAGGCTTATTATACTGAAGGATTTAGTCATTGAAGTCTGGTTTGTTCCATTCAAATCCAGAACCATCTTCCCATCTTGCACTTTATCTGTTGGATTTTATTTTTATCCTTTCAATTATTTTACTGTGTGCTTTATATCTTTTGTATTTATTGTAAAGCAACCATGAGAGTTCTGAAGGTGCTTATAAATTAAATTGGGTGGAGAAAAGTATTAGGTTTGATGTGTAATAGTAGAGTTTCAGCGAAAATGAAAGGAAAAATGTACAAAACTGAGGAAAAGACAGGAAACAGAGATGGAGGTAGCAGAGATGAAGATGCTGAGGATCTCTCTGGGAGTGACCAGGATGTACAGGATCAGAGGAACAGCACATGTTAGAGGTTTTAAAGTCAGAGAGGCTAGACTGAGATGGTTTGGACATGTGCAGAGGAGAGAGAGAGAGTACATCAGAAGAAGGATGCTGGGTTTGGAACCACCATGAAGAAGGACTAGAGGAAGACCAAAGAGGAGGTTCATGGATACAGTGAAGGAAGACATGAAGATAGTTGTTGTGACCGAAGAAGTGGCAGCAGATAGGGTTAGATGGAAAAAACACTGACTTGTTGTGGCGACCCCTGAAGGGAAATGCCGAAAGGAGATTATTAGTTCAGAAATTAAAAACTAAATTTGGAATTCTTGATGCTCATTTCTTGAGAAATCTTCAACTTTTGAGCTTTTTATCTTCAAACCAAGCAACCATTCCACCTCTTGACTACTAGACTCACTTCTTGAAAACATTTTGAACTATTAAAGTGGTTTGGAAGATCAAGCACTGATGGCTCAACATCTGTAAATAAAGGGCAAGCATCAAACCTACTATAATCTTTTCTGGTTTCTTCTGGATTCAACAAATAGAAATGCTTTCTTTACTCTGAAAGCATGGAGTTGAAGTGATTGACTGACTGTATCCCAATTTTTTTTGTACCAGGTATAAAAATGGTCAGTTGAGGTTTTTAAAGTCTACACTGAAAATAACTCATTCTTAACAGATTCCCTACTTTATTTAAAAAAGACTCCTCCAGGTTGAGAGAAGCCAGATGGGGTGGTTCGTGCATCCGGTCAGGATGCCCCCCGAGCGCCTCGCTGGTGAGATGTTTTGGGCACGTCCCACTGGGAGGAGACCAAGAGGCAGACCCTGGACCCGCTGGAGAGACTATGTCTCACAGCCGGACAGGGAACGACTCAGGATCCTTCCGGGTGAGCCGAAGGATGCAGCTAGGGTGAGAGAAGCCTGGGCTCCCTGTCTGAGGAGAGGTCAGACTCCTTAGTTTTAGACAATGACTTGTTGACCATGCGTCCTTGCAAAAAATTATCCATTTCTGAAAATAATAAAAGATATTGATTCATAAACTTTTTTTTTTGAGAAATAAACGCCCCACTCTGTTAGATTACTGATCAAAGATTTAAACTAATCCTAACTGCATAGAGTATTTTGCATTTCTTTAAACAAGAGTTCAGCTCAGTCAGTAAACCTGAAGAAAGACAGACCAGACAGTGAAGGCATGACCAGTAAAATTTGAATATTTAAAAAAAAAAAATTCAAAGTGAGGTTTTCTATGGTAACTTAAATTCTTGAGGTCAAACATAACTTTAAATGTTTAAATATAACTAAATCAATGGTTTTCTGAGGTAATAAAAGGCCATGTTTTCCATAATGCAAATACATGCTTTGTAAAAGAATGGAGGAAACACACACATGGTGCAGGGTACACAGATGGGCCCCCACTCCAAACCCCGCCTACAGGCTTTGTCTTCAGGGAATCTGTCCTTCTGTGGTCAATAGGGGGCGCAATAACCTCCACAGGGTTAATCCTGAGGCCTGCAGCTTATTCAGTGTGTGTGTGGTTGCATGCACAAAAACCAGGCCAGACAGAAAATTTGTCAAACTGCATCTATTTCCCTCGTGTTAAACATGTTAGTTCAGTCCAGGCCCCCATCCACCTCCATCAATCTCTCTAACACCATGAAAACATGCAGATGAAAGATAGTGAGGCACTTCCTCCCTCTAACATCACAGATGTAGTGTGGAAAAGACCAGAAGCTTGATGCTTGAAGATGATCTCCTCACAGCTTAGAATCCTGCAGCCTAGAAATACAACACGTAGATTAAATGTGAATCTGTCTGATAGCGCTTGGAATATTAAAGAGAGAATACAAGGAATGGAATTTAAATGATATATCAAACTGTCTTCAATTAATTTGTTTAGTCTTCTGAATTTCTTATCCCTAACGCGGTCGTGAGAGTGCTGGGGTCTAACCCAGCTGATTTCAGGCAAGAGGCAGGGTACAACCTGAACAGGTCGCCATTCTGTTACAGGGCTATACATACAGCCATCCACGTACATACTCATTCCTGGGGCCAATTTTGTAACGGCCAATCAATCTAACATGCATGTTTTTGGAAGGGGGGAGGAAACCAAAGAACCAAGAAAAAAGCCATTCATACACAGGGAGAACATGCACACTCCACACAGAAAGGCCAGTGTTCTAAGCCTCGTTCCACTTCAGAACTCATACTCCTGACCTTCTAGCTGAAGTTGCCATAAGTCTGACAACTGCACAATGGCTATTTGACTCAATAATGTTTTTGACACAAGAAGATTTTATCTGGAGGTTTGAGTAATAAAGTGAAATTGAAAGTAATTTTTTCACTGTTTGGAAAAGGTTTCTTTCTTATTTATACTACAAGATAAAAGTGTCTAAACTCTGAACTGCTTCTTTATTCTGACATTTTGGCTGAATTCCACCTAATGCAAACAAACCTAAATTAAACATAAATGTCGATGATTCAGAAACTTCCCGTCCTTTTTACATTTTGTTTATCCATTCTGAGAGATAATCCCTCCTCCAACTGGTTCTCAAAGACATAATCCCCACTAGCAATTTCCGGGTCTTCCAATGGATCTCCCACCAGGAAGGCGTCTGTTAGGCATCTTTAAAGGTTAGAAGGTTTATTGAAGGTAAATTAGCTTTTCTTATGGGTTCGACACTCTTTTCACCATGACTGGCCAATAGGCCGTCCTAATTGTTGTGGATGCTGCACCAATCCTGAGCTTTTCATAATATAATGGAAATGACTCATATTTAAATGTGTGTCCGGATGTATACATACAGTATATATAAATGAGATACTGTAACACTGTGAATGTTATCTTGTGTCTACATCTACACTCAAATACTGTATGTAACTGACTGATTTGAAGTGGATGGGATTGTTGGTGAATTCATTATTTATTCAATTCATTACTTTGGCCCTGACTAAATTATTCTTCTACAGTAATCACATATTTGATTGATTGAAATTAAACTGATTCCTAACAGTTCTTATTCACCATTCACCATTGCCATAGTAAACAAAAGGGAATAAGAACACAAATACATTCAAGTTATTTCTCATTCTTTATGTACGTCCGGGAGTTTTGTTTCAACATAATTACAGCAGATTACGTTGAAATCATTTTCAATCGAAAATAGTCAACTGTTAAAGTTCATTTCTGCATTAAAAGAAAAGTTTGTTCGTTGTAGGAATTCATCAGAAAGTGAGTCGTTTCTATGACGTCTGATTCTAGATCCTGCATTCACTGAGATGACAGAGGATGGAAGTCAGCATGAGGTGGAACAGAGGAGGGAGAGTTATTTGAAGATATGGAGAGAAATGCAGGAGTGTGTTTAAGGTCATCATGGGGAAGAGCAGGCAGACAGACAGGAATGAAAAAGGATGAGACAGGTAGACAGTTAGGCAGGAGGAAGGAGGCAGAGACAGGAGGATAGTGATAGACCAGGCGAGAGGAACAGGAGGAGAAAAGAGGACAGACTGAGAGAAGAAAGGGAGAGCAGGATGAAATTAGGAAGGTCGGCGTGGTGAGAAAGAGAATCAGAGGAATGGTGAGTTTCATGGCTACTGACTAATAAGAGGAGGGGGCGAAGGGAGGAACAAGGGGAGAGGAAGGGAGGAAGTGGAAAGGGTGAAAATGAGACTGAGGAGGGAGGAAGAGGAGAGCAAGGAAGGGTGCTGAAAGTGAGTGAAGCAAAACTGGTGGGGGGATGGGAAGAATTTGCACGTACGCACACACACACATGTGCACACACTGTTGAAACTACAGGGGCAGATAAGTAGCCAGAGAGGAGGAAGAAGAGGATGTAGAAGAGTGAGGAGGAAGGAAATAAAGAAAGAAAGGAGTCATCATTGTGGGGATGGGTGTGGAGAGGGGGAGGAAAATGAAGAGGTGGAAGATCAGAGTCAGGGGGGATCTTAAAAGATGAAGAGGAAAAAGTTGGGGGAATGATGAAAAGAGAAACCAGGCAAATGAAGGATGAAGGAGGGAGAGAAAAGAGAAGGATGGATGGATGGATGGATGGATGGATGGATGGAGGGAGGGAGGGAGTGGTGGCAAATGAGGGATGGAGACAAGCTGGAATGATGGAGAGGAGGTGGAGAAGAAGAGGAGGAGGTGAAAATGTGAAAAAAAAAAGAGTTGTGGACATGTCATCAGTAAGCAATTGTTTAGATCACACCTTTTCTTATTGTGGAGCATCAGGTGAGAAAAACAGCTGTCCATTAAACTCTACCTCACACACACGCACGCACACACACACACACACACACACACACTTGAGCCCCAAAATACACACAAAACACACAAGGGTTCAACTCATTTCACTCTAAGGCTGTTTAATGTGAGTCACTGTGAGTTCATGCACAAAATAACACACAATTTTTAGGACACACACACACACACACACACACACACACACACACACACACACACACACACACACACACACACACACACACACACACACACACACACACGGTTCAATAGTGCCTTGCTCTCTTCCTCTTTCTTCCAACCAGCACATCAGTACAAGTCTGGACAGCCAGCCTCAGCACCCACAGCCACACTTCTTGTATCACTCCGCTTAACACTGGCAAGTAGATCCAAAATGATGGGATTAAAAAAATATATGTATTCATAACAGATTTTTTTTTTAAATAAAATAAAACACATACACATTTTCTATGATTAATACTGTTATTTATTTGTTAGTTTATTGACAAACAATAGAATTTTTTTTTAATTAAGTGAGCGACATTTAGAAGTGTTTTTCTGATAAATTAAATGAATGTAAATTTTAAAAAGTTAGGGTAAATAATGCACTATTTTTTGGGGAGAGGCAGAGCGGAGGTTCACCTGAGTTTTTCATTGGGTGTTGTTCGTCTCCCCGGCACACTCCATCTCTCTCCCTCCCTCTCTCTCTCTTTCTCTCTCTCTCTCTCCCCCTCCTATCTCTCTCTCTGCCTCTGCCTCTCTCTCTCTCTCTCTCTCTCTCTCTCTCTCCATGCAGTTCACCTCATTGTACTGACTGCATCAATTAGGCAAGAATTAAAGCTTTTTAAGCTGCAAATATTTCTTTTCAGCACTTCCCAGAGGATTTTAAACAGCAGAGGAAGAGGTTGGGATTAGTTGTTTAAGAGGAAAAGCCGGGGAAACGGACCGCAGGTAGAGTGTGAATGTTTTCTCCACTTTTAACTCTTTTATGGTTAGAAATGTAAGGCAGCGATGCTAACAGGCTAACATTAGCATCCCAACGGCCAAGTGGGAGGACTCAAACTACACTTTGAGATCAGATCAGAAATCTACCCAAAATCCATCTTTAGATCCTTTTATTTCCTTTCAAACCTTCACTATATCTTATTTTATTTTTGGACCCATCGATCGGATTAATTTGACTTTGAGTCAGTTAGTGAGTTTTTTTGTACTGCATGAGACGTTGCCTAGCAAACAAAAGGAGCTGTAAAGTCTGAAACCACACAGATCAATAAGAAGGAATGAGATTAAATACAATCAAATAGTATTAAAAAGTTTATAATTGATTAAATCTTAAATATTACACATATAGAGTTATAGGTGAGTACCTTAAAGTTCTTAAAAACAGTTTTAATCATGTTAGTTGCGCTTTAATCTACATTATTTTAACCTTTAAATGTGAATAATAGCAAAATAAAAAAGTTAAATCACTTTTTTATTTTTTTAAGATAGCAGGGCATCTGATTGGATGATGAAACAAGTTTAAAATGTTCAGATTGATTTAAATGGAGTAGTTTTTAGTTGAAGGTTATCACTAAAAACTCATTAAAAGTGATTAAAAGTTCAGATTGATCTGTTTCCATCCATGTCTGATGGAGTTTTTACAGATCTGTATGTGGATGATAAGATTTGGTTTTTCTATGAGGCAGCTGTTGTGAAGTAAAGGGTGGGGGGGACTGGGAGCAGACAAAAGACCTTCACACACACTCTGACGTTTGTATTGTCTTCGTGTTGTCTCTATGATGTTTTTTAAAAAAATGGATTTGTAACAGGATGTGTTTGGAGGTGGGGAGGACTTTAAGGGAATATGATCTATCTCAGAACTTTGGGTTGTTGTTCTGTTTGGATGAAGTTGGAAAAACTGAGGGAAGATTAATCTGATGTGATTTAAAAAAAAGGGGGAAAACAGAGTGGGGATGATGTTCGGATTAGAGATTGTTGTGCAGCAGGGTTGAGTTGTTTGTGTCCAGTGTATTTAGTTTGGAGCCCTCACAGGTTTCTGAACCGATCCATGATGGAGAAACTGAGAAAAAGACTTTGGTCTGGTTTAGTTTGGTCTCTGACATGCTGTTTCCACTACCTTCATCTGGTTTAATATTTGTAGAAATACTAACAAGTTTGGTTAGTTTAGCATGCAGCAATGTTTTACATAGAAAAAAAAAAGAAAAAGGTTTACTCTTTTTTGGATTTTTGTTTTGTAAATTTTAGGCTTTAACCTTACTTTAGTTTTATGCTAACCATTGCATTTATGTTTTTCAATCATTTTCCCTTTTTTTTCAAATTCTTGGTAACTTTCAGCTTAAGACACCAATCAGTTGTTTATCTAAAACAGCTCATAAATAAAGTTTATTTTAAAACCAACAATTACAGAGATGCCAAGTTTTTGGCTTCACAAAGAGGAAGATTTTCAGGCTGGGGCAAAAAATCTCCAGCCTGAAGATTTTTTGACTGTGTAATAGTCATGTAATGTTTATTACATGTTGTGAAGTCACATCCGCCAATTGGCAACACCCGCCATGACAGTTGGCGTGAAACAAATCATTCTAAACATGAGAAAGCAGCTGGAAAATTATGTGTCTTATGTGTGTTACCACTTAGCGTTATGTATCCGTACAAAGAAGAATTACCACCAGGAATACACCCCTATACTGTTTGTTCGCGCTTTGTTTTGCAGCTCACGCACATAAGCTGTCACATTAACAAAGTTAACGTTTACCAAAAACAATAATGGCATTAGACCATGGAGATCACTACTAGCGGCTTTCAGATGCACAGCTGCAGCAGCAGGAGATGCCATGTGCTTAGCCTCATTATACCTAATCGTGTGAGCTTGAGTGTTTATCATGCAGGAGTTTTATTAGCTTTGGTGGGTGAGCGTGAGATAGGTCCTAATTGCGGGTTGGCATGTCTGCGATTATAAAAGTGCTATCCAGTTTTCTGTGTAAAACACAATTTAATTACTTTTAAAAGGAAATGAGAGGTGTGTACCTGCTGAGAAATGTAGAAAGAAAATGTAACATTTTGTTTTTAACGATGTATTTAAATTGAATTATTTTTTAGATATACTCTATAAATAAAAGCTGATTACAAAAAGCACAGAAGACCAATGCAGTTCGTATATATATATATATTCAATTTTTTGTGATAATAATGAGCAAAACTCTCATTATTATTAAATATTTTGAAATAATCATTTTTAATTCTGTGAATTTAGTAGATAAATTTTCACTTTGTTTGTGACCAAATTTCAAGTGATGAAATACTTTTTAACATTTTTATCTCGTATACATTTTAATCAAACCAGTAGAATTAATTTTTTTCCTATTTGATCTTTTATTTTGGAGGCTTTGTTGCTTCTTCTTGTTTGAGAATGAAGCTTCACCGTCATCAGAAGAAGTCAAAGATCACATTATGTCACCAATCGGTCATGCGTTGGGTTATTTGTTGGATTTTTATTTTTCTAAATCACAATGTTCCAACGGTTTGAAACCTTTTCTAACTATCTGCTAACAAATGAAAATGTAATATTTATATTATGTATAATAAGTGATTTTATATTGACATTAAACTATAAAACACAAATTCTGTTGATTGGTAGAACATTCATTCCACCGTCTGCGTCACTAAACACACATGGAACGGAGCACAGGTTTTAGTGGAACTGTTAAGCTGACTGAAAACAGACAGTAGAAGTTCTGAAGTAAAGAGTAACGTATATGATCTGAAATTAATGGAATAAATTTATACCACATCTAAAAGGTTATATAAACGACGATGACCCAGAATGACTCTTGCTCAAAAAAAGTAGGCGTACTGTGAGGAGGACGAGCTGCAAAATGAAACTTTATCCAAATCCAGTGACAGCAGGCGAATTATGTTTTTCCTGTTTATAAAACTCTTATCAACATTGTTTTTGTTTTAAATCCTCACTTTCATGACTCGTTGCTGAGACAGACCGCTTATCTTGATCGACCTCCATGCTAATCGCTTCCGAACTACAAACTAACCTGTTGGACACTTTAGCGTTTAATGCCAAAACATCATCTCTATTCACTAATTGACTGAGCGTTAATCGGGGGCAAGTCCTGACTCCTGAGTCAGTAGCTGAATTAAAGTTAAACTAAGTAGAGACACAAGGTGGCGCCAGCCTGGCTAAACCCCACCAACTGCTTGGATTAAAAGTCTAACCTGCAGCTTATTGAATGATAAACACGTTTCCATCTACGTCCAGGTTGGATTACAGTTAAACAATTTAAATATGTGTGTTAATGGTTCAGATGAAGCTAGAGGATGGAGGTGTTAGTGTGTGTGAGATGGACATCCTGGTGGATGATGGTGATGTATTATAATCTGTGTGTGTGTGTGTGTTGCAGTCATGCCCTCGGTGATGGAGCGCTCGAGTGGTGTTCTGTCCCGAAGCCGAGCCAAAACGGTTACCAATGGAAACAGCCAACCACATTCGGAAGAGGAGAGCAGTGATGAAGATCATGCACACGGTAAAAAACACACACACATGAGGAATTGCGCCCCCTATCTGTGGCTGCAGAGTGAGCACTTTCTCCTCCAGAAATTTTTTTTTATTTTTATTATTTCAGAAGAAATAAAACACATTTGGTATGATTGTCCACTGTGCTGCAGGACTCACCCTCCTTCCTGTCCACCCCTCCTCCACCATCATCTTTCTTATCCTCTGCCCACATGTTTCTTTTCTCCTCTCTATCTGTCTCCACGGAGACGACAGACAGCAGTTTGAATCCTCTAGATTTCAGCACCCAACTTTTTCCTTCCTTTGTTCATCATTTGGACCTTTTCTAGGTCCAACTCAGGTTAGGGGTCCATCTAGCTCCTTCGTTCCTACGCTCCATCTAATCCGTCTTTTCCTGCGTCTCTAGTTTGTTCTAATTATCTAACCTTTGCCTATCATCCTCACTTCTCTTCTTCTTCCTGCAATTAGCTTCCTAGCAGCATGAGGAAAACTGACAGGAGTGGAGATTTTTTTTTTCTTTAGAACAATAATTACTTTATTTTGAAAGGTAAAAACCAATTGTTTGTAGAAGGAGTGAAGCTAGTGAGTGTGACATCCCCCAAAGTGTTCGTCTTCATCTAAATGAAGCAAATTCAGTCCATTTTCTGCCTTAAGCACAGTGCCATTGTGAATTTTCGGACCTGGAAGCATGCAGTCATTGGTACAGTCTATGTTAGCATTGCAACAACCAACCTGTAAATCAGGAGCGAGCTTTTTGAAGATGCACACACCTGCCTCTGGAGATCCGCAAACTGGCTTCCTGCTATCATTGGCCAAGTAAAATCTGTCAGTCAATCCTGGGTGTAAACAGACGCTGCATCGTGTAATCGGTTTATCTGATTGGTGCAAAAAAATGACAAAGATTCGGAACAAAGGAGAATTTTTTTTATAACTAAGGGAACAGAGCTGAATGGTTACCGTGGCAACAATAGTGATGGCTGCAGATTTTACAATAGAAAGTCTATAAGCGGAGCTGGCAGGTATCTCCTATTTGGCATGCTCGCTATGTCCAGTACATGTATACAGACATTCTGTAGACCCAGAAACAGAGTAGTGACCTGCACACGATGCACTCTGCCTCCTGCTGTGCTCCTGCTGGTGCAGCAGTAGATAAATTATTTTTATCTAGATGTTGGTGCCGTTTTGCAAACCAGATGTGTGTTTTCTCACACTGACGTCCTGAGCTACGTTTCATTCAAGTTTCTCGTTATCCTCACAAACTAAAACCCTTTTTTTTTTTGGAATAAATAATTATTTTTCTAAAATCCATGCGGTGAAATTTTTGAAAAGCTCCATCTTTTTCTGACTTAATTTTAAGTTTTGTTGAATCGAAAACCGTCCGAAGACAAAAACTAATCTTTACGTTTTCTCTCTTTTTCTCCACAGACAGCATGATCAGAGTAGGCGGGGACTACCAGGCGCAGATCCCAGAATTTAAACCAGGTGAGTAGTGGGAGCTACCGGCTGATGTCCGTCCGTCCATCCGTCTGCCTCAGAGCCTCAAATGAATTTGATTGTTTGTAAAAAGTTTCTGTTTTGTTTCCATCAGACAGTCCAGCTCGCTACAATGAGAAGGATCAGAGGAGCATGTTGGTCTGGTGTCCAAACAGCCAGCTCGCTGATGCAATGTGTAAGTTACACACACAGACAGACATGCACACACGCATACATTCTGACACACACTTGGACACACTCTGACCCAACCTAACCTTTTGTCGTCTTCGTCGTTTCTCTGCCTTTTGCTTCTTATTTCTTCTGTTTCTTGTTAAAATTCTATGTTTCTGATCTTTTCTCTGTTTTTAATAAACTTTTTTTTTTTTTTGTCTCAGTGGATGAATACATCCTGATGGCTAAAGAGAAGCACGGATACAACATGGAGCAGGTACAAACCTGCAGATCAAAGCGCGTGTGTGTGTGTGTGTGTTTTTCTTTCCATCTCTGACTCCCTACGCTCTGCTTCCAGTCTCTGGGCATGCTGCTGTGGCACAAACACGACGTGGAGAAGTCGCTCGCCGACCTGGCTAACTTCACACCTTTCCCAGACGAGTGGACAGTGGAGGACAAGGTTTTGTTTGAGCAGGCCTTCAGTTTCCACGGGAAAAGTTTCCACCGCATCCAGCAGATGGTGAAAGAAAACACGCGCGCTCTTTTAATTCCACAGCGGGTTTAAAATGATTTCTGTGCTGCAGCTCCCAGACAAGCTGATCTCCAGCCTGGTGAAGTATTATTACAGCTGGAAGAAAACCAGAACCAGGACGTCTGTCATGGACCGGCAGGCCCGGCGCCTCATCAACAAGCGGGAGAAAGACGACAGGTCGGGAAGCAAACACGAGACATCTGACGTTTATGGGACGTCTTTGTTAAAGCATCCAAGCAGCTCTGCATCCTGGGAAATGGCTCATGCATATGCAAATGAGACAAACTTGTCTTGGTCTGCTTTGATCCTTTCAGAGTTTCTCTGGTTTCTGATTCGTTCTCTTTTCTTCCAGTAATGATGAAATCGAGGAAGGAGAGCCGGGCAGCGACAGCGACTTTGACATGGAGGCCAAGAAAGAGGTGAGCAAGAGAGACCGGAACTTCTTCTAGTCTCATTTACTTGTGCGTCAACGCTTTGCTTTGCCTCCGTCCTGCAGGCGTTGAAGCAGAATCCCAGTAACACCAGTTTAGAAAAAGTCACTCCAAGTCGCTCTGGCCCAGTGAAGAAGGAGAGCATGGGAGCGCAGTACAGACACCACCCGCTGCGAGCACGACGCCGGCCACCTAAAGGCATGCACCTGGAGCAGGGGGATATCATGTCCCTGTCAGCCTCTCAGGACGCTGGAGTCCTCACGGTCCGGCAGCTGGACACACAGCTGGTTTCTCTGAAGAGGCAGGTCAGTGGCATCGTGATGGGATCCTACTGGATCCTTTTGGAGTCAGACGTAATCCGTCTTAGTTTTAGATAAGAAATGGTTCTGATTGAAAAGAAAGTAAATAAAAAGGCTCATTTTTAACATTCAGATGGTAGAGAACGCTTTAAAACTAGAGTATGTGGATGTTTTAAGAACTAGTTCTTAGAAGTCTACCTTAAGAAAACAATGTCATTATTAAACGCAGGCTTAAAAAGAATGGAAGGTGAAGCCTGTAACGACCTCCTCTACGTCACTATCTTCTAGAACTCTATGTTGATCTCTTGATTTGATCTGCATCTCCTCTCAGGTTCAGTCCATCAAGCAGAGCAACAGCAGCATGAAGCTCAGCCTGAACGACGGTGTCGATGGATACAAACCCAACGAGGTGAATTTATTTACATCCATCCCCGAATCACATCTCCAATCTGCTCCGTCTTCTTGCTCTCCTCGTCCTTCTAAAACTTCCTCATTCTCACATTTCTCCCTCTTTCCTTCCAGCCCGCCCCCAAGATGAACTCCCGCTGGACCACAGAGGAGCAGCTCCTGGCCGTACAGGGTGAGGGAAACAAGCTCCTGAAGCTGGAGGGAAATAAAGATGGAAAGAGTTGGGAACTAGGAAGTAGCAAAGATTAGTCAGGAAGAAGTGAGAAGGGCGTTGAAGAGTGGAAAGACACTTGGTCCTGATGATACACCCATCTGTTACAGCTATGGAAGGGTCTGAGATTAGATGTTGAACAAGATCGAAGATAACTGATGAATGAAGGAGAGATGTACTGGTTACTTGCCACAAATAGAACCTCAAATGCAGGATTTACTTTCAGGATGTTGACACAGAAGTACAGTGAAGGTCAGAGGAAGCTGCATTGTGTCTGTTGATCTAAAGCCAGTTAATGTCAGGGTGACCAGAGTATGGCATGAGGAAGTCTGGAGTGACAGAAATATGTTTGAGCGGTGCAGGACATACAGTATATGAAGTGTTCTATAGGTGTGACAGAGGAGTTCAATGAGGAGATAGGACTACATCAGGGATCTGCTTTGAGTCCTTCCTGTTGCTATGGTAATGGACAGGAGTCTCCGTGGACAATGATGACATTGTGATCTCTAGTGAAAGCAGGGAAGAGGTAATTTGTCCTGGAACAGAGAGAATGGAAGGTTAGCTGCAGTGAGACAGAGCGTGTGTGAATGAGACGAAGCCAAGTGAAAGAGTGAAGTCACAAGAGGTGTGAAAAAGGACATTAAGGTAGGGTGTGAGCAAACAGGATGCAGGATAAGGCTTAGATGGAGGGAAAACCCATCTTCCATACTGTGTAGGGAGTTTTTCAAACTCTAATAATAAACAAGTTTTTCTTGGAGATGCAGCTTGTAAATAATTATTCTCCTTCGCAGCCATCCGTCGCTACGGCAAAGACTTTCCCGCCATCGCTGAGGTGATCGGCACAAAGACACCTGCCCAGGTTAGTCTTTCTGACGCCTCCACCTTCCTGCTTGTCCTTGAATGCACCACACGTCCCTCCATCTTTGACCCTGCTCTCTCTCTTCAGGTGAGCTCATTCTTTGTGAGCTACCGACGCCGCTTCAACCTGGATGAGGTTCTGAGGGAGTGGGCGGCCGAGCAGGTGGCAACCAACAGAGACCCCCGCAGGAGTGAGGAGGTCGTCCCGGATGAGGAGGTAAAGCCCATCAGAGGACCCTCCATCTATTTTTTTCTTTACTTCTTAACGACCATGTTTTCTCTCTAAGATCAAGATGGAGGACTCGCCCCCTCCTGACTCGGCCAGCAGCTCTCCTCCCCCCTCGTCCCTCTCACAGCCCCCTCCCCTGCTGCGCCCGGCTCCCCCTTCAGCTCCCCCGAGCCTCCTCCGCCAGCCGCCTCCCCTTCAGACACGACCTCTGCAGAGCCGGGCCCCCCACAACCACCCACCGCCCCCACTCATTCGCCCTGCAGTCTCCGCCTCCACCCAGATGCCTCCATCACTGGTTGGGCTGAAAGTGGAGCAGCCAAATTCTCACTGATACACACCCAAGAAACACACACACACATCCACACAGACTTTGATGGAACCGCTGGAACTACTGGGAATTCTTTTCCAGGTGATCGCAGCGATTTTTGGTCAAAACTCCCCCTTTTCCTGTTTATATATACACTCCTACCTCCAACACGTATTAAAACACCAGGTACTAAATGAAAACCTCTATTGTCCACAAATAGAAAATCCACCTGCTTGTCTCCATGGTAACTGAACATCTGGAAAGAAGGATCAAACATCTGTGTATCGGAGGCTTCATGGGGAACTCGTTAAGAATTCGTTTACGGGTCAAATGATCAAACTTTTATTTTAGAGTTTTTGCTTTAAATCATGGACCCGAAGAAACATTTGGCAGCAAGCGGAGGGGACACACTCGTCACATGTTTGTAGTATTAATCAGGATTATTGTTTGACTTTGGTTGCCTAGGTGATCCGTAGGTAGGTGGTTAGTCGCTGTAAGTAGGTTGTAGAAAAGTTGGAGCACTGAGCTTTCTGAGGGGGGTTTAAAAAAAAAAAAAGACGTTAAACGTTGATCTGCTGGGAAGCACTTGGAGCCCCCCTCCCTTCATCATGGCCTCGAAGAGGGGGAGGGGCTATCGAAGTCCGGAGGTCATTTCTGCTGTAAATCATCCAATCATGAAGGTCTTTTCTCAGTAGACATTTGGTGTGTGTGAGTGTGTGACGTGTTTACACTGTGTAAAAAAAACCATTTGTCTTTAAAGAATAAACTTTTTCTTTTTAATAAAATGACTCATTAAATCTTATGTTTTAAGAATTAAATGTGAGATTTTTGTTCTGAGATCATCTTGAACCCACAATACCAACCAACAAATGTACAGATCAGGTTCTCATATCATTGTTTTTATTACTATCATTGTAATTTTCATCATTTTTCTCTTTGCACAAAATAATAAAACAAAAAAAGAACAAATAATACATTTTTAGGGAGTCGATCATCCTCCCAAACCCCAGGAACCCATCACTACAATTACAGTTTGCTCCAAACACATTTAAAAATCAATGTAAATTACAGCAATGTAAAACAAATGAAAAATAAAATCAACCCTGAAAGAGAGAAACAGCCAGAAGAATTTAAACTCTGATACCCAGCACCTTCATACGATCAAAAGAAAAATCACTTTTTTTTTTTTTTTTTAAAACTGAAAATAAAACAACTGCCACGGTGAAAAAAAAAAAAAAAAAACCCAAAAAACTAAAAGTTAAGTTAGATCCAAACTTCTTATGGAGGGTTTGGAGTGACAGCATTCGCTCTGATATGAGAAAAAACAAGTCCTTTTCTTCTCTGTTTCAAGCCATTCTGGACCAACAAAAGGCCTTTTAAAGTGGAAAAAAAAAAAAGAAAGGCCAAAAATGAGCGAGCAGTAGTCGTCCCATCCCCCGTTCTGCTGTGGCACAACAATCTGCATCGGGCAGGGCGGGAGTTTATGTGTGTAGAAGGTGCACAACACCAACAAAAAAAAAAAAAGAAGGCAGCGATGAACCTCCCAGCCCCGCCCCTCTGAAACTCCACTTCTGTACAATCCCCGAAAAGTTTGAACGACACAAAAATATATTATCAAATTAAAGCGGAGGAGGGAAAAATTCACCATTCGTTTCGTCAATTGTTGCTTTTCCAGTGATAGATTATAATACACACACACCCCGCGCACACACACAGAGTTGGTTACATAATCCAAGAGCGATGTGTGTGTTTGGTGCGGCGGCTCTTTGGGAAGGAGTGAGAGGATGGAGGGAAAGCATGCTGGGCCCACATGAGAAACAAAAACTACAAATTATCTGAGTGTTTCTTTGTTTTTTCATTGTGTGTGTGTGCGCACCTATGAACAAAATCCCCAAATTTAACTCTTGAAGGGAAAAAAAAAAAAAAGGCATTATAAACATCCACCGGGTGTCCCGTCCGTCCGTTAGGCGTCCTCCACACCTGCCTCCTGATCCAGTGCACAACATCATTTAAAAAACTAAAGGAGAAAAAAAAAAAAAAGCCGCCACAGCGAGTCTCACTGGCCTCTTCCGATCCGACGGGGGCCGAGAAAAAAGGAGTGAAGAAGACGAACGTGTTTGTGCCAAGTTCGAGGGATGAAGGTTTAGAAAGAGAAAGTTTCAACTTTCATCAGCAGTTAGTGTCTGTGTGGATGGCTGTGTGTGTGACACTCTGAGTGGGTCTAAGAGTGTGTTTGTGAGAGTATGTATGTATGTTTTGGCGAGTGTGTGTGTGTGTTTTTGTCCAGATGAACTTTCTCTCTTACAAACTGAAGGAGGATGAAAGTGATCAAAGAAAGAAAGAAACAATTGGACATGCAGAAGAGTGGAACGTCAGAGAGAGAGAGAAAAAAGAAAAACTGGCTCCGCCCACACCGTAGCTCACAGTTTGAGCTCGTTGGCGATCTTTGAGGCGATGTTCTTGAAGGCGATGGAGGTTCCGGTGATGCGTTTGAAGCGCACGCCGTTCAGAGAGAGGCGGGGCAACTTGCAGACCTCCATCTCCCATTGGACGAAGTCGTCCTGCGCCGGCCGGCCTGACACGCACAGCAGCATGTAGCGCTCACGCAGCTCGTACTCGCAGCTGTTTGAGTCCAGAACCTTCCGGATCTCGCGCATCATCTCCATGGGTTCCATGGACGACGTGGTCTTCATGGACCAGGTAAAACGCAGTGAGCGCGGCTTGGCCGAGTCTTTCTGGCTGGCGTTGGCGGGGGGCGTGCCCGTCCCACCTGGAGAGCAAGAGAAATGTCACAAAGTTTCATAAGGATATCTCTAGTGTTAATATGTCACTAAAATTTATAACTTAGACACAGTATCTTGAAAAACATCAATATTAAACACTATTTTTGATCAGCCCGAAACATCAAAATGTTTTTTTTCACTCTGTGGAAACGGTCTGACCTCCTAAAATCAAACTTTTCTAACCGACAGCAACATGGTCAGTACAGCATGGCCGACTTCTTCAGCAAACTGAAAATTAGCCGGCCAAGTTCACTTTAGCTACCAGGTCAGGGACCTTTTGGCAACAGTAAAAAAAATTGTTTTAATGCTCTGCTATACGAACTACACCGACTGTTCGGGGGCATTACATACATAACGTCCAGTCCCGACCAGATTGCAGTGACTGGTTAACATTCACGACGGGGGTCAATTGACCACCACTACCTGAAAGCCCGTGGAGATGTCTCGAGACACCCGGCCTTCTACTTGGGTTATTAAAACAAGACACTTAAGAGTCATTTAGAGGGCACTTAACACTCGGAGACTAGGACTAGGAGACTCTAATTGAATTGCAAAAACAAGTCCGCTCCTCGGAGTGCAGGTCAAATAGAAGTGTCAGATGACTCTTTCTGGGGTGAACAGGAGGTTGAGAAAATCTTGGAGCTTCTAGTGTTAAAGAGCTTATTGCTGCAAGGTCAGACTGTTCCTACAAAGTGAAAGAAACAGTCTGGTGAAACTAGCTCATTCAGTCATCGACTGCTGCTGACATCTTGTGGTGGAATACTGAATTACATCTCTGTATCAGTTGGTTTAGCACAAAAACTATTAATTAAATGCAAATTAACAATCGAGGCCTGCAGGTCGTACCGGTGTTCCCAGATCCTGGAGAGGAGTTGTTCTCATCATTATTGGAAGGAGAGAGAGTGCTTGTTGTCTTCTCTGTTTTATCGGCGGTGCTGGTCAGCACAGACCTGTATGTAGAGGTGAGATATAGAGGGAAGGAAGGGTGAGGAGGGAGGAAAGGGTGTGAGGAATGAGGAGAGACAGAGAAAGAAAAGAGTAGAGAGGGAAAAAAAGGCAAGGAAAAGTTTGAAAATGAAGCCAAATGATTTTAAAAAAAGAGAAGAAAAACAAAATGATGAGGTTGTAGAAATGAAGACAAATAAATTTCGTCTGTAGCTCCCTTGTGGATGTTTGTGTGGAAAGATGGAGGGCGGGTACGTGCGTGCCCACGTGCACACAAACATGCATTTGGGTGCTCTGAGATCTTCCACACACCCATCATGCACCTCACCATAATCAGTCTCTAACTGCCCCGCCCACTTGATCATTTACCCTTTATCACCATCACCAACTAATTAAAAGCCAAATCTGAACCTCGCCCACTAGCAACCAATCACAAGCGGAGGTAAGACTACTGATCGGGTCCTGGTCTACTGATTAGCAGGCAGGTTCCTACGGGTTCTTCTTTTTCTCACCTGCTCCCCTCATCCCGACCCTCTCCCTCATACGGACTCCTCGGGAAAAAATCAGCACAAGTTTAGTTTTTTTTCAGAGCCTAGGGTAACATTTGGGCACAAAAAAAACATCTGGACAGGAGTCGCCTGGCTCACAGAGCAGACGATCATCCAATCCCACCCTTCACACTCATAGTTAATCCCACAGAAGGGGCTGCGATGGTGCTCAATGGTTTAAAAAAAAATTGTTTCACAGTAACCTTAAAGTTCCACTAGAGGGCACTAATTACACCTTTACGGCAAATATTTAAAAAAAATTAACTGGAACAAATTAATGTCTAAATAACATGTTTTGTTTTTTTTTAATTAAAATGCTTGAATTAAAAAGGCAGATTAAATTTAAAAGACAAAAGAGATTGTTAAACAAAACACATGTAATAAATGCTAACTTGATTTTGCACAATTTGATATTTCGTTAATATTATGCAGCCCTAAACACAATTTTTATTTTCCTAAACTGGTCAATGATTTAGCCTCTAATGGAAAATTATTGTTTTAGAATAATTATAATCCAAATTTTAAATTCAAAGACGAAAAATGAACACTTTCTAAGATCAGCGAAGAATTTAATCTGAAGTGGGATGATGGAAGCAATACTTATGATTAGTGAAGGATGGGATGAAGACGAACATCCGGCATTGTGAGGGCGAGTCCATCAGCAGGAGGAGGTTAGGAGCATCACTGATCCCAACAAGGTACTAAAACCATCTGGGTTAGTTGCACTGAGGCTTGAATCCACACATAACCACACCCTGAGGACACCTTAACTGTTAATCTAACACACAGACACTCTTTCTCACACGTGTAGACAAAGACAGAGATGCAGCGAACAGACAAACACGACGACGAAACAGCAACACACATGCAGATGAGGTGAGAAATAAAAACATTCTTCCTGATCAGTATGAACATGTAAAATACATCCTGGTCAACAAAAAAAAATTAAAATAAACATGGATTAATTGCACATATACTGATGAAAATGTTAAAACCCTTAGATTGTCAGACACAGATTTATCATCAGAAACGAACCCTGATTTGTTATTTTTTGTTAGATGTTGTTGTAATTCCATTTCCCCACCAGCAGGTGGAGCAGTGATCCACACCAAGCAGGATAATTGCTTTACTTGCTGGTTTAAAAAGCAACAAAACACAGATTATGTGTTTAGATCTTCTCCGAATGTTCATTCATTCATATTCTGAGCTGCTTATTCCCTGACGAAGACGTGGGTAAACACACACACATACACACATTCCTAGGGGCAATTTTGTAGGAGCCAATTAACCTAACCTTGAGGGCGGGAGGAAACTGGGGTACCTGGAGAAAACCCACACATACACGGGGAGAACATACAAACTCCACACAGAAAGGCCAGTGTTCCAACCCTCGTCCCCACCCGGGATTTGAACCCCGACCTTTTAGCTGTGAGGCCACTGTGCTACCCACTGTGTCCTCTTCTCCAAATGAGTGAAATAAAATATTGGGGTAAAAGAGGAGTATGTTTTTGTAAAGATGAGTGTGATTTCCAGCCAGAGAGGGGCCAAAGCCATCCAGGTCTGTCGCTGCTGTTAGAGAGGCGGAGAAAGGACAGAGGGATGGATGGAAAGAAAGGTGATAAATATGGCAGCTCCG
Source organism: Neostethus bicornis (assembly GCA_902685375.1). NCBI lineage: Eukaryota > Metazoa > Chordata > Actinopteri > Atheriniformes > Phallostethidae > Neostethus > Neostethus bicornis. The sequence continues at coordinate 5,111,147 of LR738558.1, read as the reverse complement.
CCCGATGCTAGGACCTCTCCTCTTCTCTGTTTCCATCCACACAACCCCGAACTCAGATCGAAAACTGATGGGTGGTGTTAGCTTATAGATGACTGTTACAGATGAAAAAAACTCAAACTTCTGTTTTACAATTTACTTTTTTTTTTCTCAAACTCTGCAGCTGATTTAACCCAGACCTGAGTTTAAAGTGACGATGTTTTGGATGATTTATTAGACATTAGCAGATGATTTTTTTAAAAAACTCATTCTGGACCGTGGAAAACAGGGATGAGGTAAGGATGATGGCGGGTGAGAAGGAGGGAGGTGTTATTGTGCTGCACCATGATGAAGTGGGTGAGTCGGGTGAGAAGATGGCTGGAGTGAAAGTTAGTGGAAATAAAACAAAACAAAAAAAAACACGGCACTCGAAATCAAATGAAATAAATGAAGAGAAGGTGGGATCGCCAAACCACAGGGGGAAAAAAAGAAGGTAGAAGAGGCTCAAGGCACAAAAAGAAAATCTTAAAAAGCTGCACAAAACACCAAAAAAAAAGGGAAAAATATATATAATATATATATAAAAAAGAGAATAAACGTGGATGTGTGTCAAGGGGTTAAGTTTTAACGTTTTGTAAGTTGCCTACCTTCTTGGAAACCTGAACGAGAGATTTCTACAAAAACAAAAAAAAGAGGGATAAAGAAAGAGAAAAAAAACATGTATGTGTAAACGTTAAGATTCCTGTAGGAAAAAAAAAAGAACAAACTGCCTTCAGGCCTGAAAAACTGTAAAGAACTCGAGGCAAAAAAAAAAAAAAAAAAAAAAGAGGGAAAAATAGTTTCTAAATGTTGGAACTGAAGCTAAAATAGAAAAGAAAAAACACACAATCAGTGGAGTTTAGTGTTTTTAAATATGGATTATTAGTAAAAATATGTCACATTAAACAGATTCAAACAGAAAATCCTAAAATCAAGATGCAGACAAATAAAAACTTCACTGAAACACACGAGTTGCAGAAAAAAACCCTCACAATTTAAGCAACAACTTTAAATTCAGAAACATCTCACACACATACACACACCAGCTCATGTGGTTTCCTGGTGGTCTAAGTTACGTTAGCGTGCTGTGTGTGTGTGTGTGTTTTAAGGTGTCTCTACAAGCTGTATTTATAGTTAAGAGGAAAGTGATATCTCTGTTGTAACCATGGATACTGTCACCACGGAGCTACACTATCTCTGAGTGGGAGGCCCACAGAGTAGCTGGATCTTTGCAGCATGGGCATGCACACACACACACAGACGCGCACACACACATACATGTTTGCAGGCACACGAAAATACACAAACTCACTTTTGCACAAACATATACAGTACAGAAACAAACACACACAGATATGCACACGCCGCACACACAGAGAGACAGAAACTGACACACAGACAAGTGCACAAACACACAGACATACAAAGACAAAAACACACACAGACAAAACATACCCGCATAAAGGAACACACCCACTCATGAAAGCCGGAGAACGCCGATCGGGCGTTGACCTCTTAACCATAACCATTCAGTGAGGCTAATGCTAAGCTAAGTATGAAACTAAGCTTTAACTTATTCTCTAATAACAAAATGAAGTGTTTCTGCTTTAAGAAGAATTAAATCCTTCACACACTCTTAAAAAAAACAGATGATTGATTTTAACTTTATCTTTCTTCAAAGTGGCGATACGCACCTCCACCTGGTGCGTAGATACAGCCAAATGGATTATTTGATCTACGTTCCTACCCTCATCTATGAAAAAAATGAGAACACGGATACAAGCGGCTGAAATGAGATTCTACCACAGCTCTACCACCCGGGAGGAACTCGCTGATCCTTCAGGTCGAGAGAAGCCAGATGGGGTGGTTCAGGCATCTGGTCAGAATGCTTTCCGAACGCCTCGCTGGTGAGGTGTTTCAGGCACGTCCCATCGGGAGGAAACCCAGAGGCAGGCCACAGATTCTCTGGAGACACTCTCTCTCACAGCTGGACAGGAAACACCTTCCAGGTGAGGATGTCGCCATGGGTGAGAGAAGCCTGGGTTTCAGGCTGACTGGTGCAAAATGTTTTTTCCATCCTCATGTCTACAAACTTTCTATCAAATTCCTCCATAAATAAACAGCTGAACTCTTTTTGAGCTTATTTTAAAAAGCCAAATTTTGATTGTATTCGTTGATTTCAGGATTATTATTTCTTCTCTTTAATCAATTTGTAGCGACTCACCAACTGGTTTTTAGAGTTTTTGATCATTTTCAATGACACTGAGTTTCAAAAGGTATTTTTTTTCATATAAAATCTTCCACTTTTAGGAAATGCTTTATCTAAATAAACCATTTAAACTTATTTTTCTCGTAGCCCCGCCTTAGATGAGCTTAATTACTACAACCTGTGCTGAAAGAAAAAAAAAAGGAACCACAAGTGAAACGACTCCCTGGTTACCATGGCTATAAACTAAATTACAGGCTACAGCCGGCTGGTCTTTTTTTTCTTCTTCTTCTCAGTAGACACAGATCAGCGCTGGTTTGCTGATGAGAGCAAAAAACCTTCACAGAAACCATCAGAAAAAACACTGATGACATGAACGTGCCGTACGATGTGTGTAAAGGAAATGGGCACATAAAATGAGCAGAAACACACAGCTAGTCATTTTCTGGTTTGAGCTGAAACCTCAAAATAGTTCTAACTAAGAAAAAGAAAAAAGGAGAAGAAAATTGTTCTAAAGCTGTCTTGCATATTTTCTTTTTAGTTTCAAATGTTTTGTGTTTTACTCACTTGCGTACAAACTTGGACGTGAACTTGCTGAAGATGCCGGTGGCTCCGTGCGTCCGGCGAACCTGGCTGTTGCCGTGCGACAGCGACGGGGAAGCAGGACCTCCAGGGTAGGCGGAGACCTGCTGGTCTCGGGCACCCCGCTGCTGGCCTGCGTGGAAGGTGCTGCGGATCCCCACCCCGCGGGAAAAGTTGGTTCGGTCCGTGGAGGGAGCGGAGCTGATGTTGTGGGCAGACGGGGAGGCACCGGGCGCTCGCTGCGACACCGTACTGCAAAGGAGGTGGAAAAAGGAAGAAAACGCACAAGAGGGAGAGTGATGAAAAGGTGGCAAAGAGGAGGTGAAAAGTAAGATCAAAGTTTTTAAAAAGAAATGAGGAAAAGTAGGAGGTGAAAAGAATGAGTGACGGTAAAAAAAAAAAAAAAAAGTTAGAGGAAGATTAATCTTTCTGACAAGTCATTTCATCCAAATATCTGTTGGATGTTCTGATGTAATCCTTTCAGTCTGTCAAGTCAGGTCAGGAACATGAAAGTAAACACAAACACTTAATCTGCTTTGTGATGCTCTCACACACACACCCCGAGTTGCATTTGCATCTTTTACAACAGCAGCTGGACCGAACAGGACGGACTAAACACACAAAGCAAAGCATGGACGGACAAACACAGAAAACAGAATATTTTATTCATCACATTATCTATAAACCCATCACAGAGAACAAGTTATCTCTACAAAATACTTAAACCAGCTGGTTCACTCAACATGCACCAGCTTGTTAAATTTTTAAATAAAAAGAAAAAAAAGAGGTCTCTTATGAAACTAGAATTATCACAGTATCGGTGTCGGTATCAATTACATCAGAGTTTCCCAGTTGCTCAGGGAAACGGAATTTTCACTTTGTCACCATTTGCCTGAAACTAAAGCTTCTAGAGACGTTATGTAATGAGACTGCAACAAGAAACCAAACAGTCCATTTAATCCCGGAAGATTAAAATGAAGGAGGTTTTCTTTTTTTTTTTTTTCCAAAGAAGCCTTTCAGGACAACTAGTGGAAAAAATTCCTCAAGTAGTCAAAAATCTGACACGAATATAATCAAGACGCTTGAAGGATAAGTTATGACAAAACAATGGATGCAAGGACGGAGAATCTGGAGCAGGAAGAATTGTCGTTATGGAGATGACTTCGAGAGGGGGGGTTTCAAGCAAAATCCTCCTTTTTGAAAATTACTTCCACAAAAAGAGATTTTCTTTTTCATTCATTTCAAGATTCAAGAAGCTTTAGTGTCATTGTAAAAAAAAAACAAAAACAGTGACATTTTGTTTGAGTAATTTGCAAGCCTTGGAGACCAGAATTCAAATAGGATTTGAATACCTGGTTGTGCTTGCAGACAAATTTTTGTTCTCTGCCCTGCCCACATTGAAGCAGGAGGCGTATTAGTCCACGTGGTCTGCTTATGCTTGGTCCCTCACATCAACAGCGACTGCCTTTTTTTATTTTTTCATCTAAATGTAACTAATAAATTGTTGCACCAGCTTTGGTGACTTTATCAATTTTACACTGTATTTGCAGACTCAAAATTAATGATGCATCATGTACACAAGGGGTCGGATTAAGTTTTTTCTGGCAAATCCTGCACGACAAAGCTAACAAAACAATATTTAGTTGTTTATTCTATAAGATAAGGATTAATTACAACGTGTGTTTAATGTGACTGCCTTCATCTTTCATGTTAAAGGTGGCTCTTCATAAGACAGCTACAAGAAAATATATTCACACCTAACATTGCACATGTGCAGGGGAAATATATATGTGTACAACTTATGTACTAATTAACTAAATGAAACAATTCATAAGCCTTGAAGCTTTTTTGCAATGAGTGAAAAGAACCAGCAGTGGCATGTACTGTAAAACTAGCTCTGGAGGCGCCACAATTTTACATGCTTCTTGAATCTTGATAGTTTCTCTATTTAAGACCAGGCTTAAACATAAAAATAAGTATCACCAGGTCACCTAAAAGCAGCGAAATAGGATTAGAATCTGGAGAAAATTTAGTGCACTGAGATGAAATCATTTCGATCAGTAAAATACATGTAGCATATCATTCAATACTTCAAATTAATATCATCTTTAATCTTTCAGTAACCGAGTTTTGAATCCTGTTCTATAAAGTAAAATGATATGGGGTGGGGTTTGGGCATCTGGTGAGGATGGCCCCTGAGCACGTCCCACCGAGAGGAGACAAAGAGGCAGACCCCAGACCTGCTGGAGAGACTATGTCTCATAGCTGGCTGGGGAACGATTTGGGATCTTTCCAGGGGAGCTGGAGGATGCAGCTCGTCTGAAGATGTTGCTCCGGGACCTGTTCCAGATAAGCGGAAGACGACAGAACGGAAGGGGAGTTTCTTTTTTGTTTCTCTACTAAACGGAACAAACCTAACTATTTGATTGTATTTTTGAGTTTGACAAAAGAGTTCACGCTTTTGTTTTGTTGTGCTGGACAGCTATAACTGAATCACCAAAGATGGACGTTACAACACGATAAAACCCACTGCTACTCTGACACTCAATACCTGGAACCCTGCTTATGAGTGATAATGAGAAAAAAACAACATGGTAGAAGTTTTTCAGAGGGCTGTTTGGGGACGGCTGGATTAATAAAAAAAGTATGAATGAGAGTAGAGGGTACAAGATTATTTACTCAGAAAAACGCCTGCTCATCGCTAAGGGTTAAAAGCTAGGTTTTGGAGAGGTACCTTCTGTCCAGCGTTCCCAACCAGGTTCTGAACAGCCCAAGCTCACTGCTGAACGATGCATGCAACAGAACAAGACTTCAACATAGAACAGACAAAAGCACAAACAGCCAGAGGGCCACCTTGACATTATCTCTGCTGGATTTTAGATTGACATTTATAGTTTTTCACATATTTTTTTAGGAGAAGCAGGGGGTCTGTGTGCAAGCTGTGCATGACTTCATCTCCAAAAAGCACTCAGGACCTCCGAGACTTTGTACATAGAATATCAAAGTAGCCCTTTAAACAGACGAGCACAAAAGCAAAAAAAGACCAGACAAAGTATAAAATATACAAATAATTCACAGATATCTTACAACACAGTCACGTCAGGATTCAACTGGATTTGTCAAAGTAGAGTTGAAGTTTAGTGGAGAAAAAAAAGGGGGGTCTTGAGTTTTTGTGCAAAATTCAGCTGTTAAAATTAAAACCAGTATGGGGTACTTTCATAACAAAAAATAAATTAGCAGGATATTGGCTGATGTAAAAAATCACACACAACACCAGAAAAACAAAAGGAGGGCCTGCAGATTGCATCACTTACCCGGACAGCCCACCCAACATAGACATGTCCTCAAATGGGTTCTTTTTTATGTTCCTGCTCAAAAACCCCAAACTCAAATAAGCCCCTCTTACAAGTGTACCCACACTTTGTCAACAGGCGAGCTACTTTAAAAATCTACTACACTGAAATGATCTAAAACATTGATCATTTTCAAAATCACAGATAAACATAAACTTAAAGGTGCCAAAACCCTTACTTTACTAGAAATGTTCATCAATAATAATAATAACTGTACTTTATAGGGAACATTTCTGCAGTAGGCAGCCATGACAGAGCCAATGCTGGGAGAAACTAAGAGGTAGGTGTCTGCTCCAGGGATACTTGGGCATGGGCCCAGAGGGAATCGAACCGGGAACTCTTCGGTTCTAAGATCCATTCTACCACTGAGCTATGCCTCATTTTTAAAACTGTAAACTCTGAAAATAAGACAATTTTTTCTGATGCCATCTTAATTTGTATAAAAATTAACTACTTTTTTATGTAACTGGAAAACTAAGTTATATTGCTATTCTTTTGAAAAAGTCAGTTACATGCTCTAAATTTGAAATAATCAAAAGAAAACCTGTTAGTTTTTGAGCAAACTGTATATTCATTACATGTTGATGGTTGAATACCAAGAAGCATTAACCTATAGCTCTTTTAATGCCTTAAAAATTGGTCAGTGATCGTTTTAATCCATAGAACATCTCTGCATGTTTCTGTGTTCATTCTTATAAAAAACCCACAGAGGAGAAAAATATACTGTTTGGTCACTAAGACTTCTTCTCCTTTTGGCATTTCCCTTCAGGGGTTGTCACAGCAAGTCGGTTTCTTCCATCTAACCCTGTCTCCTGCATCCTCTTTGGTCACACCAACTATCTTCATGTCGTCCTTCACTGTATCCGTGAAACTCCTCTTTGGTCTTCCTCTAGGCCTCTTTCCTGGTGGTTCCAAACCCAGCATCCTTCTTCCGATATACTCTCTCTCTACTCTGCACATGTCCAAACCATCTCAGTCTGTCCTCTTTGACTTTATCTCCAAAACCTTTAACATGTGCTGTCCCTCTGATCCCGTCCATTCTGGTCACTCCCAGAGAGATCCTTAGCATCTTCATCTCTGCTACCTCCATGTCTGTTTCCTGTCTTTTACCCAGTGCCACTGTCTCTAGACCAAACAGCAAGGCCGCTCTCACCACGGTTTTGTACACTTTCCCTTTCATTTTAGCTAAAACTCTTCTGTCGCACATCACACCTGATACTTTTCTCCACCCGTTCCACCATGCCTGAACATGCTTCTTCACCTCTTTTCCACACAGCCTACAATTAAACAAGTCAATGGGCGTTCTTTCAATGACAAAATTCCAAACAAAGGATAAAGAATGTGCTGAAGTCACCTTTTTCTCCCAGTTAATTATAGCAGACGAATGATCAGGATTGTGGCCTTAATAATAAACTAATTTTCCCAACTAAATACATTTTTAACACAACTTTTATTCTGCTAAGAAATACAGGCTTTTGTTTGCATTCGATTTGTTTGTTAAATCTAAACAGACAATGTGTAAATGTGACTGATCGGTCAGAGATAAACTGTCAGCAACTGGTTCACAGAAGAACTCGATGACTGTTGCTAAGTAACTGATAAATGATTACAAGTTTTAGTCGTGTTCTACATCTCGCTGGAGCAGTGTTATTGGTAAAAGGGAAAAAAGAAAAGAAAAAAAACAGGTGTCTTTCACAGATTTTAAGTAAAAACAGATTGAAACTACATCATTAAAAATTGTGTTTACCATTTTGTGTGTGTCTGCACGAGTGTGTGTGGGTGTCTTCTGCTTCTAAAGTTTATTCAGTCATGATCAGAGTAAAGAAGAAAGCATTCAAGAACAAATATATCTATACAACTGTTTGGAATGAATTAAAAGTTGGAAACCTTGCCGATTTTACTGCTTTTACTTTGAGTTTTTATACAAAACTTTAGAAAAACAACAAAAAAACATTTGTTTTAGGAGAAAAATTTACTCCTATGATTTGTTTTAGATAAAAAAAAAAAAAAAAAGCTTCCAAAAGTAGAAAAATTCACCTTTTTAGAGCCAAAACACCAGTTCACATCGTTTTTTAAAAATTCACAAAACTCATTAATAAACCGTACTTTGATGAAGTCGTGTGTTGAGGTGCGAAACACAAAAAGTGAGACTTGCCTGGGCCGTTGTGCATGTAGGTCAGAGGGGCATGGATGGTTGGAGGAGGACATAGACTTGTGGTGGCGGGGACGCGAGGATGAGGAGGAGGACAGGACGGCAGCAGCTGAGGCGGTGGAGGCACGGGAGCCCGGAGTGTTTAGGCTGGGAGGTGGGTGAGAGAGGAGGAATGCCCCGCCCGGTGCACACACATACAAACACACACAAATAAGCAGAACACCCACCAAAAAAAAAAAAAAAAACACACACAGACACACACCGCCGAGCATTCAGCAACCAGAAACACAGCAGGGCGGGGTTTGTGTGACGGTGGGTGGGGGTCAGGGTGGGGTGGGATGGAGTATGGTTAGAGGCAGCACTCATCAAACACCATATAGGGAAGGGGGTGGGGTCGGATGGGGGTGCAAGAGGAAGAAAAGAGGACACCCAGCAAAGAACAGCTGATCTATTCTGACAGTTTTTTTGTGGTTAAAAAAAAGCAAAACTTTTTTTTAATGCTCTCATTTCATGCATCTTTAGAGAAGTCAAAGTGGAACCATTTTTGTTGTTTGAAACTAAACAAAAAGATTTTTAAAGCATGCAAATAAATCAAATAGAATTGCAATAAATCTTAAACAGTCAAATTAATAAAGTTTAATGTTGGTTAGTTGTTACATTTGTTTTTGTATGCTAGATCTTTTTTTTTTTTTTTTTATTAGTTTTGAGCTGCTGGTTAAATTTAAGTGTTTCATATTATTTTTTGATCTCCCACACTCAGGAAAATTTCAAAACTATTTTATAATATTGGGAGGCGGTGGCTCAGTGGTAGAGCGTTTGCCCTCGGGCCGGAAGTTAACCGGAAGTTTGTGGGTTCGATTCCTACTGAGTTCACGTCTATGGTCCTTGGAGAAGTCACCTAACCCCCCGTTTCTCCCACCATTGCCGCCATTGTGGCAGCCTGCCGTGGTGTAATAAACCACACCACCCAAATTTTCCCGATGAGGGATCAATAAAGTACACATTATTATCAATAAATGTTTAAAAATAAACACAAGAGGACATATTTGCTAGAGATATATATAAAAAAAAGTTAAATTAGATTTTTGTTTGGATGTTCACAATTTTTTAGTCTGCATATAAATGTTGTGTATGTTTTGGGCTTTTGAAAAAAAAAAAATAAAGGCTGCAACAAATTCATTTAAAATTTTTGTTATCAAACTCATTTGCATTGAGTTTTTATACTTAATTTTAATCCTAAATAAATACATTAACTAGCAACCCAATGATTACCATGGAAGATTTCACTGTCACACCAAGAATGTTACTCGGTGTTAACAAACTTGAACTTAAGAAACTATTTTCTGAATCTTATCAAGTTCCACACATTACTGCCGACTTGACCTTGTCAACAAGCAGAGAAGTAGCACAGTAAGGGACAGCAGAGAGTGGTACGAAAGAGAAAAAAAAGGAGGAACATTCATCACAGAGATCAACCAAACAACCTCTTCTCACACAGAACAGAAACACACACTCTCTCTCTGTGTCAGGGATTAGGATGGCTAGTGATGGAAAAATGACTGCATTCACTGGACAAACTAGTGTGTGTCAGGCATACGTGATATTTGTGTTTGAACTTGTGCACGTGCCCGGTCTTGGAGAGTGTGGATATTTTTCTTAAAGCCTATTAAAACAAGGCAAGTGTGGAGAGCGCACACAGCTCTGGTAAAGAGTTAATATTCCATCACAAGTCTTCCTAATCTCCTTAGAACGAGAGAGAAAAAGAGAAGTGAGAGAAAAGATTGATTTAAAGAGGAGAAGATGAAAAGAAAGGAGGTGTTAGTGAACGAGAGCTCAGACGTAGATTAAAGAACACCAAATTAAGACAATTAGAAAAGGATGAAAAGGATGAAAGGAGGGGGGGTTGGGTAGGGTGTAACAAGTATAAAAGCCCAAACTTCAAAGCATTAATGATGATCACAAAAAAAAATTTTTTAAAATAAAAGCATAAACCAACCACTATGTTAGTGGAGCCCGTTCCAGACCCACAGAACTGAAAAAGCAATGATTTCTCACATGACCTCCTGGTCCTCATGTAGTGCTTAGTAAGAGAATCAATATATCCGAAAGAATCAGTTGATTTTTTTTTTTGTTCTGCTATAACTAATGCACTATGAGGAGGAGGAGGGGCGGTCATCTGAGAACGATGAACAAACAGGTAATAAAAAGCCGTATGAACCATGAACGGTGCGTCAGTGGAAATGCTTTGGCTTGATGTTTATTGCATTGGAAGAAGCACACAAAGCGAATGGCTGGTTAAGCATGAGGGGATGTTTGGGCGTATGTGATGGTTGTGGCTGGGGGGGTTGGTTAACCTCGGAGGGGGGAACGCTAGGTTTCATCTTTCAGCTGAAAATATTACGGAGCGGATTTGAAAGCATATCAGCTTTTTTCTGTGTAATATGGCTGAAGATGAATAAGTTAGAGGGGTCTCATACTCAGTCTTCCAAGGGACTGCTTAAGGTAGGGTCTGGCTCATAATTATATAAAAAAAAATATGTTGGCAAAAAATAAAACAAAAACTTAGATAAAAATATACTTTTTAAATAAAATGAGCCATTTTTAAGAAAAGATTGGAGAACAGGAATCTCATCAGATGCTTAAGATGTTGTTACATCGACAGTGTCCTGTCGAAATCTGCGACCGGTCGCTTCTGCGCATGCCTGTGACGCATCCAAACTCTGCCCACATGACGCAATCCCTGTCGAACTGAGCTTGTGTTTAGGATGGGATATGGTTAAGGCATAAATAAGGGCAGTGATTAAGGTTAGCGTAATCACAGGTTTAGGCCTAGATAATAAATTATGTGTCTGTGAAATGAAGAAGATCACATACAACAGAGTGGGGCGGAGTTTGATTGCATCATGGTAGTTTGGTTAAGTCGTGGTCATGCGCAGAAGCAACCGGTCGTAGATCCCGACAGAACACGGGAAATAAAAACCTTCAAACAAATTTTTCCTTTGCTGTTTTATCAACTTTTGGTTTTCAAAAATAAGATAACTACGTATTTGGACAGACCCTTTAGAATATTTTTTTCCAGTCCTGCTTTGATCGCCGCAATTAGCAACACGTTTGAGACCCCTGAAAAGTGGGAGGATAAACTGCTTCATTAAAGGGTGAAAAATAAGGGGGAGTTGAGGATCGTGGGGGGTGTCAGGTCAAACTGCAGATGGAGGTTTTATTTTAGTCAATAGAAAAACTATCTAGGAAATCTTTTTAAAATAATTAAAAGGTCTAGATTAAGTCTGACTGGCGAGCGTCCATGTGACAATCACATGTAATCTCTAATCTACTGGAGGGTTTTGGCTTCGATTCCCAGCAGAGGCTGATTTTATATTCGTGGAGGGTTCATCCCACTTTCGAATCGGGCTGCGGGCCTTGGTGAGCCAGCTGGCACGGCTCTGTGGAGAACCGGCCAAACTCCACGAGTCTGTCACACAGACAGCTGTGGGACGATTTCATTCACAAATAAAGCTGAGTGGAGAGAAAGTGTGCTTCACTTCTAGTGACGAGGTAGTAGATGGCTGTGTCGTGATGAGATGTGTTCATTGTGTCCCCCCGGTTGTTATTATTAAAAATTTTAACCGTGTGTGTGTTCATGTACCTGTCCTTGCCGTTCTGAACGCCCTGGCTGAGTGTGGATCTCTCAGTCAGCGGGGAGTTCCGACTGCGACTGGTACCAGTGGACAGGATGCTGTTCTGTAAAGAGAAAGCAAGAAACAACGTTGGAAAAACAGAAAATAAAAAAACAGCACAGAATAAACAATGGAGAGATAGCACCAAATATTAATTTGTTGTTCTTGCAGACCGCTAACATTATTTTCAGTAAACATGTCTCCATGTCACACGACAATGAAAACGTCTCTTTCCCTTAAAGAGACGTCCACTTAATAATTAAACTTTTTCTAGGAGCTGTAATGGTTTATGCCAGACAGAGAAGGTCACCTTCAGGATTTAACTGAGTGAAGGAGATAAGAACCTTGTTGTTTTAGTTAAAATAGAGTCCTAAATGTGTCATGAAAGCAAATTGGTGGAAATAATTCATGTTTCACCTCTGTATAAGATGATCATGAACAAAACGAACCCACCAAACACTTTGTTCTCATTGTCTGAATCTCCATTTTGTTGGTTAAAACAACAAACACACTCTTCCTCACATGGATTAAAACAGACAGAGATGAAACTAATGCCAGCAGAGACGATAACCGCTAGATGAAGAAAAAAAGACAAGTATTTTTTACAGCTGCTACGAACAGATCACAGCTTTAAAATGTTTTTTCACTCATTGTGAAGTGCTTTGATATTTTTGCAGTTTATCCAGAGATCGGTCACTTAATAATTAGTGAACACTAGGATGCGCTCATCAAAGATTAAAAATTTCTAGTAAATGTTAATTGGTTTTATCTAAACACCTAAAAAAAAATTTTGGATCAGTCGTTTTATTCAATACTTTATGAAAACAGAGAAAATCTAAATATTGAACGGTTTAATTTTAGAGGAAACTTTAGCACTTTGGTGGATATCATTTTCATTTAGTTTAAATATTAACAACAACTTTTTGGTCTTTGGACCTCTGCATACAATAAAGTATGGCTGATATCAGCATACAGTGAAAACAATGAATGACTAAGCTTTAGTCGGGCTTAACGGTACATAAATAAAGGCGTTTACCCATAAAACAAGAAGCCGGCATCTCTTTTTTTCTCTTGTTTTCATTTCACACACACTGGATTAAACTCTGTTTTCTAATTCTCTTGATTCAGATGTACATGACAGGAACATGTGAAGGTGGAAAAGGAACTAGACTGAAAATTGGTCTTTTTAATTGTGGGGGTCATTTGTTTTGCAGAGGTCGGTGAAGAAAGGGGGACAAATCACAAGAAAATAGATACGTCTATAATGGCTTTCAGGCTTGTCGTGTCTAAAAAAAAAAAATATCCAAAAACAATAACCTTACGTTTTAATAACCTTACGTTTAAGAGTAAATGATTTTAATGAGAAGGTAAGGTGTGTGTGTGTGTGATCAGGTAATAGTATGTATGGACAGTTGGAGATCAAAGATTGACGATGTGGTTCTTTTGTTTTGTCTTCTGAACTATCACGGTTTCAGGGGGTACTAGACCCTATCCAGGCTTATTTGAGGTAAGATTCAGGGTACACCCCTAACAGGTCTTGCTGGACCAAATAAGATCAAATATCTTTGATTAATATAAAAAATAAATGATTGTGGAAAACACACATTACTACCCATGTAATGTCTAAAATGATTGTTTTGATCATTAGTTATTCTACATAAAGTCAAGTGTATACTTTGTTTTGTTCTTTCATGATGTGTAGAGATCTGGGTGGCACAGTATTTTATTCTTCAAGATAAAAGGGCATAAGATTTGTGAATTTCTGTCCACTTTACCACACATGCCACAATTTTATATGTCTAAAACATAGCGATCACGTCCCAAATTAATAATGGTATTTGTGATTTACGTATGAGGTAAAGATACGAATCCCCCAGGTCTGGGACCAATAAAGTACTTCTATTAGATCTTTTTTTTTTTTTTTTTTAATAATTGTTAGAAAAATTGTAAGGGGGGAAAGTCTTTCCGATCAAGGGATTAACATGTGGAACACAACACCAAATGATGTGAAAGTCCAAATTCTGTATTTCAATAATAAAAAAAAAAATGGTTAACTCTTTATACGACATAGCGCCCAAACGCGGTCCCATTCATAATTGGGCAAAACGTCCAAAAGCGTCCGTGTCAACTAATGTTAGAAAACGAGATCATTTGAGAAGTGAACTACTTTTGGGAAGATGGTTACTTCCAGCTTCCTGTTAGTTTGAAAGCGTGTACGCCTGTTCACAGTAAGAAAGGTGAAAAACATGCACCTGCTAAAGGGTTAAATCCAAACATATAAAAAATACAGTTCTAATTAAGATATATTTTGTTGAACTATAATATCTTTGACAATTACTTTGTTTTAAAAATTTAAGGTAGACGTGACGTGTTTTAATTTTGACAGAAACAGATGGATTATTTGAAATCAAGATCAAGAAATCAAAATGGACAGCTTTCAGTTAGTGTGTGTGAGATCAAGTGAAGAATTTAGAGGATTTACCTTTAGTGTCTTGAATTTTATCAGTCAGTCATCTTCTTATCCGTCTATCCCTTTCGGGTTTTGTATTTTTATTATTACTATTTTAAAGTTCCTTGTGTTATTTATGTATGAAAAGTGCTCTTTAAATAAAATGGAGCATTGTGGGACATATCTTACAGTGGAGGGAGTGGCACTCTTCTTCCGGTCAGAAGACACCAGAGGGCTGGCTGGCACCTTGGTAGTGGAGCTGCCTGATGAGGGTTTTCTCCCAGAATCCTCCACTGCAGACCGGTTATCAGCTTGACCTCTCTTTGAGTGGGAGGAACCTTGAGTGGGAGAACATTGTGCATCAAACTGATTGAATGGACTTTTTTTTATCTATTCATAGCCTTTGGCCGATTTACCGATTTAACATTTAATTTGCAAAAAAAAAAAAAAAAAACTTTAAATCTGATCCCGTTTTCATCTGCTTTTCATTCTCATACAGTCAGTAACTCTCACTAATCACACACAGCAGCTTTGTCTCTCCACTCACCCTGCTCTGTGGTCCTCCGGCTCTGAGGCTTCTGGTTGGACGACGCAGCACGCTGTACCTTGGTGACACAAAGCAGAAGTAAATCATTGCATTATTTGTTACATATCTATGGAAAATAAACCTGAATCTGAATTATGCGTTTACTGGGGGACCTGTTTTCTATTTTTTAGCTGTTGATCTGTTCAAAAACTGACAGAAAACCACCTAAATTTAGAGGCTGAGACAGCTGGTGTTTACATGAAGTTAGATCTATGATTGCAAAATTCGAAAAGACCCATTAGTTTTACTCACAAAGAAAACCTCCCATTTTATTAGTAGAAAACACAAGTTCTCATTAAACTTTTTGAGATAGAGAGGGAGCATTTATATTGCTTACATCACTTCCTGGACGCATCTTAATGCCACTTTCATCCAGCTAAGATTAAAAAAAAAAAAAAAAAGTCAGGTACAACTACATACATCCCATTTAATTATTTTTTATGCAAAAATATGAATGACAAGGAGGATATTTTTAAGTATTGTGAGTGAATGAGATAAAAACCACATACCTCAGAGTTCCTATAGTCCAGGAGGAGATATGTAGCCATCACATCGTTGTACTTCTGGTTCACCAATGAGTCCTGGATCTGCTCTTGACCAAATCCCATCTGCAGCATTATGTCTGTAGATGGAATAAAAACAAAAGTAAATCATAGAAACTACATTTTTTGATACGCTGGCTAGTCGCACTGAACCCTCATTTATTAAAGCGAGCAAAGTTTGAGTGTGTATGTGTGGTACTACGCATTCAAATCAACACGTTCACACAAACTGACCACAATTGACGTGAAGATATTAGTTATATTTACCACCAAAAAGTGATTACACCATCTTTACTGTTAAAAAAATAACTAGGTTTAGCTTTAAATGACATGTTAAGATAAGATCGACTATTTAATCCCTAGAGTGAAATTTATTAGTTGCAGTACTTCAAATAGAAAATGTCCTGCACCCAAAAAAAACCCCATCAAGATAAATATTGAAATGAATAAAATATTTATTTATGCCTGCCTCTGTTGCTCAATATTTATCCTTTTACACCAAACATCGGGTTTTTCTGACCATGGTTCGTCTCTCTATCAGTACTTGCAGGAAATAATCCATTAAAAACACATCTGTGACATTTTTAAATGCATTGGCATTTTTATGCAAAACAGACAAATCAACAAGTGTTTGCAGAACGATCACAACATCAACGTTCTCACAAAAAGTAATTTGAAAATAAGAATGCAACTGAACATGGGTCTGATTTAAAGTAGGTGTGTTCATCGTAACTCTGCCTGTTCTCTGCAGTCACATCTATCACAATCCTGCCTTGTGTACACCCATCTCCAGGAACGCCACGTGCACTCTGGCGTATTTTATGTGTACACTTTCACTTTACACCATTCTTTGTCCAACTTTGATAAACAAGGGTCATTGTGAGAATTGATCTTTTTGAAGGAGGTATGAAAAAACACTTTATATCATTATTTTTTTAAAATATTTTTGAGCATTTTATGTGTACCTGTTCTCCTGGGGTCCTTATAATCTGGTTGAGGTTCAATGTAAGGTTTAAGCTCGTCCTCTTCATGGCCCACATTCATCCACCGGTCCCTCATTATCTGCTGCTTAGAGTAAGTCAGAGACACATACATACACGAGGGGTGGGGGAGCAAAAGTTAGAAAAAAAAGTGTAAAAGATGAAAAACAGAAAAATCTCGTACTTTGTTGGGGTTTTTTTTTACCCTCTTGTACCATCAAAAGTGTGAATTTACCCAACTGCTGCTGTGCTGAGTTTGAAAAGTTAAGAATGAACTCTACTGTTGGGCTCAATATAAGAACCTTCCATCAGGTGAAACCGAGTGCAGATTAAACAAAGTGGTATTGATTCATCAGATGCTTGACACTAGATGGGTTCTTTATGTTTGATACGAGCTGAATCAGGAAAGGTGCAAACTGCTAACCTAAACTTCAGCTTTCTTATTCACGGGTGGATATAACATGAGTTCATTTTCTAGCTTTGTGCATATTGTCTTATTAAGAAAAAAACACCAGGTTTTATTTTGAGAAAGAAAATAACCTCAAACTCACATGTCCTTACAAGAGCTTTAAAAAGCATTTTACACCTCAGCAACAAAGTCACATTCAGCTGGTGAAACAAGTCTCAGTGTACGGTCCCATATATTTTCCTTTCATGAGTAAATTGATTTTTTATGTATCAGCAAAGTGCTCTCAGGATTCCCACAGGACAAGTAACAAGACAGTAACAATGATTGACTCACACAAACGAGTGAGTATGACTCCTTCAGCCAATAAGATGACTTATTCATTAAAGTATCCTGTCAAATAATGTGATTGAATTGTGTACCTCGAGGCTGCCTCTTTTGGAAGGGTTCAAGATCAGAAACTTTTTCAGCAAGTTCTCACAGTCGGTGGACATGTAGAAAGGAATTCTGTATTTACCACGCAGCACTCGTTCTCTCAGCTCCTACAGATTAAAAAAAAAAAACAACACATAATTAATGCACTATTTCTGTAATCAAAAAAACACATTACTCAGCCTGTTTGGATTAAATGGATTAGAAGGCTGACCTGTAAATGTGGTGGTGGTGGTTTTTACATACAAATAAAGAATAAAACAAGTGACTCATTCATTCATAGAAACAGCTGGTTAGCATCAAGAGGTTTTAAATTGAAAGACAAATACAGAGTATGTGTGATAAAAACCATAAAATCCCAGTAATTTTGTGGCATTTTGATTATTAACAGATAATATCTGATTATTCCTGGTTTCATAGAAACACAGAGATAACTTCATCGATGAAGACAGTTCTTGGAACAACAATCAAAGAAAAAAAATTAAAAACGAGATATGATGCAAAATCAACTTTTTTGGAAGGTTTTTACTGTGTTTATTTTACCACATTATTCCCAAAACACACCACAAATGTTTTCTATTTTAATAGAGCCTGTTTGAGAAATGTGTGAGCTCTCCTGTCTAATGTTCACAAACTATTTGAATACCAGGTTGTTCTTGCCATGAATTCTGTTTTCCACCACGCCTACATTCTAGCAGGGTGTGCCTTAGTGCACATATTCTGCTCGCGCTCGGTTCCTCTCCTCCTCAGGGAATGTCATTTTGAAATAAATGCAGCAAAATAAAAATATAAAAAAAAATGTGTGCAAGCTTTGCAAACGCCGTGTCCCGTGCAGACAGGGGCAGGAGTGGGTAGTGAGAGGAGGGAGAAATCACACTGCCGAAATCAGAAGTGACACTGAATCAATGTATCTAAAGGGTTTGTTTTGGGTTTTTTCCTGTAGAAATTGCACTTGTGAGCTATCAAGAGGTTCCATGTTTATTAACTATACCATAAAAATGATTGCCTCACGAAAGCGTAATATCACCTCTTTAATAGAACATCTCGCCAAAAACACTGCAATTTTTGTTTTCCTTTAAAACCCTATTGGAGTTAATTGTGTCGTAAGAATTAATCAAAGCCAAACTGATGAAACCTTCAGTAAAACATTTGCAATAAAAAATAAAACTTGGAAAAGAAAATTGTATCACTAAGATTGTGAGTCATGAAGAAAGCAGAGATGACAGGTGGTGAAAAGGAATGACTGTGCTTGTCCTTAACTTACAGAAAATAAATTACATTTTTAAACTAAAATAAGGAACTATTTGTGCTCTTTAATGGATCATAAAATAAAATATCTATGTTGTAACAAATACTTGGATTTCACACATTTTCTAGAGTTGACTTTCTATTTTTAGTAGGTCAGAAGGAACAGAAACTAGCATGACAAATACTATAACCACCCACACAACACAGGCTTACATAACACACAACTCAAACAGCTTGTTCCCTAACCTTCAGGTTTTGTCCATCGAATGGCAGCGAGCCGCTGACCAGCGTGTAAAGGATCACTCCCAGGCTCCAGACGTCCACCTCCGGTCCGTCGTACTTTTTGCCCTGGAAAAGCTCCGGAGCTGCGTAGGGTGGGGAGCCACAGAAAGTGTCCAGCTTGTTTCCCAGAGTAAACTCATTACTGAAGCCAAAGTCTGCTATCTTTATGTTCATATCTGCATCGAGGAGCAGGTTCTCAGCCTGGGGATGAACACCGTGTGAAGGGAGAAGAAAAGAGTCAGAAAAACTTGAAAGAAAACAGTATTAAAAGTTCTAAATTTCTCAAGCCGTTAAGCAACATAGGTTTTAATCTACAGTAAGTGTGTGAGTATGTTTGGATCATTTTAATGCTGGTGATCCAGCGAACAGGCTGACGGTGTTGCCTAGCAACAGGTGTACTCTTCTTTTCATTTGCTCTGAATGCAGCTTTGGAGTGTCTGAGAGCGAGCACACCGAGTAAAACGCTGACATCTCAAACTTCAGGCTAAAGAAATGAATGAACACTTTTTGTAAAAAAAAAACAGGTCTTACCTACTGAGTGTTGCTCATAATTATTCAGACCTCTGGCAAATTTTAATTCCCAAAAGGATTGGATTTTTTTAGACTGGAAGTGACACAGGCTTCTTTCAGGAGATAATAAGGCATTGCATAAGAGATTGTATTGTGTTAAAAAACACAGCTGTATGATTCATATAAACTTTTAAAAATCTCATTGAGCTTTTTGTTTTCAGGACAGTCCCAAATAAATCAAGTATGATCATTTTTAAGGGGAAAATAAATCCAAAACTTTTTCATACTGTTTTTTTTTTTTTTAACAAACTATTTGTATTGAAAAGCAAAACTCAATCACATCCAGGAAATCTGTGAAAGCAAGGTTTTTCACAGGTGACAAGCAGCAATCACGATAATGTCCACAGGTTTGTTCTCTGGCCAAATAAGAGGATTTACAACACTGCGTAACATAATGAACCAAAATGACCCGGAAGCTTAGCGCATGGAAGCATGTGGTTATACAGATTTTATACAAAATACTGTGAAATGATTAGAAAAACACATCCTAAGAGTTAAAAAAACAAATACTTAGATTTAAAAAAAACCTAAATGAAAAATACAGTTGCATAAGTGTGCATAGATGTGCGTCCAGGTACATAGAGACGAAAAGTGAGAAAGGACTGTTATGTCATTTGTGTCATTTTACACCACGGCAGATGCTTGTGGGGGCGACATTTAATCCCACAAATTTAGATTGTTTGAAAATTAATTTGGGGTGATGGTGAGCTTCCTCTGACATGGAATAAACTGCAATTCAGTAAAGTGTGTGTGTTCTCTCACCTTGAGGTCTCTGTGTACTATACACTTCTGATGGCAATACTGCACTGCTGACACAATCTGGAGTGGAAAAATATGGGAGAGAGAAGATTAAAAAAAAGTCAAACATTGCTTTAAAAGAGAGAGAGAAAATATAATTGAAAAAGTCTAAAAGTTGTGTTATTAAATATAGTTCACATTTAAGAGTGTAGTCAAACATCATAGTTTACATAATTTTATGAGATGTAGTGACGGCAGGACATAAAAGGAGGAAAAGCTAGAGAGGTGAAGGTTTATCCTGGAAAGGAGATGGCTGAAGGTTAGAAGACAGAGTACATATGGATGATTTTGAGTTTTTAGGTTCAACAGTCCAGAGCAACGGAGAGTTTGGAAAACAGGTGAGGAAACATGTGCAGTCGGGCAGCACGTTGTATTGATATTGCAATATCAATGCCTGCGATTATCTAATCCCAAAACATTTTTCCTTTTATTTTTTGCTCAATCTCTCCCAGATTAAGTGTCTTCCTGTCTCACACAGCAACTGTCTATGTGCACTCTGAGCAGCCAATTGATTGATTGCTCAGACCAGTTTGCAGCTAGCCAATCAGGTTGGCTGTAGTAGGGGTTCGAAGGTGGTCCAGGCGACTTATCTTCTACCGGGCTTCTAGTAAACAAAGTTATGAATATTCAAACTGCAAAAGTTTTTAAAAAATTGACAGAAAAGCAGTTTTACAGGAAGGTTAAAAGGCCTGAACAAGATAAATATTATTTTGCTATTTAGATTGAAAATTATATTAATTACAGAAACATATTAAGTAGCACTGGCTCTTGTTTATAAAAAACTTCTTATTTGTGCCTTTATTTAGTATTAAATTGCTAGGATTAGAT
The DNA here is from genome assembly GCA_902685375.1 of Neostethus bicornis. Lineage (NCBI taxonomy): Eukaryota > Metazoa > Chordata > Actinopteri > Atheriniformes > Phallostethidae > Neostethus > Neostethus bicornis. The sequence goes on along the minus strand of LR738558.1, from coordinate 5,090,044 downwards.
CTATATTGCAATATTGTACAAAGAAAAAGCCCAAAGCTGGTTGGAACAGGTGGAAAAAAGTGTCAGGTGTGATAGAGTTTCAACTAAAATTAAATGAAAGGTATACAAAACACCTTCTACAAAAAATATATACAGTGTACACATATTTGTACTGTACATGTATCTAAATAGATTTAGATCTATACAAATGAAAAGTTTCCAGGACACCTGTCTGAATTTGGCACGTGCTTCTTTCTCCTTCATTCTGCCGTGGGCCACCAAGTAATCAAAGACCTCGCCTGAAAGAAAAAGGTAGAGGTGAAGGTTAAAACCTGATTCTTGTTTACTTAAACATTTAATAAAGTGGAAAAGAAGACACAAAACTGCCCTTTGTTCTTGAAAAAAAAAACCCAGTGGGATCACAGGAAGTTTGAATTAAGTTGTTCTACTATATTAGAAATGATAAACCAATAAATAGTATTTTGTTTTTGCTATGCTTTATGGAATATCTACAAATCTCGTTAGTTTGTTCCATTTTAACATGTCAGTGCTTTTCTTTGTCAATCTGACCTGCGAGAGAAGCAAAGATTGCAATTTTACAGGGACACACACTCACCTCCACTAGCATACTCCATTACCAGGTACAAAGTCTTGTCTGTCTCTATCACTTCAAAGAGCTTGACTGCAGGCAAGGAGAGAGCAGGACAAAAAAAAACAGCAGAAAGGAGAAAATGGTAAAAGAAACATGGAGGAAAAGTTGGTTCATAAATCAGGAAAGTAAAACAAACATAGAAGCAAAGCATTTTAATTACATCCGTCCAAAAACTTGTGACAAACCAGTCTTTCAGTTTAACTTACCTATGTTGGGATGATTCAGCATCTTCATGATTCTCACCTCCCGGAAGAGCTGCACAGACAGATCATAAATTATCTACAAAATTGAAACTACATGTACAGTCAACATGTCACTGCAATTAGCCTGCGCGTTATCGGAAAACCTTAAAAAGTCAAGAATCAATATTTGTTTTGGAAGAATTGGCCCCGAAACCACAAAATTTTTAGTTCCTGTTTATGAGGAGGAAAGTCAAATTAAACCAAAATAAACATGGTTAGTGGATGTTAAATGAGTGGAGCCAAGAAACGCCTCATTCAACCAAACATCTGGTCCTATTTAAGATTTCATTTTGAATTATTGTCAATCTTTTTAAGCAATAAAATTATATCAAAAATGCATATGCTGACTTTTTATGAGCCTGCTCATTAAATCAAAGTAAATAAGATTGAATTAAGTTTACCACACTGCAGTCCGAGACCAGTAAAAGTTACGAACAGCACTAAAAGCAACAGTTTTCCAAGTAATCTGTTCTTCAAAGACTTTGAAAGTAGTTGAAACCAGGACAAACCACTTTGTCAAACACAAGCTCTTCATCGCGTTACGAGTGAAACTAATAAAGTAGAAAATCAAATATATTAAACAGAAATTTAACCCAATTACCTAAATACCATTGAATATGTCCTTTAAATTTGAAAAACGCTCCAAACAGGAAGATGTCTCTTTAAGATTTGTATCAATTTCCAAAGCAAATAAATGACTTAATCTACTTTGCTTTCAAATATGTTGTCATATTCAAAGATATAACCTTAACCATCAAGATTTAAGACGGGGATTAACTAAAATAAATTAATAAAATCCTTAAAAATTATTTTAAAAAGACAGTTTGTAGATCAGTGGAAAAGATGTCAAAGTTGGGCCGACATTACTGTTGTTTATTGCTAGGAGGAGGAAAATGACTTAGTTCAGTTTTTTAAAAAAAAGTTTACTGTTAATTTGCTGTACACATGGACATGTATGTGCACGCGTCTTTACATTCCACGCCAGCATGTGACCCCCTATGTGCAAGTGGGATTTGCCGCAGTGCAGTCGCTGTCTTTCAGTCTGGTCGTCCGTATTTGGACAAAAGTGTGTATTCCACGTCTTGAGGGTTTGGTGAGTTCGCTACTATACGTGGTTAAACCGTGCACAAGTAAGTGGACAGACCCCACCCAGCCATGATCAAAGGAAGTAATTGCAGCTTGTTTCCTGTAATTAAAACTCTCTCCGAAAACTGGACCACTTCAGAAAGCGAGAGAGAGGAAGACACATGAAGCAGAAAGAATGACTAGAAAATTGCATCCAAAAAAAAAAAAATCAGGGTAAAATGTTCAGCTGCTATATTTGTGTGCAACACCTACCTTTTGCAAACTGGAGGAGTTGAGCTGAGTCTTATCTATAATCTTTACAGCCACCTGGAAGAGAGACTAGATCTTAGCATTGCTGCTTTCTTTTTTTAAACACAAAAAACATAGCTACAAATACCAACAAAAAAAAACAGCTGGGGTTTTAGATCACTTTCTCATGTTCGTATATTTGCGGGATCACAACTGAAAAATCTTACAGCATGACATCATAGACAGCAGGCGAAACTTGCATAGCAAATCAGAACAGAAAGAAAAACACATAGTGAACTGAATCACAGTTCGTACCCAGGGGAACAATATATAACACTGGAAAGCATGCAAAAAAAATAACACTGAACTGTTGAAGAATGCAAAGATTTACAGAGAGCTTTTACGTGAATTACAATAAAAAAAAAACTATTAAACAAGAATAAAATGAGGAGCTTGAAAACCAAATTTGTCTTTTCCTAAAGGCATTAGACAGAACGAGTGACTTTGTTTTGTTTTTGTCAACAAACTTAAGTTTTTTCATTTGTCTTTCTGGTCGGGCTTGTCAAACTCTTTCATACCCTCTGACTCGCCCTTGTTTTCTTTGTGTATGTGTGAGTGTGCCAGAGAGTCACATGGAGTGTTATCAGGGTGTCAGGCACGGAGCTGTCACACATTGACAGAGCCCGCCCACAACACTCCCTCTCACATGTAAAATGGACAGTTGACTTGGCCGGGCATCAGACAGAGCCCTGCATGGCGATTCTATTAAAGGGACAGAACACCACCTTACATCACATCAGCAGTTCATAGATTGAAGCTTCCCTGTTTGATAGTTATCTAAATCTAACAAAACATCTTCCGTGTCCAAAGCTGATCAAAGTGTGACCAGATTTATTCAGTTGTTGTTGTGGAAGTTTTTCTCCAAATAAAAAAGAAACAACTTTTCTTTTAACTGTATAATCAAATCATTTGGATTGCAATAGCTAGACTCTTAATTTGGTCCAGTGGTGAGCAAACAAAGAAAACGAAGGGTGCACTCACACTAGGCATAGTCGTCATGAAACGTCCCCAAAGTACGATTGCTCCCCTCCCCCTCTTCCTGCCTGGCCTGCACTCACATAGAGTTTTACCATTCATGCCAGAGCTGTATGTTGTGACAATTTAGGATAAAAGGGATGAGTGTCCCTCTAGCTGAACACAAAAGAGTCTGTTGCTCTGGTTACATTGTGTGTAATGATTTCAAGTTAGTGGGTCTAAACTGGCCTGTGATCTGAGAAGACCTTTATGAAACATTTGCTCTTAAGTTTTTTGGCAGGAAAAATAATTTAAGAAACGTTGCAAAAATGTAACATCATGCGTTTGGTTCTGCTCCAGCACAGTTAGCGCTTACACAACACACTTGTGGCCAAATTGAACTACACCGTATTCTGGCAGACCTCTTCCAAGCAGGCCAGGAATGGTTAAACGAACGCGCTTTGGTGGTCAAACACACTCGGGCATAATTCAAACCATCCGGTGTGAGTTCTAGGACCTGACTGATTACTCGGTTGACCAATTAAATTGTCCGATACTGCATTCTCCAAAGACATAGGTAATTGGCACAATCTTTTTTTAAACCAAAATAATATTTATGACCATTAAACTTAGTTGTAGCTATCAAAGCATTTAACCAAAATACTACTTAAATTACTCAAACAAAGCATATTTTAAGGTTAAATCTTTTAGTTGAAACAAGCATGTGTTCATGCTCACCTCTTTTCCAGTGAGGATGTGTCGTGCCAGTTTGACCTTGGCGAAATTTCCTTTGCCGATGGTTTTCAGTAACCGATAGTTACCGATATGCGGCGTCTCATCTGGCGTGGTTGTGGCCACGGAGTTCCGACATCGTGACATGCTGGATCGACCAGATGACGGCTTCGGCTCCTGTTGAAGTTCAGAGGACATGTTATTGAAAAAGTTCAAAATAAAAAACTTACAAACATGGGAGAAGCAGTAGAGATGTTAACCTATTAATGATTAGAAAATAAAACCCAATTCTGTAAATAAGATCATGGTTAGACTGATGCAAGGACCTTCTTATAAGTAAAATCAAATCAACTCTATGACATTGACTTCCATGAAAAAATAAATAAATCAATATTTTCAAGATAAAAAGCTTTGTTGTCATTCAGACAAACACACAGTCTCTGAATCCCATCGTAGTTATAAAAGAACAGCAAAAAAAATGACTATATGGCTGACAACTGCCCTTTTACGCGCGTAAAAAAATCCCACCCAGAATAGTGAACAGAGCTGCAAACGGAAGTTCTCAATTTCCAAGCAAATTTACATTTAGAACCCCATCTTTGGAAGGTGACCGAAAAAAATATTGTGATTACAACGGCCAAAATTAGCTTCCTTCGAAGAGTGACCGGCTTCAGCTTACAGATTGGGTAGGAAACCTGGGGCTTGGGGTACAACTGCTGCAATAGACGAGCCAAATGGGGTGGTCTGGGCATCAAAAACATCATCTGGACACTTTGTTGAAAAGAGGACCGGAGGTGACTAGACTACGTCTCACAGCTGGTTCAGAAATGCTTTAGGATGAGATGTGGTTGGGGTGAGGGAAGTATAGAATTTCTGACAAGTCTGTAGGCTCTGCAAACAGACCCCTGTTTGTAAATTTTAATCAAACAAATTCTAGTTTGTGTTCATTTTACACCTTGGAGGACTTTCCTGGAAGATGTCAATGATGTCACACATAAAACAGGCTATTCAGCCTAAACTTGTTGATTACGAATCATTTACCAAAACCAAAAATTTACAGATAACAGAGCTCTTGCCCTATTTTAAAATAAGCTCTCTAAAATAGCTGCTCTGCCATTGTTATCAATGATTCACAATGAGTTGGACTGCGAATGCATCGTCAATATTGTGAATGACTAATTCTCACCATGGGAAATATTTTTGATAACATTTTGTTAATATTTAATGCACATCTCCACTAAAAATATAAATTATTTTATTTTTAAAAAGGATGTTTTTACGATTGTTTAAGATCAAATGGGCTTAGTTGAGGAAAAAAATAGGTCACTCATGTCAGGCCCACGCTCTGAAAAAGAAAACAAAACCTTGCTGCGCTGGCGAGTTTTGTAAGGCTGGCAGCTGCGATTGGGTTTCAGCTCTAGGAAAGGACGGCAGCGATTGTGTGCTTGTGTGTTTGTGCAGGAGTGTGTGATCTAAGTGGACAGGTGATGGGGATCAGGGTCAGAGGAAAGGACGACTGGCTCCAGGGCAACGAGACGCCAACAGACACACACTCACAGCATGACACAAACAGAGCGCACGCTGTAGGAAACAGTGAGTAGTGGTATCCAGATGTGTGATGACACAATAAGATGATCCCTCCTGCCTCACTCGGATTTTAGACAAAATTGAACAACCTCATGATTGAATAAAACCTACAAAATTTCATGCAATACTTTTATAAAAACTCTTATATTTTGTTAAAAATTGAGTAAATAGAAACATGAATCCTCATGATCACTTCACAAGCGTTGTGTTCCAGATGGTGAGATCTAATGTCCCAGCGTCATCATGCCGACGCAAAATGCCAAATTAAGCTTTAACACAGGAGAAAGAAACTGGGAATTAAAGTAAAAGACAGTTATCATCAAACCCACAAGACAGAGAGAGGGACTTGTGTGATCCTGTGGAAGGCGTGTAGCAAATCATTTTTATTTTTGGAACATGCGGGAGAATTGGGGCTGACCAAATGCTTCGTAAGAGGACCATTTAGGACACTTGCACCCCAAAATGTGAATTTCTAAGAACATTTATTTATTTATTAACCTTTATTTAACCAGGATAAAAACTCATTGAGATTAAAAAAATCTTTTTTCTCAAGAGTGTCCTGGCCAAGAGGCAAAACACACACACGACATAAACACTCATACATCACTTGTAGCCACAAAATAAAATAGCTGACCTAATTTATCAAAAATAAGGCTGCACAATCAATCCATTTTAAATCAATTTTGCAATATTAACACCTGCAGTTAGTGATACGCAAAGAGACACAAATTTTCTTTTATTTTTCACCCCGTCTCTCCCACTTAGTGTCCATGTGCCCTCTTAACGTCCAACTAAATTGTCATAGCATTTAAACGTAGTCATTCAGTGTCGCTGTAGCGGGGTCAGGCGATTAAAGTAGGAAGCAGTTCTCACTGCAAGTGAACAATGCTCACGCTCAATGCTCAAAACTGTTAACTAGAAGTACACAAAAGGTGGCATTAGTCATTTATAAGAAACTTTCTGCATGCTACTTTGAAATAATCAATGTTATGAACAGGATAGAAAACTTTGGTGTGACCGAAGAAGATCCAGCAGATAGGGTTAAATGGAAAAAAACTGACTTGCTGTGGCGACCCCTGAAGGGAAATGCCGAAAGAAGAAGGGTGAAAATTTTTTTTGTAATTATTTCTGTCATCACTAGCCGCAACAAAAAATTCTTTTCTCTTTGCACATAACAGCTATACGCTCTTTAACTTTACGGCTTGATTAGATAGCGTGTCTTGCAAATAAGTCCTGAGAGACCATAAACTGACCCTTTCACTTCAAGCACGTTTCCTCTGCGCTCCCTCCCTCTTCTAGCTCTTTAGTCTTCCCTCTCTCCTATCTTCTTTCATGTCTGACTATTTTTGTCTACTGATTCTTCCTTCACTTTTGGCCAGCTGCGGGCCGAGCAAACCCTACTCCAACATACACACAGATAGAAACACGTGCGTACATCCACCCCGCGATTATAATTATAGATGGGACAAGAGGACAATAAGTGACATCATCGTTTGGGGTTTGTATTAAACTCTGATGGGGGAGTTTCACTCGGGAAAACAAACATGGACTTGCCAGCATGTAAAACTCAGTCAAGCATTAGCCAACTCTTGTATAAGCTGAACTCACAGCATGGCAAAGAACTCAAGAAGCTTCTTCAAATTGTATGAAAATCCTCCTCCTTTTGAAGGTTTCTACTCTCCTTAAACAATGCAGGGGCAACGTTATAAAAAGAGCTATGAAGTAGTTTCAAAGTTATTTGTAAAAATGTTAGAAAAGAATTAGTTAAAAAAAAAGCACCAAAGTGCAGACTGGTATTTGAATTGCATGCTGGTTTTGGCAAAGCAGCAGAAATCAGGGGTAAAAAAAAAAATCAGATCAAAGGAAACCTTCATCAGTAGTCATACTAGCAGCTTACTAGCCAACTGTTTCCTTGCTAACTTGTTTCTTTGAAGCGGGCTGTGGATGGACTGCTGGCTACCGTGTGGAGAGACCATTTGTGTCATGTTTACATCCTGTTCACTGTAATCCCCCTCCCCAAAGACAAGCAACGGAGCAAAACTGACTAGATGTTCCCAGCTGAAAACCATTTACTGCCACATAATGAGAACAGAGAAACCCACAAACGCCAAGCGAGTTCATTCAAGGGGCAACTAGTTACGTTTTGACCCCAGCCTCATTATTACTAAAGTTCACCACAGTGAATCAGAGAGGTAAATATGAAAATTCAGACAAAGCATTGCAACTATGAAGAAAGATTTTAAACCACACATAAAGCCAGGTTGATTTAATAAAACAAAAGCATGATAAAGAAAGTTGTTGCAAATACGCACAATTAGCATAGACTAAACATTTAAAATAGAGTATTGAGGGAGTAGCAATTCTTATCTCTTAGCACATGGCATATACACATGAACATGGAATCTTTTGTTAGCTAAAAAATTCATATTTGTCAAAAAGAGGGGGGGAAGCTTTATTTAAATACTTCCATCTTTTAACGCTGAATTCCTCCTTCATTCTGCTCTCTTCCCAATTAGTTCTGCCAACTATGTGTTCAGGACAATGCATAAAGCATTGTCCTGTACCATAATTTCCAAATTATCCATAATTTCCAAACTATAAGCTGCGTCTTTTTCACATGCTATTTAACCCTGCGGCTCATGCAATGATGCGGCCTATTTAAAGCTTTTTCTAACAACGGCAAGAGGCACTCAGAAAAGGTACGAATAAGATGCTGGAGTATCTGGGCGAAGACTGAAAACCTTTTTTTGTCTTCAATTTTCTCATGTCTGAACACCACTACCATCCACCACTTCCTGTTCTGAACATATCACAATAAAAGAGTCTGAAATACAACTTAAACAAGACAATATGTTCTCCTTTTAAACTTTTAATGTAATTTTGTGCCTCGTGGATGAATACATAAATGCACCATCATCATGAAAAATTCTAGAAAAAAATGCAGCTTTTAAGTTGAAGCAATTGAGCTGCTCCATGTAAACCTAGTATCAATGGTGAGATGTTGGAAATGGCAGCACAAAGAACTGAACAAATGTAAAAAAGACAGCAAAAGGTTTTTAAAAATTTAAAACCAGCCTTAGTAGTGTTGTTTTACTATCCTGGTGCTGTTGTTACAGGCACGTTTGGAAAGAAAAGTTAAGGAATAATCTTAAAAATTGAAACCTCTCTGTGTAACATCCTTTTTTGCGGCTTATAAACAGGCATGCGTATGTACAAAATGTTTTTCCTTTTAAAAATGTAGTGGGTGTGGCTTGTACTCAGATGCGCTCTATAGTCAAGAAAATACAGTAAATAGCTAAGCCAGACCATATTCCTTTACATATGTATTTTTGATACATTTACATAAAAACCCCAGTTAAGGTCCAATATATTGATATTGAATAAGTTTAAGACTAAGTATCGCAAATTAAATAATTGTATAAATTTGACCTATAGCTATCTAGTACAACAGTACATCCTATCAACAGTTTAATAGAAGGAAGTCCACATTAGAACAGACAATCAGTAAAATTATATTGAAGTAATTAAATAAAGTCTACTGTTAAGTGTAATGCTACTAAAGTAACCTTACCACAGATGTGAGCAATATTCTGCTCTAAACAAGAGGAAACACAAAAATGCAAGTACTTCCTCGGTCTGACTTAGTTGAAAAGAGTTAGAATAATTCCACCAACATGTGGCCTCAATATCTATACTATAAGCTCCCTTCATTTAGCTCATTTAACATGTTAAGCTCAGAAAGTGTGCCGTTAGTCCAAAAAAAAGTAGATTTAGTCTCATTCATCTTTCTAGATTAAGCCATCAAAATGCCCAAATGATCTGAAACTTAATTTAAGACTCTTGCATAAATTACAAAATCAATGTAATCTAATACTTTGTTAAAAGTTTTTATAACTAAAACGATCAACTTTGTATGTTGCCGATGATAAATAATTACCTACATTACAATGCTCACTTGCATCTTCAAACTTTTATTTTGTTTCCTTTTTTCAGAGTTTAGATTTCTAAAATAAATTCATCATCTTATATTACTTAGGAATTAAGGTTTTTTTAAACCATTCTGTCATTTGCCATTTTATGTTCAATCCCTGCAGGCCTGAAACTACAAATTCTATGGAAACCCCTAAAGAGAATAACTTTAGAGCCTTTATGAAGAAAAGGGAAATCATATGGAGCATGAAAAAGCAACCATGCATCCAAGAGAAATGTTTTTGCATCCGTTTGACAGCTCGTCTGGTTTCAAACATGATGGGAAGCCTGGTGAGATTTGTAAGTAATGCCGAAAAGGGGTTAAATCTAAAAGCTTATCTTTTAACTTAAATGTGTACATTTTATATGATATTCATAAAGACTTAAACACTCTTAATTAAACAAGACAACCACTCAACAACGCTTCTCATTAAAGGTCTGCAAATGTTCAAAACCCTCCTTCTTCAACATACCTTACAAAGTATTTATTTTCCAATTGTCATCAATACAAAATGTCTTATTTATGTAATGACTTGATTCAAAACAAAAGAATTTTTTTTTTTCACATGTCGCTGATTTTTTTTTAGAAGTTTGCTATATTTATTTTACTTTTTAAACAATATCATTTGGTATATTAATTAATAGCTAATAGCAAACTATTGGTTAAAAAGCGAGTTATGGTGAGCTGTGTAAATTATGAGCCCTCAGGGAACAACTTTAGACGTCCGTTGGTTATTATTTTAGCAGCCATTTCTTGATAGACCAGTGAGAGAACATCTGATGTACAGTAGAAGCCTAGACACAGTAGCCAAACAAACTCACCGCCACACAAGACCATGTCAATTTGTAAGAGGCCCCTTACTTTGGTGAGGTGGTGTCACGCTGGGTCTCAGTTTGCTGTGAATGTGTGTTTGTGTGTATGTATGTTCTCCTGAACTGGATTACCCTAACTCCCTCGGTATGTGTATGTGCTTGAGGGAGTGAAATCAATTCAGACCTGATGTTTGTACTGTTGCCGTCATGAAGCATGAAGCTTCTTTTGCAGCCATGCAACTCAGGAGGTGTGATCAGTGTGTTTGCTACTGGAAAAAACAGGTTGGTTTAGCTTTGACAGAAAGGTTGGTCAAAAAGGTGAGTCGATTTATCACCTGGTATGTTAACTTGGAAACAGAGATTATATCCGATGTAGCAAAAACAACCGGCCTGCATTCAACTGGTCTTATTTTTACATCTACTTTAGCTGACTTACTTCAAATATATATTTGGATATCAATCAACTAAGACGGAGAAATACATTGCATGATTACTTTTGTTTAAAAATTCTTTTTGGTGGCCACATTAGACCTTTGATGAGGTCGATTTTGGCCCTGGGGCCACATGTTTGACACCTTTAATGAAGGCCTTTGATTAAACAAATTCTTGTGAGAAGTTGATCGGGGCAGTTTTGAAAGACATATAGCGTAGAGAGAAATTAATGAAGCTCAATTTCTCTTCAAAAAATAGTTTTTGCTACTTTAAAATCCCAGCATGCTAAAACAAAAGTTCATGTGTATTTTTCTACAAACACAAATCCTCAATATGTTCATATTTGCTCACATTTGGAAGCCTCATAAAAGCGTAATGTTCACAAAAACTATGATGCTGCGCTGCAAAAAAACTACGATTTAGGAAAGAAAAAAAACTAGTGGCTGAACTTCTTGGTGGCTTTTCGATTGTGGTTGCCATGACGTTTTAATTTGACAAAGTCTAAAACGGTCCACGCCAGAAGAAAAACAATTTTTGTGAAATTGTCTTTAAAAAATTAAATTTTCACTCAGTTACTAACATCAATAAAATAAAATCTTCCTTAAAGTTATTGATAGCTTGACCTTTTGGGCATTTTACAGAGGTTTTGAAAATATTTACAACATGTTCAACCAGCTTCAGCAACAATATTTAATCCACATTCTAACATTCCTGGGATTTAAAAATATCACGTGTGGGAAAAAAAATAAAATAAAAAATGAAACTACTAAAACCAACACTTCATTTGAACAAATCTCCGGACGAAAGTTCAATTGTGTCATTTACGTTGTCAAATTTCAGAAGCAAACCCTACCCCTTAACGGGACAAGCAGAGTCATGAGCAATAGTCAGTCTTCCACACCTCCTGGTCTGTGTTGTAAAGCTTTACAAACAATCTCATAGCTATTGAGTAATGGATGTTCCAAAACACAAATTGTGGTTGTTTATGTCCATAAGACTACATTCATTAGCGTGAGATGGGACTTTTAATATTATCAACCGTACGAGTTTGTTTAAATAAATAAATAAATTACTCTATTCATCCCTCACCGGGGAAATTTGTGTGCTGCACTCCTTACACCGCAGCAGGCTGCCCTTCAACGGCGCCAATGGTGGGAGAAGCGGGGGTTAGGTGTCTTCTCCAAGGACCGCGACCTTCCGGTCCGCGGGCGAGCGCTCTAGCGCTGATCCACCGTCTCCCCAATGTCATTAAACCAAAATCTCCTAAATCTCAATAATTAAAAACTCAGTTACACTCATTTTAATTCTAAAGTAAAACAGCTTACATTTTTGAGCCTCTAAGGAGCAAATACATGCATACATTTTAACATAATTTTAGCTTCATAATCTGTTGACCAGGTCTGCACAAAAAATAAAGACAAAAAGCAACCAAAACACTGTCATGATGACTGTGTTGTAATGGGTTAAATGCCTCCAACATAACAATACTTAACAACTGGATCAAATTCCAAATGACAGTTTCCTCTCAGATTCATATAACACTTCCTTGGAAATGGGATTAATAGCTCACTTGAATTAACTGACTCATGGCCAACGGCACAAAACCAGTCCTGTTACAGATCTATGGGAAGAAGAATGAAACACATCTGACATTACGAACAATGTGAAAAAACCTAAATTCCCCTTTCGAGTTTCCCGTACATTTGAAGTACAGGTGCAGCCCTAAATGCAGAATGGATCGGGTGATGAATAGACATCATCTGACAATGACTTAAAGTCTTCACTGCTTTTCTGTGCCATTTAAGGATTGGAAAATCTGTCAACAACCTATATTTAATGTGCAATAAAATGCATGAATGTCACAATTTTTTTTACAAAAGAGATGTAAAAACGTGGCATTGGAGGCTTTTATCTGTCTAAAAAGTTCAAACACAGAAATAACTTAAGTCTCATTATCAGAGTTACCATGACTCTTGTAAGCAAAGTGTGCTTCTTATAGCACAAACAAAAGTCTACACTCTCACCTGGATGACGTCAAAGACTTTCAAATTGCTGCTCTACAGTTGGCCGCCACACCTACCACTCAGATAAACCGGAAAGGCCTGTTTCACCCTTTCCTCAATGACAAGTTTATCACATACACAACACCGTCAAACTTCACTAGACTACTGGTGAACACCTATAATGCGTAAGAGCCATAAGCTACACGACAATTAAAAAAGCCGTTTTTAATCAAATTAAACGTCTGCAGTGTGAATCAGTTTATCAGGAGAGAGAAATGTGAGCGTGTGTACGAGGTGGGAAAAATGTGATCATGATGAAGAAAATTACCTGGTAGGTTCTCAGCAGCTAGGAACCCGAGTTAGCCTTTGGCTTTCTGTTCCTCTGTATAGTTACGGGTCTGGTAAGACGAGATGGATGATTTATAGCTTCCTGGGTGTAAAAGCAAAGTCTATCTGAGGAGGTGAAAAAAAAAAAACAACACAGCTACAGACTGCTCCGAGATGACTCATTCAAGGCGATGACGACAAGCAAAAGAGCGAGCACCAGAATTTAAACTCAGCCAAAGTACATGCCAATATATTCACACGTCCAGTGATTCCCTCCCGTGTATCAAATTTCAAACACATAAGCTCCCGATGCTGCTTTTCTTTCACTCCTCCAACGGGTGAAGAACATGAGAACAAATTTGGCTAGATTTTTTCAGAATGTTGTTTTCTCTTCCTGTTGTTGCTGCCGTGCTCAGAAACGTTTAAATTCAATGGGCTTGTCAGGCTGGTTGACCAAGGTCAAAAGTAAATTACACTCAAATTTATTGTGGAGTGGAGAAAAAAACTATGTAAAAAAGATAGAAATTTCTGATTTTTAACCCAAACAAAAATAATGCCGTCCGATACGTGTTCAAAAAGCTCATCGTACATCATCCGAACAACAAAAAACTCTGTTCATTCTTTTTATTTTTATTTTTTTAAAGGAAGTTAAAGCAATAACTAAACCGTCGTCAGACAAAGAAGCAGCCTATTTATTTATCTTTCATCTCACACAATCTCAGTGTGTTTTCACAGATTTGTTTAACACACAGTTCACTTCCTTCATGTGAACGTTAACCACAATTGGAGTTTCTAAAACTATCAAACCTCAATCTGATTTATCCTCCAACACAGACACCAAAAACTCTGAAAACATTTTCAGTTCCTTCATAGTGGATTATTTAATATTAAAAGGTTTATCTTGGAGACTGTTAATCCTCAAAGTAGCGCAATTAAAATGTGTAGAATCCAGAATAGAGGTTCAAAAAAATCTAACGACATTTTTTAAATACAATCTTTAGTCGCATGATTTTCTTGTTTCACATTATAAAACTTGCTATTCTAATGGACGCACCAAAAATAATTGCTCAAAATAAACATGAAAATCTTAAACTGATACACTGAGGATGATTTTAAAAAGAAACGCTCTTCTTACATTTGCCTAACTTCCCCAAATCCAAACAAAGTAACAGGAAGTCACATCTAAAAAAATCAGTTAGGTATTCATCCAGTTTGGTACATTCCATTACTTCTGTGATTAGTAGATATTTAACTTAACCAAACTAATATGGTTTTATGAGAGATAGATCTAGTTTTTTTTCAATCAGTGTTCGGCTGGCCAAACAATAGCAATGAAAACAAAATAACAAAGTGAAACGGCAGACCAGTATTTCTAGTTATGTCTGTCAGGAGATACTTTTATGCATCGGGGAGGGAAGAGGACGAAGTGGAACAGGAAATCAGACCGGCACATCAAGCAAGTGGACAAACAGTGCAAACCTGTTGATGAGAAATATCTAACAATGTTTGCTGGAATTAAATCAGAACTTGTTTTCAGACAAGTTGTTAGCATCCTTCTGTCTCAGAGACAATGGAGTCTGCACCTGGATACATATCTGGTTGTGCAGCGTTGGCTGTGGCTGAATAAGCCGATGCGGGAACTAAAGCTCCTACCACACACACAAATGTGATAGGCGGTATGAGTCATCGGGGGAGCAGTGGCAGACTGGCTTTTTTTTGCTGTTTCTGTGTATTTGTGGCCTTAAACTGGATCGCTCTGTTCTTCTCAGCCTGCTTAATACCTATTTGGACAGTTGCACACCACCTATAGCAGTTGGAGGTCACTGACTCGAGACCTGAATCTTGTTTTCTGACGTGTAACAGGTTAAAAAGAAGTAATTTTAAAAACCCCACTGCTTTACAATGATGCAAACACGTTTCCTCATTTCATTCTCTACTGGTGTACACAAGGTCAATAATTGTCAAATTCATGCACGTTTCTCAAACGAAGCATTACACAACGTTAGATTAAAGTCACTTAACATAACTCACATTGTCAAAAGCCAGAGTCTCTACGTCTGACAGCTGTTATGATATGTACATAACAGCTGATAAAAGCTGAATGGCAGGGTGTCATGGTAACTACCTTTTACACTCAAAGATCTTCCTCTAACCATTAACTCACAGATTAGTTCTGGTGGCCATGTGAAAAAGAGGGCTGTGAAGCTTTAACATTGTAAAGAGAGTTAAAGCACATTTAATCGTTCTCAGGATTTAGATTGAAATATTTTCACTTCAGTTAGTTAATATTGTAAATGAAAGAGAAATGAGTGAATGAAATCAGAACGTTTACAACAGTCTCTTCCGTGAGCAGTGTTATAATAATCCGCCTGTCCTCATGTCCGGTGCCATTTTGTCTTGTATCTTGAGACCTGACACCAAAGGCTTTCTATACATGGCCTTTAAAGACAGACTGTTTATACGAGAGTATCCTGCTGCGACCTTTTGCCTAAAAACCTAGTTAACAACTTGCACTGACCCAAAACTTTTCCTCTGTCCCTAAATCCTCTTTGGGCTCTGCGCGACGAGTATGATGCATTCAGACCACAGAGCACAAAACAAGGCTTAACCAGCGACTTTGAAGCCAAGATCCACAAAGAGAAAATAAATTCTCTTTTAAAGTGGTTCTGAGTCAACATCTGTCACATCACACACAAAAACTGAACTCTTCATTCTTTCTGTTTTATAGAAATACCAGATATAACATACCAGACTGGGACCTGTGCACCTGATTCTCTTACTGTGGGGCCAACCACAGCTATTCTCAACTATTCAAACTTCTGTTTTTAACCCATCAGATCTCATTTAAAATCAGATGGAGTAGCTTCATTTTGTAACATCAGCAAATAAAGGAGACAATGTAGCACAAAGTTACACCTATCTACCTGCATATGGTCAATAAGGTCTCTCAGACATTAAATTTCTACAAAGTAATATGAATAGTTTTTATCAATCTATGAGCTTGAAATTACTTGAATATATTGCGAAGAAAACATGTAGAATATTGATAACACTGGCAGAGGAGCTACGCTATGCGGCAAAGAGCTTTTTCTGAAATGGGGATTTAGCTTTTTTGGTTTAGTGATACTATTTAGTTTAAAAAAGGTTTAGCCGAATAGTCTGCTTTACATGTGTCATCATTGATGTCTGGCATTTACGTGCTGCTGGGAGCATAACGAACACGAACCAGAACATGTTGGAGTAAAAGTCACAAAATCTAAACTCTGCAAGTTCAAAATGGGTGTGAAATTAGATCATTTTATATGTAATTGGAACAAAAATAGAGAAAGTTGTTTAGACAGAAGAACACACACCGAGTGCTTTGCTAGTTAGCACCCACAATACTTTATGCCATAACTTCACAATCTATTTTTTATTAACAAAAAAATCCACTGCTGGTGTTTATCTATTATCATTTTATTATTATGTTAAATATTAGATTCCGTTTTGTTGTCTTCCGCTCATCCGGGGCTGGGTCGCGGGGGCAACTGCCTCAGATGGCAAACGCTGGCTTCTCTCACCCCGGCTGCATCCTCTGGCTCACCCGGGAGGATACTGAGGTGTTCCTGTCCAGCTGTGAGGCATGGTCTCTCCAGCGGGTCAAAGGCCTGCCTCGTAGTCTCCTCACCAGTGAGGCACTCTGAAGACAGCCTAACCAGATGCCCAAACCACCCCATCTGGCTTCTCTCAACCCAGAGGATCAACGGCTCTACTCTGAGCTTCGCCTAGCTAACAGAGCTCCTCAGTCTCAATCAATATATTTTTTGGCATATATTGCTCCGTATTAAAAGCATCCAAACATTTAGAAAAAGTTTTAATAAATGCTGAAGAGAAGTATCAAAAATGGAAGTTAGTCGGACGTTACAATACCACTTTAACCTCTAAAGACCCAAACTCTAATTTAAATAACTTTTTGCAAAGAAGTTGCACAAAAAGAGTCTAATTTTGAACATTTCTACAGATCTTTATACTGAGTCTTTACATTAGGTTATGTTCCAGCAGATAGTTTTTTGTAAAAACCAAATCAGATTCAAAATTCCACTATTCAAACGAGATCAATTTAAATTTATAAGAAACACCACCATCAGATGGACTGACATAAAACCAGTCAAATCTTCCAAACACTGGTTCATAGATCCTACTTTAAGAATCCCAGAGAAAAACTTACAATTCAGACAACAAACAAATCCAATCCCTGTGAAAATACTTGACTGTTAATTATCCAATATTAAAAATTCCCACCAAACAAATTCTTTGTTTTTCAAATTGTTGTAAAAATTTGCATTTGTGTATATAAAAAGATGCATTTCAGAAATCTACATAGACGGAGGCATGGACATCTTTATTATTTTATTAGGGTTTGATTCACTGATTCAGAACCAAATGACGGTAGTTTAAATGTTGAGTTTTATTACATTTAGACAAAGAACTCAAAACATAGCAGTTTTTGACACAAGATGGTAACATAGAAATACAAAGTACAGGGAAATCTATTAATTTATAACATAAGAAAATTTAAATATGCCCTTTTCGCAATTAAAAAAAAATTAGTGATGTACATACAAAGCCTTGAGGAATCCCAGAATTTGAAATAAAACAATTGATTATCTAAAAGCAACTCTTCCTTTTGTACTTTAATTTTAGTTATGACATTAACTAATGTTTTAATGTCTGCAACGATGGGAAAGTGTTCCAAGTACCATTTTGGTGAAGGTTTGATGAAGTTTAAGAGTTTTTATAAGGTCATACAAGCTTGAGGGATGTGCCCTCGGACCAGACCAGTCATTTAAAAGGGTCTTACAGACATAAGGTGTTGTAAATACCCATCCATTTTCTAAATCACTTGTCCAAACTCAGGTTTCAGGTATTTTCATAGCAATTTAAAAGACAAGCATCAACCAACCAAAAATAGGAAGCTACTTTATAATCATCTATTGAGAGCCACTTAGTTCTAGTTCATTTGTTCTTAGATAGTTCTTGAGCGATATAATTAGCAATTTAGTCACTTTTTTAATTAAAAAAAATCAGAGACTTAATTGTACTGTCTCCGTTTCAAAATGCAGTCCAATTTTTTACTTGTTTCTCTCAATTAAAAACCTTCTTCAACGGGAGTTCCTTGTGTAAAAATGACATTTCAACTCTAAAATTTTAATTATCTAATTTAGTAAACACCAAAGACATTGGAAAGGCATGTGTGTGGCTCAAATAAAAATATCTGGATTGATCATTCAGGCTGTGGTGAAAGGATGTAATCAGGCCAAAGTTTTTTCCATTGAGTTTTAGTTTGTTGTCATTGTCCCAGCCAGTCCAGGGCAGCAATTTCCATTAATTAAGTACCTAAAACCTGTTTAAAACCTTTTGGCTCTGTTGTGTAAAAAAGAAACAAACTAGGAAATCAGCTTAAAAGATCTCATAGAAAATAGAGATCTGTCAGATAGTGGGACCGATAATGACACACCCACAACCCAACTTGGTGTCTTTTCCTGGATGATGTTCAAATTAAGGTGATAGCTTTGTGAGGACTTTCTTCAAAGTGGGATTCCTTTTACACTGCGTTTGCTTTCAGCGAAGCTGGATTTTATTTTACAGTATAATGACTGTGATGACCTCTGATGTTTTCAGTTCCAACACACTCACACCCACTCAAAATGTGATCAGGGTATAAACAGATAAACACTGGACTGGATGTGTACCTCTAAGTTTCTACCACCAATTCATTTTCTGTAGACGTGATCAGAAGCACAGCTAACTTTTAAGCTCTGTGTTTTTATGTGGCAACCGGTTCGCCCGTTTTTCTTTCATTCACACCCACTGTCACCATATATATATATAAAGACCAACGTCTAACCCAATCATCGCTTGCAACACCTATTACTGAGCTACCAAACAACTGCTAAAATAGTCGCTAAATCCCCCACAAGTCTCATACACAAAGAAGCAACACAAATAGAAATGTGTTCAGTTTCAAACATGTGCCGACACCAGCCAAACTGTCAACATGTAGTCACCATTTTTCCATACTGCACTAATGAGAGACTGTTCATTTGAAGGAACAAATACCACGTGACGCTTGTCAACAGCTGTCCAAGTCATGCAAGTCATAGGCTGAGCTGGAAAACTAATAGCTTTCATGTGAGCATTGTGGTTTTTACATAATAACAAGATATAACTGTCTTTAAGATTAAGGCAAAGGCAATATACATGGAAGCGGGGTCTTTGCTCCAGTGAGCTGGTCTGGATTTGCAGGACATTCTAGGGTTTCATTTAGCATTAAAACGTCTGGCCGCTACAATATTTCTTCATCTGCAAAAGTCTTGGATCTTAAAACAGGAGCGACAATATTTGTTTCTTTCAGATTTCCAAAATTCTTAGCAATAATATTAATAACGTAAGATTTCCTCTGTGTTTGCAAAGTCCTCATAATAAGCTATGTTATGTCGCCTGGTTTTACGTCTGAAAATATGAAGCAATCTGTGTGTTCACAGATTTTTAGACATTCGTACAAACATCAAAATAAGCCTAGTAAACCCTGTCACATTCCTAGCACTTGTCAGTTTTTTTTTCTCAGCACTATAATGAGATGGATTAGGACTGGACAAGAGATATTTATAGAAAATATTAAATGAATCATTAAAAGTTCTTATTGTGTTCAAATGCACACTCCAGAATGATACAACTTTTAACAGGGACTGGACTTGTGCTATTCTTACCGCTCATTAAAAAATGTAGACAAAAACATCCTAATCTACCCGCCAGAGAGCTTCTTTGATACGGTAAATGTGATAAATTAATACAATGTGCAAACTTTGTTGCTGGTTGGGGTCACTGAGTTTCCAGCAGTTTTCAGAGTGCAAGTAACAAAAAGAAACACCAATTCTATCTATTCTATAAACTCAATATTCTATCTTTAAAATCATCACAAATTGTCTTGTCATTATGAACCAGAAAGACTAAAGTACAACTGAATAATGTTACATTATGACGGTGTACGCTTTCTAATCTCTGAAATAGCTGAAGTTTTAAATGATACTGCAAGAATCAGCCCACACAGTAAGACAGAGAAGGTGCTTGGCAGACAAGATAATTATTGATCAATGTTTTTTTTCCTCAGTGGTGTTTGTGTCAAAGTCATGTCAAGCAGCAAGTGTGTATTTTTGTAAAGAAAAATACTGGCTACACCTATTCTTGGAACAAGAACACCAGCACCTTGAGTGAAACTAGAATCTAAGCAAAAACAAAACTTGGATCATGGTCTATAG
Source organism: Neostethus bicornis (assembly GCA_902685375.1). NCBI lineage: Eukaryota > Metazoa > Chordata > Actinopteri > Atheriniformes > Phallostethidae > Neostethus > Neostethus bicornis. The sequence goes on along the minus strand of LR738558.1, from coordinate 5,069,682 downwards.
CCTTCAAAAGTCAGTTACTTAGAGATTTTTACAATAGTTCATCCACTAAATTAATCTATCTGGGTGTCTCATAAGTCAATGTAAGTTTGTAAGACAAATTAGAGACCATTTCTTTTTCTACATATAAACTGATCTTTTAAACTGACTCAAAAGACATGCCCTTCCCAACTTTCTCTGGCTTTAAACACAATCCAATGAGTAACCAAAAATCAATTCGACACATTAATCAACTGAATTAATAGAGAGGATCTGGATTGTGATCTGTATTAAGTTAAAGTGAACAAAGCAGTCAGCAACAGGTCAGACAAAAAAAAAGAAAGAATTCAAGTAGGAGGACATGCCTAAAAACTCAGACTAAACAGAAATCTGATCAAACAAATAAGACTCTATAAGATGAAATAAACAAACAGGATTTTCAAAAAATAGACAGTTTGTAACATTGTTTTACAGCTTAGTTTAGTTTTTAGGGTAACCTTACCTGAGCAGCTGAATTTTCGATCACTTGAACCAATGGAGGCCTTGTTGACATGGTTTAAATCTTGGGATTTCAAAATGAGAAGAAGGTGATAAATAGAAACCAGTCTGTGTCTCGTGGATCTTTTTAGATGAAGTTAAGATTAAACTTGTTGTAGATTTCTAGTGCTAGCCAGCTAGCAACAAGTTGAAAACCACATCAGCAGCTAGTAGAGATAACCAGCCAGCTAGAAACTAGCTAGTAGCGACTGGATTTCCACATTTTTGCAAAAACAAAAAAGACAAAACAGCATCTGGGAAAAATTTCAGACACAATCTGGATTCAAAAAACTTGATTCCAGGTTTAGCATTTATTTCGATCGACGATGAGATTTTAACTCAACCTGATGAGGCGTTTCGAGTTGGCTAGCTTATGCTAGCGACAGGAAAAGTTAGAAAAACGGTTGTTGAAAGAGCTCAGATTCAGTTAGGTGGTTAATCCAACAACAACAACAAAAAGAAACTAGCGTTTTTATCCACAGCTTTATGAATGTCCTCAAAAATCTGTTGGTTTTGTTTCCTTATAGGTTTAAAAATAAAATCAGCGGTGTAAAAACTTTCAGGCCAAAAGTTATTCCCGGTCGACAATCGACCTTTCAAACTCTGACACAACAGAAATCTGAAGAATAAAACGACTTTCTTGTGAAACTGAAAACATGGCGGGGCGATCGGAAGGAAATATTAATATTTTAAGGCTAACTGTTTGGGTTAATGTTAGCCTGTGTAGCAAATGTAAAGCCTAGCCTGTTAGCTTCTCCTTCAGCGACCAGTTGTGACTGTACCACAGAAAATAAAAAAATAAAAACCTCCAAATCCACAGAAAACACCGGTTTTCTTCCTTCTTTTCCTTTCCTTGTGTTGCGTGATTGGAATAAAGGTCCTTTAACAGCGCAGCACTGCGGTGAGGTTTAGATAAACCAGCTCTTCCAGTCGCTGCGCCCACCAAATTTTCCAGCAATAAAAAAAATATCAAGTTGTAGAATCCATGATTGGAAAAGTTGGCTTTTTTTCTCGTTAGAAGGTGCTTGTCACAGGCAGTAAGGAGGAGAAAGAGAGAAAGGCGAGGAGCTGCGCTAAAATAAGGACTATGCGCACGATCCTGCCCTGATACCGGAACAAGCTCACAGCAACATGGCTGCTGCACCACGACAAGAGAACACAGAGGGAGGGAGGGCTGAGCTCGGCTTTACTCGGTTTTGTTCGGTATTTTCCGGTTCTTCAATAGTCTTATGCTTTGCTCCATACCTTCAGGTAGAACATGTGCAGACGTGGATGCACAAAAAATAGCTCAAGAATGAACTTACACTAGTTTTTAAACAATTATTTAATCTCTAGTCAAGAAAATGTGAGGATCTGATTTTTTTTTCTGAATCTGATCTATAAAATGATAGTAATCAGATGTCACATGTCATGTTTCAACCAACAGAAAGTGGCTGATTTTGACAATACTGTCCACAGATACTCAATACCAACTATAGATGAACTGATCCTCAAAGATCAAGGTCACAAATTCTTGTGATTCTATCATCTTTCCCATGTGTGGGATCATTAAAGTATATTCTGATTCTGATCTTCCAAACTGTTGAAGGGATTGGTTTTTATTAAACTACCAACAGGTACTCAGTACCAGCTATAGTGGCCAGGGGTGTCCTACTCCTGTCCACGAGGGCCAGCATCCTGAAGTTTTTTATTCTATTCCTGGTTCAATACAGGTGATGCACATGAAGTGAAATCAACAGTCAATAAAATTTGGCACTTTTACTCTGGGGGCTGCACGGTGGTCCAGTGGTTAGCACAGTGACCTCACAGCAAGAAGATTGGGGTTTGAATCTCAGGTGGGATGAAGCTTTAAACACTGGCCTTTCTGTGAGGAGTTTGCATATTCTCCCCATGTATGCGTGGGTTTCTTCCCTCTTCCCAAAAACGTGCATGTTAGGCTAACTGGCCACCATAAAATTGCTAGTAGGAATGAGTGTTTGTGTAGCCCGCAATAGACCGGCGACCTGTTCGGAGTGTACCCCACCTCTTGCATTGAATCCAGCAGGATGAGCTCCTGCTGGATTCAACCCCCGCGACCCTGTTGGGGAATAAGCAGATCAGAAGAGGAAACATTGACTCTATAACCTGGATCAGTCGTGTAGATCCAAGACCACACTGAAAACCTTTAGGACACCAGCCCTACATGACTGGAGTTGGACACCCCTGCTATCAGCTATACTATTGTGGCCATACTGGCTCGTCAATGCCTGATCTTGTCAGACCTCAGAAGCTAACCAGGCTGGGCATGGGTAGTACTTGGATGGGAGACTACTGGAACTTGTCAAATTAAAAACTGCAAATGAACCAATAATCAAAAAGCTTCTTTATGCTTTTGGAAAATAAAATGAATTATTTTAATGAAAACATTCAAGAACCCCCCAAAAAAATCTTCGGACATTGAAGTTCAGTGTGCACTAAAAAGATATTAATCATGTAGTGTCTTCTTTTTTTTTTTTCTGTATTTCTGGAAAATCCTGCTCTGCAAACAAGATTTTTGTTTTCAGCAAAAATGAATATGAAATATTTATTTCTCATTTATTACCTACAACTTTTTACTCAAAACATACTCACAAAATTCCAAAAGGGGTTCATTTCGGTGATTTTGTTTCTATGATCAACAGAGACAGTTCTTTAAACTTATTTACTGAGCAAATGGTCAAGTTCTAATAAATAAACCATCAAAAAGTGTAAAAGTAGTCACAAAGTTAGTTAGTTTTTTGTTGAGAATTTATCTGTAACTTATTGATTTTTTTATTCCTAACCAGAAACAGACGATGTCATCAGTGTGTGTGGGAATGTTTTTCTTCTCACACTCATTCTCTTTTACTGAAGACAAACAGAATCATGACTCATCAGTAGAAAATGACTTCCTTTAATCAACCACAGTCTATGACTACCTCGTCTCGGCCCTCTGTGACCCTGACGTCTTTCATTTGGATCTGAATGGTTTGTGTTTAGCTTGTTTTTTTTTCAGATTAAACTGAGCTTTACCTTCTTGTTTAAATGACATCTGCTTCTTTTTTTTAATTCTGTTGAAGAAAACTGAATCAAATTCTGTTAGATTGCTCTCCTTGAATTAGTCAGTTTGTCATTTGTTTTTACTGGCGACACCTTGTAGGTGATTACGTTTTATTTTAATGTAGAAGGTGAGGCAGTAAAATTGTTCGTCCAACTCATGAATTAGAAATAGATTTGTTAATTTTTCATTTTTTAAAATGAATCAAAACATTCAGTCATCTTCTAAACCGTTCATCCCTGATAGGGATTACGGTGGTGCTGGAGTCTGTCCTGGTTGATTCAAGACGAGAGGCAGGGTACGCCCTGAACACCTCACCGGTCTGTTATACAGCCATACACACTCATTCATAGGGACAATTTCACAGCAGCAATCAACCTAACATGCATGTTTTTGGTGGGTAGGGAAAACATGGGGAGAACATGCAAACTTCACACAGAAAGGCCAGTGTACCAAGCCTCGTTCCCACCTGGGACTTGAACCCCTGACATTCTTGCAGCGAGGCCACTGTGCTACCACCGTGCTGCCCATGGATCAAAATATTTTCAATTAATTTTTTGTGTGATTCAGATGAGTATTTTCTCAAATTGAGATTTTCCGTTTTCAAATTTTTCTTTTCCAACAATAAGTAGAAATGATTTTGAACAAAAATTTTCTCTAACGCGAAGTATTTTACAATATGATATTATTATATGGAAGGAATGATTGTGGAAACTTTGGACCAGTTTGCCTTCCTATTATTAGTCTGAAACATCACATATTCCTCTATAATTACATGCCATGCACATGCAGCCAAACATATTTATTACTGACTTTAAAATAGAAATTGTGATAAAAAAGTCAACTTCAAGGGCAGTCTGGCTGAATAGTCTTTCAGATCCCAGTTAAATATAATCCACCATTCCCACACAGCTCTAAAAACATACATATTTCCACATATTTCATGTTTGATTATGAGGTACAGAGAGTATGCAAGTTACTTAGCAACAACCATGGTGTATCTAAAACAAATATGGCTATCATTTGCAAATGCTGATGTCCAATCTGGGATGTTTGCATGGTTACACTGCAATGTGATCCACACAATGTGAGGATGCTGTGTAGAAAATTTAAAAAAAAATCAAGGTTAGTTAAGAATGAGTGGGAGACAATCCAACTGGCAGGATTTTCCAAAGAATCAAAGAGGAAAAGATCACCTCCTACATCAAAAGGATAACACACTCAAGGGTAGGTGCACCATGGCAAGAGATGATAACGTTAGTTTAAAACTTTTAATGATCTGTTGTCATAAAAACACATTTAAATACTTTAAAAACCACAGCTTTAAGTTTTAGGATTCAATTAATGGGAAATGTCGCCATCTAGTGGTTACTTGGTGGAAGGTCATTTACCCTTTTTGCCCTCTTGCAATTTAACCAAAAAGAGCCTGGAAAGAACTGAGTCCTAAATGGGTATCTTATTACCAGCAATAGTGACCTATATTGTATTTTGTTTTATTTATTTATATGTATGTACGGCCTGTGTGATTTCTTGATGATGGACACCAGAATTTCTCCTGTAGTAGACTAGTAAAGTTTTTCCAAACCGTCCATTCAAACATTTTTAATACTTTTTTGTGCAACAAAAGGGAAAATTAGGCATTTTTTTTAGAGTTAAACTTATTAATCTGACTTTTTTTTATTAAACTACAGTGTATGATTATTTCAATTTGTGATAAAACTTCTTTCTTGCTTGCAAGGAAGCTTAAATGATTGAATTCTTTGTCACCAGAAAAGAAAAACTTTTATTAAGAAAAAACAAAGCAAATACTTTGACAAATGTATACATATAAAAAAATCCCATTATTAATGCATCTCTTGAAATATAAAAGTCATTTATCTCAAAGACACAATTTCTTTTTTAAAAAAGAAGCAATATTTAAAGAAAAAGAATGCACGTGTGCATAAGATGAGTGTAAATCTTAATTTTGAAGTAAATCTTCACTGAAATTAACTTCAAGCTAATAAATAATAAAAGCAGGTGTGACAAGACATTAAATCCAAAGAGGAAATAAAGAATCCCCTGATGTTTAAAGAGAATTGAGCAGTTTCTCCACATCAACGGTCGTTAGGTCAGAGTAGAAGTTTTTCTCGTTGTCTCCTCCTCCGAACACCAGCAAGGTTTTCCTACAGGAGACGTGGTCATTTTCCTCCATGGTGATGATGGAGTGTCCCGCTCGGGGTTTGGAGAGTTGAGGGAGTTTCACCTCCGTCCAACAGCCGGTGTCTGAAAGAAACACAATCAATCAAAGTCTCCAGCTAAGAGAGCGTTGAGCCGACCAGATGAACCAAGATATTTCAGTGCTGGTGATCTTGAGACAGCTGTTCTGCTTCCTCGACAGTGACTCAGAGTTGTTGGAGGTCACCTATGATTACGTCGAGCCAATATGGACAGGGCTTGCGTCGTGATCTTCAAACCTTTGGATTGAATTGAAGGATTTCTCTCGTAGGATGATCGGAGGAAGGCAGAGGACATGGCCAAACCATAGAGTGTAGCATTGTGCAGCCAGGCAAGATGCCTTAGGTTGTCATGTACGGGCTCCGAGTGCCTGGTTACAGACTCACTGATTTTTTTGGATGGTTCGGGGAGCCCTGCTGTCAAAGCCATCAGTGTTGTTCAGGTACCACGTGAACTACCCTCTATCCGAGCCATAGAGCAGGATAAAAAGTACAACGGCGTTACAGATCCGGAGCTTCGTCTTACGGGAAATAGAAGAGTGTCACCAGAGTGATTCCCAGAGGGACCAAAGGGCTGAAGCTGCCAGAGCTCTTCTTCAGTTAATCTCTGGATTTTTATAAAATTATTATTTTGAACCATCTTTGTGTTTCTTTCTCAATCTAGAGAAAGAAACATGAAGCTGGTTAAAAAAAATCATCCTGATTATAAAAATGACTTGTTTGGTTTTGTTGAGCGTCAGCAGAGATGCTGAGATTACAAAGAAGATTGGAGTCATAAATCTAAAGACTGATTGGTTGGTCATTTAGAGAAAAAAGTAAAACACTCAAAGCTCTGATCAAATCTTCAAAAACAATCGTTCTTCCTCACCCGTGTCAAACATGAAGGTATCATTGAGAGCGTTGTTTCCATTATAACCACCATGAATCAGAAACTTTGTATCAGAGATCACAGCGCTGCCGTGCCAGCTGTGAAACACATTACATTTATTCTAAATGAGTCAAAATAATGACGTAGAAATTAGATGATGTGTTTGGGTGCTCACCTTCGTGGAGACGGAGCTCTCCCGGATGTTTTCACAACAGAAAATTCCATTAGTCCTAAAAATACAGGAGCATCAGACAATTTAACTGCTCATGCTTATCAAAGTAGTACAGAGGACACAGTGTGTGTGTGTGTAGCTTACCGAGGTCCAACATGTACATGTCGTTGTAACAGACCGGTGTGTCCCACCCCCCGAAGACGTAGATGTACCTCTCCTGCATCACGCAGGCCGAGTGGCTTCAGGGAGAAATAAGATATTAGAGAATAAATAAAAAAATTATTTTGAAGCGTGTGTTTGTGTGACAGATTATTTGGAAGGAGCCATGTTACCCAGAACGGGGTGATGGTTTGTCTCCTGTGACGATGGGTTGGTACCAGATGGACAGCTGAGGATCGAAGATGTAGAGCAAGTCGCTGCAGCCGTCTGGTTCCGGGTTGGGCCGAGGAAACACGCCTCCCAGCACGAACAGTTCACCCCGAAACAAACTGCAGCTGTGGTAAGCCAGAGGGGGGACTTTACCCTGAGCCTGGAAAGGATTGGGAGGATGGGTTAACGACTTGGAGAAGCAGGGTTGTTTTCTAAAAAGACACACACCTCCACCATGCTCCACTTCCAGCTCTGTGTGTCCAGGATGTGCACGTCATTAAACCACTTCTTGTTCTTTGATCCTCCGAACACAAAAATCCGCTTGGAGTCAGGGTCGTACACAGCTGTGTGTCCGATCCGCGCCTCAGGAGTCGGACCTTCTGCTAGGGTCTCTGCTGCCATCCAGGACATGTCCTCTGGACAGAAGGCAAGGTGTCAGACCAGAGAGTAAAACATCCTGAATCCTGCTGGACTTTAGCACCAACCTGTGCATAGCTTCCACATGGGGTCTTTACAGAACTGCATCCTGGCTCCTTGTCCTCCAATCAGGATGGCCGTCTGGGTGTCGATGGGGCACAGGGTCTGTCCCCAACGCCCTGATGGGCCAACCAGCGAGGCTGCAGGAAGCAACAGTAATAAATACCTCATAGTTTTCGAACAACTAAACAGCATGTGGAGCTTCATGCTGGAATGATATGAGTGTCGCCATGGTAACTCAGTCTGAATAAACAACAGGGTTCAGAGTTCATTGTTTCAGATAAAAATATATATAATGGATTTTTTCCACGAGAGATTCACATTTCAGAGGTTTTATTTCTAAAGAACTAAAAGATCTCAGCTCTGAGTCGAAAATCTCAGCAAACCGCCAAAATAAAACAGCGTTATTGTCTGAACCCAGGTGGGCGACATGCGGAGTCATCGACAGAATGAGCCAAACTGAAATAAACAAACAACCACAGTGTGTGTGTGTGTGTGTGTGTGTGAACACACCGGTCTGTGTGGGAGTCTTGTTCTGCCTACTCTTCATCCGTGCTGCGTTCTGAGGAGGTTTTCTTCCCACAATCCCTTGTGTCTCTTCGTTAGCTGTGAAACAGGAGACAATGATTCAGCTTAGAGATGTGTAGCAGTAATTAGCAGCTTCTCAAAATGAAGAAAAGAAATGATTTCATGCTGAAATAAAGTGATTTCGTACCGGCTGGTTTTGTCTTTGGAACATCAGCTTCAGTAATGATCAGCTCCTGGTTTACTAGTACCTCACAAAGAACTTTTCGTCCCATTAAATTCTTTTCTTCACCATTTGGACAGATGTTCTCTTCCATCTTTTCTTCGTTATCTTCTTTCGCTGTTCGTTTTCTCTTCCTCTTGACCTCTCGGGGCGCGAGGGGAGCAACTGCATCCTGATGTGGAAGAATATCATTTATTTAAGAGGACATGTGTTTTTTGTAGATCTATGTAGATTAGACATTTGGTCATATTACCTTAGGTGTGAATTCTTTTACACACATTAGGAGCTCTGGTTCTGATTTGGACTAAAAAAAGAAGAAAATACTGATGAATAAAATAATCCAAAACTTATTGTTCTGTAGTCTTCTTCTTATCCGGGGCAACAACCTCAGATGGGAAACCCAGGGTTTTCTCACCCCAACTGCATCCTCCAGCTCCCCAAGGAGGATCCTGAGGTGTTTCCTGTCCAGCTGTGAGACATAGTCTCTCCAGCAGGTCCAGGGTCTGCCTCTGGGTCTCCTCCTGATGGGACATGCACCAAAACACCTCACCAGCGTGCCCGAGGTGTTCGGGAGGCATCCTAACCAGATACCTGAACCTCCCCATCTGGCTTCTCTCAGCCTGAAGGGGCAATGGCCCTACTCCAAGCTCCTCCCGGATGGCAGAACTCTTCACTCTATCTCTGAGTGAGAGCACAGCCACCCTGCGGAAGAAGCTCATTTCGGCCACTTGTATCCATGATCTTGTGCTTTTGGTCACCACCCACAGCTGGTGACCATAGGTGAGGGTAGGAACGTAGATCGACTTGTAAATCGAGAGCTTTGGCTCAGCTCTCTCTTTACCACGACGGGCCGATGCAGCGCCCTAGTTATTGCTGACGCTGCACCGATCTGTCTGTCAATCTCCCACTTATCCTTCTCCCACTGTGATCAAGACTCTGAGATACTTAAACTCCTCCACTTGGGACAGAACCCTGTCCCTGAGGGAACATTCCACCCTTTTCCGGGCGAGGACCCATTCCGGGTTCTTCACACACATCTCACAATTATTATTTATTCCTAAAGCTGTTGAGGCGGGCAAAAGAAAAGATAAATTACCAGATATTCTCCTTCCAAAGAGACATTCAGTGTGACATCATCAGTCCATGTCTCTTCTTCCCACTGTTCCCATGACAAACACCTGGAGATCAAATAAAAAAAATCACAAAGTTACTTCACTGACTTCACATCTCCAGGAGTTTATCTATAATTTAAGATGTAGTTTAGTGTGTTAGAGTATCCGTACTTGTTATAAGGAGTGAGTTTTCCTATAGTGATAGGGATGTGATCAGCAGCATTCAGCTCTACATTCACACTGATTTTATCACCCCATGATCCACTGCTGAACACCACCACCTGATGGACACTCCGAGGAACTGCAACACATACTCGACTGGATCCGTCACTAAAAAACAAAACGGTCAAACATGTTTATTTTTAATTCCTCATTTTTATTCATGATATAAAACAAGTTTGAATTTTTTTTCCTGCAGGTTTTCTTGTACATTTCTTTAATTTCTTACACATTAAATTATTTTTTTCTATAAAAAATTGCTATTCAAGAGTCTCTAGCTCTCTCTTCATTTAGACTCTAGATGCATATCTAAACTAATCAAATGAAAAAAAAATATTAAAATAAATTGTGTGTGTGTGTTTTGGTTTTTTTTTACCTCAAAAGTTTTTGTGGAGGACGATCCAAACCAAACACAGCAAAAACTCCAAAATCATCCATTTTACAAACTTCCTCCTCTGTTTCCAAAAGATAGCGATATTTTTATGTGTTTCTGCTAAAATACAAAAACATTCATGACAAACCTTTAAATTTTTCACTCTTTGTATTTTTTCGCGCGACCTCTCTGCGTAGAAATTGTGAATTTAGCGCCTTCTTGTAGGATTTTGTGTGCGCATGTTTTGTTGTTCAGCGTAATCTATATGGTGGTGTCGAGTCAGTCGAAAAATTAAGATTCCGCCCATCCTAGATATCCCCTAACAATATCACGCGCACCTCCACTGTGCAACTGATGACATAGAAAGTCTGTAAATTTGCTGAACACTGCCATCCATTGGACTTTGTTAATATTACAGCATAGACGTTTAACTTTTTATAAAGTAAAACTTAAAAAAAAAAATCTTTAAGAATCACTTTCCAAAAAAAAAAAAACCGCTATAAACTTACTTTTTATTTAACAGTGTAAATATGTATTCAGAATCCAAACATTCAATAATAAATATTATCAAATACTTTTTAAAAATACTTTTTTACTATTTTATATGTCGCTTTATTTTATGACACAAATAAGATGTAATAAATTTAATTTATGATGCAATGTTAAAATGAATAAATGTCCTTTTTTCCCTCAGAATTACGTGACAAACATATTATGACCAGCAGGGGGCAGCGGTGAATTATATAACTACTAATTGTACACTTTCCTCGTTTGTTGCACAAAATGGTTTAATGTCTTACAAAGAGCTGTAAAAATGTAAATCTATGCAAGAATGAGTAATTAGCTCAGAAACCTGTCTGCATAGAACACATAAAACTAGTTATTTTGTGATCAAGTTAAAACATGTTCACTCTGAGACCCTAAGTGTGCTCAAAGGTTAAAAATATAAAGCTTTCATCCAGTTCTTACGATTAGTTTAATTTTTAACCCTCATAAAACATTTCTCCTTTCAATGTATGTTTTCATTTAAGTTTCATGAAGTGCAAAACATGACTTAATGCTGCTGATTTATTTCAGTTTTAGTTTTTAAACTTCATCATTTGTTCAAAGATTAACATTGGGATTAACAGTAACCCACAATCCACCTTGCGTAGAGCCAACTGTCGTTTGTGTTCCAGCTCTGTTCCACCAAGTAGCTGTTGCCAGGGGCGGATCCAGGATTTTCTAAAAGGGGTGGGGGGCGTGAGGTCATTGACAAAGCCAGTACAAGGGGGCTGGGGGCATTTCCCCCGGAACATTTTGAAAAATAAGAGTCATTTATCTGCATTTTAGTGGCCCATTTGCTGCCCTGCAAGAGACAGCTTGACTAATCCTCTTCTTGCTCCTCCCGGATCCGCCCCAGGTTCCACCTCCATTCTACCAAGCAGCTGTTCTACCTCTAGTATTCCACCATAGGGCTGTATAACCTCTTTTTCAACCAGGGGGTGTTCCACCTCTATTCCACCATGCGGCTGTTCAACCTCTACACCAAACAGCGGGTGTTCTACCTCTATTCCACCAAGTGGCTGTTCCTGTTCCACCCAATCCCAACTCAGCACCACCTACCAAACCTGAACCTACTGAACTAGCTGATCAGAAGCTGTTCGGAGCTTTCTCTTAAACTACTTGAAATTTAAAAATAATTTAAAAAAACTATTAAAAAAAGAAAAGATGTGTAACATGCAGGCAGGCTGGTGGAAGGACCTTACAAGGATAGATCCTGCTGTGTGTGTGTGTGTGTGTGTGTGTGTGTGTGTGTGTGTGTGTGTGTGTGTGTGTGTGTGTGTGTCTGTGTCTGTGTGTGTGCGTGTGTGTGTGTGTGTGTGTGTCTGTGGGTGTGTCTATGGAGACAGGAAACAGAAATAGATTGAGTCAGTCATCAGTCAGTGTTCAGACAGAGAGCAGTTAACCAGCAGAGAGCTCAGATCATGAGGATGAAATGAGGAACGATGCTCTGTAACACCACCACGCAGACCAGGGATTACACGTGCGTGCGCTTCTACGTGTCCACGGTGTCCTTCTCTGTTCTTCTCTTCTTCAACCTCATCATTAACTGGACCATTGTGCGTGAGCCGAGTCTACGCAGACATGCCAGGTTCGTACTGCTGTTCCACCTGTTGGTGTCCGCGCTCATACACATGGGTACGAGCAGCATCTTCTACTACCAGATCCACCTGAACGCGCACACTAGCCACTCCGCGTGCTTAGCTATGATCACCATCCAGGTGAGCAGTGCGTGTAACATCCTGCTGACACTCACAGTGATGGCTTTAGATCGATTCTGCGCTGTGTGTCACCCCATGCGCTACAGCGCGTGTTCCGCGGGGTATTGGCCCTGGTTGCTAGGTGCGTGTACCTGGATGGTTGCCCTGGTGATCCCGCTCAGCTTGTTCATCCGACCAGATGTTGAATACCCTAAAGTGTGTGGCCGGGAGCAGCTGATGAAAGGAGAACTCCAGAAAGTTATCTTCATAGGAGTCTGTGCCCTGCTCATCCTGTTCAGCTATGTGAGGATCCTGGTGGAGGGGCGGAAGTTGGGGGTCCTAAACCGACGGAATAGGACTGGATGTAGGACCATTGCTCTTCATGGGACCCAGCTGGCAGTCTACATCCTCCCAAATTTTGTCATCTTCATCCTGTCCAGTCTGTACAAAGAAAGGGTGATTGTTCTAGAGACTAAAGAACTCTGCGCTGTGGTGGTTTTTGCTTTCTTCAGCGTTGCGCAGTGTGTTGCGCCTGTCGTGTACGGTTTGCGCAAAGAGGAACTGATGGAACAGCTGAATCGTAGGTTTCCCTGCTGCTCCAGGTACCTGAAGAGCCTCCTGGGCTGGACTGTTCGGGCCAACTGGTCCAGCACACAACCTAAAAGGTACCCCACCTCACACACTCATCTTTTATAAATATATTCCTGATGAAAGACTGACTGTCATGAAGAAAAATTCACTTCCATCTGATTTTAGTTTCAATAAAACACTTTAGTTTCACAACAGAATTGTCTCTAAGGTTGGATTTGAGCAAACTTTATGACCCTTCAGGCCCCCGTGGGTCCCTTAGTTTGACCAAAGAGCCAAACTCAGAGCAAATATATTCAAACTCCAGTTTTTCCATTTCATTTGACTTTTTTAGATTCGAATATTTAGATTCAGAGTAAGACAGAGTACATGTGTGTGAATGAGAGGGATCCAAATGGAAAAGTGAGGTTACAGGGAGAAGAGATAAAAAAGGTGGAAGATTTTAAGTACTTACAATTAACAGTCCAGAGCAACGGAGAGTGTGGAAAAGAGGTGAAGAAGCGGTGAAGAAGCGTGTGCTGGAACGGGTGCAGAAAAGTATCAAGTTTGATGTGTGATAGAAGAGTTTCAGCTAATATGAGAGGGATAGTGTACAAAACCGTGGTCAGACCGGCCATGCTGATTGGTCTAGAGACAAGGGCACTGAGGAAAAGACAGGAAACAGAGATGGAGGTAGCAGAGATGAAGATGCTGAGGATCTCTCTGGGAGTGACCAGGATGGATAGGATTAGAGGAACAGCACGTTAGAGGTTTTGGAGATAAAGTCAGAGAGGGCAGACTGAGATGGTTTGGACATGTGTAGAAGAGAGAGTACATCGGAAGAAGGATGCTGGGTTTGGAACCACCAGGAAGGCCAAACTAGAGGAAGGCCAAAGAAGATGTTCGTGGATACAGTGAAGGAAGACATGGAGATAGTTGGTGTGACCGAAGAAGATGCAGCAGATAGGGTTAGATGGAAGAAACTGACTTGCTGTGGCGATCTCTGAAGGGAAATGCTGAAAGAAGCAGAAGAAAAAGATTCAAATATCTTGAATGTCTGGGTGAAACTATTAAGATCAACTAGTAATGGTAGTGATTTAAAATATATTTGATCAAATCTTAGTAATTTATTTTTAAACTTTTATTTAACCAGAAAATGTCTCTTAAGATTAAAAGTGTCTTTTTTAGGAAGTCCTGAGCAAAAAAAAAAAAAAAAACCCAGAAAGATTGAAGGTAAACAAAATTAAATTTAAATTAGATATCAAAGAGTAAAGATGCACGTTTATTGAATTTATTCCTAAATACTTGATTAATCCGCAAAGGGAAATGTGTCTAAGTGCAGTTTGCATATTAAGAGACTTTCTGATGGAAAAATTGATCAAAAATGCCCCCAAAATAGTAGAAAACAGGAAGTCTGAAATTCTAACACAACATGAATGAAGCTCAACAGACATCAACGTATCTGCCATCCATCTGTTGGAAAAGAACAATTAAATTTCAGAGAGAAAAAAAAAGAATCAAACTCTTTATTTGTCTAATTTCCTCATGTTTAATGGACTAGATTAAAGAGCTCAGTGGATCGTTCCTGGCTTCACTCATAGTCAACACTCCTTGTTGAGATAAATGAAAACTCCTAATGATTCAAGTCGACGAGAGATACTTTTCTTGGATGGACAAGCAAAACCTAGGTTTTTTTTTTTTTTTTTACAGATTAGTTCATCTAAATCTATTCTAACAGATTTTTTTGTAGTAGATTGGCTTCACCTCTAACAGAGTGTGGAGGTGAGTTAGAAGTTCAGATGGAACACAGATGGAATCAGTTGAAATTCAAGCGTGAGTGGAATATCCAAGTATCTGGAGGAAAGCTTGTTGTCCCAAAAGGAAACGGGGGAGTGAGAAAACAGAGAAGTGGACTGTTTAGACTCGAGATGTCAGAGGCCACGGCCCTCTTCATCAAACTTCCTCCCACTCAAAAATCATTTGAGACATAAAATTTGTCCCTTGAAATTAAAGTTACCCTATTTAAAACATTTTGAAATACTTTTTGTATTAATTTCGCAATAGAAATAAAATTACCATTCCAAGCCTAAAGATTTCTCCAAACATTTAGGGATTTTTTTTTTTAGGGATTTTCTAAATTTATAAGGATTTTTCTAAATCTTTCCTTTAAAACCTGAATAATACAATAAAAGCTGAAACAAAAATACATGCCCTAGCCCAAGTCATACAAAGAGTAAGGAGAAAGCTTGAATAAAAAAACTGGACCTATCCCTAAGTAACACAGAATATTAGTAAAAGAGCCAGATGTTCCATGGATACAGTGAAGGAAGACATGAAGATAGTTGGTGTGACCGAAGAGGATGCAGGAGATAGGGTTAGATGCAAGAAACTGACTTGATGTGGTGCTCCCTGAAGGGAAATGCTGAAAGAAGAAGAAGAGCCAGATGTTGCATTCTCATTTGTTTTCATCTTCCTGCGTTTTAATATGAGTTTTGAAGCCATGCGTCTCTCTGGAAATTTCCCCACATTTTCATTTTGGATGTATTTTTCTCTTTGATGGAGCCAACTTCTTCTTCTTCTTCTTTCGGCCTTTCCCTTCGGGGTCGCCTCGGCAAGTCAGTTTTTCCATCTAACCCTATCTGCTGCATCCTCTTCGGTCACACCAACTATCTTCATGTCTTCCTTCACTGTATCCATGAACCTCCTCTTTGGTCTTCCTCTAGGCCTCTTTCCTGGTGGATCCAAACCCAGCATCCTTCTTCCGATGTACGCTCTCTCCTCTGCAAATGTCCAAACCATCTCAGTCTGGTCTTTCTGACTTTATCTCCAAAACCTCTAACATGTGCTGTTCCTCTGATCCTATCCATCCTGGTCCCTTTAGTTTTACATTTTTATAGAACCAGGTTTTTACAGTTCAGTTCAGTTTATTTGCCATTTGCTGTATAAAAGCTCCACATTGGAACGAAATGGTTGCAAAAAGCACAGAGTATTGTCAATATTTACAGACAAGACACACACGAAGGACACAAGACTAAAAAGAACACAGAAAAGAAGACCCCAAAAAGACAGGAATAAGAACGCCCAAAACACAGTTCACAGTTTTCCCACAAACTTTTGGAAAATGACCTGAGCCCCTCACTGTCTCACCACGATCTTCCAGTGCTTCTAGTTTTAAAACAATTTAGTTTCCTACAAATGCTTTTAAAATATTTCACACATAACCAGTGAGAAGTTCTAAAGACACAAAAGCAGGTTTTTATTCATTCGTGAACAAAACTGAAAGAATTACTTTCACATGGTTAATTTTAAAAGAAGAACAGGAAGCGATCTGAAAAAAAATAAGATATTCTGTGTCCAAAATGTAAGTTATTTAAATAAACATCAGATCACAATCTAGTTATGAGTCATAGTTTGCATGTAGAACGCCTGCGTTTACAAAATGAATTTTAAAAATCCCATCCATTTTTACATCATGACAGGTGTCAGAGTTCTTGATTTTCTCCTGTGCTGGTGTGTCGACTATTGTTTAGTCTCCAGTTTGAAAACTTTCCCTACTTAGTGGATGATGTCACTGCATTGTGTTGCTAAAACAAAAAATGTTTGGTAGATTCAGACTCCGAGGAGATCCAGAAATGATGAGTGGTAGTTTGTTTCAGGTGTGACATGACTATCACTCTTCCTTCTGATTCTCTTTTAAGCTCTCTGGAAACGTCTGCAGCCACAAAACATTCAAAAAGGCAAATGAGTTCATGGTGGGGGTTTTTCACTCTCTTTTTTTTCCCTCTTAGGGAGCGAACACTGACGGCTCAGACGATCATCTCTTCAGAGATCCCTCAAGAAGCAGAGGAGGATGAAAGTGGACTGTTTCCATTCACATGTTCCTCACATGATTCACAGACATGCCAAAACACAGAAGACGTTAAGGTGATGATAGTTGCACCTACTTGAGCTGATCATTTGTCTCAATGGTCAAATGGACTGAGGGCTTAACATTTTTTTTTAATCCTGACTCATTCTGAGAGGAAGCACCAAGTGACACCAGAAGGTTAGGCCTCTTCTGGTAAATGGAAAGAAGAACTGCTCAATCATTGAGTCAGATCGTATCCTGGTTGGAGACTCGTTGGTGTTAAGATCAAGAACCATCCAAGTGATAATTGGATCACTTGGATAGTTGGATTGTCGACCTTCAAGGATTTTATCACCAAGATGGATTCTCCTAAATGTTCAGCCTGATAAATTTGTTTTTTCGCTGATGAAACAGTTGAAATCTTTAAAAGTTGAGTCTAGGGTCCTTGGAGAAGACACCTAACCCCCCATTTCTCCCACCATTGGCGCCGTTGTGGCAGCCTTTTGTGGTGTAATGCAGCACACAAATTTTCCCAATGAGGGATCAATGAAGTATATGTTGTCACTATTATTATTAAAGAGCCGTTTGACTGTGGATGACTGAAAATCTCAAAAAATGTGAACCTGAATGAAACAGAGACATTATGTACAAAGTACGTGTTGTGGTGGGATTTGGAACGAGATAACACCATCCACAAAAAACTCTACAAACAATTCTACAAAAACAAGCAAGACTTCATCATGTTGCATTTGAAAGAATTAAAAAAGAAAATACTTTTATTTATTGCCCGTGTCAGTACTCTACTGTAATTAATGTAAAATATGTTGTTACATAAAAACATTTCAATTTAAACGGTCAAGAAATGTGAAAATAGAATTTTTAATAAATTCAACACACAAATATAAATACGTTTTTACATTGTTTTTACTCACTTTGTAGTTTGCATGACTTTTTTTGTGGCTTACTTGGACTTTTGTAACACGTTGGCTTTTTTAAAATACTGGATAAATCCCATCTTTGGTACCCGATGTCGACTCTTAACAGCAAATAATCAGATTGCACCACGATAGAGTGGATTTTTGACAAATTAATCTATTTTTTACTGTAATCAGACACAAAAACCAGTATGTTTTTTCATTTCATCTTCTGAACCGCTTGTCTGTAACAAGGTTGCAGGGGGTGCCGAGCATACCCCGGTTTATTTCAGACAAGAGGCAGGGTACACCCCAAACAGGTCACCAGTCTGTCATTGGGCCACACATTTAACCATCCACACACACTCATTCCTATGGGCAATTTCAAAGCAGCCAGTCAAACTAACATGCATGTTTTTGGAGGGTGGAAGAAAACTGGAGGACACCCACATATACACGACGAGAACATGCAAACTCTACACAGAAAGACCAGTGTTAGAAACCCTCACACCTGCTCCAGAACTTGAACCTGACCTTCTTGCTGTGAGGCCACTGTTCTAATCACTGCACCACAGTGCAGGCCCACTATATGTAAACCTGGTAATTCTTAAATTAATTAGTAAGTGCCCAAATAAAACCCTGCAAAGTTTTACTTTTAAAAGTATTGAAATCAAAACATCAGTTGTTTATCAGTTTAGATCAATTCTGATATAAAACGTCTTTAGTAAATGTTGCTGTAGTTGCTACTCATTATATATGAACTAAAATCGGTTACGAGTAGATCTAATTTGTCAATTTGATTCATTTTCTTTAACCTTGACACAAAAAGTCTGTTATCAACGTAGTTATTTCCTCATTATCAGAAAAAGTGTGCATCTGTGGTGGAGAGAAATGTGGACTGCGGGAGCTGTTTTGGAGGAGAGGATGAGGACTTTGATGCAGGGTGTCCTGAATAAGCCCCATCGTCCTCTACATGATGTTATCATGACCCAAAAGACGACCCGAAGGTTCCTCTAAATGCGCTGCAGGACTGAGCGCTTTAGGAGGTTGTTCATTCCTTCAACCCTCAGGCAGTTTAATAGATCAGATGTTTCTGGAAGGAACTGAGTCCTGTTTTATTATGCATGTATGTTGTTTTTATTTATTGAGTATGTACCTGATTTCTGTTGCTGCAGGACACCAGAATTTCTCCTGGGGGAGATTAATAAAGTTTTTATCTAACTATCGATCTATCTTTGTTGATCCCACACGAGAAAATCTGTGTTACAGCAGGACAGTAATCATAAAAAATAACAAAAAAACTAGTTAGTTTAAATACAAAAATAAAGAAGAATAAAAATAAAAGTAAAAATGTGAAAGTAAGAAATACATTTTTAGCAATTTTTTTTCCAGATTATGAGGCTCAAACTGAATTTAGCTCACTTTTAATTTCACTTTAACCACAAACTGTCATGACTGTTCAGCCCGTCAGTCGTGGGGATTTCACAGCAATAAAATTACAAGTTGCAGAACATGTTCCAACGACTGAAAATATGTGTGCTAAGGTGGCACGTATCGTAGACGCCGAGGCTTTTGTTTGCATTTCATAGCAGAACCTTTTCTAGCCAGGAAGACGCATGCCGAAGCACTTACTGGTAATCCTGTGGCTAAAGAAGTGAAACTAAAGCTGTAGGGTGCACAAAAAACAGCAGAAGTGAAAAGCCGGAGAGGACTGATCAAAATATGTTAACAGACAAAAAAAAAAGGTGTGAAAGCAACATCTATACAAATTTATTAAAAAAAATGTTTGAAGATGAACATAAGAAAATAAACCCAATACTGTCAGAGGTATGTAGATTTATTGATTATGATTATTGCAGATCATTTACATTAATCAAGATAATTAGCAAGTGCTTGCCAGACCGACAGACAGCCCATCAAACATATTTATTCTGATTTAATCCAATTATTACATTTCCAAAGTAAAAACAGAACTCCAAGGAGAATGTTTTGATCTTCAGTTCAATCAGATGCATTATTAATATTATTATATGTACAGATGATGATTATCAAGAAGTAAAAGTGACTTGATGTCAAAAACAAAATATGCAGAGATATCACCGTATATATTTTCTTAATTCGCACTTGACGGTCGCAACTTTTAGCAAAAGAAATAAACATTTTAAACATCAGAAACCCAACTTTTTTTTACCCGACTAAGTGGTGTTGGAAGTTTGTAAGGCAAGAGTATTGATCGTCGTATTTGATTTCGTTGGCTTAACATGCAGAAAGGCATTTATTTATTCACATAAAAAAAAAAAAAAAAAAACCCAGTTAATTTCATCTTAACATCTTATAGTCAGGATGACTGCACTAAATTACAAACTCATCATTTTCTGGTTTCTTGCTCGACAAGTTGCATTGATTATGTTACATTTTCACACAACAGTCGCTAAAACAAATTGGCTACAGTCATGAAGTCGTAGTTAAAAGCGGCTGGTTCATTTACAAGCGCTATGAGTTCTTTCGTTCCAAATGCAGGCAACAGAACAGAATACATTACTGTTTGACTCATAAAAACACCAATTTATAGTCCAGATTAAACCTTTCAGGTCTAAAAGAACAAACTATATAAATAAATGAGAAAAAACTAGACAAGAGAGCTGATCGCAGCTCTGCTAAAGATAAAAACAGAAACTTTCAGCCTGAAATCATGGCTACCACGTGCCTTTTACCACGTGAGGCACCTCTAATGGTGTGAATGAGCAAGAAGTTGTTAATAAAGTTTATTGGACGCACAACCTAGTTTGTGATTTGTAAAATGTGGAAAAGAAAGTTAAAACCAGGTGTGAATGCAGACTGTTTAGAAGTGGTTTAGAAACCCAAAGGATGAGGAGCGACAACTCCTCCGTTTTCCACCGCAGCAGCAGAAATGGCCCGCATGTTGTTAAAGAGCTGCTTGGACTGACCAGAACGCAGGATTTTGATGTCTCGCATCACTCTGTCATGAGCCTGGAGGTTAAAAAAATAACATAAAAAAGAGGAAGAGAGTTCAAAAACTAAAAAAAAACAAGAACATAAAAAATTGATTGCAACATTTTCTGTTACTAAAAAAACAAAAAACACCCCCTGAAATAATAGTTGATTAGTTAACATTAAAAATCTTATTTTATGACATAATAAAAACTGTTCTTTGTTTTTTATCAGATTCAAGTGCATCATATAAAGATCTGAAATGCTAATTGAATTTAATTACTTACAATTAAGCTTTTAATTCCTTTTAAATTCAAAGACTTTTCGATATTGATAAAGAATATTTTGCTCGCACATTCAAACCAACAACTTTATAGGACACAACTATTTCTTAACCCAGATCAAACGTTCAGATAGCTGTACTTCTGTACTTAATCTGATATTTCTGTGAACGCTATCATGCTCTACATCTTACTTTAGATTCGCCTGCATCGATCTATTTCCTCTTTATAGTAAACGCAAGCGACCCCGCTATCGTTCCACTTGGACAATCAAGATTAAGTTTTTATGTGCAAAAAAAACCATCAAAACAAGTTGCTTCTTCTTAAAAGATGGAGTATACGGTTAAATGAAAAAAAACCAAGATTATTCAAATTCTTTTAGACTGGGATATCTGACGTCTTACCTCCATGCACCATGTCTCACACAGCATTTTCTCATGCTGAGCGGAAGAGTGGCCTTGATTCAGAGAGCGAGAGGCTCTGCACAAACAAAAAAAAAAAACATCTCAGTTTAATTTGTGTTAGAGTCTAAATAACAACGCAAAGCACCACAAAAAGAGGAAGAAATCCAGTGAAACCAGAACAGAAATCCTACCTGGAGAGAACAACCACCATGGCGTACAGATCAATGGCACAGTCTGCTACTCTCTTCAGGATGAACTGCTCTTCTGTGGATTTAAACACAAGTTTATCATTTAAACTAAGAAAGGAACTCCGGGTTAAAGAGGACTGACTGATCGGGACGACAGACTATGTAAAAGAATATGAGAATCGTTTTCCCACGCACCAATGATCTTCTTGCCATGTTTCACCAACAGCTCCTCGATCACGGCTCCAAACTCCTCGATGGCTTTTACTGCCTGGAAACCAAAGAAACAAAACATTAGAGAAACACAGGAAAAATAAAACAGGAAAGGAAACCCATTTCTAAATAATCTCTGTCTGCTATTTAAGAAAGAAAGAAAATAGACAACACTAACTCAACCGAGGCTGAACGGTGGCCTCCCAACAAGAAGGTTGGAGGATCGAGTCCCTGAGTAGAGGGAGGCTTGAAACACTAGCCTTTCTGTGCGGAGTTTGCATGTTCTCCTTGTCTATATGTGGGTTTTCTCCAGTTTCCTTCCACCCTCCAAAAACATGCATGCAACATGCAATTAGCTTCCCCTAGGACTGAGAGTGTGTGGCCCCATCATAGACTGGCGACCTGATTTGGGTTACATCCCGCCTCTTGCCTTAAATCAGCCAGGATAGACCCTACCGACCCCATTAGGGATAAACGGTTTGGAAGAGGAATAACTTAATCGAGAGGATTTTCCACACATTAAAGTAATACTGTAAAATTATAAATAGATCCAAATAAAAGAATTAAATACCAGGTCACTGCTGTGTGCCAACTCAGAATGCACGTTCCCCTGCAGGGTAAGTCCTGTGCTCAGACCTGCCTTTCTACAAAGACAACAAAAAAAAGTTACATCAATGCTTTATTTTACATTTAAACTTTGTTTGTCTTTTTGAAGAACTTCAAAATGTTTGTTGAGAAGCAGGAAATTGTATCAGTGGGATTTTCCTGTAAGCTTTGTTGGCAAAAATTCAAAGTAAATATTTAGATGAAGTTTTTTGGAACTGGTTCATCTCTGGTGTGTGAGGATGTTGCTCTTTAAGCTTAAAAAACCACAGGAGTCAAACACAGGACCTAAAAGAAGTTTCCATCTGTTTTAAAACTCATTTCTATTTAGATTATGAGGTCATCACCTGGTCACGTTTGTATCTATAATCACACCGGTTTGATTTTTATAAATGTGAAATAAATTGACATGATATCAGTGTTTCTCTGTTTGAACTAGTTTTATTTGACATCAGAAAAAGCCATAAAATCACAATTTGTGGCTTTGCCTGATTTTCACTCGTGTGTGTGATTTGCACTTTGGAGTTTTTTTTTAGTCTGATCTTTCTGAAATTAATGTATAAACTCCACCACCAGGGAGGAGCTCGGAGAAGAGCCTCCGGATCGAGAGAAGCCAGATGAGGTGGTTCGGGCATCTACTTAGAATCCCTCACGAGCTACTCGCTGGTGAGGTGTTTCGAGCATGTCTCACCAGAAGGAGACCAAGAGGCAGACCATAGACGCTCTTGAGAGACTATGTCTCACAGCTGGCCGGGAAACACTTTGAGATCCTTCGAGGTGAGCTATAGGATGCAGTCATAGTGAGAGAAGCCAGAGCTTCCCATCTGAGGCTGTTGCCCCCACAACCCTGCCCCAGAGAAGTGGAACACAACAGAACCGAATTTGATGAGTTGCCGAAAGTGTTTTCAGTGCTTTAGTCAGCATCTATTAAGATATCAGTCGTGTTGGCTCTGTTTTGTTCGAGTTTAACCTTATTTTGAGTTTATTTACTTTCACTTCTTTTATGGCCTCCGAGGATTTTGCTGAGTTTTGAAAATTATGGTTTTTTTTGGCGTGGTTTTTAACTATATTCTGTGCCTGGCTTGTTCTTCACTGCTAAGTCCATCACCCTTGATCCCACAACTAGAACAGCATTGTGATCCCTCCCATCGCCCCAAACACAGCTAGTAAATCAGTTGGAGTCTTCGGCAACCTTTTGGCTCTCTTTGTGAACTCCTCTGCCAGCAGCCCAGAGTTTCCGAAGGGATTTTTCAGAGCTTTCTGTAAGCTTTTCAGCTGGTTTCCAGCATTCTGAAATGAAGCGGAGAGAAAGTTGAGTTAAAGTCAACAATATTATGGCAGCAAAACATTTACACGTCTTATGTTTACTGAAACGCTTTTAGAGTGATGTCATGTTAGAGAATGACATGTGATTGGATTAATAAGAGTTTAAAACAATTCTTCTGAAGACATCAGGTATTAAAATAAGTCTAATGTTTACCTGGAAGCCATTCAGAGCCACAAAGAGCCTCAAGATGTCGTTTGTTCCCTCGAAAATCCGGAAAATTCTCAGATCCCTCATCACTCGCTCAACACCATAATCCTGTGGCAACAAAATTAAGATTTATTGTTTTAGAAAATAATAACACATCATACTCCCCCATAAAAAAACTCATCAGACCAGCAGTGTCCAGTGAGTTTTACTAAACCAAAAAATGTAAAAAAATTACTTTGATATTTTAATAAAGTACCAATTCAGCACTTTTTCCAAACATATCCCTGAAATTTTTCTGTTAATAACAAATATTTTTTTTCTAAAAAATGCATGGGTGCAAACATTATTTCTAAAAAGAAGTGAAACTTTCAGTTGAAGTGGACACTTAGAACAGAACCAAACTACACCAGGGTGTGTCTTTTTTTTTTTTTTTTCTAGGTTGTGTAAAAATAATTTCACCAAGTTTGCAAGAAATAAAAGGAAGTGGGTGCATTTTGAAATCACACTTCTAGCCTGCGAGCCTTAAGAAATAATTGCAACTTTTCAGATCAGCCTGTTAATTTATTCACCCTTGTGTGTGCAAGTGTGAATCCTCCACCTCTGCAGTTTGTATCTAGACGTGGAAAAAAAAAACCAAACACCCACTGCTTTCTTTCCACTGTATTTGCAAGCGTGTTAAGGTAACACGTTAGATACACCGCCTGCTGCAGATCACTTATTTTAAGCAAAGTCTTTTAAGTGTTTATATAACTTGCACGGCTTCAAGAGGTCGAGTATAACTTGTTTTTGATCCTCTTAAAAAATAAATAAATAAAGAAGTTTGCTTTCAGTCTTGCAAGCGGCGACTGTGTGAGACATAAAACACGTCGAGGAGTTGTTCACGTGATTTCTGAGAAATAAAGCCGTTGGCTCGGCATAAAAAAAAAAAAAAAGCTTTACTACGATTGTTTGAATTTTCTACAAAACCAATAGGTTTTCAGCACCAAGCAGATTACATTTAATTGAGAAAAACTGAAGAGTTAAATTAAAACAAAGTTTAACTTTGATGGTGAGCTTCTCGATGGTTGCACCAGAGGAGAAAACCAAACTTCCTTCTTCTGCTAACACGAACAGATGTCATGTTTGACTTTCTGTTGTTTTCTTTAACTTTGAGACAAAGAATAACCCTTGTGAGTTTTTAGTAGGAACACGTGGCAGTGGAAGTGAAAACCAGAGGAACTGTAAGGAAACCACCTTGGATTTGATGAAAGCACCACAAAGAATGATTTCTTGGAAAAATGGCATGAAATGAGTATTGATTTTACATTAAGTCTAAGCTGTTATGGTTTTACATCAACAAAGTGTTGAAGAGAATTACCGGAATCAGATCAGATGCAGGATTTATAGCTTTTAGACTCTCATTCTGTGGAAACGTAGCCAATCTGAAAATACATCCCTGAAAATTTTTTTTTTTCCATTTGGTTGTTGATGTTGGAAGTATAAACAACAGCCCATCATCACATGTGGAATATGTAAGCGACACTAATCTGTCTGCACGCAGCAGGAAAATTTGAAATTAAACACATAGATCCTGTATTTTTTAATCAACAGAATTCCACAATAATTCTGTTGTGATGTAATGCTCATCTGAAACATCCGATTTGGTTGCAGCAATAAAAAAGTTTTACCACATGTCTTTATGTCTACCACAACAGCTAGACATAGAGACGCAGCTGCAGAGAGACCAGTAGTTTCTCTGTGCAAATACAGGAAGTGGACAAGAATGAGAAAAAAAGAGAATTGTGGGTAACATGTAGAGTACAAAAATTAGACCCAACAAAACCTCTGTTTGTCTCCCCTACCTATCTACTACATCCCAATCCATTGCCTATCTAATTGCTTATTTCTTATATTGTATTTTCCAGACTATAAGTCTTTTCTGTTTTGTCGTCTTCCGCTTATCCGGGGCCGGGTCCTGGGGACAACAGCCTCTGACAGGAAGCCCAGGCTTTTCTCACCGCAGCTGCATCCTCCAGCTGCATCCTCCAGCTCACCCGGAAGGATCTCGAGTCGTTCCCCAGCCAGCTGTGAGACACAGTCTCTCCAGCAATTCTGGGGTCTGCCTCTTGGTCTCTTCCCGGTGGGACTAGAAGTCACTTTTTAAATAAGTTGTCTGTTCCTATGACGTATACGCCAAAGTAACTTTTTTTTTAAATATACTTTATTGATCCTCATTTGGAAATTTGTGTGCTGCATTACACCGCAGCAGGCTATCACCTATGACGGCACCAATGGTGGGAGAAACGAGGGGTTAGGTGTCTTCTCCAAGGACCCTAGACGTGAACTCAGTGGAATGCGAACTTGCAAACTTCCGGGTTACTTCCGGTCTGCGGGCGAACGCTCTAACCACTGAGCCACCGTCTCCTCCCAACTTATACATGATATAAAAATAAAATATATGTGTAATAAAATATATGCAATTTTACAACCAGCTCCAAGAAGGAACTCTGGACTAAGACATATATTTGACACAACAGTATACAAAAAAAAAAGAAATTCGGTTAGAAAAATAAAATCTGCTCCGTCTTTCTCCAGAGTTACTCAGAAGTGACAAAGAAGATAATGAATTTAACAGATTTAGTGATGTGGAGTGAGATTGCGTCTTAATAATTATAGTAAATGTACATGTTTAATAAAACTGTTTGCTTTGCCACACAATCTTTTCTGTTCATTATTGTTTTTAAATCACTCGTCATTGATTTTGAATATCTCACACCTATTGAGCAGTGCGTTATTCTTTTAGTCATTTCAGATCTGGCCTTCCAGGATGGTGAAATGTCTGTTTTTGGTCAATTATTTCTAAATATCATTACACACAAAAGTAAAACTCATAGTCTGGTCCGAATTATACGTGTTATTTTCTACTTGACTATGCATTTTTGACCCTGAGCGACTTGTACTCTGGAACTGAAGTGAGGAAAGGTTCTTTTTGCATTCTGTGTAATTACTTTTAAAGTTTCAGGCTCATCATTTTGATCCAAATAAATCTAAAATTTTCACTATAACATGTTTAAATAGAAGCATTGTAATTGGCCTAAAATAATTTCAAATAAAGTACACATAAATTTTGAAATGTTATTAGTAACATATGGAATTTTGATCCCATAATGTTTATAAAAAATTTTAAATTTGCTTTACTTTTTTTTATTGTGAGATTTTTTTTTTCTTGAAAATGTTATTGGTGGGATGCATGTTGAAACTCAGTGGATACTGTTGTCTCAAACAGATTCTGACATTTTACGATGTTTTGCACAGTAGTTTGACTCTAATGTGATGAGGCCGAAATTTAAAAAAAAAAAAAACCTGCAGTCTTATGAACCAGATTGTTTGGAACTCGGGCTGCAACTCAGTTGATTATTGAATTTGGTTACTTAGTAATTATTGAATCCGTTTATCAATCTTTGGACAACTAATTTATAAATTAATTTAATCAGAATCTATATAGTTTGTTGGAAAAAGACAAGTATTTTTCTGCATTTAATTAATCATCAATTTTCTGAATAAAATAAAGATATGCTTAGTTTTAAAAATATTTTTCACCAGTAAAAAAATACCCATACTGGGTACAACTTGGTGTTTCCAATATTATAACAGGATGTGATGAAGAAAATCTGATTTCATCTACTTCTGATGCAATAATGTGCTAAGCTGTTAAAGAAAGTTTGGATTTCAATCAGTATTTCAGACACTCCTTGACGCCTACATCATCTTGCTTATTTCGATGGAGGAGAATGTGAAGGCCATCAACTGGCTGGTTACCACTTCTTTTTCTTTCCTGGTAAATCAAACCATTAAAATTTCCCCACTCTGGAAGGCCAAAATAAATCCTGCTGGTGGTGTTTGCAAGAAGTTACTAATTTAACACACTAGCAATATTAAAATCAATGACCAAAATAATCAATAGCTCTCCTTAAAATGATTAAATCGATTAGTTGTTTCAGAACAGAACTGAACACTTACCTTCATAAATCCATTCCCGCCCATAACCTGAATACCTTCATCAGTCACGTTCCACGCTGCTTCCTGTTACACACATGCAACGAAGACAGAAACATCTGCATTTAGGTTTAGAAGGAAGCATGAAAAAAAAAATCTGCTTCCTCTTTAGTCTCTTACATAAACAAGAAACATGATTACGTTTTTTAAAAAAGTGCTACTTTCTTTAAAACTAAACCAAGGAGCTAAAAGACTCACAGAAGCAAAGATCTTGCTGATGGCCGCTTCAATCTGGAAGTCAGTAGCTCCTGAGTCCATGTTCCCACTGATCATGTAGGCCATCGACTGTAAACAAAGAAATTTTTTTCTTTTCTTTACTGATCAATACAGTGTGGAGAAGCCAAAAGATTATGTTTCGAAGGTCTGACCTCTGTGACGTACTGCAACATGATCATACGAGCTATCTTCTCCTGGATGGCTCCGTACGTATGAATCTTATTCCCAAACTGAGTTCTGTTGGCCGCGTGATCCACCTGGTGAACAAACAGAAACGCTCTATTACTGCCGCTGGGCAAACCACCTTACACGGGTAGCGTGTGAGGTGAGTAAAACCAACAGGAAATCTCTTTGACCACTTAGACAGAATCACATTGTTATCACACAGCTATCTGTTTTAAGTGGTTTTCCTGCTTTAAATCTATTTAAACTCTGTTTTCCATCATTCCATGTAACATGAAGAGTTTGCATATATTCAAATGACACAGTTGCTTAAATGTTACACTAGAATAAAATTAGTTTGTGGTCTCCCCCGTGATATCATTGCTGTCTAGTGTTTGTGAAAAAAAAAGAAAAATGAGGAAGCTCCCTGCAAATTGTGTCCAGTTTGAAAAACAGAGAAGTGGTCAAATACAGAGTTTCATTAAAAGATAAAAATAGTTTAGCTTGCTTTAACCTGTCTGCTTGTGAGCTTTTATAATTAAAGCTAATTAATATCAATAATCAGAGTTTCAGAGACCAATTCAGAAAATTGCATAAAGCACAGCTGTAAAGTTTAAAATGTTGAATTATTTTACATTTACTACAGACTGGGCAATTTGAATTTTTTTTTCTCCCTTTCTTTAAACATATAAAGTATTTGATCACTTCAGGTAGCAGCAAATGTAAAGCAGGGAATTTCCCAGCAGCTTGCAATGAAACAAACAAAGGGGTTATAGATACAGAAAAGATGCAGCTCGGTGCAACAGAGAGGAAACCTGACAGCACATATAGAAACCAAACTGCATGTGTGTGTGGCATTTGGTTTTCCTCTAATCTGATGAAATAAAATGCACTCACAGCTTGACTGATGACAGATTTCATGGTGCCGGAGAGCGCTGCAGCCATGCCGAAGCGGCCGTTGTTCAGAATGTTCATGGCCACCTTGAAGCCACCTCCAACCTCGCCCAACACACAGTCCAACGGCACGCGAACGTCTTCAAAGTACACCTCGGCTGTGTTGGACGCCTTGATGCCCATTTTCTTCTCTGGTGGGCCACTGGAGTTATGAAGAACATTTTATAAATGATATAAAAAAAGTTTAATAAAGTGAGAGGGAAAAAAGTTTACTGACTTGGAAACTCCACCAAAGCTTCTCTCCACGATGAAGGCTGTGATCTTGTCCTTCATCTCACCAGTTTTAGGATCTTTCATTGGAGTCTTAGCGAAAACAGTGAAGATCTCGGCCAAACCTCCATTACTAAAAAGAATAACAATAAATTAAAACACTTGAGAAAGCATTGAAACTTCTTTAAGATATGGCAGGTGTTCTTAGACATATGGGGGTGAGCCCAATAACACAATTTTTAAAATTTAAAAATTTAAAAATTTAAAATTTAAAATTTTTCTCTTTTTGGTTTTCTTCTTGTTCTCAATATGTGATTGAGAGGAACATTTCTAACACTTTTTTAGACAAGTGATGCTATTTGTAGTTGTGGTAAAAAGTGGGGCGCGAAAAACACACACAAAAAAAAAAATAGTGCATTGGAATTTTCCATACAAGCCAGTTGTGCCCTCTTGTGATCAAATAACAAACTACACTCCTCACCTGATCCAGATCTTGCTCCCATTTAGAATGTAGAATTGGCCACAGGGTGAGAGGACGGCATTAGTCTTGATAGAAGCAGCGTCTGAACCACTGGCCGGTTCAGTCAGACAGAAAGCAGCCACATTTTCACCTGTATTAAAACACAAAAATCAACACACAAACTTTAAACCTGTTCTCGTTGCATGTTAACATCCTGTTAGCAGTGTTTACCTGTTGCAAGCTTAGGAAGGTACTTCTCTTTCTGTGCCTTGTTTCCAAATAGCAGGATACCCTTAAACCCGATTGACTGGTGAGCACCAAGAGTGATTCCCACACCCAGATCGTGACCCCCAACGATCTCAACCAGCCGAGCGTACTGCATAAAACACATTTACATTTTACTCTCTTGGATAGTAGATGTGCGATTTATGAGTTATGTAGAGAAAATTTTAAGCAGTACCTGCGTGTTTGTGAGGCCAAGACCGCCCAGGTCAGTTGGTACCTGCAGGCCAAAGGCCCCCAGCTCTTTCAGGCCCTGCATGGTGTGATCCTCCACTTTCTCTAGGGCATCATTCTTAGCAGCATCGTTCACCTCCTGTTTGTATGAAGGCAAAACCCATACGGGTACGGTAAGTGACAGTAGTATCTTATCACTAGCGATAGTGGCTTTTATCATTGTATGTATGGCCCGTGTGATTGATTGCTGCTGGACACCAGAATTTCTCCTACAGGTGAACAATAAAGTTTCTATCTATCCGTACATCCATCCATCTACGCAATGTGACATGGAAAAAAGAAATTCTGATTTCTTTTACCTGAAAGAATTTGCTGGTTGGCTCCACGAGCTCCTGGAGGAACTGCTCCTGCTCCTCGTTCAAAGCTAAAACAAAGACAATCAGTTATAAATTCTGCATTTTTTTTGGTTAGTGTTTTCAGAAGGATGCCTGATGGAATACCTTTAGGATATGGAAACACCTGGGCTGTTGTGAGTTGTCCTTTAAACATGTTGACAGCAAAAGATTTGGATTCCTGCCAAAAAAATAAAAGAATGCATAAGTCCACATTAAAATGAGTAAAGTAGCTTTACTGACACATAAAAAAAGAAAAAACATACTGTCACAACAGCTTTCTTTTCCACTTTAGGAGCAGGATCTGCATCAACTGCAGCGGGCTTCTCCATCACCGCCTGGAGAAAAATAAAAAAGAAAATTCCTTACGTTGTAATAAAAGAAATAACGTAAATACAGGAAGTTGGGCTTTAAAATGAATCTACAATCTGTTAAATAAAACCTATTATTGTTTGGTAAAAATGTGTTTGGAACCACAAATCTTTTTGAAAGTTTAATCATTTTTTAATAGAAAAAGTTTTCTAAAACCTACTAGTTATAAATCAGATTGTTGTGGCATTTTAAACTCTAGCTTTATTTCTAAAGAGGACATTTGACTGCAGTTTTTTTTTTATTCAAATGAATAATTAAAAGATGATAAAAACAGATTTTAGTGTATTGATATGAATCCTCATCCGGACACTTTAGTGAGACTTATTTTGCCGTAGAAAAAGCTTCAAAGTTGTCTTCTGGACAGAGTGTTTGAAGATCAAGATGGTTAGACTTCCATCCAGAAATCATTTTAAATCTAGGATTGAAAGTTGAAACATCTCAAACATGAAATACACTGTCCAGAAAACAACTTTGAAACATTTTCTACTGATTTAAAAAACAAATGTGACAAAAAATGTGTGTGCAGTAAATAAATCTGAACTGGATTTAAGGGTTTTACTGCAAACGAGAGGAAGGATTGAATCATGTAAATAATCCTTTCCTTATTTCTGTCCTATTAAATGAATGAAGAATCCACAAAGGTGTCATTATCATGTAATCACTAACAGATAAGAGGGTCTAATAATAATCAGTACCTATTAGACACTAGGATGTAATTCCACGAATTGATCTTGAATAAATCAGACATAAAAAAGTAAAGCTAGTCGTGTCAGATTTTCCATCACTTTCTGAACTTTAGCCCAGACAACAAGAGTGTCACCTTAAATAACTAAACCATGTGATCAGTGAACTTTCCCCCACATCCAAGCAGGGATCAGAGACTGTTTGTTATATCATGATGACATTCATCCCAAAATAGACCACCGGTATCAATAAAAATGACATTTAAAGATGAATTAATATGTTAATAATGTAAATATGGTGGAAGTATTACCTGTGCAGCTTGGCTAGCATAAAAACGAGATCCAGACGTAGAAACAACAGCACCAACCTGACGCTGACCTCTGTAAAGAACAAGTGACATCTGGTCAAATCAAATTATTTCAACTATTTAATCCATAAAGTGAATAAAAATTCATAAAAATGAGTTTTTTATGATGCTACTCACCCGGCTAGCACTGGAGGAATCCTGAGAATGGCGCCGCATAAGGCGGAAGACTGGCTCACTTTACGAAGCAACATGATTTTAACTCGATCTGAAATCAAATTAACGCGTTAAAATTTAAGATACAACAATTTGATACATTTAACAAAGAGTATGTAAGATTAGTAATTAAAATCACAGCTGTAAGACAGCGGAATGACGTTCGATCGTTTCGTAACTTGGCAACCTTCACGTAAAATACCCCCAAAAAAGGTTAACAAATGATCAAATTCGTACTTAAAAATACATTAATGGCTTTAAAAAGTGTTTTGAAGGAATATAAATGTAAAATTCTTACCTGGTTGAAAGGAATAACAAGGACACGGTGTCTATCACAGAGAAACTACAAGGAGGATGACGTCACTGCCTCTTCTTTGACGCCTGTAAAAACAGCAGGTTTCTAAAAGCTCACAGCGCCACCTCATGTTCATATTCATCATGACAAGCTATTATTAAGTAACACTTTTTTTTTAAATAATGTAATAAATTCAAATAAGGCATTGAAACTATATAATGTGCACATTGGTGCTCTATTTAAATAAAATGTGACTGTGTAAAGGAGATAATAATGTAGACATTTACAAAGAACATGTGTTTTTTGTGTTTCACATAATTTTGAATTTCTACGTTTTATTGAACAATATGCTTTTTTCTTTAATAAGCACATGTATAATCACACAAGTTCATTTCAAACGTTAATGAGGTTAGAAAAAAAACTCTAAATTCACACACAAAATTTTGTATCAAATTTATTCTCAAATAAGCACAGGTGGCAATATGAAATCAAACCATTTGACACATTCATGGTCATTCTTTCTAAAATGTCAACTCTTCATTTAGCACCCAAATAAATGGATTATACATGATTTTTTTTCTTTAATATAGTCACTCATTAAAATGAAACTGGTGAATAATGCAAATCAGTAACATAAAAACAAGCATCAGAAGCTGGAGCCTTTTGGATCACAGTTGGAGATACACTGCATGTAATCAAAAAGTACCACTTTAAAAATCTTATCTTTTTATGATCTAGTACGGGGATACCCAACCAGTCGATCACGGCCTACTGGTAGCCCGCGGACTGATTTTAAGTCAATCGCCAGGTGTTTAGAAAAAAAAAAATAAAGTCAGTGTTGCCAACTCGGACCTTTGAAGCTAAAATGTAGTGACTCTTTTTTTTTCCTTTCTTTTTTTTTTTTTTTTTTTCAAAAAAAGTGTCAATCTTGCAGGTTTTTCTAGTGTTATAGGAGATTTTTGGAGTCTGTGATGTGAAATCACGTTGCTGAGCCTGTAATCAATAAGCGGCCCCTGGTGCTGAGGTAGCCCCTCCCCCTCGCAAAGAAAATGTCTGTCTGTGTGTGTTAGAGAGAGAAAAAGAGAGCAAGCAAGTGAGAGGATTTTTAAGAAGAAATATACTTCATTCATCCCTCAATGGGGAAATTTGTGTGCTGTATTACACTGCAGCAGGCTGCCACAACGACGCCAATGGTGAGAGAAACAGAGGGTTAGGTGTCTTCCCCAAGGACACAGAGACATGAGCTCAGTGGGATTTATTCCTGTTAATTTTGTTGGTTTGTGTTTGTTTTAGAGGACGAGAGGAATTTTTCTGTGCATGTTTGAGAGAAAAATTTGTGTGTGTGTGTGGTTGTGAGAGAGGAACTTGTCTGTGTGTATGTTAGATAGAAAAAAAAGCGAGCTAGGATTTTGTCAGTGTGTGTGCGCATTTGAGAGAGAGGAACTTGTGTGTCTGTTTGAGCGAGTTTGTGATGTGATTGCTAATGGTTGTTTAACAACAAAATGTGTTGTGAAGGTAGTTTTACTGCAGGCTGGAAACGATTTGTTGGGGTTTGCGATTTTAACGCCGAACCGATAGATCTCACATGGGTTGCTAATTAAAAAGTAGATCTTGGGTCAAAAATGGTTGGGCACCCCTGATCTAGTACCATCAAACTTTGCAGTCACATTCAAAAGAACTACATGTACTCTATGACTAAAACTAGGCAGTGATTTCTAAAAAAAACACGTTCCCCTGATTTTTTTTTTTTTGGATCTATTTTTCTTTTCACATCAGAGCTCGCTTCTTGTTTGAGAAAAGTATTTACAAAGATGATCACTGTCAAAAAATATGAAAAAAATACTTTGTGTACCTGGAGTGTAAAAATGATCTGAAAAAATAAGGCACTCAATATACGTCATTAGCACGATAAACCAGATGAATGTACATTACGTGGCTTCTTTTCAAGTACATTTTGACGCTGTCTAGTGTTAAACTGTGCAGATCTGGAATAGCCAGAACTAAGTTAATGTTTGGATAAAAACACAAACTGCTAAAAAAAAAAAAAGAAAAGTGTCTGAGATTATAAAGTCGGGGTGCTGAGTGAGCACTTTAAATATTAAAAACAGGTTTTGTTTGTTTGCATTAAAAATAAATGAGTACCGAGAATTCAAACAGATCAAATTAGATCAATCAGACCAAATTTCAAATGAAGCTTTAGTGTTTTACTATTTTTTTTCTCATTTTACACCCTGTTTCACCAACTTAAGGCCAACTTTAATTCATTACACTTGTGACCTCAAACTAGCAGGAGATGCTTCACACACATCACACACACTAATGTTACATAACATCCACAAAAAACTCGCTGGGATTGCCCATGGCCAGGTGGAAAGACTGCCGCGACGCAGTCAGCTCTGGAGGTACTGAACCCAGGTCACGAGTTGGTGGGGCTCCTGGAGGGCCCCCAGGAGTAGAGGATGGTGGCGGGGGCAGAGCAGGGTGCATGGCGGCTGTCGGTATCTGCTGCGCGTGTGGAAGGGCGTGGGCGGTCGCCATGGCGGGGTGTGGGTGCTGAGGTACCATCATCACCATCATGGGGTTGTACGGGAGGATGCCTGGTGGGTAGGGAGACATGTGGGGGGGCTGAGGCAGGCGGTGATGATGTGACCGCTGCGAGGAAGCGTGGCTATGTTCGCTGGGAGCGGCTGAACCGTGAGCACGCCTCAGGCTGCTTCGGGTCGAGTATTCTGATTCGCTGCCGCTGCCTGAGCGCGAGTCGGCTCCGCCTGCTTCTCCACCACCGCCCGAAGGAGACTTCTCCCCTCCACCCACAGTGCTACCAGGGCCTTTCCCGCTACGATGCCGCTCACCCTCACTCCTCGTAGAGCCGCTGCTTCGGCTTCCTAAACACAACAACAAAACACAACAATCCTCAGTTAAACAACACAAAAATTATTGTGAATGGAGTTAAATCTGATTAATGGAACCAACTAATTCTTCATTAAGGAATTTTCCCACAGGGATTAATAAAGTATTTCTGATTAAGTTAAAAAAAATTGATATACAGTATATTACACTGCGTATAGTTTACAAAGAGAAATTAAATTTAATTCCTAGAAGTAAACAGATTTTTTACATCTCATGTATTAATATTAAGAATAAAGTTTAAACTCACTTAAATAAAAATTTAGTACAGTTTTTGGTGTAAATTTACAGAAGTTGAGTAATGAAATCAAATTATGTTCTCTTTAGTTATTTGTTGAAATTGAAACGTGTCTTAAACATACTAATAAATACATTGAGTGGTTTATGGTACTTTTTACAAATGATTTTTAACACCAATTTCTAATCATAAGCAGAGAAGAAGATGTTTAGAAAATGTTCCTACCTTCGCTGTGCTGGCTGCCGGTGCTGCCGGGAGCGTAGCTGTAGCTGGTCAGCTCGTGGTACGGAGGCGGCTGGGTGGTGTAGGGATGTGTGGGGTATGGCTGGTAGGGGAAGGTGTGCATCATGGGCCACGGTGAGGCACCGGGGAGTGGGAGAGGAGCCAAGGTGTCCTGGTCTGAAGCCCCACTGGAACCATCATTATCATTCAGGGAGAGATTGGCCATGTCTGGATGGAACAAGATCAAGATGAACAATGAAAAACAAACTAAGACAGTTAAAAGATAGAATTGCAGACATAATTCATGCTTATTTTCCTCTTTTCTTTTGAGTTTCTGAGACGTTAATTAAATCTTTCCATAACTCAGATGTCTCACATTAATAATAAATAATAATAATAATAATAGAAAAACAAACTTTATAGTGATCCCTTTTTTATTGCTGGAGTCGCGTTTGAAAAAATAACTTGTATTAGGAAATATTTGCAATGTAGTCAACCTGAATTTTTTTCTTTGCCAATAATTAAAGATGTCGTCAGCCTGCAGAACTCTGTCCCCACACTTCATAAAAGAGTGTACTGTACAAAGCCACTCAAAAACGGTACTTTTTGTTTTATTCAGGCACATTTGAATAATTTGCGAGCTCTCACATCCGATATCCAAATACTTTTCGAAGGCCAAGATGTTTCTGGCCATTGATTTTGTACTTTGCCATTCCCACATTCTAATGGGAGGTGCTCGCGCTCGGTCTATCCCCTCAACAACAAGTGCCATCGTTATGTGAATGCACCAAGGAAATATGCGGTAACGTTGCTTATTTGACGCACTATACTCAAAATTTAGGCCGTGTCATGCATGCACACAAGGGGCGTAACTAAGCACAGAGTTTTGTAGTGGGAATTCACTGTGTCAAAAAGGGAAGTGAAACTGAATAATTTTTGGTGTCATTTTTTTCTCAGCAAGTATTTTATTTCAGAGTTAACAAAAGGTTTCATGTTTATTTTGTTAACATGTCTTTTTTTCAGACCAGTTGACAGAAGTCCCACGACAGGCAGGTGACCTGTTTGGGGTGCACTGTAAAAAAAATTGAATTGCACAAAAAAATTTGTATAACGGCAAGTTTGTAAAAGGTGAACAGTCTGACAGCGACGGACCACTTTATTTAAATAGAACATGAACACATCAAAGTCTTTAAAGAATTTTCTTTTAAACACCAGTGACTCACAGTTCTCACAGTCGCTTAAATCTCCAAACACATAGTAGCACTGCTCAGAGAAGGTGATCTTGTTGACTGTGTGCCGAATAAAACCGGCCTTCAGTAGGTTGCTGGCGTACTTTCTTGCCTCTCGGCGGTCCTGAAAACCTTCAATGTGGTGAAACAGCCACTCCACCACATCTGAGCCTACGAACATAAAGATAAGGTTTTTAAAAAAACATATTCTGAACATCCTGAACACTAATTTTATCCAGGAAGATGTACCACAGAGATAAACGCGCTCTGTAATCAGAACTTAATGTCAAATGGCTACATCTGGGAGAGATCAAAGAATCAAAAAAGATCACCTCAGGCTTTTCTTATAAGACGAGAGAAAAAAAACAACTCTGTTTACAGAATCTATCAGTGTCAAGCTTTAAATTTAGATAAAGCTGAGAAAGTTTGGTAACAATTAATATCTTTTGAATAAAACTCAAAACTTATGTCTAGAAATTCACTTTCTTCTAAAGCTGCAAAAGCTTAGAACACAAGTTAGAATTAAAACAATTTCGAAATGATCGTTTAAAAAAAACAAAACCCAAAAATAGTCAAGCATGTAGTTTATGTGATTACTGCTTGTGATTCGCTTTCAGGTGATTCCAATTTAACACATGTTTTCATTCAGGCCTTCTGCTTTTTTCCCCTCCCACAAGTCACACGGTTTTAATTCCGGCAGCATAATGGCCGCCCTGTAAGCTCTCTGAAGCACGCAGAGTTCATCAAACCAGTTCTGTGTTTTTTTTCTCTTCCCTTTACACTTGTTTGTCTTACCGAGGAAGGCGTTGGGAATGGTGATTTTCAGCCACATACGATCTCTGACCTCCAGACCGGACTCGGGGGACGCCATGGCTTTGGCTACTGAGGCCATGTCGGAGTGCAGCGACAAATTAAAATCATCAAAACCTGAAGAAACAGAAAAGATTAGACAAACTTGTGTAGCTTTAAGGTGTTTTATTTATTGGTTGACATAATTAAAAAGGATCGACTGATTTTACTGAAAATGTACGAGAGGCAACAATTTGACACATTTTTTTTATCTGCAGTCGTTGAAAAGATGTTTAATCGCCCCAAAAACAAGTCGTTTTCATATAATATTAATCTTTAACAGACCCATTCACTGCTAACAAACATACCAGTTTAAAAAAATCTAATAATTCTAAAACAGACTGGATTAATGTGACCGTTTTTTTGTTGCTTGTGTAAATGTAAAGGACATAGGTGTTGGCTCAGTGGTAGAGCATTCGCGGACCGGAAGTTAACCGGAAGTTCGTGGGTTCGATTCCCACAGAGTTCACGTCTAGGGTTCTTGGAGAGACACCTAACCCCCCGTTCTCCCACCATTGGCGCCGTTGTGACAATGGTGGTGTGGTGTAATGCGGCACACAAATTTTCCTGGTCAGGTATCAATATAGTACCCCCCCAAAAAAAAGACGTTTACATCATTTTTTTGGATGCTTCATTCCATCTGTGTATGGGAAAATAAACAGGCGCAAAGTCCTTTTTTAAAAAAAATTTGAATCCAAAAATGTTTTAGGGGCAGCGGTTTGAGAAGTTGTACCAGTGATAGAAGTCGGATGTCATTGTTTTTGTTATTCTTTCATCATGAACTTCATTTGAAAATGCTGTAATTCAATCATGGTTTTCTAATTCTGATACATCCGACTGTTTTCTTTACTGCATGGAAACAGTCTGACCTCGCACTTTACGGGCTCGTTTGCAACATGGATGGCACAGACCGTTTTGCTTTAATAAATTGTTGCTTCCTTGTTGGAACAAAACTAGTAACTGAGATAGTGTCCTTTGAGGACTTACGTTCCGGTTCTGTGACCGAGGAGGAGGATGTGATGGTGCTGAGTGAAGAGCTGCCAGGATACGGTGGATAAGCCCCAGTCATCGCCACTGAATGACTGACCCATGCGGCTGGGTCAATGGGCCGGATCGGTTCATCTAAATGGAAAGAAAAGAGATGTTGGTGACTTCATATGCAGAAGAGCTGCTGATGGAAGAAGAACTTACTGCGAGGCAGGGTGAAATAGCCCTGAGGAGACGGGTCCCAGCACTTTGCCACGGTGAGGATGATCGGTCTGATAAACAGAGATGAACAGTGAGGATTCATCATAATAACCACACTTTTTTTTTACACATGGAATAAGATTCTCACCCTGGTTTATGGACAATTTCTCGGAGTACTCGCACAGCATCGTCGTTACTCATGTTCTCAAAATTGATGTCGTTCACCTTAGCAAAGAAAAAAAAAAAAACTCAAACAATTTGTTGTAACTAGAATGAAGCAGTCATATAACTCAAGTTCTTTCATTCTGCAACCTTGATCTTTGTGGCTTTTGGATTCATAACCTTAAAAATCTAGTTAATTCATTTTTAGTTGGCACTGAGTAACTGTGGGCAGTTTTATTGAATCCCCTAAAAGACTCGGGAGATATTACATTCACAAAAGTGAAAAGAAAGTACAAACAGCCCGAGTGCCTATTTTCTAAAGGTGGAGGCATAGAAAAACACATTTATTAAAGATTCTAAAGCTTTTTTTCTTCTTACCTGCAGCAGCATGTCACCGGGTTCAATGCGTCCATCTGCAGCCACAGCTCCACCCTTCATGATGGAGCCAATGTAAATGCCCCCATCTCCTCTCTCGTTGCTCTGACCCACTATGCTGATCCCCAGGAAGTTGTACTTTTCTACAATTCAAGTTTTAGAAAAGCATTAAAACAAAGTTATTTTTTAAAGGTGGAGAAAAAAGATTATGACTTTGTTTTTCTTTTTTTAGGATGAGGTTTGGTGTGTACAAACCCATGTTGAGGGTAACAGTGATGATGTTCAGGGACATGGTGGAATCTGTCACACTGCTAAAGGAAGAAGCCTACAGAAGGAAAGTGGATACATTTAAAAAAAAAACGCAAGATTTATTTGAAAAAATAACCAAACTGTGATTTATAGTCCCATACGTACCCTTTCCAGACGTGGGGGCCTCTGTTTCCGCCGGCGCCTGTGCCGCTTTAAAAGCCTGGAGGCCGTGCTTTGCTCGGTTGCACTGCTGAACCTACAAACAATAATAATAAAAAAAAAGTTAAAGGTCAAAGGGAGAAAAATGTTTCAACAAATACTTTACAAGCAGACCTCCCAAGTTGTAGCTATGATTCTAAAAAATGAATAACAGGAAGTATCACATGATTATTGTTTATTTTAGAAGACTAAAATAAAATAAAAAAAACCTTTAAAGTATGAGTTGCAGCAAATTTTTAATGATACCATAACAAGCATGGAGCTTTTAAGTTCAGAGAAGTTTTTAAAATCATCACATGACTTAATTCAGTTAATTTTCTGTGTTTTTTTTAAGTGTTAAAAATAAAAATACGCACTTTAGACTTTAGAATTTTAATATAAACTGTTGACAGTATTGTTTTGGAGTGATCGAGATACTAATTGGTCACGCAGTTTAACAGATTAGAAATAGAAGTGTTTTAACCAGAAGATAAAAATGGAACTTAAACAAAGAAGTTGACACAAATGTACTTTTAGAATCTTTTCTTCTCTCTTACCTGCTCATAGTGTCGTCGTCTTCAGAGTCACAGAAACTTGTAGTTTCTAACTCACTGCTCATCACCGTGCTGGAACTCTCATACCCAGCTAGGTGGCGCTCTAAGCGACTCTGACCATTCATACGGGGTCCTTAGAAAAAATATGAAGAAAATATCTAATTTTTTCCTCCACATTCCTTGCTCATATCAATTTGGTATCTCTAAGATGAGGGCATGTTCCATCTTGAAGGATTGTTTTCATCAACAGTTATTGTGTTGTTGCTCTCACCATGTTGATCCATGTTGTCTCTGTGGCGAGGCCTCTCTCTCCTAAAAGAAACTACAGATTCTGTTTCTGTCTGGTCGTCCAAAGTCTCCACGCTGCCCGTCGCGTTGGGACTGGAAGAGAACAAAAACAGCTAGTGGGTGGGATTTCTAAAAGTCCTGTTGGAGGTAGAGCTTTTAGCCAGCAAGTTGTTGTTTTGAGTAAAAGGTCTTTCAGCTCAGGTGAGAGAGCGGCAGATACAGTGGTGGTCAAAAGTTTACATACACTTGTAAAGAACATAATGTCATGGCTGTCTTGAGTTTCCAGTTATTTCAACAACTCTGATTTTTCTCTGATATAGTGATTGGAACAGATCCTTCTTTGTCACAAAAAACATTCATGAAGTTTGATTCTTTTATGACTTTATTATGGGTAAACTGAAAATGTGACGAAATCAGCTGGGTCAAAAATATACATACAGCAATCTGAATGAGCAATTTTGGAGACTTAGAAAGTTGTGTCAATGACATGAGCTTCATAGCATGACCTCTTAACTTCTTGTGAGTGATTATGAGTGACTACAGCTGGTGACTTCTCTGAGGCCATTTAAAAAGGGCTCATTGGATAAAAACACCCACAAACGCTACAATGGGAAAGTCAAAGGAGCTCAGCACAGATTTGAAAAAGAG
Source organism: Neostethus bicornis (assembly GCA_902685375.1). Lineage (NCBI taxonomy): Eukaryota > Metazoa > Chordata > Actinopteri > Atheriniformes > Phallostethidae > Neostethus > Neostethus bicornis. The sequence goes on along the minus strand of LR738558.1, from coordinate 5,028,014 downwards.
AATCATTGACTTGAACGAGTCAGGAAAGTCACTTGGAGCCATTTCAAAGCAGCTGCAGGTTCCAAGAGCAACAGTGCAAACAATTGTTTTGCACATAAAGTGCATGGCAGTGTTTTGTCACTGCCACGATCAGGAAGAAAACGCAAGCTGTCACCTGCTGCTGAGAGAAAACTGGTCAGGAGGGTGAAGAGTCAACCCAGGAGCACCAAAAAGCAGATCTGCCAAGAATTAGAAGCTGCTGGAACACAGGTGTCAGTGTCCACAGTCAAGCGTGTTTTGCATCGCCATGGACTGAGAGGTTGCCGTGCAAGAAGGAAGCCCTTGCTCCAAAAGCGGCACCTTAAGGCTCGACTAAAGTTTGCTGCTGATCACATGGACAAAGTTCTGTGGTCAGATGAAACAAAAATTGAGCTGTTTGGCCACAATGCCCAGCAATATGTTTGGAGGAGAAAAGGTTGACCCCAAGAACACCATGCCTACCATCAAGCACTGTGGTGGTAGTATTATGCTGTGGGCCTGTTTTGCTGCCAATGGGACTGGTGCTTTACAGAGAGTCAATGGGACAATGAAGAAGGAGGATTACCTTCAAATTCTTCAAGAAAACCTGAAGTCATCAGCCCGAAGGTTGGGTCTTGGGCGCAGTTGGGTGTTCCAACAGGACAATGACCCCAAACACACATCAAAAGTGGTAATGGAATGGCTAAATCAGGCTAGAATTAAGGTTTTAGAATGGCCTTCCCAAAGTCCTGACTTAAATCCCATTGAGAACATGTGGATAATGCTGAAGAAACAAGTCCATGTCAGAAAGCCAACAAATTTAACTGAACTGCACCAATTCTGTCAAGAGGAGTGGTCAAAGATTCAACCAGAAACTTGCCAGAAGCTTGTGGATGGCTACCAAAAGCGCCTAATTGAAGTAAAAATGGCCAAAGGACATGTAACCAAATATTAGCATTGCTGTATGTATATTTTTGACCCAGCTGATTTCGTCACATTTTCAGTTTACCCATAATAAAGTCATAAAAGAATCAAACTTCATGAATGTTTTTTGTGACAAAGAAGGATCTGTTCCAATCACTATATCAGAGAAAAATCAGAGTTGTTGAAATAACTGGAAACTCAAGACAGCCATGACATTATGTTCTTTACAAGTGTATGTAAACTTTTGACCACCACTGTAGATGTTACATTCTAATTCAGGCTTAAAACATTTCTCTTTGGTGAAGTTTATTACCAGGCCAGCTGGAAACAGGATTAGCTTAATAACTGCTAGAAGGCTGTAAGAAGCCGGGACCTGGGAGAAGTGAAGTGCACTGGCATCCTGTGTTCTAGATTGATCTATTTTTCCTTAAGTGTTTTATTTTTCCCATTATTCATATTGGTTGAATTTAGTATTTAATACCTCTTATATATTTGGTATTTTATACATTTCTGGCCAGATAGGGTGGTTTGGGCATCGGGTTAGAATGCCTCCCGAACGCCTTGCTGGTGAGGTGTTTCAGGCCCGTCCCAACAGGAGGAGATCTGAGTAGGACATCAGAGTTGGATCTCCAACCCACTGGAGAGACTATGCCTTACAGTTAGACAGGGAACATCTCGGGATCCTTCCAGGTGAGCTGGAGGATGCAGCCGGGGTGAGAGAACCCTGGGCCCCACCACTCGACCTGGGATAAGCAGCAGAAATTCCCTCTCTTAGACTCTGGAACTCCTGGACAGGCAAAGACTTTTCTGGATGCCTTGGCATTTAGCTGATGCCATCTGTGCTCCTGTCCAGAACTGTGGACCTGTCCCACATCTCCTCGATGTTGTTAGTCCAATGAAGTCTATCCGTTACATCCTAAAAACCTGAACCATGTCATCAAAGATGTGGATAATCTAATCTTTCACTACCAGTCCTTGCTACATTCTGAGTTTTTTTTAGTGGTATTTCCTCCCTGAGAAGGAGGGGTCATCCTGGATCTGTTTACTGTGGTTAATATGTGTAATAATTGCATTACAAGTCTTGTGTTTCTGTTGGATCAGCTCAGTGTGAAGCTGGTCTTTGTGAAATGGGGCTATGTTAATAAAATTGAACAGAAATGGTGTTCATCTCAATCACTAAGCTGGGTTTGAACACTGGATCATTTTCTCCTAGGAAATGATCCAGTTACTTGTCACATCAATGACAGTCTGCACTTAAGATCAGAGAATCTGAAACCATCAAATAACAATGAATTCAGAAACAGTCTGAAACAGATATTTTCATCTCCTGCGGCTGTGCTTAAACCTCATGAGAGGATCTAATAGCCTGGGACCAACCAACACCTCATGTGTAATTACAGAAGCCACCGTATGAACAAACAATGAATGAAAAACACAACCACGCAAGGGTTTAATTAGTGTGTAAATAAACCAAAATGACCTACAAAGTGAGATTTTATTAATGCACACAGGTGTTCATTTTTATCTCCACAAGTCACCATCACAACATAATGGTAACAAATACAAATATACAAAAATCTCCCAATACAATATTTATCAGGATATTATGGAGAGACTATAGATTAGGGGTAGACAAACTTTTTGGTTCACGGGGCACATTGAGTTCTAACATTTGACAAAGGAGCATGAACAGAAGCAGATGGATGGCATGCTTTGGTAACCGCTAGATTAGACCGATAGAATGGCGCGCTGAAGTCTAGTGCAATAGCACTTAAAAACATGCATTTAGCGGCGCTAGGTTTGAAATCTAAGCGCTTGATGTAACATTTGGCTTTTTTTAACATCTAACATGCTTGTTTACGTGGGTGTATTGGGCCCGATGGCTTTCCATATCTGCGCACACTGTTTATTTTAACAACGTGTGCATCACCAAGACATACTTATTTTAACGGGAGCAGTGTTGTTGTTTTCTCAACAAAGCCAATATGCACAGAGTGTGCCATCTAGTGACGAAACATCAGAATTGAAGAACAAATAAAACATAAACATGGTTTATTCATTTTAAATTTTTTAAGTTTGGCGGACCGGATTAAAACGTTTAACGGGCCGCATGTGGGCCACAGACCATAGTTTGCCCATGCCTGCTATAGATACTATAGTAGATCTTAAAATTATGTATGTGTGTGTGTTCATAATAAGACTGACATAACAGCACATTATGGTCATTAACCACTTATTGTCATCCGTGACAATGTTAACGACTGGCCACGCTTTGAAACTTTAAAGTGTTTTGAAGTTAAGAAAAAAAGAAAAATGACTCTCACTGCTGATTTAAATTTAGTCACTTGAATCAGTTCAAAGTAAACAACTGACATGTAAAAAAGAGAAGCCAGTCACTGTGATTTGTTGATGATAAAAGACAGTAAAAGCTAAAAAAAAAAATCCATAGCAATGTCATCAGCTGGATAAAATGAACATAAATCAGTGATCATGAATTGCCTGATGCACCTTGATATTTCCTGGTGATGTTGTGAGGAATCATTGTTGACAATGATCCCTGCAAAGTTTTTTGATGCAGTACTTCTTAAACATAACATCAGATTCCTGAAACTTATCCAAGCTGTGGGTCGTCATGTGACTAAACATGTTGCTTAGCTGCTCAGTGACCCTTGGCGTTATGCTGTGACAATGTTCACACACAGTCAGATGTCTGTCACCTTTAGTGTTTGATGACACCTCTGACTTAAAAGCAGTGATGGAACTCACATTTGCTATTTTTAACTCTTCACCCTCTTCATACGATGAGAAGTAACTTTTGGCAACGTGCCGCTTAACAGCAGCACAAAGCATCATGGTAATTGTAGATAATTTGATGTGCTGGCTGCCGGAACAAAACAGGAACACTTGTACAAGATTACAGTAGTTCTTAATACCATAACAAAAATGTGAAGGTGAAAATGTTTTTGAGAAATCTAGAAAATGATCTTTGGCAGCAGAAAGAAAAGTGGGACAACAATTTACTTTTGATTTTGGATTATTTCAGAAACTTTTTGATAAGTCTGTTTAAACATGCTTCACTTCCTTCACTCACGTGAGTGGGAAAAGTTTTTTAAAAATCACCCAAAAACACTTCTCTTGTTGGATTTGTGGGGAATTTTGTTGGGAAAAAGGATGTAGATGGTTGCTTTGGCAACACAGAACTCTTCACACCTGGTTTTATACAGTGAATGAATTATGCAGGAAGACAAATTTTAGAGAAAAAATCCTAAAGGTGTTTATCAGATTTTTTTTATAATCTTATAACATCTGTTATCAGATAGAGAATATAAGATTTAGCAGTTAATGAGACCAGTAAAGTTATCTGATAAATCAGAAATAAAGTGATGAATGTACACAGTGAAAACAAAACAGCGACCAATCTTCATCCTACTGGCAACTAAACAGTTAACATTACGACCGCTGCAGCCGTCAATATGACTGCACGTCACTTTAATATGCTAATTACAATAAATAAAACACAACCTAAGAGGCTGACCTTTTATGACTTTTAATATGAACATGTTTTCTATTTTATCATGTATTTTTGTGTTCTAAAAATTAGCTTTTCAAAATATATAAGCAATTTATCTCCTCTAACCTGCTGCACCCCGCAGCAGTTGAGAGGAAACAAACATTGCCATGTTGCTATGGCAATGTGTTTATTGCCACACATAGGTATGTGTGTGTGTGTGTGTTTATATTTGCGGAGAGAGACAAGGAGGACACTGATGCCATTACAGAAATGGAATAGAAAGGTTTATACCATGAAGTAAGAAAACTGTTGTCTGAATAAAGTATGCCATGTTTTGTAGATAAGCCTTGAAAGTTTAGGTTAACATATTGGAATATATTTTGAACGCGGTGGTCCTAGTGTCAAATTTTTTTTAAAGATTTTGTTGAACAGAAGAAAAATTAAACATGTGTCTAATTTTCCAACTTCAAAAAACCCCACATAATTTAAAACAAAAATGGAGACATTTAACATCTATTAGGGTTTGTATAAAAGTTGAGTAGCACGATTTAAACTGGTAATTGCTTTGTGTGTTGAAAAGGCAGCACATGCTGTATTGATTTCTTGTTTTTTTATTAGAGCCCCTTTTTTGGAACGAAAGATGTCTCATTTAGGACTGACCTATTTTAGTCAACAAATCAAACAGGCTTTATTTGGGAGTGACACTCAACCATTTAGATTTAGAACTTTTGCTTAATTTTTGTAATATTTCAATTTTAGTGTTTCCCCAATTGACTTAAATGAAGTTAAATGGAGTTTGGAAAATTTCCCCTCAAAAGTTTATGCTCTTCAAAACTCAAGAACTATTTTATTTTGAGACATCATTTTAGCTTTAAAATGCCCACAAGGATTTTGTCTCTCTTCTGGTCCAACAAAATAATGATATATGTAAATACTTTTTGAGATATGACTGTTTAAAACTGAAAAAGTTCAGGGAAATCCTCTCTGTCTACCAAAATGAAGCAAAAAACATATTTTGTTGTTTTTTTAGAAATTCAGAAGTCAAAAAAGTGTCCATAGCTCCATCATTTTTTATTCTACATCCACAAATTTGGCATCAAAATGTAGAAAATTTTGACTCAGCTGGATTTTTTATTTTAGCCACCGTTTTCCTGCTACAAGCCTCTAACCAAGCCAAAGTCAGAATTTTTTCTCATTCATTCCAATGCAATTTTGAGAGAAGCTAAAAAACTTAGACCGTTTTTAAACTGCTGTTAATTCAATTCTGTTAAGCCTAAAAACAGAAAAATTTAAATATTCTTGCGTAGCTCAAGCCCTTTCACAGTCAAAGCACTATTTTTTGTAGGTTTTGTCTCTACTACCAATTATAAACCCTCAAATAAATTATATTTATGGGTTTCCATCACTTCCTCATATAATTAAGTTGTCATGTGAATATACTTCAGATTATTATAAATGTCAGCCTCATTAAGTTGGAAGTTTTTCCCAAAGCTGCTCATGTAAAAAGAAGGGCGGCTACAACTTGGATCAATTACAAATGATCTGTTGTATTCTTGCAGGAACTTGATCCTGGGGGGGTGAAATGTTCAAGAAAAAGAGTTCACACATTAAAGCTTTGAGAAAAGAAAGACTAAAGTGTGTTTTGAGGCATTGAAGATGTAAACTGTGGATGTTTGTGGTGTTTTTGTGATTTTTGCTTACTGAAAGGAGGGTGGTCTGGAGTCCCCTATACCTCCAGTTCTCTCTGCAGGTGGGGGTGGTAGAGGGGGTGGTGGCGGTGATGGCTGACTCGCCGTTTCCACAGGAGGGACCACCGCCACTGGAGGCTCTGCAACTGGCGTGTCTGAAGATACCAACTGAGAGAAGCAGAAAAAAGAAATAAAAAAGGATTTAAAGGTGGGATAAAACATTGTAGCTGAAAAAAAAGTTGTCCAAACTTAGAAAAAGTAGGAAAAAAGGAAAGAAAAGAGGCCGGCGTTGGAGGGAAAGTGGGTAACGCATCAATTAGTTTGTCACACAAACACTGGACTCTATTCAGATGGACATCTCTGGGGCAAACTGTAACGCTATCCTACACTTAACTTGTCTCTCTTCATTATACAACAAAACACACACACACACACACACACACACATCACACACCAACATTCAGAATGAATACCAGTCAGCGTCCAATTACACGAAGACAGTACAGTAAAGAAAAACTCAAATCCTTAAACTTAAATCATAAAATCAAACATGTCCAAAGTCTAATTTTGTCTGAGTCTAAGCACTTTGTTTTGTTTTTAAATCCAAACATCATCTCCAGAATGTTTAACGAGATCACTTCATCATACAGACTGCTTTACTTATCAATTTAAATCATTGAAATGAAGATATTGATAAAAGTGGACATTTTTGCTGGGTTGTGCACTCAATCTTTTTATTGATGATGTGACTGAGGTACTCTCTTTCTTCTGGGATTTTCTCATCATTCTCAGCGTGCAGATCCTATTTCAGTCCCCAAAGTCTCTGGGCTTTGTTCACCTTCTTATTAAAGATCTCTCAACCGCCCCCTCTTTATGCACTTAACAGATGCTCCAGCCTTAGCCCCACTCATGCTGGCCAAGTCTCCGTGTTCAGTTTTGGTTCAGATGTAACCTGCAGGGTGGGGTCCGCCAGCTGGGACTTCTATTACAGAGATGGAAAGCATGACGACCAGCGCTGGCTGGAAGTTCTAACATGAGGCGCCGCGTGCAGCTCAGCTGACGTATCGATTAGAAACGAGGAATAAGTTTTTTTTTCTTCTGTGGTTTTATCCAGCAAACAGGGAGCTTTTCCATTTTAGACGTCTTCTCACGGAACAATTACATGTGGATTTAATAAAAAAAATGTGGCTACACTCATTTCAAATGGTGCATGAAGCAAATTTAATGACTTTTTCCTTTATAAAAAAAAATATAATGATTCACCAAGTTATTAATGAAGACAAAAGTATTAATCTGAATATTTCTGTAAACACAGAGACAGACACAGTCACTTCTTAGGAGGGCCGTTTTGCAAAAACTAATCATCCAGCTGTTTTCTTTTCATTTGAACGCTTTACACAACTATTTTTTATTCAAGTATTTATTACCAATGCTGAGAGTTTATGTTCCACATGCTAGCTGTTTCACTTGTTACATGTTTAATCATAAGTTTGCTACAGTAAAAAATAATCCTGAGTCTAGCTTAATTTAATAGATCAATGCGGCGTCCACAATAATTAGGACACCGCATCAATCCGTCGTGGTAATGAAAGAGCTGAGACAAAAAGCATAGGTCTCGATTTATCAGTCGATCTAGTTCCTACCCTGCTCTTTGTCACCAGCTCTGGTGACCTAAAGAACAAGATTATAGATACAAGTGGCAGAAATAAGCTTCCTCTGCAGGGTGGCTGGGCTCTTGCTCAGAGATAGAGTGAGGAGCTCTATGGCCGAGAGAAGCCATATGGGGTGGTACGGTCATTTGGTTGGGATGCCTCCAGACCACCTCCCTGGTAAGGTGTTTCCAACACATCCCTCGGGGAGGAGATCCAGAGGCAGATCCCGGACAGCTGGACAGGGAACGCCTTGGGATCCTCCCAGGTGAGCTGGAGGATGCAGCCGGGGTAAGAGAAGCCTGGGATTACCGTCTGAGGCTGTTGACCCCGCAACCAGGTTCCAGATAAGCGGAAGACAACGAAACCATTAATAAGTAGTTTTTGGTTAAGTCCTGCAAGAAGTGCTGCATTTTTATTTCTTCGGTTAAAACAAACATTTTTCTGGTTATTTTTAAGGACTGTAGATAAAACTTAGTGTCAGAGTTATATTTTTAAACTGTGCAGTTACATTGCAGACATCATGAAGCAGCACATTGTCTTGTTAAATACATAAAAGAAAAATGGGCAGTTTGAAAAAAAATGATCAAAAAGCTTCAAAGAAGTATTTGAATGTATTTTCTTTCAGACAATAAAGCAAAACATAGCATGATCACACATGTAAATTATTTTGATTTGAGTTGGAAATGCTTACCGTGGATTTCTCATGCGAACATGTTATTCATTTTGTACAGACATTTCAAATGTTTGAAGAAACCACAAAAAACAACATGACAAGATGTGATGAATGATTAGATTAACTTCAAAAGTATATTAAACTAACAGAATATGTTGCCTGCAGTGACTCACTTTTAAAAAACTCCTCAGAATAGTTTTCTCCTGTATTTTTTTAGCCTGTTTCTCCTCGTTTAACCTGGTTCAACGTTGAGACAAAAACTATTGTTTCAAATGATTGCTTCCATTACAGACAAAGCAGCCTCCAAAATGACCTTATCTGGCATTTCATCAAACAAGAGTACTTATCTTGAGGGAAATTCAAAGAAATGTTCTATAACTCTAAGTAACATTTTAAAACATCAAAGAAAGAATAGATTTTTTCATTTAATTAAAGACTCCTAGCTCTGATAAACCAGCACTTTAAGTGAACGGAGTAAATGTTAAAAACAGACTTGATTCTATTTTGTTTCTTTCAGGTCAGGAGGCTCACTGTTGTATGAGGGATTTTTTTTACATTTGCACAGACCCCATTGGACTTGTCACTTAGTTTGTCAAACTCACTGTTGATTAAATGTATAAACGCCAGCCATGAAGAAAATAGTGTTTTGCCCGGAAAAAATACTGAAATCTTCTTCTTTAGGCATTTCCCTTCAGGGGTCGCCACAGCAAGTCAGTTTCTTCCATCTTATCCTATCTGCTGCATCTTCTTCGGTCACACCAACTATCTTCATGTCTTCCTTCACTGTATCCATGAACCTCCTCTTTGGTCTTCCTCTAGGCCTCTTTCCTTGTGGTTCCAAATCCAGCATCCTTCTTCCGATGTACTCTCTCTTTCTCCTCTGCACATGTCCAAACCATCTCAGTCTGGTCTCTCTGACTTTATCTCCAAAACTTCAAACATGTGCTTTTCCTTTGATCCTAGTCACTCCCAGAGAGATCCTCAGCATCTTCATCTCTGCTACCTCCATCTCTGTTCCCGTCTTTTCCTCAGTGCCACTGTCTCTAGACCAATCAGCATGGCCGGTCTCACCACGGTTTTGTACACTTTCCCTTTCATTTTAGCTGAAACTCTTCTATCACACATCACGCCTGATACTTTTCTCCACCTGTTCCCGGCTGCCTGCACATGCTTCTTCACCTCTTTTCCACACTCTTCATTGCTCTGGACTGTTGGTTCTGAAATCACGCATTCCTTAACCAGTAAATCCAAATGTTAAACTTTCTGCTCATTTTAAACGAATCAATCGCCACCCAGAATCAAGAATTTTTTTTTAATAAATATATTTTGTATATCTATATATAGTATAGATCAGAAATGTTTTGTTGATTCAACTTCAGCTGAATGTGTTTTCCGACCACGTAGTCCATTTTTACCCTTTATATGAGGCAGTTGATAAGCACTATGTAACATTTCCAGTTGCTTATCTGAGTTCCGGAACAAAAAAAAGTGTCCAACCCTGTATATACTGTAATGCCTTGTAGTATGGGTACAGTCAGTAACCCAAAGCGCTTTACAAGGTACCTCACACACACACACACACACACACACACATTCATATCTGATGGCAGGAGCTTCCATATGAGCTGCTCAACTTTGACCCATCAAAAGGGTCAAAGTTAGGGTTTGGGTGTTTTGTCAAAGGACACCTCGACATTAGCTCCTGAAATGGGGATCAAACCTGCTCAACCTACAGGTTGATCGTACAACAACTGGTAAAACAGATATTTTTATTTCAGCTAAGCTTTTTCTTCACCAGAACGGACAGATGCAAGGTTCCAGTTGTTGCAGAGGCCCCAATGTTCTGCCACTCTCTCTCCTGCTACTTAAACTCCTCCACTAGTGGCAGAATCCTACCGAAACCTATAGAGGGCTCAGTACTGTTTTTTTTTTTTTTTTTTTTTTATTTATTTATTTCGGTCACAGTGCAACCTCATATCAATGAAATAAAGAAAACAACCATATTCCAGCAAAGGACCGAAAAGGTAACGGCTGAAGCAAACGCTTATTACGCCGACCCTTTTTTTTTTTTTTTTTTTTTGTCATAGTAAAAGCAAAAAGACATAAGTAAATACTAAGTCATCATAATTGTTATAACACATAACATAATATATCATAATACATCATAACATAATCATAACACATCATAACATATAACATAATCATAACACATCATAACATATAACATAATCATAACACATAATCGTAACACATAACATAATCATAACACATCATAATTGTTTACTTTTTATAGAAGCTTGAATTTAACCATCAAGACTTGCATATTTTTTAAGTATTAATAAATTAAATTTCTTTTTTAAACATAAAAGATTTAAACACAATTTAAGTTCATCATCACAATTATTCCAAAGATCCACACCTTTAATAGAAATACAGAATTTTTTAACATTTGTTCTAAATTTATTTTTAATGAACACATCATTTCCTCTTAGTTCGTATGGACTTTTCCTAATAATAAACATATTTTGTAGAGAGTTTGACATCATGTTTTTTTTTATCTTAAACATAAATTTTAAAGTGTGTAATTCCACTAAATCATAGAACTTTAATGTTTTTAAATTTATAAATAGATTATTGGTAGGTTGATTATAAGATGAGAATGTTATTGCTCGTATTGCTTTTTTTTGTAAAATATAAATTGGTTTTGTGTTAGTTTTGTACGTATTTCCCCAAATCTCGATACTCGATATTTTCAAGTTGAGAATCTTGATTTTGGATATTGAAATACGGAATCGTTGCACATTTCAAAGAAATATCTAAGTAAGGTCAGAAAATCAGAGTCATAGACAGGCTGTGAGAAAATAATTTTGCTAACCATAGAAAATAACGGGATATGGTTTAATATTGTAATTTTTTTACAATTAACAGGCACGAGTCCAAACAGAAAGCGGTTTTAAGTTAAATCGCAAAAAAAAAAAAAAATTATAGTCGTCCTGTCTACCAACATAAATCATATAGATGTTTAAAACACAGAAATCAAGGAGTTTGACAGGAAACAAATTTAAAAGTTTTTTGGGTTTTTTTTTCTTACCCATGACACGACTCTGCCGTTAAAACAAGGCAACTTGGCGCTGTCATCTGATATTTCCTCCTTCACCACCCTGAAAATAACATAAAAAATCTTTAAGATATTTACGGTAAATAAGTTCAGTTTTCATGGCATCGCCACTTTGCACACTGAATAATGATTCAGAAAGGAGCCAGCGAGAGCAGGACAGTTAACTAAAAATAACAAAAAAAAAAACAATTAACTAAAGATAAAATTCCAGCATGTCTTTTTGTGGAAACAAGATTATGCAAAATTGCAACAAAAAAAATGTTATTTTGTCACAAAAACTTTTCTAGACAAAATCAAATGTACAGTACCCAAATGGATTTGAAATTTTTTATTTAAATATGTCTGTGTCATCACAACGCTGCACAGAAGACCTAAATATGCAAAACTTCTGCTGACGTTAAAACACAAAAACACAAGATCTCTGCAGACATAACTTAAAGTATAAGTTTATTAAACAGAAAAACTGTCTCCTACCCCCAAAAAATATGAAATAAAACCCAAAAGTTAATTTAAAATTACAATAATTTGATAAAACGTTAACATCCATGATGTTTTTTATATCTTTTGGAAAAATTTGTAACACCAACTCACTTCCAAAAAGGCAGATGTCAGGGATTTTTGAGTTTTTTCCTTTAGTAATTAGTTCTAAACTAGCATGCATGTGAATATTGTTGCACCAAATGTCTGGAAACATTTTTAAATGCTCCTAAACACACCAATATTTTTTGTGAGATTGAAAAAAAAGCAATTTAGTCCGATATTAAAATAAATCTCGTAATCATATTTTTAGATATACAAGTCTAACTGAACTAAATGTACGGTAATTTAAACTTTTATGATTACCATAGTAATAAATATCGGGAATGTTTAAGAACTTAATACCTTGAATCAGATGTCATAAATAATTTTTCCATAGATCAGTAATTAAATCAGTAATCAGTGATACACCGTACCATCTATCATTTATTTAACCAGGCTCTGAAATTTAATAAGTTTAATTCAATAGATTTTTTTTGTCAAATCCACTCTACAATATTATTAAAATGATCACTATTACATTACATATACTGTAAATATTTTTTTCACTTTAAAACTACTTTGACTGCTGCCGAGTGTGAAGCGGCCGGGATGGGAATCAGCGCCTTCAAATCTGAGACTATGGTCCTCTCCAAGAAAAGGATGGAATGCCCCCTGCGGGTCAGGGACAGGGTCTGCCCCAAGCGGAGAAGTTTAAGTTACTCTGGGTTTTGTTCATGAGTGGGGGAAGGATGGAGCGGGAGATCGACAGACGGATCGATGCAGAGTCAGCAATAACTAGGACGCTGCATCAGTCCGTCGTGGTAAAGAGAGAGCTGAGTCGAAAAGAAAAGCTCTCGATTTACAAGTCGATCTATGTTCCCACCCTTAACTCGGTGTCAAGCCGCTCCTCCTCCATTATAGGTGGCGTATAACTGTCAAAATTGGTATGAAGCAGGTCGAGGAGAACAGAAAGATCCAGCATGAGACAACAAAGATCTGGAAACAGCAAAAAGTCAGTCTGTTGGCTCCATGACTTGTACCGCCTATCACATAGCAAATTTGGTAGGAGCTGCAGTTCCTGCATCGGCTTACTCAGCCACACCCGACACTGCACAAACAGATAAGTATCCAGGTGCAGACTCCATTGTCTCTAGAGACAGAAGAATTCCAACATGTCTTGTAAAAATCTATATGTGGAAAAAAGTTTTCACAAACTGTAATGAAACATCATGACGTCATAAGAAATACTTGTTGAGTTTCTTAAACTCTTCTATTTACAAGATTAGATCAGAAAAAAAAAAAGTATTTAAAAAAAAAAATAAAAAATGAATTACTCTATTCATCCCTCATCGGGGAAATTTGTTTGCTGCACTCCTTACACCGCAGCAGGCTGCCCTTCAACGGCGCCAATGGTGGGAGAAGTGGGGGTTAGGTGTCTTCTTTAGCATAAAGAAGTGGCATTAATCTAGCTCTTTCAGTACTAATGTTCCATTGCCACATTTATGCAACTTAAAACATATTTTGACAATGCATGCTCAGTATTTGCACCTCTGCTTAAATTTTTTTCTAAACTTGAATTAATTTTTTACTAAAGTGATAAAGAAAAAGATCTAAATTAAATGTGGTCATTTGATGATCATTTTTAGCAACAGACGGTAAGAAAACAAATTGAATCTCATTCATAGTATATATAACCATCAGGCCTTTTCTAATTAGTTAACAGGCCAAAACAGGGGGCTCTCCAAACAGGTCTTTCCTTCTCTAAGATTCATTGTTTATCAGAGAGGAGATCCATTTGACTTCTACCGTTCACCCGACAGATTCCTGCTAATTAAAACAGTAACTTTCTAAAAAAAAAAAAAAAGGAGAGTACCAACATCAGAAAATAGCGTGTTTCTTTTTCTGCGTGGGAAGAATCCACTGGACGTTCCTAAACAGCTGTTGAGTGTTTGTTTTGTGGGTGTTAGCGTGACGCTAATTACTGTTTTAGTAGAGTGTGTCACCATTTAAAAACTGTACGTCTTCCAGCCTCAGCTGTCGCTTAGTTAGGAAACTTTTCTTCCTTTAGTTTTATGTTTTTTTTCTCTTCCTGTCCTGCAAACAAGCAGAGGAGCAGATGCAGAGAAGTCTGCAGACGGCCTAATTGCTTTCATTCCTCTGCTTTACAAACAAGCAACCACAATCACATCATTTCACACATTCAAATAATGCTGAAAAACCTTAACTGTGCCCGAAACCGCTGCAGTCGCTGAAACTTTAGAAAGGAGGGATTAGGCTAAATCCACTTTTGTAGGTCTCTACCATGTTTGAACATTGTTTCCACATCATAAACATACCTGAAGTGGTTTCCTATTTCATTCATGCATGTTTAAGCATTTTGTGAGTTCCCCAGTCCAAAACTGGATGTTATTCGAATACCAGGAAGTTTTTCACCATGGATTTTCTTCCTCGCTTTGCCCACATTCTAATGCAAGAAGCAAGAATTGTTTTTGCAGCAACACACACATTCTTGCACAACAGAAGTTTCCCTTTTTGTGTAAATCATCAAATAGAAATATAAAAAAATACACACTAGCTTTCCCAACTTGATGCGCTTTACATAGTATTTGGAGTCTCAAATGGAATTTACTCTGTGTCATGTACGTACATCCAGGAAGTAGGCTAAAGCACAGATTGATAGGGAGAATTTACAGTGTCGAAAACATATGCAAAACTGAATAAATGTAACAAAAGGTAGCATGTTTGTCTATATATGCAATACGATGAGAAATATTACCAACGAAAGCACAATACCCTGTCTTTGTACCCCTGCAGGGATTTAAAATTTTTCTAGTGCCCATGGCACCAGTAAATTCCTCACAGTTTTCCAATCATTAATCTTGCTGAAACAGCTTCTAGATCCTTGGGATATTTAGTAACTTAAGCCTAATTCTACACTATTCTTTTAGGCTGTTTGTTTCCCTGGTGACTCCTGATACTCAGCAAATGTTCAGTTCCAGGTTCCCAGCACTCGTCTGGATCTCCCCCTCTGCCACACACGCTGCTATGGTCGACAGCTGGCCTCAGACCAGGGCGAATGAAAACACACCATTACACTCTGCTCTCCTGGGCCTCGGGAGAGGTGGGGGGAGAAAAAAAAAATCTGTGCTTTGATTGGACAGTTGACTCTAAGCTATGTTCAAAATGTTTCATCTGAACTCTTTTGGAGGTATTTAAATGAGTGTGTCATGCCAGGCAGCAGAGTGTGTGTCATGGTCTCTGCATGCAGTTTTAGCAAGGTGACAATGAGAATGTTGTCTTCACTTGACAGTAAAAAAAAGATTTCTTTGAGTTTGATCCACTTTAAACTTGTAACGCTAGAAATGGATACTGGTAATCTGTTGAAGCTGGCCAATTTGTGAATCCCAAGTTTGAAGAGATTGAATTTTCTGGTCATTTTGTGGCATACGTTCAGTTGTTGATGGGTAAACAGTGTTTTCTGATTGCCATATCCAAAGGAGATTGCAGTTGGAGTAAATAATAATCTGATTAAATACGCACATTACGCAATAAAGCAAGCTGGAAAAAGCTTCGAGTTTTCCTCTGCCACGCTAGTCTGAACTGAGTCAGTTTAATAACGTTTTCTCTGGTTCCCAAGCTTCAAGTGCTCCGATTGTTATGCAACGATAACCAATAAGACAAGCTAAGGAACTTCCTGTCTGGCATGATGGTAACCACCATTCATTTATTACAGTAAATAAGCAATCTGACAAAAACAGGAAGTGCAGAACCATAAAACAGCATTTAATGAACATTTGAGACAAACATGGACAGATTCTCAAAGTTCGTTCTCCTTTTGAAAGACATTCTTTGCATGACGACACATCTATTCACTGTAACTGCACCATTCTATCCTACTGCAATCTGTTTCACGCTGCATTAATGCATCTAAATAAAAGTAATACATAATGCACCAAAAGCTATTTGTCCTTTTCTTTTTGCATCACAAGTTGAATTCCAGAAAAACAATGTAAACAGAATAAAGTAGAAGCGAAAAATAAGAAATCACTTGATTCTCAGAAATAAACTCCAGATGTTTCCTATTAGTTTTTGCTGTGAATATCTTGGCGTTTTCAAAAAACCTAAAATACAAAATAAGTTCCAGCTAATGACAAATAATTGACTTTTGGGGTGAGTTTATGTCATGAATAACGGATATTAACGTACTTGTGGTTTAAAATATTTAAAAAATGCAACCGCATTAAAAGTGCAGTGCGTGCATTGATTAGGACATTAAATAATTTTTTGAAAAAATTTAATTGTTAATTGTTCAATTTGTTTTATTGTCATAATTAGACGTAATTAGACTACCATGCATGTAAACGTATATGTTGTTCCCAGAAAATGACTCGTAAAAATGAGTTATTTTAGATCAGAAAAACTAATTATTACGTTCAAAGTAAAACTTTTATAGTCCCGTTTAGTTTATTACAGTCTGCAGTTATTGAGTTTGACTTTAATATTCAGAACAGAACTAACCTGCCAAATTTGTAAAAATAAAAAAACCCACAGAAAAGCAATTGTACCCTACAGATTTTAGTTTTAAACTTGACTTTGCAGCTTCATTGGCACAGATCCTAGTGGTGCCATTCAACAAGGAAATAGCTGTTGAGGGGGAGCAGTCTTAATATCCATCCTAACTACAATGTATTTAACAGAAGGCCTAAGGGTCTCACTGGGTGAATAAACCACAAACACACATTCCTCTGCAAAGCAGCCACAGAGACGAAAAGAAAAAAAAGATTAATTGATGTAGATGAGGAAGCTCTTTCTGAGGTAGAAAAGAAGTTATGGAAAGAAGGGATGTCTGGGAGGCCTAAGTGTTTGACGAGGAAGACAAAACCCTGGCTTCTATCCCAAAAGAAGGAAAAGGCGAGGATTTGTGCAGATGATGGAATGAAGGAGAGAGAAATGAGGATTTAGAAACAACAACAGGGACAAAGAATGTCTGACATTAGAATGATGCTTTTTTTTTAAGTTATCACACTGTTTACAATTTATCCCCACTTAGCATGCAGAGAGTGTATGCTAGGTCGCACATAATAGCATAACAATGACCTTTTCTCCAGTTAGGATATAATTCAATGATACTTTTGACTTCCTTTTTTAAAAATTAACGTACTGTATTCATCCCACATGGTGAGACGATGGCTCAGCGGTAGAGCGTTTGCCCGCGAACTGGAAGTTAACCGGAAGTTTGCGAGTTCGAGTCCCACTGATTTCACGTCTAGGGTCCTTGGAGAAGACACATAACCCCCTGTTTCTCCCACCATTGGCGCCGTCGTGGCAGCCTGCTGCGGTGTAGTAGTGCAGCACACAAATTTCCCCTGTGAGGGATCAATAGAGTATGTAAAAAATAAATACTTTTGCTGCTTTGCACTGCTGCAGGAAGCCATGACGGCACCATTGGGGGAGAAATGGAAGTTATAGGTCTTCCCCAAATACTCTTAGGGATGGGCCCAGTCAGAATTGAACTGGTCTTCCAAGGACGGACATACTACCACTGAGCCAACTCCTCCTCCAAATTATTATTGTTGCTTGCTTAACAAAAAACCAAACCCTGGCTGTTATCCCAAAAGTAAATAAAGAAAAGGCGAGGATTTGTGCAGATGATGGAATGAAGGAGAGAGAGACGAGGATTAGAGAACAACAGCAGGGACAAGGAATGTCTGCCATTAGAATGATGCTTTTCTTCAGAATTGATCATACTCTTTATAGTTCATCCCCACTTAGCATGCAGTGAGTGTGTGTTAGGTCACACACATTAGCATAACAATGAACTTTTCTGCAATTAGGATCTAATTCGGTGATACTTTTGACTTCTTATTGTTGCTTACTTAAAAAAAACCCAACCTGGCTGGTAACCCAAAGGAAAATAAAGAAAAGGCAAGGATTTGTGCAGATGATGGAATGAAGGAGAGAGAGAGAGAGAGAGAGAGAGAGAGATGAGGATTAGGACACAACAGCAGGGACAAGGAATGTCTGACATTGTAATGATGTTTGAGAACTGATCCAGCTACCATACTCTCATTTATCACAGCTCATTAGTGAGTTTGAAGGAGAAAAAACGTCAAAATTACTGTTTGTTTCTTTCAAAACAGCTGAAATAGAGCATAAAAATTCATGAAGGAAAAATTTTCTCCCAGTTAACATGCAAAAGTATATGCTAGATGAAACATATGAGCATTGTAATAAACTTTATTACCTTTGGATCTATTCTAATGATACTTTTGACTTTTGCTGCCTAATTTCTTCCAGTTAACATGCAGAAAGTGTATGTTTGATCACAGATATGAGCATTCTAATATACTTTACTGCCATTTGGATCTAGTTTCCATTCCCAATACAATACCACTGTAATAACCCTGTTATAACACATGCAATTCATCACATTGTCACTTTTTTTCTCATTCTGTCTCTTATTAATATATTTTACACCAGATCACTTGTTTTATTCCTTTTACTTTCTATTATTTCTTTTATTTGTATATTTACCTTTTTTCCCCTGAAGATAGTGCAGATGCTATACCACACAAATCTCTCACATGTGGACCAATAAAGTGATTTTGATTCTGATGTAGAGATACTTTGATCTTTTTATAGCTGCAAAAAAGTCACTTTATTTCACTTAAAATTCAGTAAAAATATGTAAGATCATAAAAATGAACTTTTCTACATTAACTTTAGTGATGACTCTGATTTTTTTTTCTTTTCATTGTTCCTAACTTTTTGATCCTCAATAAAAAGAAGAAGAGTTGTAGCTCACCCAAAGTCTTGATCCATGGATTTAAAGAAGAATTTATAGTTTGGTTTGTTTAAAACCTGTTTAAAATCCAATAACGTGATATTATCAGCAGATATAGGAATCTTCACCAAGTATGGCGTCTCCTCTTCGTCGATGTGATAAATGATTTTGGTTTCCGCCATCTCTGCAATTTTTCTCTAAACCTGGGAGTTTCCAAGAGAATCGCAGACTGAGTCGAGGTAAAGTTAGCAGGCTAGGTAGCTAACACAACGGTAGAGGTGAAAGAATCAAGAACCGAGGAAGAAAAACGAGAAATCTCTGCCAAACAAGGACGAACTCCAAGATTCTCAAAGAGAACATTCACATTCTTCCTGCTGCTGACACGCTACATTCACAAGATAACAAAAACATACAGAGGAGGGGGTCTAAAAAACTTTTTGCTACTTCTTACGAGCCAACGCGGCGTGATGTCATCACGCAACCCCCTCCTCTTTACGTGCTGAAGACCCCCACTGTCCTCTCCTCTGTCTAACAACAAGCTCACATCCTACAAACATCTTAGTCATGAAAGCTCGAAATCATGACAAGTTTGAAAGTAGTTTCTGAAAAAAAAAAATCATGCAAATAATCTTTGAATTAGAAGAAAATATGCAACAAAAATATAGATGAGTTTTATTATATTTTATATTATTTAAATTACAATTCAATACACTTTTTCGGGGATGAGGAAATTCGAATGTCTTGTAGCTCCAAACAGTCCAAGAAAAAGCTCTGAAGAACTTCTAAATGACTGGTTCAGTAGGGTTCTTGTTTGGTAGGTGGTGCCAAGTTAGGTGGAGTGGAGCTGGACAGACGTTTTGGAAAGAGAAGTGGAACAGCCGCTCGATGGAAGAGAGGTGCAGTAGCTGCTTGGTGGAACAGAGGTAGAACAGCCGCTCAATGGAAGAGAGGTGCCGTAGCTGCTTGGTGGAACAGAGGTAGAACAGCCGCTCGATGGAGGTGCTACAGCCACTTAGTGGAACAGAGCGGGAACAGCCACTCAATGGAAGAAAGATTGAATAGCTGCTTGGTGGATAAGAGTCAGTACAGCCACTTGATGAAATAGAGGTGAAACACCTGCTTGGTGGAACAGAGCTGGTATAGCTGCTTGATGAAATAGAGGTGAAATACCTACTTTGTGGAAAAGGGCTGGAACAGTCGCTTGATAGAATAGAGGTGGAATACCTGCTTGGGGAAGAGAGGTGAAACAGCCACTTGATGAAATAGAGGTGGAGCACCTGCTTAGTGGAACAGCTGCTTGATGAAACAGAGGTGGAACACCTGCTTAGTGGAACAGAGCTGGAACAGCCGCTTGATGAAATAGAGGTAGAACACTGGCTTGGGGGGAAAGAGCTGGAACAGCCGCTTGATTCAATAGAGGTGGACTAGCCGCCTGGTAGAATATATCTGGAACAGCCGTTTGGTGGTATAGAGGTGGATCAGTTGCTTGGTGGAACAGAGGGGGGACAGCCACCTGGTGGAACAGAGCTGCGACACACGCAACACTTGGCATGTGGGACGGAAAGTGGGGTAAAGTGGCAACGATGTTTGAAAGCTCACGTGGAACATAGATCTATTCCAAATAACTCTTGCAATTGTTTTCTAAAACATCTTTGACAAGTTTATTAAAAACTAGTGAAAAGAAGAAAGTAACTGTTGAAACCAACTTTTTTGTTGCTTTCTAAGATTGTTCAATACGGAACTTCAAATATAAATGACAAACATAAATTTTTCCTTATAAATAATTGTTTAATTGTTTGAAGAGAAACAGAGAATGAAGATACATTGACAAAATACAGAGTTTGCTTACTCATAAAAACTAAAGGTCCAACCTGCAAACTACAAGTTGTCTTTCTTTCAGTCAAGTAGTCATTTTTAAAACTTCAAGTTTTACTGAGAGTAGTTTATTTTTGTTTTGATTCCAGAGGAGTAGCTCTAAAGAAAAAAAAGAATAGCACAGCAACAAGTTATCCTACAAACACAATCACATTTACATAGATCTGATCATTATCACAAAGATTCAAAAGAGGGAATAAACTTTCAACTAACTCACTACCATAGATATTGTCACACTGTCCTAAAATGATTTCCTACTAAATTGTATTTGCCTAAAGCTGATTTGATTTAGTGGCTTGTTGAAAAAAAATTGTATTTTCCTTAATACAAATGAGAAATTACCCAAAATATCCCAATCAAACATTTATAGATACAATTAAAGAAAAAAACGTAAAACCCAGGAAGAACAAAAAAATACCCAAACATCCAAATAGAAAGTTGAGTTGCATTATTTAATGTGCCGCTAGAGGGTGCCATTTTTTTCAATTTAACAATGTTGAACAGATTTTTACGCATATCAGTAATGTTTATTTGTTTATGTATCAATAAAAAATAATGCAAATAATAATGATCTTTAATAAATATTTGCACAAAAACAGATGTAAAAAAAATCAGAATAAAAAATTAGATTCGAAGAAACATTTAGCACTGTGCCACAAGAGGGAGCTGTTCTGCAATTTAACCTGAAAATCAGTGTTTGTATCATTCACTAATCAAGCACAATGTATTAAATCTTTAATCTAACAAAGAATAAATGATATGCATCAGAATGACCTACTCTTCTTTCCATCTACAACCCTTTGGCAGGTAAACATGACATCATTATAAATTCAATGAGCTAAAATCAATATTTTGTTTAAAAATTACAATCTTACAAAACTATGGCAAAAGCTATTCTATCTTTTTTTTTTTATAATAATATTGAACATCTCAAACTCATATGAGTTAAATAAATTGTAATTACGACATGCAGGTGGAATTAAAATTTCAGTCTTCAATTACTTTTCAAAAAAGTTTTTTTTTTTTACAAAGCTTTTTAAAAAAAGTTCCACCCTATCACCCATCAGAGTTTTCTATTCAAGAAATGTGGGCCGAACACCACACTAGCCACACATATTATTACAAACATCACCCAGAAGATGACAGCCAGGAGCTGAACACAAAGCAGCGTCCGCTTACTCTGTTGTGTGACCCCCTCTTCACCCTCCAGACTGGGGGCTGCCTCATATGGCCTTTCTGGGTGCATCTGCTGCACCCGCAGACTAACGGTGGGGAGGATGATAAAGCGTGTGTCCCGGCTATTACCCTCCAGGGAGAAAACCACTCTCTGTGTTACAGCGGTTAGACGGGTAGCCATGGTGTCAGGATCACAGAAAGTCACACGGGGGAGTTTGGAAAGTATGAGGGAGTTACAGGGTAAAGTGAAGGCATCCCCGGTGTCCAGTGGAGTCAAATGGCGACAGAGAGGGCATGGCACTGCTGGTGGGCTGTGGATGTCAGAGGGGTTGCAGGGACAGAGTTGGATCCTCTGGAGGCATTCTGTGCAAAAAACATGAAGGCACTCCAGCATGCGGGGACATTTGTTGTACTGGTTGTACTCCTGATAGCAAATAGGACACTCTACATCCATGGGATCCCCAGAACTGGTGTGGGAGATGGAGGCTGCAGTAGATGACAGGTCTACCTGCTGGAGAGTTGGAGCAGTATTCTCTACCATGATGGGGAAGCTGCGTAACGATGAGATCCATGTAAAGACATAAAATGAGAAAGAATCTTTCTTACTGGTCGGTTGAATCAGTAAAACAAATTAAACAGCTCATAGACTTTAGATTAAGTTTAAACTAGATTATGTTCTAATAACATTAAGCACTATTTACTTCTACCGTCACTCTTTTAATCAAGTTTTAAGAAGCCATTCAAATGATTTTCTGTTAATAGTGGTCATCAGTTTAAACCCCTGCCTTCTCACATTTACTGCTCGTTACTGTCCTGTTAGTCCAGAAAAGATTTGGTCTTTAATGGTGAAAATCAGGTGCACATCATTGCTTACAGAGTTAAACAGGAATAAGTTGACACGGAGGTCAAACAATATGCCTCTGCCGAATTGAGAAACTGTGGGCAGTTTAATCAAAAACCCTTCAGTAATTTAGGATATAGTGTGTTCACAAGAGTTTGTGACCTTGACCTTTAGTGACATGGACTTGACAGGCTAATTAGTTCATCTATAGTTGGTACTAAGTTAGTAAAATCCTTTCAGTGGTTTGAGGATTTTGGC
This sequence comes from Neostethus bicornis, assembly GCA_902685375.1. Classification (NCBI taxonomy): domain Eukaryota; kingdom Metazoa; phylum Chordata; class Actinopteri; order Atheriniformes; family Phallostethidae; genus Neostethus; species Neostethus bicornis. The sequence goes on along the minus strand of LR738558.1, from coordinate 5,004,998 downwards.
GTTCACAATATTGTTACAAACACATAGTCAGCCCGAGTGCTGATATTCACATTAATGAAAATGTTAATGTTTTTGTCATTCAAAATGTGTATGCCAGTGGCACGGTGGTTAGCACAGTGGCCTTGCAGCAAGAAGGTCTGGGGTGGAGACGAGGCTTGCAACACTGGCCTTTCTGTGTGGAGTCTATATGTTCTCCCCATGCATGCATAGGTTTTGTCCGGGTTTTCTTCCACCCTCTAAAAACATGCATGCATGTTAGGTTGATTGGCCACTATGAAATTGCCCCTAGGAATGCGTGTGTGTGGCCCTGTGACAGACTGGCCTGTCACCCTGAAACAGACCTGATCCGGGTGTACTCTACGTCTCACCTTGAATCACCCGAGATACGTAGTTACAGCACCCTCCGCAACTCCACTAGGGATGGACGGTTCAGAAGATGAAGAAAAAACTTGTATGTCTTTGATTTAAAATGTTTCATCACATTTTAACCACTATTTAGATGAGTTTGATGTAATCTGTTTTTCAACTAACATTAATGAGAACACTTAATCTAGTGCACATGCTTTAATAAAAACTGAGGAAAGCTAGTTTTTAAAAATGTCTCACACAGAGATTTAGAAATGAATGCCAAAAGTACAAAGATAAAAAATATATATATCTTTTTGCAGCCCTAAATCATATTTTGTCTGCATGTTCCACTGCACCTATTATGATGCTTATTTTTACGTCAGATTGGTTCCTAAACCTGTTCTGTGTGTTTGCCTACAAAACACAGAGGGGGGGAAAAGACGTTGCCACCAGCAACCAGGTAGGAACTACTATATTTGGCTTGTATTAATGGGTGCACCCAGTTTCCAAATGACTCGTCAAGACATGTTACTTTAGGTCTATAAATAGAATTCTTAATCCTGGAAGAACATCTATTAAAATTTCCCAAATGAAACTGTAGAAAATGAATAAAATGTGATTTTTATTAATCAATGATTAAAGTTTAATTAGGAATTGAGCAATTTTAGTTTTAATGCTGCAGGTGGTTTTGTTGTTTGTGGATGGTTGGATATTCCCCGGTGACCTATTTAGATGATATCATTTTTCCACAAAGAAATAAAGTTCAGATCTGATTTAAGCCAAGTAAACAACATCAATCCTTTTGTGATACTCAGTAATTCCTCAAAATGTGCTTTGGCAAAGATTCGGAGGGTCGGCTTCATGTTGTTAAGATTTGTGTCTTTTTTTTTCAATGTGGGACTACATGGCAAAGCAATCACAGGGGGAATGTTGCTTAGCAGTTTAGGTCCTCTTTTGTATTCTACATGAAAACAAGTGTTATAATCTTTTTCCCCCAGGTTTTGTATATTTTGGTAATAACATAAAAACTCACATTAACAATTTGCTGGTTAAAAAATATTGTAAAATGCAGCCTTTTAATATCAGATCTTTTAATAAAGACAATCTTCAGAGGATGACGCCTTGTCTTGTGAAAATGACCAAGCTCAGAAAATGAAATGGTTAGGTTACAATTATTGTACATAAACAACAAGTTAGATTTTTTTTTTTTACTCACCTGTTGCACACCTCTTTAATCACACTTCTCGTTTATCCCCTCGGCACTTTTCCTTTCACATCCTTCTACAAATCATTGTGAAAGAGGTTTAATGATGAAAAAGCACCTTGTTTCCTGTAATATTCTGGAGCCACATGTCTGAGCTTGGCTCACCGTCTGTCCCTTGTCTTTTTTTATTTCCCTCTCTTGAGTCTACTTGTTTTCATCTCTTTGTCTAGTCCCCCATGCAGCACCTGTGTGGTTTACTGAGCAGTAACTAAACCCCTGGTGGTGTGAGGGTACCAAGGACACACAACGAAGAATGACAGAGTCTGTTGATGGTAACTTGCACCAATCAGATTCCTTGTAATGGTATGGTTAGATACAAAACCAGGAAAATGTTAGGTCCATTTGAGACAAAAAAAAAACACTTACATTTCAGTAAGCAGTGTTCAAACTCATCAGATTTTAAAAAAGGCTATCAGTTTTTAATACACTCACCTATGGTCACCAGCTGTGGGTGGTGGCCGAAAGAATGAGATTGTGGATACAAGCGGCCGAAATGACCTTCCTCCGCAGGGTGGCTGGGCTCTCACTCAGAGAATTGGTTGAGGAGCTTTGCCATCCGTGAGGAGCTCGGTGTCAAGCCGGTCTTCCTTCAGGTTGAGAGAAGCTAGATGGGGTGGTTCGGGTATCTGGTCAGGATGCCTCCCAACCGCCTGTCTGGTGAGGTGTTTCGGTCACGTCCCACCAGAAGGAGACCAAGAGGCAGACCTCAGACCCGCTGGAGAGACTATGTCTCACAGCTGGAACAATTTGGGATCCTTCCAGGTGAGCTGGAGGTTGCAGCTGGGATAAGAGAAACCTGGCTTCCTGTCTGAGACTGTCGCCCCCGCGACCCAGCTTCGGATAAGCGGAAGACAACGGAACGGAAAGGTGTGTGCACCATTTGGCTTTATTCACACCTATAATGGCAGCAAATGGAGTGTGGGGTATTGGTCATGCAAGAGTGAGCTCATTAGATTTACTCAAATATAAAATGTACCTCAAAAGCTGAGTCTTAGGGAGGAGCAAGGTCATTTTCCTCCAGGTCCTGGAAAAATGATCCCCGCTCTTCTTCAGGGCCGTAAGGGGTCATAGGAATGTATCCAAACAGTCTACATGGGTTTTTTTGGTGATACAGGAGTCATTCCACCAGGTCCGTCAGGGACTCCACGTTGTGCGCTCAAGAAGTACACAGTACCAGAGCCCTTGTTACAAGCCGTCTAGTCTCTGTATGACCCTGTACCAGAGCTCGGCCCAGATTGCCAGGGTAAGCTTCAGTGAATCAGACTTTGCCAAGGCTGCCCTTTATCACCGATTCTGTCCATTAATTTTATGGACAAAATTTTAAGGTGAAGTGAAGTAGAATAAAAGCAAACAAAAATTTAAGTGCTTTATTACTAAAAATGTAAACATTATTACATACATTTTTAGGACTGTAAATGTAATATAGATTTTTTTTTCAAAGTTAACAATTTTTTGTCAAAATTGTCAATTGATAAATGTCAAGTGATTGAACTTTATTTTAATAAAAACAATGCATTCAATTAAAACTTTAACTATCTTTTTTATTTAACCTCACCCCAAACTGCAAAACATTAAAAACTGAAATTTAATAAAGTACTAATAGAAATCTATGAAAAACTAACCAAAGATTGTTCAAACCATTTTTCAAAGCTAGTCATTTACTGGTATTTTCTATGTACGACAGATTGCAAATCACAAAAATTGTAAGTTAATCAGTCACAAAGTCTGCATTTGAAATGTGTCGGCAGTAAAGGTGAAGAATTTCTCTTTAAAGTCAAACAAGTTAAATAAATTTCAGATTCAGAACAAACTGCCCAGTTTTTCATTTTCAGCTCTTTTCAAAAACTCATTAGCCATTAAATCCTCAAACTAATTTTCAAACAAATCAAACAGAACTTATAAAGAGGCGGCACAGTGGTGCAGTGGGTTGCACAGTGGCCTCACAGCAACAAGGACATAGGTTCTAGACTTGGGTGGGGACGAAGCTTCGAACACTGGCCTTTCTGTGTGGAGGTTACATGTTCTCCTCGTGTATGCGTGGGTTTCCTCTCTCGTTCCCTCCAAAAACATGTTGATTAGTCTGAGGAGTTTACAGGAGAACTTCTCAGTCCATCACAGAGCTTCTCCCTCCTCAGTTCATAAGTTTGTTCCGACTCACGTCCAGTTCTGTCAGTCTGGATGTTTGAGTATGTGTGTAGGTTGTATGTGTGTGTTGTCCCGTAACAGACTGGTGACCTGTTCGGGTTGTACCCTACCTCTCACCTCAAATCAGCTGGGATGGGCTCCAGCACCCCCTGCAATAGATGTTTAAGAAGGTGACTGACTGAGAACTTATAAAGAGCAGTGAATGTAAGATAAAGATAATGAATGATTATCACTGGGTCTAACAGCCATCGTACCACTATAACTGAAACAACAGCTGTAAATGGTTTTGGAAATAGGATTTTGTTTGCAGTGAAAACACCTGGAGTAACCTGATCTTTCTGAAGTGGTGAAGGAAGTTTGATCATAACCGAAACAAAGAAAAAAGTGAAATCCTGTGGCCACAAATTTTATTATGTTCAAAGGAAGTGAAATCATGATACTTAAAAGTAAATCCTACACAATGTAATCTTTGTTTGGTGTCAGGTTTACAACTAATGTCTTTACTTTCAATTTCATTCTGTTTTCTCTCTGATCTCTCGAAGACCTGTACGTCTCCAGGACTCGGGGGCGTGCAGGTCGGATAGTAGCTGACCCTTCCCACCCTGGACATGGACTTTTTGAGCGACTCCCCTCGGGCAGGAGGCTCCGGTCCATTCGGACCAGAACGTCCCGCCACAAAAACAGCTTCTTCCCTTCTGCCGTTGGACTTATGAACTCTTTATAACCTGGATCCCCACATCTCTTAGTCACCTCCCTCTTGTCACTTCACTATCTTTATTATTTTCTATTATTTTCTATGACATTGCACTACTTTTCTTTTTCTTCTGAGCTCTCTTAGTTTTGTAAAAATTATTATTATTTTTATTTATTTTATTTTTATTATTTTTATTTTATATGTTTGCACACCAGTACCAGAACAAGTTCCTAGTCTCTGATGTTTTTCACTGACATGGCAATAAAAGCATTCTGATTCTGATTCTGATTCTGATTTTAATAAATCGGTTCTGTTTTTATTAATTTTAACTGCAAAAGAAAAAATTAAACTAAAAGTCTGATGTCAAAAAACTGGTCTCATAAAAACAAATCCCTACTATCACATAGTTCTTCTGTATTTTTTTTTTCTTTTTAATTTCCCTTCACAAACATGATCAAACATGTTTACCGCAAGTCGAGTTTGGGAGACAAAAAGTAATGAAGTACTTCAACGATTTACAAAAACAATTTGGCTTGTTGATGATTAGCCGTGAGGAGAATACGAGCTTTGAAGTTTGTAGTTTTTGGCCTTCTTTCTGGCGGATGTAACCATGAAAGGGCATGAAGGAAGGCTCGGAGGAAGGATATGTGGAGATGACATCATCCACACACACCAAGAGGTTAGACAGGGAGTTTCTCTACTTACAGTAAATCAGTCTCACATTTGTTTTCTTTACCCCCAAAAGTCACTGATCAGAATCAGAAGCACTTTATTGATCCGACACATGGGAAAATTGTGTGTCACAGAAACACAGTAATCAGGAAAGTAAAAAATAGTAAGTATTGATACAAAATGAATGATAATAAAACATTTTGGTCAAATAACAGTTAATAAACAGTTATGTAATTTAACAATTCTTCAGAAGAAAGAATGTCCTATTAATTCCTAACCAACGGCTAAATTGATGTGTTTTTTTTCTAAATAGCCTCCTTAACGTTGATGTCATAGCAGTTATTTTTATTATCTTTTAACTCTGAGTTGAACTTTGGTTCCATGCCAACACGTTTCCCAGAAACAGTGCTTCAAGTACTTTAAAGTTGGAATCTACTGTATGTAAGACTCCTATTTCAAGTGTTAGGTTGTTTCCACTTTGGGAATTTTCTTGTTGATGTAATGAATTAAAACAGGATTTTTTTTTTCAGGTGACAGATCTTGTTGAGCCTGTTATTAATTCTGGCTTCTGAACTTTTCACCTTCCATGTCTTTGCTTTGTGTGCGTCGTCCTACTTAGATTCTCAAAGTATTTTCTCTCACTAAATATCTTTTTATGGTGATCATTTATCAAATAAACTTCTTGGTTTCTGTGTGATTAATGAAAAGGGCTGGGATTGGAAGAAAATAGTGAAAGTCTTACAGACTCTTTGAAATATCACGCCAAAAACTGTTTCTTTCTTCTTCTTGACTTGTAGAAGTAAATTAATTTAGTTCAAACTACATCAATCCAGTTTTGATTTAGTCAAATCTTAAATCTGTGACTACAATCTGAGAAGTAAAATGCATTTACAGCTAAACAACTGGAAAGATGTAACACTATTGTTTAATATAGGATTATTATTTTGCTATGATTGTTTTTGTTTGTCCTTATTATTGTGTGCGTTTTTATTTGTATTCATTCATTCATCTTCTGAGCCGTTCATCCCTAATGGGGCTGCGGAGGGTGCTGGAGCCTATCCCGCTGATTTAAGGCAAGAGGCAGGGTACACCCCCAAACCCGTCACCAGTCTGTCACAGGGCCACCCACACAAACACACGCTCATTACTAGGGGCAATTTTAAAACGGCCAATCAAACTAACATGCATGTTTGTGGAGAGTGGGAGGAAACCGGACTACAAGGAGGAAACCCACACATACATGGGGAGAACATGCAAACTCCTTACAAAAAGACAAGTGTTCCAAACCTCTCCCCCATCTGGGACTCGAATCCCTGACCTTCTTGCTGTGAGGCCACTGTGATAACCACTGCACCATCGTGCCGCCCCCTTTATATAAATGTAAACTCACATTTCTTTTTACCTATATCTCTGTGTGTGTTCATGTGTGTTCAAACACAGATTATTTCTGTGTGTGTGTGTTTATGTTTGTTTAAAATTACACTATTACACTAGTCTATTGTTGATATGCATGTCCCTACATGTGTGTGTTAAATCAGATTAAAACAGTTGCTTACTGTTGACATGCACATCTCGACACAAGTGTGTGTGTTGATATGTAACCTGTTATTATTATTATATATTTATTATGTGTGTCTTTCGAAGAATGTGTGTTTTGGTGAGTTAACTCAAATTATTATTGAACTCTAGCAATATGCATGTTTATTTGTGTGCGTGTAAAATCAGATATCACATTAGCCTTATTTTTGTTTTGTGTTTTTCCAAACATGTGTGTGTTGGTGTTTAAACTATTCTTCTTCTTTCGGCATTTCCCTTCAGGGGTCGCCACAGCAAGTCAGTTTCTTCCATCTAATCCTATCTGCTGCATCCTCTTTGGTCACGCCAACTATCTTCATGTCTTCCTTCATTGTATCCATGAACCTCCTCTTTGGTCTTCCTCTAGGCCTCTTTCCTGATGGTTCAAAACCCACTTCTTCTTAGCCAGCCTCTTTCTTTTGGTACAATCTGGCACATCCACATGCCACCACCAAGACTCCTTATCTAGCTTCCTTCCAGATGACACATCAAGTACTCTCTTACCTATCTCCCTGATCACATTAGCTGTCACATTGGTTATACAGTCATCTGGAAGCATCTCCTGCACACCAAGACCCTGTCTCAACTCCTTTATAAAATTCAAGCAGCACTCTTCCTTTTTCAGCTTCCACCACTTAGTGTTCTGCACTCCCTTCATCTTCTTAAACTTCCTCATTGCCAGGGTCATCCTACACACCATCCCATGGTGTTTAAACTTAGATTATTGTTGTATTTTTCCTGTGCATCCTTTTCTGTGTGTGTTGTATGCATGAACCGAGATTATTATTGTACTGACTGCATGTCTGTGTATGTGTGAATCAGATTGTCTATGTTATTCTTTCTAAGGGTTTTTGTGGTTTATGTGTTAGTCAGAGTGTAAAGTCAGATTTTTACAAAAGCCCATTGTTGATTTTTTTGTGCATGTGTGGGTGTGTAAACTCAGATTATTGTGGCATTTTTTCTATATATCTTTATATTTATGTGTGTTGGTGTGTGGGAACTGAGATTATTGTTGTACAAGTGTACTGTATGTCTTTATTATTGTGCGTGTATAAACTCAAGTTTACACTCACACTTTGTAAACTCAGCACAGTTGCTATAAGTGTCTGTGTGGTTTATCTGTATTGGTTTGTGAAATTAGATTATTATATTATCTTATTGTTGCATTGCCTGCCTAAACAGGTGTGTACGTAGGTGTGGACCAGGGTTGGCAAACCACAAGGGCGAGCCATATGTGTCCCGTCAAACATGATGAAATTCCCCTGCATTTCCATTTTTCCCTGTAGACCCATTAACTTGTTGGGGCACATACGTACAGTATACTTGTAGCCGGAATATTGGCCTTTCTTAGATTTTTTGCCAACATTTCAGGGTTTTTTGTGAAGTCCTTTTCAAACCATTCTTATCCCAGTAGGACACATTTCTTTTTAGTCAGTCAGTCACCTTCTTAACCATCTATCCCTTGCGTGGTTGCGGGGGTGTGGGAGCCCATCCCAGCTGATTCAAGGCGAGGGGCAGGGTACATCCCGAACAGGTCGCCAGTCTGTCACGGGGCCCATTTCTTTTTAATATTAAATGACCTGGTATCATAAGATCATCGAAAGCAGATAAGGGCGAAATTTACTGTAAATATCAGTGAAGCAAAAAAAAAAATAATAATGTGAATGGAAAATATTCATTCATTTATCTTCTAAACCATTCATCCCAGTCGGAGTCACAGTAGTAAATGGTTCAAATTGAAAATTAAAATTGAAGTCTATGTTTTCAATATTCCTGATTTTAGTTTGTTCTTTTATAATTGGTATGTGAGGCAGCACGGTGGCACAGTGGGTAGCACAGTGGCCTCACAGCAAGAAGGTTGTAGGTTCAAGTCCTGCGTGGGGACGAGGCTTGGAGCACTTGTCTTTCTGTGTGGAGTTTGCATGTTCTCCCCGTGTCTGCGTGAGTTTCCTCCTTGTAGTCCAGTTTCCTCCCACCCTCCAAAATTATGCGTGTTAGGTTGATTGGCCAGTGCCAAATTGCTCCTAGGAATGAGTGTTTGGTTGTATTAATGTGGCCCTGTGACAGACTGGCAACCTGTTTGGGGCATACCCTGCCCCTCGCCTTAAATCAGCCGAGACGGGCTCCGGATCCCATGCAACCCTGTAAGGGATAGACGGTTAAAAAGGTGACTGACTGACTATAATTTCTTGGAGAAGACACCTAACCCCCGTTTCTCCCACCATTGGCGCCGTCGAAGGGCAGCCTGCTGCGGTGTAAGAAGTGCAGGACACACTTCATATTCTCCTGGTGAGGCACGAATAAAGTAATCCTTTATCCTTTATAATTATATATATCAATCAACACCACACTCAGATTATTGAACTATTATTTGTCTTAAATGTGTGTGCATCTCTTGTAGTTTTATTGTACTTTATTTTTGATGTTTTAATGTCTTAGCTTGTTCCAATGAAATCCTCAAGAAGAAAAAAAATACTTTGAATGTTCATGTTTGACATGTGTGGGTGTTTAGGTAACACCTCCTGAGAGTTTTCTGTTGTTACTCCTTTATGACTCATTTATTCTGACTAGATGAGGGAGGGACAGGGTGGTGAGGGGGTTCCTATAAAAAGGGTTTCAAGATCCGATTGAACTTCACTCCTATCTGGAATAGAAGAGAGAGCTAACATGCTTTCAGACTATGATTGCAGTGTGTGTTACCAGACTTATAACGCAGGTCTCCGGTGTCCCCGTGAGCTGCGCTGCGGGCACACCTTCTGTGAAACCTGCCTCCGTGTTCTCACAGGCCCCCTGCTGGCTGGTCAGGGGTGTCTAACAGCGGGTAGAACCATAGACTGCCCGCTGTGCCGACATCCAACCTTTTTTTCCGAGGATGGAGATGTGAAAGCAGAGCTGAAGGTGGATGAGGGAATCCTGGAGCAGCTCTCAGCTGCTGGACTCTTGAACAGTGAAGAACCGGAGGAGGACCGGGAGATCAGCCAAACTCCTGCCGGGAAAAGAGGTCCTTCACCCGAGCGCAGAAACAGGAAACTTCAGAGATTTTTGAGGATAGTCTGGTGGGCGATCATCGGCAAAACATCTCAAAGAGAAGATGGTAAGAAAATTTAAATGCTGTATGTAATATCTAACACTAACAGCCCAGCAACTCTTATTTGATTTAAGCAATAATTAAGTTCAACAAAATGACTGTAGCAGCTCTGTTCCACCAAACGGCTGTTCCAGCTCTGCTCCACCCGACCTAACTCAGCTCCAACTAGCAGTTGTTCAGAAGCCGTTTGGAGCACTCAAACTGTTCTCAGTGCTACCGGACACACAAATTTCTCAGGGATAGCATTAATAACGTATCTTGTAATACTAATAATATCTACCTTTTCCAGGCCAATTTGTCCAAAGGTCACAAAATTATACGATTCCGTTCCGTTCCATCGTCTTCTGCTAATCCGGGCCGGGTCGTGGGGGCAAAAGCCTCAAACGGGAAGCCCAGGCTTCTCTCACCGCAGCTGCCTCCTCCAGCTCACCTAAAAGGATCCTGAGTCGTTCCCCGGCCAGCTGTAAGACATAGTCTCTCCAGCGGGTCTGAGGTCTGCTTCTTGGTCTCCTCCCAGTGGGACGTGCCCGAAACACCTCACCAGCAAGGCACTCGCTGGGCATCCTGACCAGATGCCTAAACCACTCCATCTGGCTTCTCTTTACCTGGAGGAGGAGCAGCTCGACACCGAGCTCCTCCCGGATGGTAGAACTCTTCACCCGATCTCTGAGTGAGAGCCCAGCCACCCTGCGGGAGAAAGCTCATTTCGGCTGCTTGTATCCGCAATCTCATTCTTTCGGTCACCACCCACAGCTGGTGACCATAGGTGATGGTGGGAACGTGGATCGACTTGTAAATCGAGAGCTTTGCTTTTCAGCTCATCTCTTTCTTTACCGCAACTGAGCCGATGCAGCATCCTAGTTATTGTTGACGCTGCACCAATCCATCCTTCCTTTACTCGTGAACAATACAAATCTTAATCCAGAGTTTGAATCTTGTTTTGTTTTGTCCTCAACAGATTGCATATCTAATGAAGAGCTGAAGGGCTTGGCCATGATGCCATTTTACCTCTGAGCAGCATCAAGTAAACCCATCCACTGGACAATGTGATCACCAATTCATCAGGGGAGACCCCTGTGACAAAGATGCTGATTGCAAAGACTTGCTGGCGAGACATGCAAACACATCATTATTTCCAAATGTTTATTTTATTTAAATGATTGCTTCTAAGTTGTCACAATACTCATAAATGAGCCAAAAATTAAATTGATGCTCTGATGCATAAATGTAATGCACAGTTTTTATTTAAAAACATATATGCTATTTTTTAATAGACTTATATTCACTTGTATGAATTTCTTGCAATGTTCATAAATAAATTAAATTTTCTGTCAAAGTTTTTTGTGTGTGGTTGAACAATGTTTTCTTAAACATTCATCTCTAATTTTTATCTGGTCAAAAATACTCAAAAATATAAAGTTTAAGGCAACAAAATTAAGGGCAAATGAGGATTTTAAATATAAACTAATGAAATGAAGCAGAGTTTGTAAAGTAGCTTTATGAACGATTGCAGGAGGGATCTTATCTGCTTCCAGGTGAACAGAATTGTCTCCAATCAGCAGCAGAAGAGAGAAACTCTTCAACTTACAAACTATTGACGTAAAAACAACAAAAAAGAAATATTAAAACAGAAATAATTCTACTTTGGATGATCCCATCAGATATGATGGCTCACTGTGATGCTTCCATAAGGTAAAATATCAAAATCGGAAGTTTTTATGGATTCAAAGATGACATCTGAGATTTAATTGTGAATAAATCTTACTGTTAGATTGTTGTTGTTCTTTTTTTACCACTTTTTTTTTTATTATTTCTTTACAGAATTTTTGTGCAGATTTCTGCTGCTGTCTTGTTGATGATGTGTGCTCATACTGTACGAGGTGAGCCTCATTAGGGCTGTTTACCTAAAACTGAGAGTCAATATGATTGTCTGAGAAGTTTTAAAAGTTTGATCCCATCAGGGATAAGTGGTTTGGAAGATTGAATAAAATGTTGCCAATTTGTTCAGATAGATTTTTTTTAATACTACATAATAAATTAGTTTTTTCTGTGCTAGAAAAAAAATGCTGCTTAGATTTTAAGAGATTGAAGTATGTTTAATTCAAACACAATTTTAATAATTATCTATATTAATTCTTTGGACTTTATTAGAGGAGCTATTTGTTACTGTAGGACTTTATTTTTTGGGTCAAAATCTGGGTTATATTTAGAAAAATTTACTTTTACTACTTATGAATGAGTGTTTTAAAAGCCAATTAAATCTGAGAAAGATGTCAATCACTGTTAGTGAGAGGACTCATTTAATTAGGGATGTTTAAAGTATCAATACATTCACATTTTTAATTTTATACAATTATGTTTCCTTTAACTGCTTCTATTTTGTACATTTTAGAAGACTTCAAATGTTTAATGTAATACACCATGTCATAAAAAAAAAAAAAAATCCCAAACAATTTTTTTCTAATTTGAGGTTAAAAACGATACCTTTTATTGTGTTTTTATGTCAAACGTATATATTTAAAAAATGACAGACTAACATAAGTTTCACATTGTTGTGGAAAAAAAAAGATTGAAGGTGGAGGTGGAGGGAAAGCTGGAGAGGTGGAGGTTTGCACTAGAAAGAAGAGGAATGAAGATTAGTCAGAGTAAGACAGAGTACATGTGTGTGATTGAGTGTGGAAAAGAGGTGAAGAAGCATGTGCAGGCAGGCTGGAACGGGTGGAGAAAAGTATCAGGTGTGATGTGTGACAGAAGAGTTTCAGCTGAAAGGAAAGGGAAAGTGTACAAAACCGTGGTGAGACGGGCCACACGGCTTGGTCTAGAGACAGTGGCACTGAGAAAAAGACAGAAAACAGAGATGGAGGTAGCAGAGATGAAGATGCTGAGGAGTGACCAGGATGGACAGGATCAGAGGAACAGCACATGTTAGAGGTTTTGGAGATAAAGTCCGAGAGGCCAGACTGAGATGGTCTGGACATGTGCAGAGGGCAGAGAGAGAGAGAGAGAGAGAGAGAGAGAGTACATCGGAAGAAGGATGCTGCGTTTGGAACCACCAGGTAAGAGGCTTAGAGGAAGACCAAAGAGGAGGTTCATAAATACAGTGAAGGAAGACATGAAGATAGTTGGTGTGACCGAAGAAGATGCAGGAGATAGGGTTAGATGGAAGAAACTGACTTGCTGTGGCGACCCCTGAAGGGGAAATGCTGAAAGAAGATTTAGATTCAAGTTCGATTCACTTTATTTTTATTGCACATGTAAAAATACAGAACAAACAGCAGATGGCATCTAGAGTGGACCAAAGAAACAATATTTGAATATTATTTCCATTAGACTTGAGGAATGATAGGATTACTGTAGTATTTACAAAATATTTTAGAGAATTTGGTAGAAAGTCTTAAAATTCTAACTACAGATATGTCTGTAGTTAGAACTGACTGCTAAAAATAAATGCTAAAAATTTCAGACAACTTTTTTCTCAACTTTATTATGTTATATAAATGATTTGAAATGTATTCAGTCTTTTTCTCGTCTTGCAGCCAGTTCTTTGATTACCGACCAGCATGGAGAGAGGGGAAACTTCCTGAGAAGACTTAATGATCCACAAAACCAGCATCACACGCTGCAGCCTGGTTTGATGCCAAAAACTGGTGAAACTGAGACAAATTTACGAAATGCAGCGTCATTCATTAACCACCCATCATCACGTCCTGTTCAGTACGTTAAAGGCAGCTTCAGTTACCGTCAGAACAGCAGGAACAACGGTCAACCGAGAGTAACAATAACCAAACTACAGAACGGTGAAATGTTGCCAGCGAGCAGCATTTTTACCCCCAACTCTCTTCACAGACAGCAAAACTTTGAGCAGCGGCCATTAGGAAGAGAAGCTGTTAGAGTACCTCAAAGAGGACCCTTAGGAACATCATTTAGTTCCCAAACCATGTTGAAAAAACCATCCCAAAAAGAAGGGGAAGCCAGAACAATCAATCCTTTAAAAGTAGACAAAGGTAAAACTTCGTGGGAATTTGTTTCTTCCTCTCTCTTACCTTCACACACCAGCCAACACTGGATGCCAAGACAGCATCACAGAGACCCCAAGAGGACAAATGAACCTACTGTTGTACGGACACAAAGTGTAACAAATGAGAACAAACCACAACAATCTGACCCTAATGCAGTGAGGCTTGGTGGCAGCAGGGATGCTGAGGTCACCAAGAAAAATCCAAGCCAAGAACTGATGCCGTTTCGAACCAATTACCTAAAGATGTTCAACTCTGACAGCGGAAAAACACCCCAACCCAAACAGTTCCAGTCCTATCTATTCAAGAACTCTGTGAGCCAACTGAAAGAATCAACAGGAGATGGAAGAGGATCATCAAGAGGACCAAACAATGCTGGTGTAACTACGCATCAACAAAGCCTACCTACTGAGCAAAATAACCAGTTTATTCCTAATTCCAAACTATTCAGCAAAGTAAACCCAGACAAACAGGATCTAGTGGTTAAACCTGTTAGTTTGATCAAACATCAGCTTATGAATCCCTCCTCTCACATCAGTGCACAGTCTCACTCCAAAACAAATCTGCACCCCCTCTTTGCAAGCAGACATCAGGAAAAGTCTGTTCCTTTGACTCGTGCACATCTGTGGGATAACCATGCAAGTAGAAGAGCTAAACTATCTGCAGTGGGACGTCTAAACACAACAGTAGGCTTGATGCTCAATAAAATAACAGAAAAAGACACAAAAGAAACTTTTTACTTCAAAGTACAACCAAATTCCCGCTTGGACTTTGAAGAAAAATCAACAGCATCTTCTTCATCTGGTACGACAAACTCTCAACAATCCAGACTTAATAAAGAGATGGAATACAGGAATAAAATTATAAGTAATCATATGTCACAAAAATACAGGTTTGATCAGAGAAGAACATCGACAACCAAAGAACAAATGATTCCTGACAGCATGGATAGTTTCCCAAATTCTCCTGGGGTCTTAAATTTAACAAACCTAGAACCTATTTCCACTCCTGAACTATTTGTCACAAACGTAAAGCCGGTTCTGTCTGAAAATAATCCTAGTACCTTCGAAAATACTTCTCAGTCAAGTTTCCGACTCTACAAAGGAAAATTTGGTTTGGAAGAAGTTGGACCACTAGAGAGAGCCAGACTTAACATGACTGTACCCAAATCAGCGCTTGAAGGTTTCAAACTCCAGAAATTACAAACCTGGCAATCTAAATTTATTAGGATTCACAGAAAGTATAATAAAACTGGAGAAGCAGTGCAAGATGGCAAGAAAGTCTCCACAGAGAGCCGAAATATAATGAGCGGTAACAGTTTTAAACCACTCGTGGAGACTGAAAGAGGCAGTGGCACACCATCTGATGAAAAGCACAGCAAAGTTCATCCTTCTCAGGGGTTTTGGACCATCATAAATAAAGCAAGTGCTCACAACACGACACAATGGCAATCTAAGACCAAAAATCCAGATTTCCAGGTGGTGTCTTCAAGTTTTTTGCAATCAACAGGGCATGGCAAAATTTCAGCGAGATTCAATCCAAGGCAGAGGGTCTACATAAAAAACCAAACTGCCAGAGAAAATGGGAATGGTATCACTTCCAGCACAGTGAGGGGCAAACGAGTAAGGCAAAAATCCCCTCTAAGAAAAAATGGAACTGCTAATCTCATCTTTGGGACAAAAAATTCTGTCATATTCCGTCTCCCTAAACCCCCTACCAAAGTCAGCCCCATCACGTATGATGACATTCTAGGAAGTGCTTCATTCAGTAGTGTGAGTGCTGAGAGCCAGACACCTTCCACACTGACCGATGGGAAATATTTTACAAACAAGACTCTAGGAGAGGACGATGGTTTGATCTTTGATGTTAGAAACACAAGCGAAAGTCCTGATGCAAAAGTGTATCATGAAACTAAAGCTTCAAAAAGTGTTGAGGAACATGACAACCAAGTTCAAACCGATCTGTTTCTTCACTTAGAAGAGAGTGGAGTGAGAGGATTAAATCTCTCAGATGTTTTATCAACCATCACAGTGGATCAAACTGTTGGGAAAGATTCTCTGGAGCTCGATTATCTCCGAACAGCAACCGGCAACATCTCCTTTAAGTCTGCTCAACCATCAGATGACGACCAACAATAAGTCCATGTGCTCTTCTAGTTCAGACTCTTAAAAAAGGAGGACTTGTTGTAAAAAGTTTTTTTTTTTTTTTTTTTTAAAAGTAAAAAATCTGGAGAAAAACAAGACAATTGACAAAAATTTGTCATTTTTTTGTCAATCAGTTTATTTTAGGTGGGTTTTTTTTTCTGTTGTTTTAGATAGTTTAAGATTTTCTGGGACAATTCGATCATCAGATAATTCAGACTTGGTGTCAAAAGTCTGGATTATATTTGAAATTTTTATTTTTCTTCTATAATTTTATGCAGATTAAGAGTTGATTTGACAGAAATACAGATCAAAGAATATCCTGTACATCTTTCAATGCTTCATGTAAACTGTTTGATTTTTTTTTTTTTTAATATAAAGTCAGTTTTCCAGCTTCTCAGAGTATTATTATTTCATGCATCACTGTTTTGGAAATGTTCTTCTAATGTAGGAAACAGGAGTGGTCAAAATACAAAAAAGTTCCTGGAAGCTGGTCTGAAAAATTTAATAGAAAATTTCTTGTCAAGTTATTAATTTATTGCTCGGCTTTAGAAAAAATCACCACAAAAATCTATTGATTTAAACTGTTAGGATGACCTTGATGCTCAGTTCCGTTGTTTTCAGCTCATCAGGGGCCAGGTCGTGGCGGCAACAACCTCAGACGGATAGCCCAGGCTTCTCTTACCCCAGCTGCATCTTCCAGCTCACCCGGTAGGATCGCGAATCGTTCCCCAGCCAGCTGTGAGACATAGTCTCTTCAGCGAGTCCGAGGTCTGCCTCTTGGTCTCCTCACGGTGGGACGTGCCCGAAACAACTCGCCACTGACACACTCTGGGAGCATCTTGACCAGATGCCCGAACCACCCCATCTGGCTTCTCTCGACCTGCAGGAGCGGCTCGACACCTAGCTCCTCCTGGACGGCAGAGCTGCTCACCCGATTTCTGAGTTAGAGCCCAGCCACCCTACAGAGGAAGCTCATTTTGGCCGCTTGCATCCGCAATCTCATTCTTTTGGTCGCCACCCACAGCTGATGTGTTTTAATTAAATGAGCTTAAAGTTTTGTTTGTTTTAAAGTTAAACTCCTGGGTTGGGGGGGTGTTACATTTTTGGTATGAATTACAATATACAAAGCAGGGGCGAATCAGGGATTTTCTCAAAGGAGGGGTTGTGAGGTCATTTAGGGGAGATCTGAGGGCGTTCAACCCCAAGAACATTTTGAAAAATAAGAGTAATTTTCCTCCATTTTGTTCCCAAAGTTTATAATAATTAAAGTAATAAGAATACTTCTTTTTTTTTGTGGTCCAAGGGCCCTCCACGCCCTCCTGTGGATTCGCCCCTGTAAAGTACTTTACAAAGTGTTTCCTGTTCAAAACAAAACACAAACCAGCTTTCTTCTTGTTTAAATGCATGATGGGATTTAGAAAAAGAAGAAAATGTGATCAAAATCAAACAAAAGAAAAAAACATTCTAAAGATTAAACGAGTTGTAAAAATCTAAAAACAAAAACCCATAAATTTTATTTTTTATGACAAACTGATGTATCATCCATTCTAATCATATAACACAATTAATTTAATTTCAATTTGCAAACTTTTACGGATCACTTTTATTTTTCTATATTTGTATATAAGTTATTGATACAGACTTTTTATATGGTTCTGCTCTGCCGTGCACAAAACTGGACAAAAAATAATGTATCAACTTCTCAAATTTAATGAGACTATTTCTAGTGTCAGTTCAGATGATGCTAATGACCTATTTGCAAGTTGTTATCCTTCTAATGATTGCAACCTGAGATTATACTTCAGTCATTTGTCCCATCAGAGTTTTAAGTAGCTTATATTCATTCTTCTAACTTCTAAGCTCTCTGGTATTCATATTGCCTCAGCCAGACTGATAAAACCCTGCCGAGGCCTCGAAACCAGATTAGTGGAATGTTGGAAATGATTTGAAATCATTGTGTGCAGTAAATCACACTAATGCTACAGTTTTTTTTTCTTTTTTTTTATTTGCTCCAAGCTTTGACCTCAAGTTTTCTCCTCTGCAAAAAACTAAAACCCTCTAAAGAGACGATCAGAGTGCAACATCTCTGTCATTTGCAAACAATTTGCATATTATTATCATTCAAGTTGAAGGAGGGAAAATGAAGCGAGGTCATCCTTGAAGCTTTTTATAATTTGACTGTATTCCCATTTCTTGTGCCCTCATTTCTATGCAGACAGAAATTTAGAGGCCTGACACAGATTTTCTGTCTCATTTTGAGGTTTGAGCACTCCTGTTTCTAAAGTTCTTTCAGCAGGAAATTAGAAAAAAGTATGTTTTTTATAAGAAAATGATGAAGAGACTGAAGGATTACACAATGTATACAATTGATCCCTTATTGATGTAACTCATTAATGAAAACTCATTTAACTCTGAGCTGTAATGAAAAATTTCTCCACTAGATGGCGAAATTATTCCATTTTAATTTCCTGTCTGATAAACAATATAGAAATGATTTAAAGAGGTTTTGGAAGCAGTTAAACTAATTCAAAACCAGATCTAAGCAGATCCAATTTAAACCACTTGGCCCATTAACCTTTCCTCATTCCTCTAACTCCTAAAAAGCAGTTCAACACTTTTTGGAAAGTAGAAGGGGCCCCACAGAAAAAGAAGGTATAAGAGTAAATAAGAGGCATTGAACAGTAGATTAATCCCTCCACCCCTTTATTTCTCCTTCCATCATTCCAGACATCCCACCACTTCCGCCTCACCAATACTCATGGAAAGTAGGACATCCACTTTACCATACAGCTCAGAGTTTGAGGTGATCTGATGTAGAGGTCTGAGAGCAAGCATGTGAAGGCGTCGGCCAGCCTTCAAAGTTCCTCCCTTTGTGTGCCAAGTTCTCACAATTCTTTACATTGCCTATAATATTTCCATGTGTGTGTGTGTGTGCGCGCGTTGATCCTAAACAGTGTGGTGTTCCCTTGCAAAAAACTGGGCCTCCACCTGCCCTCCCGCAACAACTGTGAGGGGAATTCTGTACCATGTGTCTACAGTTTTCGGGGAGCTTTCAAGGAAAATAAAGAACAGAGGCCTCCTAGTCTCCTCCTCCTCATCCCTCTTCCTACTTCTTTTTCCCCTTCTCATTTTCCTTCACACACACCATGTGGCACTTTTTTTGAACTAGGTTTTGACCTCCCTGCTTCTTCTTCTCAGACCAACCAACCAGATGGGGAGTAAAGGAGCTAATTTGGTACACGACATGTAACATAGAGAAATCCATAACCACAGCAAACATTTTCTCATGAGGGTGGAAAGATGGCGAGTGAACGTTGGGTTGTTGGTCAGGAGGAGGAGGAAGGGGAGGGAGGCGCAGACAGAGAAAGGCTTTTTGTTTGGCAAAGTACACTATGTGAAAGAGGGGGCGATGAGGAAGAGAGAGCTGGAAATACATTAGAACGTGGTCACGTCGACTGTGGTATTTGTGATTTAGAAGATTCCATTAAGCTGCGTCGGTGAATGGATCCAATCATTAAACTCACTCTGACTGGATCTAACATACTAGTTTGGCACAGTTACTTTTACAAATGAGTCACAAAGAGTGTTAAAATCATAATCCAAGAATCTAATTTGAAGGATTATCTTGGTTTAAAAAAAGAAAACTGAAAAAGAAGAACATAAATCTAGCTTCAAGTTAAACTCTTCTACATATTTGACATTTAAATGGAAGGAAGGAAGTAATTTAGCAGCTCGGCCTCGTGCTGACAGTAACATTCCCACATCAGCTGCAGGAACAAAAGCTGCATCCACGTCCGACATCTACCAAGCTTCCTCTGGCCTACACTGAGGAGGAAGTCATAAAGACAGGAAGATTTCCTGGATTGGTGCCATTTGAAAGGGTACAAACTGTACATGATTCATCCTATAAAGTCATAAAGCAGCACTCTACGGCGTGTCAAACAGATCGGGGGTGTGCGTTAGGGAGAAAATTTGTGTCATAAATGATTTTACAGCTCTAAGATTTGTTTTCACAGCACTTAAAAGGTGCGGCGAGATTCTGTAGTTTAAAAAAAGACGTTATCAAGTTCATCTAGTAAATATCTTTGATACAGGTTTACACACAATGGTATGGCATGCAACAAGTTTAACAACTCCTACACACATACTGTAGCATGCTATTGTCCTCTGGTTGATCTGGTGTTAGTATGTTACATAAGGAGCAGCCTCAGCAGGAAAGTCTAGACTTCCCTCATCTGAGCCACATCTTCCAACTCTTTCAGGAGGATCCTAAAGCATTTTGGGCCAAGCTGCAAGACATGCAAGTTTTAAGGCCACTCATGGGTTTCCTCTAAGTGGGGTGTGCCTGAATGCCCCTTTCTAGCTCTTCCCTATGCAGGAGACCGATGACTCTGCTCAGAACTGCTCATCCCGTCTCTGAGCAAAAGCCTGAACCCCCTTCAGAGGATTTGACCGCTCACATGTGCGTTCTCAGGGGCGGATCCAGGATTTTCTTAAGGGGGCAGGGGACGTGAGGTCATTGACAAAGCCAGTATAGGGAGAGCTGGGAGTATGTCCCCCCTCTCCCTGGAACAGTTTGAAAAATAGGAGTCATTTTCCTGCATTTTTGGTGGCCCATTTGCTAGTCCTGTAGGGGATCGCTTGATTAGTCCACTTTCCTTTCTTCTTCTTTTCTTTTTTTATGTGGATTATCTGGATTTAAAATCATTTAAAGGAATAAGTTCAGTCGGTTCCCAATTCTTCTGCTAAATGTTCCACATTGAAGACAGAATTCACAAAAAGCCCTTTTATCCGACTTAGGGCGAGCAACTGGAACAGGGAGCAAAATCTTATGCAAACCTTAAGAATGAACAGTTCTCAGCTTGATTAAGTTACAAATGTAGTAGGGCAGAAGTCCAAGCATGGCCTTGGAAATCAAACTGCACCGGTGAATCCACTTCATACAGGACAAATGTCTTCCCTCATAGCTGGTGACTTACTCTAACGATCAGATGAAAGATTAACTGGTAAATTGAGAGTTTTTTTGTGTATCCAACATGATGCTGGATCAATCCACCTGACATTCTTCTACAAGATCCTGAGATATTTCAACTCCATGCTTTTAAAATGAGCTTACCCTTGACTTGTGGAGGGTACGCCACCCTTCTTCGTTTGAGGACTTTGGTTATGGTTCTAAAAGTGTTATGTTTGTGTGCGTGCAAGATGCAACAAATTTAACAACCTCTAAACACAGACACACGCACATAGATAGGTATTTACATAGATACACATATACATCGTAAAACTGTGACTTAACCTGAGATCGTTTGTTTCCTAAAACAAGTACTTTTTTCTTGTTGGGTCTGAAGACTCTTAACATTTGCTTCCTTAGCTGGAACAAGGTTGGCCTCATCCCAGTTCTTCCACTTCATATGGGAACATGTCTATATTTTTTCATGACTTTATGGGTTGATTGCATTGCTTTTCTAGACAAGAACAAACTCCGATGCTGCACCCTATCTGGATTTTCTTGCACAGTTTTTCAGAAAAGACTAATTTAAGCGGATGCCTTAAAACCAAACAAAAGGACATAGTTGACCTTTAACTGAGGACTGCACAGATTTGTTGTGTTTGTTGGCTCAGAAACTAACTCAGCTCCGAGAACTCCATGTGTCTAGATCCACTGGATTCATTCACATGAGACTAAAAGTATGCCTGTTTTGTTTAAACAAAGGGGGGTTAGCGAGTCTGTTTGTGTCGCTGCTGGTGTGTGCGTGTCTGATTTTGTGGAAGACTTAAAAGTAAAATACAGAGGCTTCCAGACATGAGCAGATGAATGTTCTCTACTCAAACACATCCGCTAAACTGTGTTGAAACTTTCTTTTTTTAATTACAAAAATATCACGAGGGTCTTCCTGCTTGTGACGTTTCGATTCACTCATTGAGAACATCATGTGAATTTTGAGGCCAGCCAATGAAATGTTCTATACATTAAGAAGAAGTGGGACTCCTAAGCCCTGAGGACCGAGAGTGTGTAAGACGTACAGTGAGCCAACAAAAGCAAAGAGAACATGAGACATAAAGAAAAACACGACAGAGCAGGTTTTTGGTATCTTTTAGGTGTGGGGGTCTTATTCTCTCATGCAGGTACTATACAGCTTTTTCTTTGTCCTCGCTGCAGGTGCATGTCTGGACTAAGCATGTGTTCTCATTTTTATTAATTCCCGTGGCAGCTTACTCGGTGGATTTCAGCACCAAATCCGACTCAAATTACCATCTGTGGATTAGGATGACACAAGATCCCAAACATGTGAACAATAGAAAGAGAGAGAAGTAAACATTTGAAACTTAAAGGCAGTTTGGAAGATTTTCTAAAACTCTTTGTCAATACAGTGTATGGAGACCCACTTTGGTCTTTTCTGTGTTTGAGACAGAATACAATATTGTTCAAACACCATGTTGTTCTTGGCCTTGGATTTTGTTCTTCACTTTGCCCGTATTGTAAAATAAGCAGGAGGTGATGCAGTGTAAATATTAAAAAACTTATTGCTCCACAAAGACACACTACAACCTCTTTAATTAGAGTGACACAAAGGATTGTATCAATTAATTTAAAGATCCATTTTAAACTCTTCCATTCCGTCGTCTTCCGCTTATCCGGGGAAGCGGGAAGCCCAGGCTTCTCTCGCCCCAGCTGCATCCTCCAACTCACTTGGAAGGATCCTGAGTCATTCCCCAGCCACCTGTGAGACATAGTCTCTCCTCCCGAAACACTCACCAGCAAGGTGCATGGGAGGTGTCCTGACCAGATGCCCAAACTCCCCCATCTGGCTTCTCTTGATCTGGGGGAGGAGCGGCTCAACACTGAGCTTCTCCAGGATGGCTGAACTCCTCACCTGACCTCTGAGTCAGAGCCCAGCCACCCTGCGAAGGAAGCTCATTTTGCCCGTTTGTATCTGCGGTCTTATTCTTTCAGTCACCACCCACAGCTGGTGACCATGGTGAGGGTGGGAACGTAGATCAACTTGTAAATCGAGAGCTTTGCTTTTCGGCTCAGCTCTATCTTTACAATGACGGATCGCTGCAGCATCCTAATTATTGCTGATGCCGAACCGATCTGCCTGTCGATCTCCTGCTCCATCCTTCCCCCACTGTGAAGAAGACTCAGAGATACTTAAACTCCTCCACTTGAGGCAGGACCCTGTCGCTGACATGTAGGGGGCATTCCATCCTTTTGCGGGCGAGGACGATGGTCTCGGATTTGGAGGCGCTTTTAAACTCACCTAACAAAAACAATGTTGGTTAGAATGGCAGTGCTTTACTCTGTAGGCGAGCTGCCAACTAGGAGTGGAAACGGATTAAATAGGAGTAAAACTTCAGTAAAAAAAAAAACAAAAAACCTAACAAAATCATTTCCTCTTAAATAGCTGTCTTTCATTTGGCTGATATCAGACTGTGTGCTGAGGATGTACACGCACCCAGTTTGCACAATTCTTAATATTTCCCAATCATCATTTACAAGAGCAAAAAAAAAGACAACACAGTTTCTTTAGTTGCATGACTTTTTTCTTTTTTAGTAACATTTCTTTTTTTCTTCAAGCAGAAAAAGTACAACTGTCTACATCAAATATCACAATGTTACCAGCAATGAGTGAATCCGAACAGCAGCAGCTCTGCTGTCCTGAAAATGAGCGCATTTATATCTGCAATGAATGAAATCACAAAGCCACCTAAACTGCTGAACCCTCCCTAACACCCATAATTTATGACATGAGGCTGTGACCATCAAAAAAAAAAAGAAACCCCGAGGAGGCAGTGGAAGGAAATATTTTCCAGACTGCAGACGGTTTGACGGCGTCTCATGTGCACCACAGGGATTGTAGAGGAGTTCAAAATAAAACGACAGAATCACAAATCTGCTTGTGTTGATTGACATGGAGCCTTTTCATGTGCTTTCCCTCCTGATTAAACGTACCTTTAAGCATTTGGCTGAACTTTTTCAGAGTTTAAAAGAGAACATCTCCAAAAGACTTTACAGATATTTTATCCCATGTGTTTGCCTGCCGTTCTCCTGGTTACAAATACTTCCATGTCTGAATTAGTAACTGTTTTAAAGGGGATTAAAACACTGTTTAGTGAAACTCCGGGTCATCAAAAGTCACAAGACTGGAAAATTTGATGAACTCACCAAGATGGCAGACCAACACATGAGGGTACCATTAGGCAACGCATACACACACACACACCCATAACGACTCGGAATCCTGTGTAGTCTTTCAATACGGTGTCTTTTTCTTTCTCTTCATGCATTTTATTTCAAAATCTTTCCGTTAAAGTCAGCGGTGAATTCAAGGTTAAAGCGTATGTAAGTCTTTCTTTCTCCTGACTGTGAAATGAGATGTCAAAGTTTTTTGTCTCCTCACTGCAAAAAAGTGGGAGATTTGAAAAAAAAAAAAACATCTTTGCGTCCAAACTTAGTAGCTGATAGTGACTCGTTGAGGTGTTTTTTTTTTTTGTTGTTCTGATGTTTTGGCACTCGCTGCCCTGCAAACGATAAAATCCTCAGATACCAGCGAAGCACAAAGGTCCCAAGATTACAGAGCGCAGAATGTCAGTCAAGTCAGATCAATGTCACAAACGTTATTGAACAAGAACTGTACAGCAAGAAAAAAAAAATCAACACAAAAATCGACATGATAACTCTGCCGGATCAAATGAATCAGTGTTACATGCTTAGACAGAGGCAAACGGACGGACTGAGAACAGAAAACAGACAGGCACTGTGCCGACGCATAGCGGGGATTAACAAAAGAACCAAGCAAAAGACGGGTTAGAAAAGTAGTAAAAACAATGTTCTAAAGAGGGATTTAGGCCTCAAAGTACTTTCAATTTGATCTCTTCAAATAATAAAAAAATGTTTGAAAAGAATAAAACACATCTGGAGAGAAAGTTGATTTATACAAATCAAATGAGAACTGATCCATTTCAGACCATTGACTGTCTAAAAGAACTGGACCATCTGCGGGGCGTAAAAGAAACTCTTCAAAAAGTTTCAACACCCATTGACTTCTATTGAAAATCAGTAGACGTTACTCAGTAGCTGTTCTTGTCACGACAACAACTGGCCAATCAAATGCAATGATAAAAAATGTAGCGTCTATTCACCCCGTGTTTGAAACATTTAATTGAAAGATTTTAATTCGTCAATGACAACAGGAAACCAGACTTTAAGTCAGAAGGAAAGCTTGCTACTGGTTGGCAACGTGGTTGCCATATGAATGCATTCCATCTCGATGAATGCATATTTATGAAGTTCTGTTGATGTTGGGATGAGCTACCCGTCAAATCAACAGCTCTGCTTATCTATTTATGCTACTTTGTTGAAAAGTGCTCCTAAGTACGAGCCTGATTGATCAAACTGATTATTTCACTCCGTGGAAATAGTCTGACTTCACATCTGTGGGTTTCACTTGCTCTGTGATACTAGTCGGGACTGCTCCACCAATATATAACTGGTAAGTTTTTATTAGTATAACTCGACAGGTAGTTGAGATGAAAAGGGTCTGGTGAAGTGGATTTTTAGTCATCAGCATGCACAGAAACACCAGGAAGCAGAACTCGACGAGTAGCTCAGATCGACTAGCCTGTATCTCCAAAAAGTCAACATAGCGTCGGTTGTACGGCAGAATGCAATGGGCGATGTCCCTCAACAGGTCCAGCCTTTTACAATCAATGGTGCTGACTGCTACAAAGTTAATATAAGCATGGCTATCCTTCCTCAGCTCTATGTACCATGTGTTAGTTAGCGTCCTGAGATGAAGGGGGATTAAACAACTCTCTGAAGCTAATAGCGTTAATGGGATTGCTTGGCTCTATATCAGGAATCCAAAATCCTGAGCTGTGGTCAGCAGGACAGTGAATTAATGTCCTGGCACAATGCTAATGTGTTGTTCTCATCCAGATGGCTTTAATGCTACCCTATTTCCTGCTACAAGTTCCGTTTTCATTCAAGCCAGTTGGTTTAATACTTTAAATTTATGGCTCATCGATGGATAAAAACAAGAAAACGAGAGGTTTTAAACACAGTTCTGAGTTGTGAGCTAGCAGCAGCAGCAGTGCTAGTGTTCCTCAACGTAAAAAAAAAAAGGCTTGATGATCGACAGCAACATTTTTTACATTTAAACTTTACAAAAATGCTGTTTGTGTTTTTCGACGTAATTTTTTTTACATGATTATTGTGCTTGTTTTTCAATCTGATTTGATTTTACGGCACCGCAGTTTGTGTCGTATTTTCTAAAAGATTGTGTTTAGATTTCTTTTGTAAGTCTGTGAGAAAACTAAAATACACACACAAAAAAAAAGCTCCATCTTTATGAATATTTTTGAACTTTTCCACATAAAGTGATCATATATCTTGTTTATATATAGATATTTTACAAAAGCAGCAGTGTGTGTTTTTTTTTTTTTTTTTACATCCACGTAGTTGAAATATGTGTTTCATTTTTAAGAAAAAATCTTTATTTCTGGAGACTGTAAACAAATTACCAGCACACGTTTATGATTGCCATGAACCATGAGGGTTGTCATACGTTGCTTGTAAACCTTTTCTTTCTATCCCGCATGACTCGTCTTGATCAGCACCGTTAGCTCCATTTTTTTTTTTTTTTTTTGCAGCTAAAAATCAAACATAAAAAAATAAAACCCTAAGCTTCAGTTTTTAGATTTTTTTTAAATGGCTACAACCTGAAAATGAGGCACTTTTTGAGCTGATAAGATATATATCTATACATTTTTTTCACACTCTAGTCATTCGTATTTGACTTTTGAGACAAAACAAAAATCCACTGAACCATTTTTTTTTTCTATCTTGTACCGTCCTCTGATTAACTTTCACTCAAGAAACGAGAGCAGCAAATATCTTTTCGTAAATGTCATTTGGCACACATCCCTGTTGGTTTCCTCAACCGAGAAGATGAAAACGAGGAGAAAAAAAAAAGTTTTCCATCAGTGTCAAAGTGCTTCAGGGCTGCGTCCGGTCCAGCTGTTCTCTTCTTATGATTGGCTGTCACGATGGGAACAGGAGGGGTGTGGAAGCGCTCTGAGCGGTACCAAGACGACACACTGACATCAGCACTCTGCAGCAGGAGAAAAAAAAACAGAAAGAAAACAACAATTAGGTTAGATTATGAAGAAACAATAAGTCAGATATGCGGAAGGGATAAATATTTTGACATGTTTACACAGTGTTTCTTGCTTATCAGGTTCATTATAAAATGTAGAGGAGGATAAGAGCATCTGCTTATCAGTCCTGGTGCACAGTGACCCCCAAAACCAGACCACAGAATCTACAAAACGGTCAAACATGCTGGATAGAAAACAAAAAGGAGAGAAGTGATAAAATAAACGGTCGAGATAAATATAATCTAAAACACAACATAAGGTCTAAAAGAGCTCAGTTTTACACCTAATTTCTTAAATGTGAACACAGATGTAATTAGATCCAAACAACACTGATCCTAAAAAACAGCTCTGTTTTTCTCTTCTTTAAAAAAAAAACAATAAAGCTGCAATTTCTTCAAATGAAGAGATTCTGCAAGATTTTGGCAAAATAAAAAAATGCAAAAGGAATTTTCACTATTTCTTTTAAACATGAGGGAAGCGGAGTGGCGCAGTGAAGAAGGTCAGGCGTTCGAGTCTGAGAGTGGGGGCGAGGCTTGAAATACTAGTCTTTCTGTGTGGAGTTTGCATGTTCTCCCATGCATGTGTGGATTTTCTGCAGTTTCCTCCCACCCTCCAAAAACATGCATGCTAGGTTGATTGGCTGCTATGAAATTGGGCATAAGTAATGAGTGTTTGTGTGGATGGTTGTGTGTGTGGCCTCGCAACAGACTGGTGACCTGTTTGGGGTGTACCCTGCCTCTCGTTTGAAATTAGCCAGGATAGGCTCTGGCTACCCCAGCGATACCGTTCGGAATAAATGGTTCAGAAGATAAAACAAAACTGTTCCATCGTCTTCCGCTTATCCGGGGCTGGGTCGCAGGGGCAGCAGCCTCAGACGGGAAGCCCGGGCTTCTCTCACTCCTGTATCAAGTAGCTCACCTGGAAGGATCCTGAGTCGTTTCCCGGCTAGCTGTGAGACATAGTCTCTCCAGCGGGTCCGAGGCTGCTCCTGGAGGGGCGTACGAGAAACACCTCACCAGCGAGGCGCTCGAGGGGTATCCTGACCACATGCCCCAACGACCCCATCTGGTTTCTCTCGACCCAGAGGAGTAGCTTTTAAAATATAATTTAAAAGTCAACCTTGCAAATGGTTTACGGATTAATTACGGTTTTAATTATCGATCTGAAACTTTGTAAAAACTAACACAAGAGGTGAAGCTGGATAAGTTCGCTGACTCACATTAAGCCTCGAAACAGTTATCGTACATCCTGATGCTGGTTTTCCAGACTGAAAGAAGGCAGGAATTTCAAACTCCATAGACGTTGAAATGAATGTAATTACCAGATGGAAAACCCAAGCCGTGTCTCTTCATGTCGAAAAAAATCTAATTAAAGTGTTGCTGAAATGTGCTTAATTGTTACTCTTCCATAAAAACTAAGTGAAAGCTTCTTAAAAGACTTCTCTGTGGGAGCTGATGAGTCAGGCTGAAGGAACTCCAGCAGTCAAATTAACAACATCCTCTCAAGTCAATGACCAAGTGAGAGTTCCCTGTTTTTTCCGCTTAAAATTTACCAGTAGTGCTCAAGCCTTTAATTGTGAGTGGGGACGCTATATTTACTCCTCTCCTTCTCTTCCCCAGCTTGCTTTCTTTCTGGTGCAGTGAGCTATTTTTAGTTCCCAGTCAGCACAGACGGTGGCCGCGAGTCGGCCAAGCCACGGTAGCCCAAAGCAGAGCGGAGCAGCTCATACAAACAACAATAACAAGCTAGTGGATCAGAGGACAGACACACACATGCTTACGGGAGCATGCACACTAAACTACAGAGTGAGGGAGTGTAATTATGTGGATGACATCCACTTAATAATGATCTTTCAACAACACTGGAAAAAAAAAAAAACTCAACTTCAAAATCACATGAAAAGAATGAAATGTTAGTTCTTCGGTCAGACGAATCAGATATCGGCTTTCTATTCACCCCAGGCAACCCCACCCATCAATTTGACCTTTTTATTGGCGCTTCATTCATTGATCTCAGTCAGTTCCTTCCAACATCTGGGATGGAATCAATAAAATAATGGCGCTGTGTGTTTTCATGTGTATAAATGTGTGTGTACTTCTCTTAAATTTCTCTTGTAGACAAGTGGTTTGAATCAAGAGGTTAGCCAAGGCTATCTGGCACAGAAATACCATGTCAGCCCATTTTACTGTTTCCAGTGTGTGTGTGTGTGTGTGTGTGTGTGTGTGTGTGTGTGTGTGTGTGTGTAATTACCAAATCCCTGGTCTGTGTGATGTCTCAATTGAGGACAGCTTGAAACATAAAGCAGCTCCCACATGACACGGGGCAGGTCAAAGCATCATGATACGTAGCCCTGGATTAAATTATATCTAATCTAAGAGGAAATGAGTCAGACGCCCAACAGAAAAAAAATCTTCTGTTTTTTGTTTAAACCCTCAGTTGGGACAAAAATAAATGAAGCGATCTCTTTGAGTTTTGGAACAAAGAGTGAGAAATAAAAATATCCCGGAAACCAATTAGTGCCTTTTACTCTGATAACGAGTAATTAACTTCAAAGAAGTTTTTAAGCTGCTAGCAACACTCATCAGGGTTAGAAATAAGACGGTATCCCTAAAATGCTCTGGTTTTTTATCCAATTCCAATAAATCAACTGTCCGGCAAACAAGGAGTGAGTTAAGAGGTAAAAAAGCTGCAATCCGAGCTAAAGCATCAGGACAGCTGGACTAAGAAAACTGGCAGAGCGAATCAGCAGGACAGCTCATGTCACCTCATTTAATTTCTCCCAGAGACGCCAACAAGTCTGCCAGTTATGAAGATATGTTTGTACTTGGACTGCAGTGTCTGACTTCACTAGACATCTGTGGATGGCAGCAAGGTGAAAAACCCCAGCAGAAAAATCATTTCTCTTAGAGTATCAAACATTTCCGTCTGCTGGCTCCAAGCTCGAGCCCACAGAGGAGAATTGTTTCTTCATAAACTACGTCAGATGGGGTCTGCTAGCTTCACATTGGTTGAATTTATTATCATTAGAGCCCAGTTTTCAATTTTATTACATCTTTTTTTAACTTCTCCCTTCGAGGGTGGAACATCAAGTCAGTTTCTTCTATCCAACCCTGTCTCCATCTTCTTCTCTTACACCCACTACGATCATTCTTCTTCACATCACACCTGATACTTTTCTCCACCTGTTCCATCCTGCCTGCACACGCATCTTCCCCTCTTTTCCACACTCTCCATTGCTCTGGACTGTTGATCTTAGATACTTAAAATCTTCTACCTTCTTTATCTCTTCTCCCTGTAACCTCACTTTTCCATTTGGATCCCTCTCATTCACACACATACTCTGTCTTACTCTGACTAATCTTCATTCCTCTTCTTTCTAGTGCAAACCTCCACCTCTCCAGCTTTTCCTCCACCTCTTCCCTCCTCTCACTACAGATCACAATGTCATCTGCAAAAGTCTACAATCATTACACCCCTATAAAGCACACCTCCCCAGTGTTTTACAGTTCTCATACATGTACAGGCATCGCTCTAACTTATTTCTCTGCTACTCCAGACTTTACTATATGTCCCAGCTCCTCTCTGGGCCCCCATCGTAAGCTTTCCCTGTGTCGTCAAAGACACGGTCCAGCTCCTTCAGACCTTCCCTGTACATCAACATCCTCAAAGTAAATACTGCATTTTTAATGTTCTTTTTTTTTTGCATGAAAACATAAAGCTGCTGACAAATATTTACTGTACATCGGTCCTTAGTCTAGCTTTGACTACTGTTTTCCATAATTTCATTATATCGACAACTAGTCTAAGCCAACTCTAGTCTTCCAACTCTTCATCCTCTTCAGTCCCCTCCTCACTTTGATTTGACACGCGTGTCTATTGCACGGAATACACTTAATGCTGGGCAGCATGGTGGTGCAGTGGTTAGCACAGTCACCTCACAGCAAGACTGTTGAGGTTCGAGACTCGGAGTTAGGGTGAGGCTTGAAACACTGGCCTCTCTGTGTGGAGTTTGCATGTTCTCCCTGTGCATCCGTTGGTTTTCTCCAGGTACTCCGATTTTCTCCCACCCTTTTTCTTCTAATATACGGTATGTTCATGATGATTTTGTGCTCTAACTTACAAAAAACATACTGTGCAATGTTTACTTTTAGTTGGACAGATTTTGCAGGTATTTTTTTTTTTCTTTATTAAACATACTCCTATTCAACTTAAGGTATGGAGAAAACTCTTCAGTATGAAAAGGAGCCTTTTTAATGAAAGCTCAATTCACTATACCTTCAAAAGTCAAATTTGTTCTACATAAAACAGTGGCCGCACCATCGTTTCACATGTGGTTATTCAGGACGGAACAAGATTTAAAAATGATATATTCAAATAAAATGTCAACATAAAAATTCTACACTTATGTTTATTCAAGCTATATTCATAAAGATGATCTAGAGGGTTTAACAGGAACGAGCATGAAAAGAGAGTCAATGTTTGCAAACTTAAAACTTGTTTGCAGTAGACGTGCAGAACGGAGTGCGGGAGTGGTCATTCCAGCTCAATGCTTTCACAGAAAATGTACAACTAAACTAAATCAAATCTGGATGTTTTAAATTTAAACATTAAACTATTGCTTTATATTCCACAGAAAAATTCCACCCGCTGCCTAAGCGGGATCGCAACTGCAGAGAAGATTATTATGTGTTGAGCGACAAATCTGTGGATCTATTCCAGCTCCTGTGTTCGACTCCGCTGCTGTCAATACCACCCAGTGCAGAAAAAAAAAACGCTGTGCAACAAGCTGTTTAAACCAGAAAGTCTGCGTGAGATTGTGCAACATGCACAGATTGAAAAGTGCATTTAAGACAATTTTGTGCACACACACCAAAAAATGATGGAAACATGTGGATGGAAATCAAGCTAGGACTTTGTGGGAGGAAATCTCAAAGGAGGTATAAATTGAGTTTAAGCACTTTGCATATCCAAGAGATTTTATTTTCTTTAGATCACTCAGCTGCAGCATGGTGGGAAAGTTAAAATGACCATTTTGGGACAAGAAGAATCTTGAATAACTGGGGACAGGAAGAAGCAAACAGGGTAGTGCTGCTAAGTCCGGGGGGAAGAATAGAACTACATCCACTGTCCCGTGTGCTGTTTCACATCGGAATATTTTTAGACTAGCCTGTCCTTGCACAATGTCTGAACAACTAGTTCTTCGTCCCCTTGGCAAAATAGATCGGCCTTTAAATGCTGACTGGGGCGGGGGTAGAGAGAAGAAGATAGAAGGTGAGTGATTACCTCAGACTATTTGAGTTCAGATTACATAAGTTTTCACATATTACCAAACTCCTGAATCAGCTTGTTCCTTAACCTTTGACCAAATTACTGAAGATAAGAGAAAAACGAACTTATTGAGTTTGAGATATTTTAAATTCATAGAATTCATAGAAACAAATGTTTTGCAGGTAGACTGAGTCTGGATGACAAAATATACCACTAAATGATGAATAAATGTATTTTTGGAGGGAATATGCACACAGAAACAGCTTTCACCATCTGGAACTGGTTTCACAGCTAATGTCATCGGTCGTCGTCAGGCGGCATCTTTGTGTAACAGAAACTGGCTTCTCCACTAAAAGCCGTCATGGGACATCCTATCAGTGACAGGGCGCAGAGTTTAAGCCAACAGGGCTAATAAGACTTTTGGAAATGTCACCATATTGATTTTCTGCACTTTCCACAAACTCACATGTTTCTAATGCACGCTAATTCAAATCAGCATTTTCTTGTGTGTGTGTCGTGCTGATCTGCAAGTTTTGCCACTCACTGTTTACACACGCACACACGCCGATGGAGGTGATATATGGGTGACAAGAAAAACAGGTGGGGGTTCTCTGGGTGAAATCTTTTCTCAGAAGGCCGGTTTGCTCCAGCTTGTGCTGTCTGGCATGAACGTATAAATGAAGTGAAACACTAGAAGTTGTTGCACCATCCTGAAGAGAAGCTACTGCATGGCAGAACTAATCTGGTAACATTTTGTTGGGTTTTTTTAACTTCATTTTGTCAAAACAACAAAATTCACCCAGAAGCTACATTCCAGAAAAAGACAAATTGTCTCCAGATCTTTTCATAAAGACGTTATGCTGGATTCACAGCAAACTGACGTCTGGTCTTTGGTAGAACGTCATTGGTTTTTGCATACCCCAGGCTTTGTATAATTTAGCGTGCAGTGTGACACGTACCGGGCCAACACGCATTTAATTTCTTGATGAAGAAGTTTAAAAATCTGAGCTTTGGAAGCTCAAATGCAAAGTCCACGTTCTTCAGCTAATCTGCCGTTTCTGAAAACAAAGCGGGGGAAAGCTCCTTGCCAAAAAACATGCGTCAAGCCGATTTCTTGTTCATTTGGCAGGACGGCTGTTCAAGTGTCTGAAGCCACTCGGCTATGTGTTAAGAATCGCTCAGACACTGGTCTGGTGTGAACCCCCTAAGAAAAAAAACTGGGTACATCATTAATTAATTTAGTGCTTGATTTGGCTGGTAAACTGCAAGAAATGGAAAGATAGAAAATATTTCCAAGTGATCAGAAGTATGTAAATGCACTTTGTTACTGTACTTAAGTAAAAAAAAAAAAATGTGTATCTGTACATTACTTAGGTAAAATTTGAGCCCTGTACTTTTACTTTACTACATTTTAGAGCAAATACTGGTACCTTTAATCCTGCTACTTTTTCAAAGTGTGTTTTCCAATTTTTGTTATATTTTCGGTCAGGAATTTGAAAAATTTACAGGTTCTTAAGCGCATCTTGAAGCTGCATCACCAAAATCAACCTCTAGAGGGAGTAGTTGATGGCCTGTGGTCTCCAAGAGGGAGAAGAAGTAATGAATCGAGGACCAATCAGAATCGAGAGTAAACATTTTCCACAGTCATTCACCACCAAAAAACTAACATCAAGTATTAGAAATTGAAAAAGAGTCAGAAGATCGTTGTTTGTTGTGTTTACTTTTAAATAAAAAGTTGAGCCATTATTACACAGAGTATTTATCTGTGACAAAAAAATAACATTTGAATTATGGTCGAATACTTTTCATTTTTACTTAAAAAGTAAAATTTACACCAATTACTTTTGTACTCTTACTTAGGTAGATTTTTTTATTGGTACGTCTACTTGAATGATTTTTTTTGCCTAATCATTTGTACTTTTACTTTAGTACAAAAAGTGTGTACTTCATCCACCACTGGTGATCATTGCGTCATAGAAATGAAGTCCGACATAAAATCAATTTGAAGAAACAGCTACATTACATTCTAATACATTCTTTTACAAGGTAGTTTCTCACACAAACTAATCCAACATCCATCTGGCATCCTACAAAAAAAAAATCTCTATCAGTCACAAGCTGATATGCTGAAGGCTTCATTCCTTTTTAGATGCTGTTCTTTATCACCTGACAGAAAAATGCAGACTCCTCCATTTACTGACTAAAAGCTTGACTTTAAATAATGAATATGTTCCTTTCATGCTCTCCAACTTGAACAGACTTTTATTTAAGTGAGTTTTTAAAAGTTTGGAAGATCGTGGAGAAAAGAACAGGTCCAAAACTTTAGCATCTTCAACACAACAGAAGGGAGGAGGGTGACAGTCTGGATTGGATTTGGAAATCCTGTCACATGTGTTTGGAAAGCGACTCAAACCCACGTTCCAAAGTGCCTCAATGTGTGTATTTACGTGACAGATTGCGGTTTGTGCTTCAGTCTGATGATAGATTGTGTAATTATTAATAGAAATAGCCTTGCTGTTTCATACCACAATGCCTGCTACTGCTTTCATTTCAGTCGATTATCCTTTTTTTTTTTTAATGACAAACTGAGGCAAAAGTCATCTGTGTGGTTTTTATGAGAACGTAGAGTTGAGGCCACAATATAGAAAAAGAAACCCAATCATTTTCTGTGACAGTGGAAAGGAAAAACTCCCTTTTCATTTGAAATCACTACTTGTTCTATTAAAGGGGCGATGCCGCTCTATGTTAGAGGGGGAATAACCTGCAGAGGGATGAACAGAATGGTGAACTGAATGTGCTGGGATGTGTAGAAGATCAAAGATGTGAAGTGTCTGAATGCTAATCAGGTCAAACACCAAATATTTTACTCTGACGCTCCTGAAGACCCTACAATGCCACAGGATGCCAACAGACTAAACAAACTGATAAAAAAAGCTGGACGTGTGGTTGGCTCACCCTTCACCTGTATGAAGGAGGTGGCGAGGGGCAGAATGAAAGCAAAACTGTCATCAATCATGTTAAATCCTTCCCACCCGCGCCATGAATCTGTGGACCATCTGATGAGCAGCTTCAGCAACAGACTCCTGCAACCCCACTTCTCAAAGGAACAGTACAGAAAATCCTTTCTGCCGTCCTCGATCAATTTATTCAACCTTTCACTTTCAAACATTTTCACTTTCAATCAACATGTTGTATGACATTGAATGTTTGTAGCACTGCAGCACTCAAATTTCCCTTCGGGGATAAATAAAGTATTTTCAAATTCTAAAGATACCCAACTCCCTTTCTTTTAGGAATCTTCATTTTCTCTTAAACATCTTCACTGTGATTTCTTTATTGCACCAATCTTCTAGCATTTCTTGCTTTGCTGTGCACTGTCTAATGAAAGAGAATATTGAATGCTTGAAAATACTCCTTATTGGCACATTCAGAAGAAAAGAATTTGCTGATACATTGTCGGTGAAAGGTTACTCAGATGAGGAGTGTTGCATGGCATGGCAGTAAATTATAGTCATCACAAGAAATACCTGTTTTCAGACACCTTAATTCTGCCAGATTTATAATTCTAAATATATAATCTGCATGCATTGTGTATATGTTTCATAGTTCTATGAAGTAGACTAGAACTGGAGTACAA
Source organism: Neostethus bicornis (assembly GCA_902685375.1). Taxonomy (NCBI): domain Eukaryota; kingdom Metazoa; phylum Chordata; class Actinopteri; order Atheriniformes; family Phallostethidae; genus Neostethus; species Neostethus bicornis. Next base: position 4,968,987 of record LR738558.1, on the reverse strand, counting down.
GTCATCAGTTTCTGACACCTTGCCAGAGCTATAAGACAGCAGGTTTGCTTTAGTTTCTGCTAGTTATGGTCGGCCTAAACTGTCATCACTGTCTCGTCAGAGACAGGTTTTCGACGGCAAAAATGCAACACTCCAGATGAGCAATTATACTCTATCACTATCTTCTTGAGAAAGTTTTTCAAAGCTACCAAAAGCATTCAGGTCCTGGAACTAACAAAGAAATCATGCAGAGCTGAGTCACAAAAAAAAAAAAAAACAGAAAAAGGAACAGTTTTAGTGTCAAAGATCAGTTCGAAAGTAATTGCCATCACAAGATGCAGAGATTGTATAAATCAAATGTTTTGAGTCAATGGTTTGCAGATGGCTAGATCACTGGGAGTTAAGGACCTGGGAAATAAAGCTCGATCTGAAAAGGCCTCATTGAAGACTGGTTGAAGAAGAAATAAACTTTATTCATCCCTCACCGGTAAAATTTGTGTGCTGCATTACACTGCAGCAGGCTGCCACGACGGCACCAAGGTGGGAGAAACGGGGGGTTAGGTGTCTTCGCTAAAGACACCCAGACATGAGCTCAGTGAGATTCGATCCTGCAAACTTCCAGTCCAAGGGCAAACGTTCTACCACTGAGCTATCGCCTCCCCCAGTTGCAGTCTGGATCTGAATTGTTGGGTTGAAGATTTTTATTTAACAAAAAGCAAGCACAGCTTCTTCAGTCTTTTGCCCAATAAAAACACTGCAGACACATGGTATCCATGACGCATTTACCTGCTGTGTATTTATTGTACAAAAAGTAATGATTCATATTCAAATTGATCTCCAAAGAGCCTTCAGCCGAATACTGTGCACCTGCGTGGAAAGTGACACATCGTCTGTACCTCGCTCAAGCAGCATGAACGCTCCTCTGGCGATGTACCGCACACGACCAACTCACGTCATGTTCCTTTTAAATTCCCTGCATGACAACTGGTCATGAATCCAAACAATTTCATTAATTACAAATGAAACCGTGGGAACAAAAATCTGTAGACAGTGTGTGTGTGCTACTGCCTCAATCCCAAACATCCTTTCCTCCAGAGCGTCCAAGTGCAATTTTGCTGGTTTGTTCTTGACCAGGTATGAGTAATGAGTAAACAAAGAGTTTTTTGGTCATTTCATTTCCTCTCCACTGCCAATTTGAGGCTTTTAAAGCTTTATTTAGTTGCCGTGACGCTCGCAGTGAGAAGAACATTGTGTTGACTGCTGTGTGGAAGTGGGTTTGGGTCTGTGTGTGGATGTGTGTAATTGCAATGCTTTTTATCTGCTGTACTCTACTACCTTCTCTATCTTCTTTAGAAGGTCTGCTACATTTTCTTTAAGCACAAATAGAAAATTGAAGTTGCACAACCTTCTCATTCACAGCACGGAGGCAATGACTCATACCCTGCGGCCTATGGATAGAGTCTTCACTACATACATGTCCTATGTGAAGACAAGTGTGACTTGTTTAAATGTGTTTTTATGCTTTAAAACTAGCCAACCCACAGAATTTGGCTGATATTGCAACATACCACGGCAGGGGAAGGAGTCAGGTTTCCATGTTTCATAACTTCTGTGTACTGAAAAGCACAGAAAGATCTATGCTGCATAAACACAAAAACCAAAGCATATCTAAACCAACTTCAAAATGCTTTTATTGCCAACATCTCAGAGTTTTCCTCAGGTTTTTTTTTAATCCAGGAATAGCATTGCTTTCATGTTGAATTATTTTATTGCAGGTACTGGAAAACTCCTTCAAAGTTTCAGATTCATTTGTTCAAAGGAATATTCATAAAGACAGATAAACAAGTTTGTGTGGAGCAACCTGACTGGCCTCCGCAGAGTCTTAACCACAGCGCTGTGGAACATTTTTTTGGGATAAATTAGAGTTGCGACTATAAACCAGACTTCTAATCTTAAGATTTTAGAGGAAAAACCCCTGCAAACACACTCCAATAACTCATGTAAAGCCTTCCTGGAATTGCAGGGTGAACCGTTTCCATATTGAATGCAAAAGAGTAAAACCATTTTTAACCTTTCTAAACTACTTGCTGATGATACTCTTTAAAAAGACTCTAAAAGACTGGATGATTCAAGCAAATGACAATAATAATTATGACGAGACACTGCAGACCTGTTGAATTTTGGTGTTTTTTTTATTGCATTCCGAAATGACCTATATTGGTATGTAATATCAACAACAGAGATTAACGTTTTTATGTTCAACCTCTGTGAAAATTTTTTGTTCTATAAGTAATCGTCTCGCTCAGTTAAACGTAGCTGTTTATGAGTTTTTTGTAAAAATCGAGGTAAAGTTTCTTGCAAACTCTGCTATGGCCATTAGCTCCGTCACCTGAGGAGTTTTAGTATTTCCGGAGGCTCTGACCTCATCTGTGAACCCTCACACTAGCCGATAATCTGCAATGAACACGTAAACAGGTCAAGGTGTATGATGGGATTTCTCTTTCAAACGACGGAAGGGGTAAAGCCTTTTACATGCGGTGGTTGAGATAAAAAAAAAGACCCATTCCTGCTAATCTTAAGCAGGTAACAGTTCACACAACCCAAATAGAAGTGGAATCGTGTGTTTACACACACTAAAGTAGAATTAAGCAATCTGCTAAGAAGAATCAAGCTTGTTGTTTTTCCTCAACTGTGGTGTTTGGGATTATTTTCCTTTCAAATTTTATTGTTGCAGAAGTTTACTTTGGCCTATTGTTTTTATTTTGACAAATTTCGTATGACAATAAAATGTGACAAAAAATTAGTGTGTAAAAAATTTTACAAAAAAAAATCTACTTTTTCGTGTCAACAAATTGTTCCATCTGTCGTGATCCTTCCTCCTCATGGTCTTTGTCTTTCTTTCTTGTTCTGCCCTTTGGCCTAATCCTCATACATAATAGAAATCGCCTTGCTATAATGTTTGCACCTGTGTCTCATCATCCCCACTATTACATAAGCTCAGGTAACCGTCACTCTTGTCAGATAACTTGTACTGGTTTTTATTCCTTTCTATTTTTCTCATGTCTAGCACCTCAAGTTCCTGGTCAACACCATGCCTGCTCAGGACCCAAGCCTGTCCAGGGCAGGACCTCTTCCCTGACTCCTTCTGTTATCAATAAACGTGTTGAATCTGGCCGTGCATCTGGGTCCTACATCTCAACCAACAAATTGTCCACACATAGATGCTTCAGATAGAAAAGTCAGCTAGTTGAACTGTTTTCACCTCGACAGACTCTCTTGAAAGCATTAATTTCCTTTATTCTAAAGAAGGTGAAAGATTTTAAGTACTTAGGATCAACAGTCCAGTGTGGAAAAGAGGTGAAGAAGCGTGCGCAGGGAGGCAGGAACGGGTGGAGAAAAGTATCAGGTATGATGTGTGATAGAAGAGTTTCAGTTAAAATGAAAGGGAAAGTGTACAAAACCGTGGTGAGAGCAGCCATGCTGTTTGGTCTAGAGACAGTGACACTGAGAAAAAGACAGGAAACAGAGATGGAGGTAGCAGAGATGAAGATGCTGAGGATCTCTCTGGGAGTGACCAGGATGGACAGGATCAGAGGAACAGCACATGTTAGAGGTTCTGGAGTTAAAGTCAGAGAGGCCAGACTGAGATGGTTTGGACATGTGCAGAGGAGAGAGAGAGAGTACATTGGAAGGAGACTGGGTTTGGAACCACCAGGAAAGAGGACTAGAGGAAGACCAAAGAGGAGGTTTATAGATACAGTGAAGGAAGACATGAAGATAGTTGGTGTGACCGAAGAGGATGTAGGAGGTAGGGTTAGGTGGAAGAAACTGACTTGCTGTGGTGAGCCCTGAAGGGAAATGCCCAAAGAAGAAGAATCCACCTTGCAGCAGACTATTCAGATAGTTTCTACATCATCATCTAACTGTTAGCCTCAATCAGGGCGACATTTGTGTGTAAATCCTGGAGCTGCAGCTCCTCCAGGCATCAAATACACCCATGCTGTTCACTACAATCACACACAAGTTCTTCTCTTTCATTGGTTCATTAGTGATTACGTGTTTCTGAGTTTTTAAAATCTTCTCACTTACTTTGTGCGGTAATTGGAAGAGAAAATGCAACGTGAAGCCGTAATGCAGAGCTCGGGTGTAACATTAAACCAGCGCCAGTCAGGCTGACCCTGGCATACGCAAACGCTCTGCAAGTATAAATCTAGCTTAAAGCACAAGAACAGACTTCTTTGAAAATTTTAAAACACTTTGATAACAACATAAATATAATTATTCTATTCTTGGTTGGTCCAACAATGAGAGTTAACAAAACTCTTTTTGGGAATTAAACTGAAAATAAACCTTATTTTCTCTTAGATTTAATATTAATTATTGACTCAACTCGTCAATGGAAGCTACATGTAGGGACAAGTTACATGATGATGAATTTGACCAATAATAAATGTGAGCAGGCAAATAAAAATTAGCAATAAATTAGAAAAAGTAGTTAAAACAGTTACCACTTAAAAATTAAATATCTCCAGCCAAAAAAAGCCCATGGGCTGCAGTGCATGTAAAACACAGACACACTGTTCTCTGCTGCAATTTGGGCAATTCAATAAAACCCTGAAAAGAACAGGAAGCTGTTAACACCAAGGCCCGGCTAGAGCGCTGACGCCAAGTTGACGTAGAGGTGAGGTGGTGCTCTAAAGGTTAATGACCGTTGTAGAGCCAATAATGGCAGCAATGAGCAAACATCTCTGTCCAGTCTGAGCTGATGGGTTACATAAGACAGGTCGATGCTCCGTTTGTTCCCTCGCTCAGTTACCTTAGAGAAAATCTAAATGATTCAGTTGTGTCTAAGTGTTCCAGGTAGTGACCCTCATGACCCTGTGTTATTTACCCTCCAATAAATTAAAGCTAAACGTCTCGGTGCATGTTTTAAAAGGAGTCAAAATTATTTTTTGATGATTCAGCCAGTTTTTATTCCTGCTTAAAGCGACTGGATTACGCAAATAAAACATTGCTGCCTTTAGTTTTCTCTGCAGGAGGCACAAGGTTGCGTAACACGGCTGATGTTGAAAGAACTACTGTTGGTGGTGTAATGTCTTGCGTTTCTGTTTTCTAGATTAAAAACAGCCACATGAAGCACCCCAGTCTTGACGTGGCAGCAGAGCGAAAACAGAAAAATCAAAAGTATGTCCTTCTTTACCCATCAATCAATTATTTAGAAACCACTCTGGTGTTGGTTTTAAAGCCTCTAAATGAAAGTTGGTGGAGTTTTCTTGTCTTTGTTTTTATCGGAAAAAAAAATGTAAAATACTGATTCATTTAAATAACTATGGTTGCTTTACCGTGGCACTGCAGCCTCGTAGCCACAGGGTTGCTGTAAAACACTGAGCTTTTTGTCTGGAGTTTGGATGTTGTGCCCATTTATCTGCAGTTTTCCCTCCCTCCCACGTTGGGCAAGATTGGACCTCGGTGAGTGTGTGAGAGGTGGTCTGTGTGTGACAACCCATCGAGGGTGTACCCTGCTTCTTGCCTGTTTACTGGCTGGGACGACAAACCCTGTGACCCAGCTTAGGAAAAAATGGATGGATATACTACGTAAAGACTTAATGCTGGTTTAAAATTTTTTGCTGTTGTGGATTAAGAGGAAATGAGGTATTAATGTACACGTGCGCAATTCTATACTTTGTTTTGAGAAATAAAAAATAGGACAGTCATACTTAGAACAATAGTAACTGTGAAGGAGGTCTGAACCTGATACAGAGTTGGATCCATAAACAATTGATGTTATATCCAAAAGAAAAAATAATCAGTTATTCTATGAGATTAAATGTGTTTTTCAGACTATAAACACTTAAAAATAAAACTTTACCATAAAACCATCTCTTGGTTTTAAACTACTCAAGAAACAAAGTTGATGAAATGTTCAGGGTTTTTTTTTTTCGGTTGGATGACAAATATTGTTTTAAAAAATAATACTATTCTGACTTAATGTTGAATTTTATTTTAACACATTGAAATTATGGAAATGGTTTTTAACTCGACCTCGGATGTTGAAACTGAGAATAGCCGTTTCCCACTTTTCTTAAAGTAATAAGCTCCACAAAAATCCATCGTTTTGAAGATTGTTTCGGTTGATCTCATTGTATTTGTGTAAAAAAATTATTAAAACATATTTATTTATGTTTATCAGTATGAAATCTTGTCATTTTATTTAGAGAGAGGTAGGGCTGTTCTGTAACCATAGCAACCCATTCTTCTTCTCTGCTTTTTGTTGCATGCTGCTGTCCATCTCTCCCAAAAACGCCCCCACCAAATGGGTCGTATTTTCTACATGTTTTTGAGAGATTATGAGAAAATTTTGGTTGCATTTTAAAGCAAAAAAAACTGTGGATTCTAATAAAATCTCACATTTTCTGCAAGAAGGAAAAAATAACTGCACTTTTTTACTTGAAAGAAGAATCATAAACAACGACAAACTAGATTTTGATGTGTTGATTTGATTCCTATTCATGAAACTTTGGTGAGAATCACAATATTGTCAGTAAAGGCAGCTATAGAGAATCGTTTTAACATTTTTAATTGGTGGTGCTTCAAGATTTTTTTGATGGAAAAATGTACCTGGGCATATAAAAGGTTGAAAAACACTGTTTTACACTGTGAGTAGATAGCGTAGGATATGTTGTTCGATCTCCTCCATCTGTCTCTGTCTCCCCTCCATGGGAGATCATCTGTGTTCCTACCCTGGGCATTGCTAGCCTAAAGAAGCCTTGCTGTTTGATGTATCCACATCCCCTCAGTTGATTCTTGGCTTTCCCATACTGCTACCCTCATCTCTGATTCCTCTCGCTTGATTAGCTACTGTTTACCAAAAAATAATCCTTTTTGTGTATTTTTTTGCTCAATTTATACATGAAGCCTTTCAAGTAAGTCAATGTAAAAACAACATGCTCAAAAAAGGGTTATTTAAATATAAAAGGACAAGTATTTAGTGGTCGTATCGACAGCAGTCCTGATTAAAACCATTTAAAAGGAGGCCATCAGTGATTTTCCAGAGGAGTCACACAAAATAAGTTACCCAGGTAAAACTGGCTTATGTAGGAAATATAAACTGGGATTACTTGTAAAAGTTTAGCAAGTTTGGGGGAAAAAAACTTGAAAACTTGGACATCTTAGCAATTCAGCAGATTCTCACCTTGCTGTTAAAGTTTGTTCTCTAGTCGGCCTTCGGATCAACTTTGACCTCTTTTTATCCCCCGAATGTCCTCCCTCTGATCCACCAGGCCTCAGTGCAGCTCAAGTGGCAATGCACGCAAAGCAACTATGCACCGGCACCACCGTGAGCACATAGAGCCAGACAGAAATACACACACACACATATGTGAGAAGTGGCTGGTTAGTAGATGATAATCAGCTTGGCACTCTCCAACGCCCACTGTGGCTAAGCTCTTTACAGACAAACCTAGTTAGAGAAGTAGTGAGCTGAATGATGCCAAATCTAGAAACACACACACACACAGATCATGATGGTGCTGACATCTAGACAAATACTGGTGGGAAAAAGAACAAGAAGAAAAAAAGTTTTTAACAAACGTAGAAGAATGGAAATGATAAAGAACAGAAGATTTTAGCAAGAAAATAGGGACTGCACAAAAACAAAGACGTACCAAAAGATAAAAGAGGTGCTCATGAAAAAAACCAAAGCTAATAATCCCGGGAAAAATTTCCCGGGAGAGTGTGCGAGAGTTGTAAGAATGGGCATGTGTAAAAAGGAGGGAAGTCCTCCCTCCTTCTCCTCCTCAAATGCACTCAGTAACCCCAGAGGGTTTGTGGGTGGCTTCACCGTTCCTCTAGGCTGTGCCCGACGTGTTCGGTCCGGCATGCATCTCATACCAACGCGCACAATCAGCGCTCTGTAACAGGAATCATGCTTGAGGTGGCGCGCACACAAACACACACACATTTTGCACCCAGCAAACAGCGAAGAAAGTTTCAAGTATCAAATAATCCGTGAAAATTTGAAGAACCAGTTGGTCATTTTGTTGTGGGATCAGAGGGAAACACGAGCTTCTGGTGGGATTTACTAAGTCTAATATTTCCTCCACTCCATGATGATGTTATATTACAAGCACAAAGAGGGCATAAACACTTTTAAAAGTTTTTTTATGATTTGCAGATAGATAGCATTTTATTTGCATTTGACACACCAAGTTTGTATTCAGACTGTCTTTGGAACAAAGCAATAAATCACTAAAACGTGATGAAGAAGCCTCACATTGATCTGTGTGGACCTGCTTCACGAGGCGATCCAGCCTCCCATCTAAATTAATTAAATTATTATCCGCGCCTTGTCACACAGACTCTACAAGAGGCACCTTCATTCATTTGTTCAAACGTGCCGCTCACATGCCTGCGTAAAAAACGCTTAAAACATTTTTGTGAAGGAGGGAGGGAGGACCTCAATAAGAAGAAAAGAGCAAACAAAAAGTCCACTGGGGAGGAGTGAAAAGACAGGAAGAGAAGAATAAAGACGGCGAGGAGAGAAGGGAGGGGATGGCAGGGTAGAGGGGCTTTTTGTGCAAAACAGAATGAGCAAAACAGTACCACCAAGAAGCTATGATTGTACAGAAAGTCTGTGAAGGTTACTTTGGACGCTAATTAAAAATAATTTTTTTTAACATTTTACTAAAGTTGTATTCTAATGAGATCATCCATGTTTAACTTTTTTCTTTAATTCCATGAGTTTATGATTTATGAGCGTGCAGAACCAACAAACTTTGTCGTGCAGCTACGGTTTTTAGTCCAGGCATGCGCAGGTGTGCCAATCCAACATCTTTGCCAAACCCAATGACAAGTCGGATGATAAAAAATCCCAAGGAAACAAACCATGCACACAAGTCTGTCCGGTGGCGCCTCTTGGACTAACCAAGCTGCCAATACTATTCACTCCCCTGCCTTTGTGTTCTTGTATGTGCGCATGCCAAATGTGAGAGAATAAGGCACTAGTCAGTCAAAACATGACTAAAGCACTGAGCCATTAGTCAAGGTTTTACTACCTAATTACCATTTGCTTGGCTGGATGGCACAACAGTAACACATGCACACTGGCTGATGGTGAAGTCACAAAAAAAAGAAGTCCAGAGCTCATCATTTAACCTGAAGAAAAGTCTTCTGTGAAGAAAAGACTGAAATCATTTATCTTCAAAGTGCTTGTATTACATTTATTTATTTCTTCTACTTTGTACTTTTAGGAAACAAAAACATAAGGAGTGGACCCTTTTTCCCCCCAAAAAAGTCTCTCCACTTGAAAAGATTTCTTCACATATCATTATTCATTAGTTTTTTTTTTTATGAGCCGAACAAAAACAGATGCCTTGGTTTTGCAGTTATCAAAAAAATAAAATGACACATAGTGGATGGCGGCTTGCTTTGTAGTGCAGATCTGATCCATCTGAATTATTCTTATTGTCTAGAGGGGAGGTTGTATCAGGTAAAGCACTTAAATCTTTTTAACTGGAGGTTGAAATTCTGGCTTTCATTTGCTGCTTGGACTGAGATATACGTACCTGAAGGGGAAAAAATAGAAAAAAACATCCTGTTTCATAGAAAATTGGATACACTATTAAATCTACACATTATATCAATCAAAACTATTAAACTTTATTTAATGTAGTGATGAATCTCCCAAATAATAAGTTAGAAGGTCTTGTTTAAAAAGCTGCAAATTTGACATTTTAAAAAGAATTAGATTTAAAAAAAAAAAAAAAAAATCCTACTTTCATCTTTTATGCATGAGATGATGCTGAAAATAATATGAGATATAAACAACCTCAAAAACAAACAAATGGTGGTGCAGTGGTTAGCACAGTGGCATCACAGCAAGAAGGTCAGGGGTTTGAGTCCCAGGTGGGTGGAGACTTGACCTGATCTCCAACCCCCAGGTAGTGTCCTCTGTCAGACTTATTCCATGTGACAGAGAAGTCTTTCTGTGTGGAGTTTGCATGTTCTCCCCATGTATGTGTGGGGTTTTTCCAGGTTATCTGTTTTCCTCCCACTCTCCAAAAACATGCATGTTCGGTCACTATGAAATTATACCTAGGAATGAGAGTGTGTGTGGCTCCGCAATAGACTGGCGACTTCTCCGGGCTGTACACTACCTCTCGCCTTAAATCAGCCGGCATAGGCTTCGGCAACCTCGTTAAGGATGGACAGTTCAGAAGACAAAACGAAATGTACTATATTTATCCCTCAACAGGTAAAATTAGTTTTGCAGCACTGCACCGCAGCAGGGAGCCACGACGCCTCTAATGGTGGGAGTAACTAGGGGGTTAAGTGTCTTCTTCAGAGATACTTAAGCACGGGCCCAGAGAGAATTGACCCAATTTCTCCTGGTCCAGGGACAGACATTCTACAACAGGGAAGGTCAGAGGGAGATGCATTGTGTCTGTTAATCTGGAAAAAGTTTATGACAGGCTGACCAAAGAGGAACTATGAAGGGAGGAGGTGGCTCAGTGTTAGAGCGTTTGCCCGCAGACTGGAAGTTAACCGGAAGTTTGCGGGTTCAATTCCCACTGAGTTCACGTCTAAGTTTCTTGTAGAAGACACCTAACCCCTGTTCCTCCCACCATTGGTGCACCCTGCTGCGGTGTAGTAGTGCAGCACACAAATTTCCCCTGTGAGGGATTAATAGAGTACGTATGTAAAAATACAATTAAAAAAATTATGATGTGAAGAAGTTAGAGCAGTGCGGCTACAGGTTATTTTTAACCTCTGTTTAACAGAGGACTGAAACAGTGCTAAGGTGTGCTATAGGTGTGATAGAGGAGATCAGGAAATGGGACTCCATCAGGGATCTGAATGGGTCGTTTCTTGTTTGTCATGGTGCCAGACAAGTTGGGAGACTAAGTTCGACAGGAATCCCCATGGACGATAACGTTTGCAGATGACATTGAACAGTTCGAGGGAAAGCTGTAGAAGAGGTGATTTTCTTAAAAAGAAGAGGAATAAAGGTTCACCGCAGTAAAACAGGGTGCACGCGTGTAGATGAAACCGACCAAAGCGGAAGAATGAGGTTATACGGAGAAGAGATAAAGAAGGTGGAAGACTTCAAGTAAAGGAAAAGAAGAAGTATCTCTGCTTAGCTAATTAGTTGCTTGAGAAGATCTTGTGTCCTCGAGTTTAATTATGAAGTAACTACAATGAGGATCAATTGGTAAGTTGTTGTTGTGTGTCTCTGTAAGTACGTAAGTGATACACAGAGCAGTGAGGATGGGTGTGTCTGTTACACCAAGGACTGTAAATGAGATCTAACCCCCACCGGGTGTGTGGAATGACTGGAATTACATACATACAACTTTTATCAGCTAATCTGTCCTTCCTTTGCTACTTCTGACGAGCTTCACTCCAGCACTACTTGGTCTTAACACACTGCGAAAACCACACATATTTTATAACACAAACATCATTTTGTTTATCTTAACTAGAAAAAATGCGTTTTTCACCAGCATGTATATGTGTGTCTACCAAAAACTACCACGTGGGGAGATGAGTCATACGGGCTGGTCAAGGTCTCACGTAATAGCGCAACAGAAAACAAAGACAAACAGGTGATGCCACTTTGGTGGAGAAGAGTTGAAAAAATATACAAGCTTTGAAATAACCGAGTTGTCGTCAGTGGTTACTAAGGCAACACACACTATTTTCTTCATCTAAACTGATTCTGTTGCCCAGCATTTACTGGTACAACTATATCACAACCTTTTTTAAAAATTAAGTTTTTCACCTTCAGTAGCACATGATGAAAAAAAAAGAAAAAGATCTATCAATATTTTTAAGGCAGATATGTTGAAATGACATCAGAGTCTAAAAATGGGGATCAATTTTTATCTTGCGAAGAAGCTGCATCCAAAGGGAGGTTTAACTCATCAGCAGTACTATCCAGATTACTTTGAGAGGAGGTGTATGAAGGTTCAGCAATTGTTCCTCAGACTCTGCATGGCAACTCAAAGACACACCCACACCGTCAAAAAAGATTAAAAGTCCTTTTTTCTTTTGTATTGAACCAAACCTCCTACCTTATCCGAGAATCCGAAGACTGCCGTTACCCCTACATGAACCCTCACTGGTTCATTTCCCATACACTGGATCATTCTGACACTTTCTGAATTAACACTTTATTTTATATTATGTATCAAATTAAAGCCATATTTTGTTCTGAAACTTTTTCCATCACTTTTATTTGTTTACAATCCAAGTACAATATCAATACTTTTAAGCATCGTCACCACATCATTTTTTTTTTAGCCTCTGTCGTCAAGCTAAGTATGAAATTGTTTCATTTTCGGTGTATAAGTGTGAAACTAACCTTGCTTTCCCACCAAAAGAACTACATTTTTACAAAGTCAGAAAATGAAATGTGAATGAAGTCAAATTTATTTTATTTTGAAAAAATAACTGTCAGCTTTATATCAGATACAAGCAGTCCTAATGAGCTTCCTCCGCAGGGTGGCGGGGCTCTCACTCAGAGATAGAATGAGGAGCTCTGCCATCCAGGAGGAGCTCAGAGTAGAGCCGTTGCTCCTCCGAATCGAGAGAAGCCAAGTGGGGTGGTTTGGGCATTTGATTAGGATGCCTCCCGAGCACTTCGCTGGTGAGGTGTTTTAGGCACGTCCCACCGGGAGGAGACCAAGAGATAGACCCCAGACCCATTGGAGAGACTATGTCGCAAAGCTAGACAGAGAACCCCTCACGATCCCCCCGGGTGAGCCGGAGGATGCAGCCGGGGTGAGAGAAGCCTGGGTGTCCCGTCTGAGACTGTTGCCCCCATGACCCAGCCCTGGATAAGCGGAAGACAACGAACTGGCGCTATCAGCTTTATTTTTCACACCAAGTTTAAGTTTAATGTGATATCCTGTAAATCAAAGTATGAGTCATTACTATTTATGCTTAGATATTTCTGTCCCAATTCTAATTAAAAGCAAAACTACCTCTAATCATGGGTTTTTTAAGCCTAAAAACTCAATAACGTTTTCCGGTAACGCTCAAAACTCTGTGGTTAACCTGAACTTAACATAAAAATAACAAATCTAAAGGAGTTCAAGTTTGCTTATCCTAGAATTAGAGGTAAGATTTGTTATCCAAATAAAGCAGCACACCTTCCCTGTGTACAGTAGGAGTCAGATTGGAGATTAGAGTCCATCTATCAGCTGATTTAATCTGTCACTGCAGCACCCGTCGTTATAAAGTTAGAAGATTATTTCCACATTGCACCAGATAGGACAACAAAAAGATCTGGGATACCACAGGCCCATGTGACTACTTCCAGCTGCCCTGTACTTAGAGTGATTTGTATTGTTGAACTCAGACTGCTGACTGTTGCTGGTCTTCGCTGTGTCGCACTGAACTCTGCACAGGGAGCAGTGGTGCATGTGGTGGCTTGATCGCTTGCCACAAAGCTGTATTTGTGTGTTTTTCAGTGATCAAGCCGGATTATTCACCAAGCCCATGGTTTTCCCTAATTGGACGGTAGCGTCGGATTGAAACGAGACAATGCTGCTTCTGGGAGGGCAAATGATATCATCCCACAGTCTGTATTTGAAACTTATGAGCCTTCCCAACAAACACATACGCAGTGGGACGCATATCTACGCACACAACCTTCAACACAACCCCAAAACACCCAAACACAAGAGAGTTGTTGCTATGCTAAAGTGTGAGTGCGTCACCTCCCTGAACAGACCACCCAAACAAAGTGAAATGGACTTCAGAGAAGGACGCATCCTTGACTTTAACAAAAACAAACTGGCCTTTCTCTACGAAATAAAAAAAACATGCTCTTGTATCATGCAAAGACATCAAAAAGAAAAACTGTAGGAATCATACAACACAAACACAGAAATATGGCTTTTGTTTAGCTAAATCAAAGAGGAAATGGATTCAGTCCCTGCAGCTGTCCTTGTTTAACCCCCAGCTTTACCCAGTCTCTCTGTGCGGCAAGTCATTATGCAACGCTATAATTAGAAAAATGATGAAAAGTTAAGTTTGAGCTCATTTCAGACGTTTTGGGCTCACATTCATTTTAATACGGCTTATAAATAATGCCTAAGTAGGACACAGTAAATCAATTCATTAAAACCCAACTAAAAAATGTGTTTAAAAGCATCTTTTTATCTTTGAATGAAGAATCGTTTTAGTTCTGAGAGGTGCCAGACGTTTTTAAAGACAGATATCAAGCGTTGGAATTTGCCTCCACATGTTTAGCTGTTTCTGCTGCACATTTGTGTCCGCCGACACCCTGCATTAGTATGAGCAGAGCAGAGAGTCACTGCCGGGATCCTGACTTTGCAGAGGAAAGCTGGAGCACATTCTGCCTCAAGCATGCAGCAGAACATCTCAGCAGATAAACAAGTGAGTGCACACTGGCATATTTATGCACTGTACCCAGAGCGTAACCCTCTTTGGGGGTCATGTCCCATCCACGTGGTAAGCTTTTACGTAACACTGGTAGCGCAGTCAGTCTAAACTAGAATTGGCTTGGATTACACACTCGGCAAGACGAGCCAATCACACAGAAAGACAGCGTTGTGCGTAGAGGAATGAATGTGTTGTTTATCACACAGCTGTGAGCCACAGACGATTATCATAATAATTGGAAGTGGTCACAGTTTGATTTACTAAGCAGATTGTTTAGCTTAATGTCTAAAAAAAAACAAACTATGTATTATAATTTAAAGTCCAGGCGATAATGATTGTGAACAAATCTTCAAATTAAAATAACAAAAGTGAATGCTTCACATTTTGTTCCTTCTTAAGTTTGTGGTTTAGTCATAAAGAAATCCACTACTACTTCAGATTGTCTGATGACTTTAGTGTCATCTTTCAAGGTTAAAGGCCCTTAAAGGCCCTCTAAACTGATTGTCTCACACAGATTTTCTTCTTGCATTTTCTCTTTTATATGCAGTTTCCAGCAGAATAAAACGAGTCACATACGACCTGCTAAGGTTTTCTTTTTTCAGCCCGCTAAACTTTAAAAAAAAAAAAAAAACACAACTTGTTTTTTGCTGCAATCTTTACGTTCATCATTAGATTATAAAAATATTCGATCACAAAGATGGTCCCAATAGCAGATGGACTTCATTCAGACAGAAAAATAAGAGTAAAGCAGGAGGGTTCACATCGACGTCACAACTTGTTTCAAACAATAAACTGCACTAAAGGAAAAAAATGGACAGAGAATGTTGAGTTTCAAACTTTAATAGAAATGAAACTCTTTTTGGTTCAAGTCCCAGGTGTGGACGAGGCTTGTAGCATTGGCCTTTCTGTGTGGAGTTTACTTGTTCTCCCTGCGTCTGCGTGGGCTTCCTCCAGGAACTCTGGTTTCCTCCCACCCTCCAAAAACATGCATGTTAGGTTGATTGGCCACTACAAGATTGCCCCTGGGAAGGAGTGTGTGCAGGGTTGTGTATGTGTGTGTGGCCCCACGGCAGACTGGCAACCTGTTCGGGGTATACCCTGGCCCTTGCTTCGAATGTAGCGAGATGGGCTTCGGCACCCCTCGCAATTTGTAAGGGATAGATGGTTAAGAAGGTGACTGACTGACTGAAACTCTTTTTCTCTGATGAGATTCAAGATGCATCTTTTTTTTTTTTATTCTAGCCTTTCTGTCACATTTGAGCATCTGTGAAGGCCGACGACTTGAAAACATTATCCTTCCTCGATCTAGGTCTAGTACATGGGACAGGATGAAGTGAAAGCAGATATGAATATTTTCAATAAGGCGACAATTTTTGTAATTTACGAAGTATTTATAAAAGTATGTAAAAATAAGAGATTCACTCTTTTTTTCTTGGCGTAATGCTCATTTTATGCATCAGTTCAATTTGGCCGTGGATAAGAATACAAAAACTAAGCTTGATCAAATCTATATTGGTTCTTATAGAAGGTTGAAAAACATTTTAATCAATTTTGTCCTTAAAATCTAAACAAAAGAAGAGTATTTTTCCTTCATAATTTTGATTCATGCGTATACATCGTGTTATGTATACAAAGTAACACACACAAAGTGTGAAAAAGTCTCATATGTGATGCGTTTCAACCAACAAAACGTAAAACTAAGTTCAAGTTCCCGCAGTAAACATTTTGCATGTTTTGATTGCTTCTGCAGACAGCAGGATGCAATGATGTCACCAATCGTTGTCTATTGTGAACTACAAAAGTAATCTCAAGTCTCCTAGGGTTTTTTTATTCATTTACGCACAGTGACTATCTAAAAACGAGTTGTGTACGGTGTTAAATAAAAAGTGGATGGTCTACCTTTAGTTTATCACAATAAAAATAGGAACCAAAACAACTCTTTTGTGAGACTTTGTTGTTGCAGTTTGAACACAAATGAACTCATTCGGAAATCCTCATCAATCAAAGCAAGTCTTTCCGGACAGCTCTAGTGTGAATGGCCTCTTTAAATACAAGAACAGGCTCGTTTCAAGCGGAGCATTGATTATTTTGCTTGTGGGGTTATCAAAGTGGAGACAGCAGCCTTCACAGTCTGGTCAAACTAGGAAGTCCACTTCAGTTTCATTTCTTGTAAAAGATTGTTCTCTTAAACAGGCTTTATGTGCACAGAAAAATAAGTGAATAGTAAAGATTTTATTTGAAAAAGAGGTCAAAAGAAGTTTAAGTACTATGAAAGTAGTAAAAAAAAAAAAAGCAATACCATGCATTTTAAAAATGATCAAAAAAGTTCTAAATGAATTACTGACAAATGAATGTCATGCTTTGGGAATTAAATGCATTCATGCTAAATGAACTTTGATCTACCAAACTACATCCCCTCAATACATCTGGAAAGTGTGCCCATAAAAAGTTATGAGTACAATCCGTGACAAAGAACATTCGTTTTCAGAATTTTCGGTTTGATACACACATGATCCGCCGACTTATTTCAGATGAAGAAATGTAGAGTACACTTTCAGTCCACCAGTTCACACAGTGTGGTCATGATGAGTAGAGAAACGGAGCATTTTGAATGCTCTGAGCGATTTAAATTGCCTGTATGGAAACATTTTGGTTTCCCAGTTAAATTGAATGGTTACAGAAAGAGGTTAGAGGATAAAACCGTCAGTGTTCACTGACTGCAGTGAAAACAACCGATTATCACTGCAACATTTAAACAGCCCCTCCTGCACAATCCGATTTGAAATCGGTGTGTTCATGGGTGCATAAATGAGCCTGTATCCACATTACAACATCCCGTCGTGCAGCCACTCCAGCGTAAAGATTGTGCCAGATCTTTCTGAGCAGGAGGAAAAAAAAAGTGGAAAAACTATCCCTCCTGTCAGGAATACACTGGGGATGATGTTGCTTTTTTATTGCTGGATTGAAAGATTTTTTTGCTGAGTTTCGTGCGAGGAATGATGTGAACCTCAAGTTTCATTCATTCATCTTCTGAACCGCTTATCCCTGAAGAGGTCATGGGGGTGCCGGAGCCTAACCTCAAGTTTTAGGAATTCTGTAAATGTTTAACTGCAAGCTTAAAACACAAATCCCAAGCATTCACATTTTCCACATTTCAGTTAACAAAACTTCCACTTTCTTTTTTAGAAATAAAAACTTATTAACAAAACCACTAAAACCTAAAAATTGCAGCATTATTTTAGAAAAAAACAAATGCTTGTACTCATTTTCCTAAAACCCTCAGTCAGAAATGGATCCTTTTTAGAGGGTAGCTCCTGATGGGTCATGATCGATGCCTTGCGAGTGAATGAGAGGTCCACTGTAAAACGCTTTGAGTACTGAGTGTTGCTGAAAAAGGGCTATATAAGTAGAGTAGCTTTACCATCCCAGGGACTTTGTCTGACAACAGGATTTAGAAGGCTGCTGCTCCTGTGATCTGACCTCGAGATAAGCAGAACACATTTAACAAATCTACTTAATTAGCTTTCATGATCTTCAGATCAGATAAAAATCTAAAGTTAAGAACAAAACTGAAACAAGATTTTCTGTCAGGCAGATTTAAGACTAGCTTAGCAGAATTTAAATTCTCTTTTCTCAGTGTCAAATTCTTTTTGTTTGTCAGTCACCTTCTTAACCGTCTATCCCTTACGGAGTTGCAGGGGGTGCCGGAGCCCATCCCAGCTAATTCGAGGCGAGGGGCAGAATACACCCTGAACAGATCGCCAGTCTGTCACAGGGCCACACATATACTCATTCCTAGGGGCAATCATGTAGTGGCCAATCAACCTAGCATGCATGTTTTTGGAGGGTGGGAGGGAACCGGAGTACCCGGAGGAAACCCACTCGTACTGGGGAGAACATGCAAACTCCACACAGAAAGGTCAGTGTTCCAAGCCTCGTCCCCACCCGGGACTCAAACACATGACCACAATGCAGCCCTCTTTTTGTTTGTTTTTTCTTTTTTTAATAAAATTTCCTCTAGCCAACAGTGACATATCCTTTTTAACTGGAGGTAAAATTTACTTAGAGGAACTTGTTGGAGCAACGTCTGGTTGGTAATTTAAACGTCCCAAACTTCTTTGTCAGTAAAACATTTCCCTTAATTCTGCAGGAGGTGAGAACACACGCTGGAAACGTAAATTGTAGGAAAACTAAACCACAAAAATCCCCAGCATCCATATTTGCCACCCCTTAACTTCAGTTCACATTGCTGGAGGTAAAATAACTCGCTGTGCTTCTCCTCATTACCAAAATCACATGGGGTTTTTAACCGTGTGCACATTACATAACAGCTGTCCAATGGAGTCGCTCCTGGAAAACTTCCCACTACTTATGTTCACTTTTAGTCTCTAAGCACCCCACCCCACCCTTCCACCCGCTCGATCACCGCCACCACCTCATTGCCAAAAGAGCACACCCCTAAGGACATAAATACACTTTTCCTTTACAAGTTGGGACTCGATGGGAAAAAAAATCCCTGTAATTACAGTAGATCATAAAAAAAAAAAAAAAGAAAAAAAAAAACACCCCACACACAGACATCATAGCTGTTTAAAACCTGTATTTTTGTGTCGCTGCAGACAGGCTGTTATAAACCATGATGCTGTGGGAGATTTTCATTTCTGACGCAGTTTAGAAGGAAAAATCCACTTGAAAATCTTCATCTGAAGGACGCAACGAGATACGATGCAACAGAAAGGAAGATTTTAAGACTTTTGTTTAATGAAAAAAGAACAATCAAGTGTGCAGTTTTCCTAAAGGAGGGAAAGGAATTCAAAGTATTCATCCAAATATATGTGAGAAAAGTGTGAGGGAATAATTTGAGCATAAAAGAGGGAAAATCATGGAAAAAAAAAAGTAAGTTCTTGTGAAAAGTTTGTGGAGGATCTGTTTGTGTTCCGGATCGGTTCTGCAAAGACCTTCTAGACCAACGCGGAAAACACCCAAACAAAAGGATCATTTATTAGAGGAGGAAAGACAGGGGGTGGAATGGAGGGATGAAAGGATGGGGGAACACTGTACAGAGGCATTTGAGAGCTGTGTGAGTGAAACACTGGCCTCATCTCAACATTCACAGCCACAGTGTAACATTCCCTCCCTCCAGTCCTGCTGACGTCCTCAGCAACCAGAACCCATATGTTTCTCCTGTGTTAAGTCTGCTAGCAATTCTATTAAAAAACACTTCCTGCTTTCACCACCGATGTGCCAAGAAAAACCTCCACACTGAAGAATGAATACCGGCTTATGGTCTGTTCCTTTCAGTGGGATCTTTATAAAGCAACTGTTGAGCTCGCCGGCACAAAATCCCAGCATAAAAATTGTTAATGCCTCAAATTCTTCATTAAATCCAAACGTGGTGTGGAGCGGTGAAACATTCACCTTGAAAGACCTCAATGCGATGGTTCAATGCAACAAACAGAGCAAATCATGTGGAAATAAGTGAAACTACATAAACAGCTGGGCTTAGCAGAACCCATTTAGTGCCCGATCCCCATCATAGAAGTTTACTGAATCTAACACTGGCGCATATAAATGTATAGCTCCGTTTAAACGCTGCTTTATGTGCTTGAACCACTGGCATTTGCTTGTTGAAGGGCCAGTTTAGTGTTTTAGAGCCAGTGGTTTTGAGTGAATACGAGGAAATGTCTCGCAGTGAGTCAGCTGAGGTATTGTTTAACAGCAGTGGTCTGCTCATGGCTGAAAAGTTTCCGAACACAGAAAAAAGTAACTAAACTGCAGAATTTGCTGAACATATTCAGTTCCGTAAGCTTAAAGTACCTTTTTATTAGCTTAAGCCAAAATGTTGTTTTTTAGGCAACGAACAAACCAGTGTTATATTAAGGATCTAAACTTCGTGTTCAGAACTAAATCCTGATCTAGTGCTGAGCTAAGAAAAACTTAAGGCATTATTTGCTCGAGCAAGTTGACTTACGATCTCGTCTAAAACTGAGGGAACATGTTGGAATATGAGTAAATGGTAGTGCGTACAGAAAACAATCATGACTAGTTGACTGAATAAGGCGGTCTTAGTTGGAGGAAAGCTGAAGAACCCAGAGAGAAGCGACGCATTAAGAAGAAAAATACGCTACACATAAACAGGCCAGTGTTAAAAGGTCCTCTAAAAAGCTAAACTAAGCAAAAAAACTCATTTTAGCTACAAAAAGCAATATACTTACAATTTTTTGGTCATTGTTTTGTTCTCTGGTCACAACAGAAGATTTCACTGAGCTGACAGGTCAACCTGATTTTGAACCTAAATGCTTGAACGGCGAGTCTGAATGGCCCCTTTGGCTACCAGTGTTGCTGCCATGAGCCGTGTGTAACGGCTCTGAAAAACAATAGCTCAACCAGAGCAGAATAATTCTGATGCTTGTCATACATGAGGAAGAAACAGCCATCGAATGTGTACCCAAACACCAAAACTAAACCAAGCCAGTTTATTTTGGTATTCATCACTATAACAGTTGACATTTAACACCAAAGCTAGTTCTTCCTCTTTGGGCATTTCACCTTCAGGGGTCATCACAGCAAGTCAGTTTCTTCCATCTAACCCTATCTGCTGTATCCTCTTCGCTCACACCAATTATCTTCATGTCTTCCTTCACTATATCAATGAACCTCCTCTTTGGCTTTCGTCTAGGCCTCTTTCCCGGTGTTTCCAAACCCAGCATCCTTCTTCCGATGTACTCTCTCTCTCTCCTCTGCACATGTCCAAATCATCTCAGTCTGGCCTCTCTGACTTTGTCTCAAAAACCTCTAACATGTGCTGTTCCTCTGATCCCATCCATCCTGGTCACTCCAAGAGAGATCCTCAGCATCTTCATCTCTGCTACCTCCATCTCTGTTTCCTGTCTTTTCCTCAGTGGCACTGTCTCTAGACCAAACAGCAAGGCCGCTCTCACCACGGTTTTGTACACTTTTCCTTTCATTTTAGCTGAAACTCTATCACGGATCAAACCTGATACTTTTCTCCACCCGTTCCAGCCTGCCTGCACACTCTTCTTCACCTCTTCTTCCACACTCTCCATTGCTCTGGACTGTTGATCCTAAGTACTTCCACCTTCTTTACCTCTTCTCCCTGTAACCCCACTTTTTCATTTGGGTTCCTCTCATTCACACACATGTACTCTGTCTTACTGACTAATCTTCATTCCTCTTCTTTCTAGTGCAAACCTCCACCTCTTCAGTTTTTCCTCCTCCTCTTCCCTCCTCTCACTACAAATCACCAAACACCAAAGCTAATTAAATACTGTAAAACGTAACGATACAGCAAGGTCCAGAGAAAACCATTTAAGGCAGGCTGGAAGGGCTGATCTATATCTCCTAGAGAAGATTATGTAGACAGTCAAACTAATCAGACTACTGGCTGATTGTTTTGCACAAGTAAACTACCGTATTTTCCGCACTATAAGGCGCACCTAAAAACCTTAAATTTTCTCTAAAGTCCACGGTGCGCCTTATAACCCGGAGCGCCTTATATATGGATTAATATTGAGCTACAACAGGTGTCGCAACTGCGGTCAGCAGCCGCCGACTCTATTTCCCTTGTAGAAGAAGTAGTGCGCGGTGCATGCTGGGATACATGAAAGGGCTTCTCATTTCCATTTGTGTGTTTGTGTAAACACCCGGAAATGGTTTCTACCAAGAGACACCGCAGAATTTAAACTCAAGGTGATCGGTCACGCAGTAGAACACGGGAATATAGCCACAGCCAGTGGGGAGATCGGACTTAAAAAATCCAGCCCGACCCAAGCCCCGGATATTAAAACCGCGGGCTCGCGGTAAAAAAAATATACTATTTATAAAAAATTATAAATTGGAACATTTTCAAGAACACGCCTTTTTAATAAAAAAAAAAAAAAAAATCCCACTATCGGACCCCTAACACACTTGTCTGTGATGGCCTGCTTAGCGCGAAGAGGAGGGACGGTCTTTGAAACAAATGATAAAATAGCGATCATCACTTTTGCCAGTCCAGCTGTTTAAATGCCTGCTCAGCGTCGAGGTGCCAGTCTTTTTGGTGTCGTATGAAAGCAAATTAGTTTATCCTTAACTTCTTACTCCTTCATATCGGGGATACCAGTTCAAAATAAATAAAATGAAGACGTGCGCAGGGGAGGATTACCAAAATAAGAGGAGACGTTCACGTGTGCAGAATATGAGCTGGCTCTGCGGATCCTGTTTAGTAGTAAAACATTACTTCTCTGTTTTATCCAAATTATTAATTTTATAACAAGTATTCCTTAGTTTAGTACACACACATTGTTTTAGTTTACATTTTATAAAATATATTTATTTAAAAAAAAAAAAAAGTCAGCGAGAGAGAAGCCCGACCAACGTAATGATTGACATTTTTAGGCCCGACCCGACCCGAATTTTGGGTCGGGCTCGGGCTTAAGATCTTACCTCTGGCCGCAGCGACAGAGTTTAACATCAATGAATCAATGATGAGGAAGTGGAGGAAGCAAGAAGATGCGCTGCGCCAAGTAAACAAGACTAAACAGAGTTTCCGCGGAACAAAGCGAGATGGCCACAGTTAGAAGACAAAGATGAATAGCCTTTACTGTAGCGCCTTATAATGCGGTGCGCCTTATATGTGGAAAAAGTTTTAAAAATAGTCATTTATTGAAGGTGCGCCTTATAATGCAGTGCGCCTTATAGGGCGGAAAATACGGTAAATTAAAGTTTGATAACAAATGCAGATGAAGGAGGAAACTGGGGTCTCTTTTAAGTTTAATCTATACCAACGAACATGGGGCAAAGAACAGACACAGAATGAAAGGAAAGACGTAAAAAGTAAAATTGAAAAAAAGGAAATTATGTAAGTAATTATTGAACTCCTACCTGTTCCCTCCTTGTTTCCGTTTGAATGAGTTCGTAGCTCTTCTGATTTGTAGAAGTCGATGCTGGCGTAAGTGTTAAGGTTAGAGTTGCTGCCACCGACAGCTGCACCCACCAACCCAACCCCGGATCCTGCACCCACCACAGAAAAGAGCCGGGACGGGACTTGGCTTCCCGATGGTCCTTCCGGGCCCGAGTTGGGACTTTCTTTGTTAACCAAGTCCAAGTCTATGTAGTTTAGACCTTGCTCTGTGGGTGTATTCTGATTGTTTGTGAGGGTTTCAGACACAGCACCATTCCCCCACAGCATGCTTTCAAAACCCAGCCGGCGGACTACCGCCTGGGTGTGCTCAGGAAAGAGGGAGGCAGTAGAAGATGATGTGGAGGTAGCAGTGGGAAGAGAAGGTGAGGGAAGAAATGTTTCTGAGCAGTGTCGTCTGCGTCCTTGGGGGTCAGCACGGATAACTTTAGCACCTTGGTCTGGGTTGAGTCCAGATTTCCCGAGCTGGAAGTCTAAACCCCGACACAACACAGAAACAGAGGAATCCGTGATGGTTGGAGATGGGACGTTGGGTGAGATGCCAAGGGATGGCCTAGGGATTGAGTTGTTATTCAAGCTGAAAGCCATCTCAGTGTAGTCTCCACAGGATGTAGGAGACTCCATAACCAATGGCACACTTTCTCTGCTTTTTCGAAGAGGGGCTTCAGCCACTTCAGCAACTTCTTCTCGAGGGCTAGAAGTACTTTCTTTACAGGTTTTCGGAGCACGAGCAAGACCTGAAGGTGTTGGAGGGGTATGAAAAGCAGGGAAAACAGATGGAGTAAGGGAAAGGGGGGAAGGTGATGGGGAAGGGCCTAGGTCCATGTTGACATACTCTGAAGCAGATGGTGGAGTGATGGGGGCTGACGGACTATGTGATAGTGGGATTAAGTTTCCAACACAAGAAGTTGGTCTGCTCTGAGAAGGCTGGTTATTTGAGGTGTGTGGCAGTGCGGAGCTGTGTCTTGTGCCCCTGCCACGTCCTATTCCAACGCCGGCATGGTTATACTTTTCCCCCTTGAATTCTATGCTTACATACTCCCCAGGACTTTTAGGTTCTGGGGGCAGCGGGTTCTCACGGACTCTTGGAAGGGTGTTAGCCTTGGACACATCAACAAAAAGGCTAACTGGTCTGCTCCTGGTATTACTAACCGGCTTTGAAAACCCACCAGAGTTTCTTCTCTGAGCTATCTTGCCCCCATTTTTGGACTGAGAACCACTTGTCCTGCTACATAAAGTCTGAGCTGGCCGGTCATCACTCTCCCCCAGACTCTCACTGCTGGCTGAGCTGGACGAGTATGAGGACGATGAGAGAGACATGTGGCGTCCAGTCCCTGAACAGCCCGCCGCTGTTTGCTCCTGTCGCCCGATGATAGCTCTACCACCCATTCCCCTACTACAAGTACCATTAGGTCTTCTCCCACGGCCAGGTCCATCATCAAAGTGTCCAGCAGATGGGTTATGCTTGTATGACCGAGGAAGAGAATAGTAGGAATAAACCATTTTGGGAGCTTGTTGCTGTAAATTACTGTCTAGATGGCAGGTTTGCTCTGGATGTGGTGGGCTACCATTTACAGAACGTGCACTAATTGGAGACATGTTCATATAGTCACTGCCGGCCTTACTGTCCGCACTGCCTATCCAGGCCCCCGCAGAGAGACCTCCACGCTGGTCTGGAGAGCAACTGCTGTTAGGAGACATGATCATATATCCATCAGAGTTTGGCAGAGGGCAGATCTGTTGGGGAGGAGACACACTGTTGTTTGGCGTCATGGCCATGTAGTCATCAGCAGGTTTGGGCTCAGAGTCTGGGACAGAGACAGCGAGTGATTGGGATAAGGATGCTGGTGGCTGCGTGACTCCAGGCAACATGGACATGTATCCACTGTCCAACCCTATATCAGCACCACTACCTGATGCTCCAGGCCCATCCATTTTAAATTCTCCTGCCACATCCAGGTACCCTCCTGCCCCGACACCCGCACTTATGGTTGACTCTCTCTGCATTGAGGAACATGTTGAAGTGAAGGATTCTCGGCTAGTGCTTCTTGACATAACGGCGTAATCAGCTGAATCTTCATCTGCTGCCTCGTCACCTTTGCGTTGATGGGGTGCAAGTCTTTCCAGGGCCATTGGGGGCAGGGAGGCACGCTTGCTCAGCAGCCTGCGTTCAGCTTCACATTCACGGCTGGAAGAGCGCCTTAGCACTCTCCTGGACTGGGGTTGAGAGCCAGAAGACGGGGCTCCTGATGAAGGCTGGGAGATTGAAACCACGTGGCTCGGATTACTGTTACCATTGCTGCTGCCACCTCGATGGCCCATCAGGATGTAGTTGGCTGCATCTTCCCCAAGGGATTGGCTATCAATGCTACCAACAGAGCTTCGAGGAAGGAATGGGGATGGGAGTAGTGCGTGGTCTCCTGGGCTTGATCCATACTCATCTGAGGAGCCATAGTCACTAGGAGAGCCAGAGATGGAGGGCTGGTGAGAGGGGACACGGCTGTAGGAACCAGAGGCTTGAATAGAACCACTTGATGTGCCTCCAAAATCAGAGCTGTGTCCAGAGGTATATGACAGACTTGGGCCTGGAGAGGGAGCTGGGGTGGAGATTGAACGCATCAACCCAAATGGAGTTTTGGCAGATGTAGTTGGAGCTGAACGCGCTGACTTTGACCTGAGGATTGGGGTGGTGGAGCAGGAGCCATTGCTGGAAGGACTAGCGGTCACACTATTAAGTGGAGTGGAGCCTGCTAATCCCTCCTCTCCTTTCGCTCCATCACTGGCAGTGCGAGACCTTGGGAAGCTGTGTCGAGGGGTTGGAGAAACATTGGCACTGTTGGCTGCTGCTCCACTAGTGGCTCCTCCAGGAGGCTCTGTTCTGGGCCGGCGGAGAAAGCCAACCTGACTAGGAGGAGGGTTTGGATGGTGGCGTCGGGAGGGGACGGTGATGGGGTTAGAAGCAGTAGCACCACCTCCAGGGCCAGAGTTTGACTGAGACTTGCTGCGTTGGCGGAACTCCTCGCTCAGTGCCTTCATGGCCTCCAGTAAGGTTTCGTGCATGTTCTGGGCAACCACAGAGTCATCCACCTAGGACACCAAAACATGGAAAACAAGTAAAATTAGCAAATAAAGCATTTTGATTTATCCATGTTTATCCATGATTACTTAAGTATTTACAAAAGCTTTCCTGTCTTGACAGAAGTTCTTGATAAAAGTAAATGATTGACTTACCTGCATCCAGAACTCGCCCGGGCCTGTCACGGCAGAGCGGCCAACCTCAACAAAGAAGAAGTTTTCTGAATGACCGCAACGTCTCACATTCATCAACTGTAGCACCACAGCAGCAGCATCGGAGTTCAGCTTCACAAAGTTCACTGTTTTTTCGGTCAGGCAAAGCCGATAGATCCCAACCAAGTTTTTGGCTTGACCCAAGCCTTTTGGCCACACTTTGACCTGCCACACCTCCTTAAAAGCAGGTCCCGGATTGGGTGCTCCATAGTCTCCCGCTGTTCCGTTGTCACTCGGGTTTTTACCTTCAGGGACAAAGCAGAAACATGATCAGGAAGTCAATAGGGAAGCAAAGTTGTGACTCAGCAATGACACAACCTTCAAGCACCTTTAAAGACAAGATCAACCAGGTGGAACCACCTCTATTTACCAGTTACTGAAAGACAAAGTGCTTTTATGTTAGATTTGCTGATGTTAGGCTTTTATTTATTTTAATTCTGGTCAGAGTTCAAAGCAAGCGGGTATCAGCTGGTGAGATCACCTCACTGAACCTGCGGGTTTTATGGTTGCGGTCTCATTTATTAATCATGGAGACATCTAAAGTCTGGGTCTGGTCTTTCTAGTATGGACACACACACGCAAAATCGAGGAAGAAAAATCCCACTTGACAACTCAAGTGGTTCACACAGGTGGTGAACTTTAAAGAAAATGGAGTGAACCAACGAGGAAAATTGTTCATAAGTGAATTTTACTCCACTGGTTTGCCAAATAACATTAAATATGTCCAACGATTGATTGGATAAATTAATGGATTGCAAAAATGTCATTGAAAACTATAATTTTTGGGAATCTTAAAGCAGGATTCATCACTTGTGCTGTGTGTAATATTCACAGCGTACTGAATCATTAAAACGATATTTCTTTAGGAAAGATCTTACTAAGATTTGATGCTTTTGTTTGTTTGTCTAACAAAAGCTCTGAGATTATTTCACTACTTTATGACATGGGTTTTACAACATTGTTCAAACATCTGGGGCAAGGCGAAGCTTGTATCACTTTCTAATGGTATTTTCATGATGGTCACGCCTTGTAACTCATTCCTATCCCAGCTTGTGATGCCCACTTACATCACAGATTTACTTCTAAGATCCAGGCTTTTGTAAGCTTAAAAGACTTCAAATTTATTTGCTAAAAAAATTAACAATAGAAAAAATGAAAAATTGTTTAGTGACTCATGTTTTGGGTGGATTATTTTTGCTTCTTTAGGAAACACCCTAATGTTCTTTAAACATGACCCGAATGCTCCTGTGTACTGTACGACTTTTGTTTTCTTCTGTACTGGTAACATAGATCTGTCTCAGCATGATTTTTATCTACAGAGACTGAGGAGTAAATCCCCGCCGATACAGAAGAAACGCACCTTCATTGAAGGGCTCACCTGCTTCCAACATGAGAACAGGATGTTCTTTGTATGTTAAACTTCAGCACCTGTCTTGTTAACCTCAGCATATATGGCATACCAACAAACTTATAGAGGTCCCTTTTTGTGAAAAATGGGGCTTTTGAAAAACTGCATAGCATTATGCCAAAGTGTGATTCTAAACATCCACAAAATATTCTGACCAAAAGGTTGCAAATATACACTTCTCTGTTTGTTCTTCAGTTCCCATGTCTCTGCTGCAAATCCTACAATCACAACCACATGTAGAGGGGAATGCTCAGCCTGCAGAGTGGACGCCACATTAACTGAGCCTTCTTTATGACAGACATTTCCCTAAACCCTCACCAACATGTGGAACGATGACGCATCTCTTTTTTTTTTTCTGTAGTGTGCCTTTCCCAAAAATGGGAAGATTGTTAAGAGCTTGAAAGAGACATTGAATAGATGTTTTGTTAAAGCTGTGGCTTTGTGGCTGAATGTGAAGGAACTCTCCCCCACGTCCCCCTGCATTAGATGACTCATTCAAGGCTGTGCGTTTTGCAATTTTATGTAGTTCTTTTTCCTTTTGTGCAAGAAGCGGCGTTTGCTTTGATAATTTAGATTTCCAACAGGAAGAGGAGGTTTAGGGAGTCTTTTTATTTCAGAGCATCAAAATGAAAGACTGTAAATGACAGCAGAGAAAAAGAATGTCCTAGTATAAATAGAAATCATTTTGAAAAAGTTTTCCGTTTTGTGGTTGTGTTTTTGGATATTACCAAAATAAAGAGCAACAATAAAGCAATATAAAAAATCTTTCCACGCTGAGAGCTCAGCATTTTTTAGTGAATGAAGTCTATGTTTTAAAATCTGCCTCGGTCTATTTCGGTGTCGATCGGGTTCGCATTTCCAAGCAACCATGCATGGGTGCTGTTGCTGGTTCAAACTGACACGTTTTCAGACCTTGGTGAACTACTTACTTTACACGTCAGATTCGGTAAGTAATATTCAAATGCAACTTTTTAAATAAAATAGGAGCTGTGGAAATAAGTGTTAGACTTTATGACATGTATCCACCAATTAGAAAGAAAGAATGAAGTATACTTTATTCATCCCTCATGAGGAAAATTTAAGTACTGCATTACACCGCAGCAGGCTGCCATGACAGTGCCAATGGTGGGAGAAGTAAGGGGTTAGATGTCTTCTCCAAGGACACCTACACATGAGCTCAGTGGGATTCGATCCAGCGAACTTCTGGAGAACTTCTGATCCAAGGGCGAACGTTCTATCACTGAGCTGTCGCCTCCTCCCAATTAGTGTTACACAAAATCATTTAGTGTTTTTTTTTCAGAATACTTCTTGAATGAGAACTTTCGTAGTTAGAGGGTCTGTTCTTAGTACTGTTTTTTAGACATAAGAAGAAAAGAGTTTTGTGGATTCTGATTCTGAATACAAACAAACCACAGCCTTCTATGTAAAGGCACGCCTTGGATGGTGTCTGATCAGTGCGAGGGCAGTCTGAGTGGTGCAGTGCATAACACCCTGAGCAAGCAGCGGAGGAGATCCTGGCGTACTATTTGTCCCAGGAAAAAATCTTAAGAATTCAAAATCTCCAAGCTCAGTGAATAACAAGGGTGTGTAAACTTTGATATAATACTCATTTAATGTAGAAAAGGCATCAAAGTTGTCTCCTGAACTGAGTATTTGATGATCAAGACGTTTCGACTTCCATCTGGAAATCATTTTCAGTCTGATTATTCATACATTCAGATTGAAAACAATTTCCAAATGGAAGTCAAAACGTCTTGATCGTGAAATACATTGTCTAGAAAACAACTTTTTCTATGATGGATCCGTCCTGGATGAATGTGGGATTACAGGGATTACATGTCAAATACTCATCTATCTACAGTAGGGTTGCAATGTCTGTGATTATGCGCATACGTGAAAGTCAGACGAGCAGCTACATTGAGCTTTCACAAACAACGGCCTTCATCAATATACAGCTTACTTACGTTTCACAGAACTATTTATGTATCCCAAAGAAACAGGATGTTGGAGTTATTGATAGGCTGAGGGCCAATTATTTTTGTTGACCATGCAAAAAGGATTAGCTAAGGCTTTTAGTGTCTGGCGGAGCCAATAATTAGGTGAACGTTTTGAATTTCCATTGAGGAATAAGAAGGCTTCTTAAAAATAGTTTTTATGAGATCATAGTCATTTTTATTTATTTTAATATACTTTATTCATCCCTAACCAGG
Organism: Neostethus bicornis; assembly: GCA_902685375.1. Taxonomy (NCBI): domain Eukaryota; kingdom Metazoa; phylum Chordata; class Actinopteri; order Atheriniformes; family Phallostethidae; genus Neostethus; species Neostethus bicornis. Next base: position 4,938,773 of record LR738558.1, on the reverse strand, counting down.
AAATTTGTGTGCTGCATCACACCGCAGCAGGCTGCCACCTATAATGGCACCAATGGTGGGAGAAACGAGGGGTTAGGTGTCTTCTCCAAAGACCGCAGACGTGCCCTTTAGGGATGCGAACCCGCAAACTTCCGGTTGACTTCCAGTCCGCGGGCAAACGCTCTAACCGCTAACCCACCATCTACCTGCTTTTGTTGATTTATTTGTTCATTGTTTTTGTTGATTTATTTGAAATAATTTTATAAAATGCAACAGACTGGCGACCTGTTCAGGGTGTATCCTACCTCTCGCCTGACATTAGCCAGGATAGGCTCCGGCATCCCCTGCGACCCTGTCAGGGGTAAGCGGTTTAGAAGAATAAATGAAACACATCATTTTCTTGTTGACACAGAGTCCTGATGTAGAACAGTATGAATTATAAATCCCCCTCCTCTTTTCCACAGAGACACTTTTTACAGCTTCATAGCAGAAGCACCAAAGATGACCGATGATATAAAAAAAAAAAAAAAACACGTCAGGTATTTTTCTTTGAGGTTATATGCTGGTCAGTTTCTGTTCAGAACGCTTACGCAACTCGATGAGTCTTTCTGGCAAAAACGTAAAGCCGTATGAAAACTAAACACATCTGAAGTTAATGGAGCATTTGACACAAGTTTACAGGCTCAATAACGGTGATAAAATATTTTGATTTAACCTTCAAAAGGAATCAAGTCAGTGAAAAATAAAAAATCTAAATCAAATTGTCTCTTTTTAAGTGTTACAAACAGTGGCGTCTTTTATCTGTTATTTTCAAGATTTTATTTCAAAGTGGAGAAGTTTGTTGTTTAGCTCAGCATTTTTCCAAAATTTCAAGCAGCCAGGTGCAGAACTGTAAGCACAGACCGAGGGTGGTTTCTTCTGTCTTCCTTTTATCTTTTAAGGGAGAACATTGGAATGTGTTGAGGGGGCAAACTGAGGTCATATCCTTCAAAATTGTAAATCCGAGCATTATTAAAGTGCTTTTCTAGCTGCCTTTGTAATTTAAGGGTGATGGGCATGACTGTGAGGGGACATAGAGGTGCCCTGAGGCGGCCAGATGCCTGATGAGATACTAACAACCCCTCTCTGAGTGTCAGGCTAATTATTGGTTTGGTTATCACCCAAATAATGAGAAAAATGGGTCTCATCATGCCGGTGGGCATAATTCTGTTTGGTTTAAGAGGGAGAAATGAACATATCAGGACTTTTCTGACTTGTACATTTTCTTTAAGTAACGTTCAAGTAAATGTCTTTATGAAAAAAATCTATTTTCTAGAGAGGAAAGGTAGATTTATTGGTGGACGCTTAAGTTGACTAATGCAGCTTGCAAGTCTGGGAAAAGTACTCTGGCAACAAACCGTCTGGCTTGCACTCAGTCCCTCTTAATGTGTCTGACCTCACTGCCCTAACATTCAGCGCGGTACCACAACACTGTCCCCGCACCCCCCACCCAGCCTTCATCTCAGCTACTGTATCCCCTAAAAGCCACCTCCGCCCCTTTCCTCACTGGAAGCAAAGAGAAGCCAACCACCAGGCATTTTAAATGACCAGGCTAAATGCTGGCTGCCATGTGTGCTCTTTCCCCCTAATTTTCCCTCCATTTCCTCAGTTTTTATACATTTCTAGCAAATGTGGTCCTACCCTGATCTCGGCCCACCCTCAGAGACGCAACACTTCCTTTAGTACTGGCATGCGATTCAGGTCCACTTCACATCTGGAAAGCGTTAGCTTAGAAGTGCACGTTCAAACGCACGAGTGCATGAAATCATCGGTGACGCAAGGACACGAGAACCGAGTTCAAAACACAAAAATCAGACGGCCACACCAACCTGGCATTCATCTTGGATGTTTTCTTTACTGTGGATCAGAGTTACTTATCAGAGTACATTTAATAGTTTCGTCTTTTGAACCGCTTATCCCTACTAGGATTGCAGGGGGTGCAAGAGCCTATCCCGGCTAATTTAAGGCGAGAGGTGAGGTACACCTTGAACAAGTCGCCAGTCTGTTGCTGGGCCATCATTCAATAGCCATGTGAATAAAAACTCTACAGTTACAATCTGTCGTCAATGGACCCAAATACTCCAAATAAATTTGAAGGTAATAAAATGTTCTAATGAGTTTCTGGTGCAGTTTTTCCAAAGCAGTTGAGCATCAGTGAAATATAAAACAGGGTAATGCATATCATGCAAGGAGCTTAAAACCCTATTCACAAGGGATAAAAGATTACTCCAGGACCTCAGTGATTCACAAAATGAAAATGGTCTTTCTTTTCCCTCGACGTTTGCATTCTTAACGGCTCTTTTATTTCAAATGAATAAAACAGTATTATTTAATATTTTACAAACTGTATTTCTGAATTTACTTCAAAGCTAAATGAGTCTAAATTAATGCTGCAAATGCTTTAACATTTCCATGATGGTGTGAGTTGTACTACTGGGTAATATTTTAATTTACCCTCTTCTGGCTTGAAACATTTGTTGATCATTTCGCTTTAATAAAAACAAACTACTACGGTTGGCCATGCGACCTCGGACAAGCGTTAAAATAACGCTTACCCCATTCGGTACCGTACTTGAAAGTCTATTGGTTCAAACTGATCTCATGTACATAGGTCTTAAAACAGTCTCGGTAAAAGAAAAATGTGATGTAAACTCACCTGCATGGACTCAGCTTTTAGAACAAATTAAAGAAACATGATGATCTTTAATTACCATGACAAATGGAAGAAAAGCAGTTAGATAGAAAAAAAACTGATTTCCAACTGCTTTTCTAACGGCATCTTAAAACCACCTCTTCTCTTCACACACAACATAAAATACACACACCTTTTATAGGCTCGAATTAACTGACATCAATCGATACGTCCCACTGCACAAGGTTACTGAGCATTGAAAGCCGCTGTGGTTAGAGAGTACTCAACACGTTGGCATTCATTGGCTAAATAGTTTATGTTGCCCCTGGCTTTGCTTTGACGTCGATCAAACCGAAGCTCTTAATTGACAAACTGCCTTAGCGCCAAGTTAAAGCTCTGGAGCAGCAAACGTACAGAAAGCCAAGTTCATCTAACCAATGTAAAAGTTAGAGCTGGGCAATACTGGGGCCTGGCAGAGTGGTATTACATGGTGTTAACGCACACAAAGTCCTCATCCAGAGAAAATGCCCTGCAACAACTACACCGTGCACTCCAGCTGGCAAAACGACGACACGACAAAGAGTTTCAGGTTTCTGTGGAGACAGCCACCCACTTCTGACTTCGTTAGCTCACCGTTTCTACTGTGGCAACACCAACTGACCTTCGAGACAATAATTACATCCTAATTAAGGAGATGAGCGGTGCTTAACTGCAGCTTAACGTTTAATCAGCCAGCGCAGCTAGATCCAAATCTGGGCCAGAGTGAATAAATAACACACCAAGATAAAAACACTTCACCTCCCTCATCATTTACTCTGCATTAGATTGTTCACCACCAAAGTTCGGCCGGAATAAAAAATAGTTGCATTTTCTGGACTTCAGAAGAACAAAACAGCACACAGTGATTAGCTGCAAATCTAATCCAGAGAAGGTTTACAGAGACGTAAACCTGGCTCTGTGGATCAGTGTGTTTATCCCAGTCATATTTGGAAGCGGGATTCAGTGTGTTTTATGAAGCTTCAGAAGAGGTAAAATTAAACTTCCTCAGAGCGTCATAACATGTTAGAAATTAATAGAAATCAGAAAAACATCATCTCAGTGCCCTTAAAGTCCAATCACTGACCGACTCAAGAAGTAGAAAGAGTAAAAACCTAAAAGAATTCACTTTAATACCAACTTGTTTGTGAACATTTGATGTGACGATTATATCTAATCTTGTCTCAAATAGTAAAAATAGGAACAAAAATACAATCCAGTTACATTTTTATTTAGGACATGCCTATCAAACTTGTCTTTCCCAGTTCCTGAAAGGTTTTCCAGATTAGCGACCAAAACAATTAACGACCACAAAGTTTAAGATGACTTTTCTTGTTAAGAAAAAGTCTTTATCTTTTTCTTATTGTGTTTGTTTTGTCTTTGTTTGCTGACGAATGTTTGTTTGAAGATTGTCCTTCTGACTAAAGTTGGACTTTATCACATTCTTTGATTGCAGCTACTGGTGAAGCCCGGTGCTGGTGCACCATGTTGATAGGCTGCACGTTAGCCTGTTTTGTCGGGGTTAAACCTTTGCACACTCCACTGCCTCCTAATAGCTGTGCAAATAGACTGATACTGTACTCGCTGCCTGAAAGGGTCTTACTGGATTCAGCTGAATAAATAACCAGGATTTTGCACGCTATGGTAGTGGGATTGTGTCTAATTTTCAGTGGCTGCAGGGGGAAGGCTGAGCAAAGCCGAGGATCTTTCTAGATTTTTTGTTTTTCGTTCCATATTTAAGTTGTGTTATTATTACAGAATAAGGTCTTCACCTGGATCTACATGGTGACTGAATTTCTACTTTTAACTCCCAAAGCAGCCAAAAAATGTCACTCATGCAACTACCAAGTCCCAGCGAGGTGACTTGAGCAGCCCCACAGGTATCAGATTGAGGGGGTGGTCTTCTGGAAACTATGTAGCGCAGACGTTGCAACATCTTTTGGGTCGGGTTTTTTCGGCTTCACTCAGGCTGTGAATTCTTCTGTCTCCCTCTCGGCTCAGGTGGCACACAGAGTGTGTGTGTAATGACGGACTCAATCGTCACTCAGACTCCAAAGATACTAAACAGTATGAGCTCCACATACCAGGCTAGGGGTTATTACCGGCAGGAATCTTGATGGTGTTGGATGCAACTTGTTTAGGAGACGTGCAGGTTTGAGCAGCCATCGGTCGCAAACCTGTAGCTACACTTTTGTTTTTAAAATTTAGACAATACCTGCAGTGGTACGACTCATGCATGCAAAACACAAATGAATGTGTGGCCTCATTTTTCAATGCACAGTAACTGCAGTTTTTACCACAAGAAAATCCTGCCAGTGTACAAGTTTACACAGCAGCCAGCCAGCCGCAGCCCTTGCTCTTTGACAGCCAGAGTGATTTACACATGAAAACCAGCACATGTAGCAACAAAAGACAGAAGAAGCCGTCAGCGCAGTGCACCCCAGACCTGTTATTTCAAAGACCAAAGCAGCCTGACTATGATAACTGAAAACTTCTTTCCAGTAGAGCTGTGGTGAGAAAATACATTTTTAGACCATTAGATTCTTTCGGTTGGAACCAAAAATCCTCTAACCCTTGGGAGAGGTGTGTTGGTAGTACACACACACACCAAAAGGCTTAGTTAGGTTAAGACAATGTTTACACTAACTTAAATCTGCTGAGTTACAACTGATTCCCACAGCACACCTTTACAGTCCCTGCAGTGTTTTTTTTTTTTTGTCATGTTTGAACTCCTAATCTCCTCCCCAGAGCTTTATGTAACACCAATGAGTTATGTGAACATGAAACACCTTGAACTCTAATCTTTGATTGCCTCATGCTGTCCTCATTGGGCATGTCTGGTCTCAGGAAGGCAATGAGGGTTAACAGGTGGTTTGAAACTGCTGTGATCAGCAGTAATCCTGTCACAGCTGTGTTTACACAGTGGCAGCAAGACAACATTAGGAAAAAATGTGCATAAATCAATTATTTTTTATTATTTTAATGCGCCATGAAGATCTATTGCACAACTCCACATCGTTGCAACGGCCTGAGAAGACACTCAAGACATCAATCATGTCAAAGTAATATATACCAGGTAGAAGCTGATCAACTCTGTCAAGTTTTTGAACATTTTCCCACTCTTAGAATCAATTATAAGCTGTAACGTTGGAGTGTCAGGAGAGTGCGGGTGGGTTACAGAACCATTGATAATGATTAATGTGTTTATGGGAGGGCAAAACGTTATCACAGGTCAAGTTAAAAGCAATGAATAAGATCTATTGTTGTTAGGCCAAAAATTCTGAGAATGCAGGTCAAGCTTTTAGACCAACCTTGGTTTTTCTCGCCTTTTCATCTCAAACCAATAAAAAGGTTCTGAGCCAATAATTTTAGTGCATTTTACAAAAATAACTAAGGTCTTCAAAGTCCTACATAAAAAATTTCCATACCACCTTAAAACACAGAATAAAATATCTTCTAGTAATGAATACAGACTAAGTTTTCTTATGGGTTCAGTGTCTCAAACTCATAGAAATATTTACTTGGCACCAAAACTAGAGAGTCTGAGTGATTCAAATATTCCGAGCCAATGGTTTTTGCTCATCGTACTATATAATTGTCTGTGGTTTTCAATGTTCTGCAGAGTCTGTAATTTATCAGTATTTCTTTTATTATTTTAGTAGATATATTTACAAGTGGGCGGCACGATGGCACAGTGGGTAGCACAGTGGCCTCACAGCAAGAAGGTCAGAGGTTCAAGTCCCAAAGTAGGACAAGGCTTGAAACACTGGCCTTTCTGTGTGGAGTTTGCATGTTCTCCCCGTGTCTGCGTGGGTTTTCTCCGGGTACTCCGGTTTCCTCCCACCCTCCAAAAATGTGGATGTTAGGTTGATTGGCTGGTGCCAAATTGCCCCTAGGAATGATTGTGGGTGTCTATGGTTGTATGTGTGTGGCCCCGCAACAGACTGGCGACCTGTGCAGGGTGTACCCTGCCCTTCGCCTCAAATCGGCAAGGATAGACGGTTAAGAAAGTGACTGACTGATATTTACAAGTTAAACCAATGAAGAAAGTTTTAAGTCATACAGCAAAGAGTGAATTCTTAAAGATTTTCAATTATTGTACCAACGGCAACTACTCGGGAATTAGTTCTCGATGGCAGCGATCTTAGAACCCCAATCAGCGAATAAGAAATGACACCATGATGTGACATGAGTGTCCATCCTTGCCATGCTCATAGTTTGGTGGATAGACATGGAGGTTAGTTGATCATGCCACATCGTCCGTGTTAACAATAATTCCAGAGTTTAGTAAGATTCATTCAAGGAAAAGACGTTTTGTTGCTGTTGATTGGTAACTTTTAGGCTTTTTTTTTTCAGATTACGGTGATTGTTCAAACACATTGCAAACACATCCAACAGAATGAACATCAAAGCTGCCTGGTCACACTGTTTTCACAGAATCAAAGAAACATTAACGATGGTGACGACAGATTTAATGATGACAGTCACCTTCTTAACTGCCTATCCCTTACGAGGTTGCGGGGCCCACCCTAGCTGATTTAAGGCGAGGGGCAGAGTACACCCCGAACAGGTCTGTCAAGGGGCCACACACATACAACCATGCACACCTACACTCATTCCTAGGGGCGATTTGGCACCAGCCAATCAACCAAACATGCATGTTTTTGAAGGGTGGCAGGAAACCTAAGTACCCGAAGAAAACCCACACAAACATGGGGAGAAGATGCAAACTCCACACAGAAAGGCCAATGTTCGAAGCCTCATCCCCACCCGGGACTCGAACCCACGACCTTCTTGCTGTGAGGCCACTGTGCTACCCACTGCACCATTGTACCGCTCCAGATTTAATGGCTTTTTTTTAAATATCTTCCACACAACCATTACGAAAGAAAAAAAAAACTGGTTAAATACGGTTTAAGTAGAACTGAATTACTATCTGCGTTACTTTTTAAGAAACTGATAAATCTAATTCTAGTTACTTCTACTACAGTTACAACGGATTTATGTTACTAAGAATATAGTGTTAAATAAAGCAACGTAAAAACACCTTGTTACATAATAGTTTTGTTTTGTCTTCTGAACCAATAATCCCTGATCGGGTCGCCGGGGATGCTGGAACCGTTCCTGGCTGATTTCAGGCGAGAGATGGGGTGCATCCCAAACAGGTTACTAGACTGTTGGGAGTCTATGTGGAGTTTGCATGTTCTCCCTATGTAAGCATGGGTTTTCTCCCATGCTCCAAAAACATGCATGTCAGGATCATTGGTGCCAGAGATGAGTGTGGGTGGATGGTTGTCTGCGTGTGGCCCCACATCAGACTGGCGACCTGTCCAGGGTGTACCCTGCCTCTCACCTCTAATCAGCATGAATGGTTTCTGGGATGAGCAGTTTAGAAAATAACTGAGAAACCCCCAAAAAAACAAGGTTTTAGGATTACAGTTACTTTACTTTGTAACTAAGTACTTTTAGAGAATTGTGAGTTACTTTTGGAGAGAGGTAACTAACTCAGTTTAGTAAGTCAGATAGAAAACACGGGTTAAACATGTTCAAGTGTAGAGTTTGTGTGTTCATACTTTTACACTGCAGGTCCACCATGGCCTGGTACCAGTCCTCCTGATCCGCATCGCTCTCCGCGGCCACCGCGAAGCTCTCTCCCCGGGTGTAGAGTACTATCATGTGTTTGTTTTTGGAGTCAGCCCGCTTGTTAATGTTAAAACAGCTTTCTAAAGCTAGGATTTTCTTCGGAACGGGGGCCTTGCCTCGGAATTTCTTCTCACTCTCGTAGTACTCCAGACGGGCCGGACCGCGATCAGAGGCGGCGCGGAGAACAAAATACCGCCGGTGCATGGATTTCTGTTTCCGGAGATATCCACTCTTTTTAACGTCCTCTCCACCATTCTGCTGCTGCTGCGCCTGCTGCAGCTGATCACACACTGCACTTTCCATCATCTTACTCTTTAAAATCAAGATGAACTTTCAGTAAAGTGGGACTCCCATCCCGTGGGTTTTCCACATCCACGCCTGGAGCATGAGCTGCTGCAGATTGTAAAGTTCAGTTAGTTTAGAACTACTTTAATCCGGATGTTTGAAAGAGTTCCTCTGCAGCAGGAACAAGTCTTGCAGGTAGAAACAGAGGAGTTAGTCCTCTTCTTCTCTCTGCACATCACAGTTCGTACAGCCTCCCCCTGCAGCCCTGATCTGACTGCCTTACTCGTAGCGTGGCGTGGAGTGGGACTGTCACGCTGTACTAGTACTGACGAGATGCCTTCACGAACTCCAGCTCAGCTCGGACATCACAGCTTCATTCACAACATGTTATAACAAAGTACACTTTTTTTTAAAAAAGGAGTTTCAACCTAGTTTTTACTCTATTTTTTTCAGAAAGGAAGTAAATCTACTTAGTTACTTTTCCTCTATGAAATGATTAAATAAAGCAGCATAAACCCACACTGTTCTCCCATGTTACAGAATTACCAACAGTGGTTCAGAAAAACCTTATTTTTTTGGTACAATCAGTAATTTTCTGGCTAGATGAGTCCATTTTTCTTTTAATTTTATAAACTTTCTTGTGATAAAGGGACTGTGGCCACACAGCAACAGGGTCAGGGGTTCAAGTCCCAGAGTAGGGCAAGGCTTGAACCACTGTTCTTATTGTGTAGAGTTTGCATGTTCTCCACATGTATGTGTGGGTTTTCTCCCATCTTCCAAAAACAAACATATGTTAGGTTGATTAGCGACTCAAAATTGCCCCTTGGAATGATTGTGTGTGTGGATAGTTATCTGTGTGTGTGTAGCCCCACAACAGATTGGTGACCTGTGCATGGTGTACCCTGCCTTTCTCTTGTAGACAGCCGGATAGGCATCAGCACATCATTTGACCTTTAATGAATTTAAGATAGCTGAAGTCTGTCATGATCCTCCTTCCTTTCCTCACTTTCTAGCCCTGCCCTGTACCCGAAATCAGTTCACCTAGTCCTAATTGTCTCTCTTTGATGTCTGCACCTGTGTCTTGTCTTCCCCTTAGTAAATTAACCATATCTCTGATGTTAGATCATTTGCTGTTCTGCGCTCCTGTTGCAGCCATGATGGTGTTCCTCCACAATGTCACCCACCCCTCTTCCTTTATCCCTGATTATCTGCAATAAACTGGTTAAAACTGGACATGCATCTGAGTCTTACGTCTCAATCTTTCACCAGCTTGTGACAAAATCAGGGGCGTTAAACTCAGATACCAAGCGGGTCAAAATACAATATTGGAAAAAAGTGATGTATTACTTTGTTATTATTATTATTGAACTCATAAAGCACTTTAAAGTATAAACTTTAATGATATTTTTGCTGCAAAACTAATGCATGTGATGCAAAAAAGGAAGCTTTTAATCTTCTTTTCCACAGAAAACCAGTTTTATCTATTGAATTGTGTTTCAAATGGACTAGTTTTGCTCTAACTATCTTCATATCCTATTATACTGACCTAGCTGAAATATCCGTGGCTGAAATGTCCGTTCACCCTAGACCTGTGTGGTCTTCGTATAGGCCTCCGTCCTGACCTTCTCTTTCTTGTCTGGACATGTCTGAACAAGTCAAAAAGCTTTTAACAAAATCAATAAAGATCAAATTTACACCTCAAAATCAAAAACGTTTTTGCTATTGCTCTTTTTAGTATTTTGTATTACAATTGTCCAGTTTTTAATGTTAAAAACAATATTCATATGGAGCAAATATTACGTAAACAATGAGGAAATTATGGATTGGATTTTTTCCAGAAATTTAAGAGCTAAAAATAACCCTAAATAATAAAACTTTTCTTAAGTTGGCGCCAAAGTTTTGACCATGTTTTCAGAGATTTTCTTAATTTGATGTGCATTGTGTTTATTTTGATGCTCATCATAAAGTCACTAATAAGAATAAAAAATAACTACAAAACAACCCACAGAGAATATTTCTGTAAATTTTATGCAAACATTTGCATCATTTTTATGTTTTTGTTTTTTCAAAAACAGTATTTCTCAGCAATTATTACATTTTTATTGGACTCTAACTACCTTGCAATAATAGCTGCAATAATTTCCGACGCACCCTGAAGGCATCAGGACTTCCACAGTGTGTGTACAAATGTGTGTGTGAGAGATTTCATGCTTTACTCTTGAGCTCATTCAGTTTCATTCATTTTTTTAAAAAATCTACTTTGTGTTCAAATATGGACATTTTTTGCACATTTTTCATTCTGTAAATATATTTATTTCTAAATAATAACACAGAATCCATCCACACAGAAAATAATCCTCAGGATCACAACAAATTTCTAAGCTTCCTACTACTTCAGTCAGTTTCTGTCTGTGGATTTGCTGAATATGCAGCCGATTAACTCAGCAGAACAGGATAGATAAGATATTTTTAGATCTCAGTCTGTCTGGGACCTGCATGCATGTCTGGCTGTGCAGTCAAACCTCTATTTTTTCTTGCAAATCTGCAGAAAAAAAAGCATCAAACATGCACCAAAAAATTCCGCATTCGAATAAATATTTTAAGGTCCTCTATTATAGTCCCTCACTTGACTCTAAAAGGGTGAACTATATTTGTGCTGCATGCTTATGCAGTATGCATGCTATTATGCAATATGCATCCAAAAGTAACCTGGAGCACCAAGGCATTGAAGTTTAACTCAAGTGCGTCCTCTGCTGTTCATAAAGAACATTACCTCCCTAAAACTTTAAACCAATTGGACTAAAAAAAGTCTTCTTTGTAATTTATGGTGCAAACTTTACTAATAATAATTAGTAAATTAGTTGAAGTTTATGCGTAACAGGACAAACTGAAAACCTAATCAGTTCATGCATAGTTGGCATTAGGTAACTGTGGGCAGTTTCACTAAAATCTTTTCAGTCGTTTGGGAGATTTGGCATTGACAACAATTTGTGACCTCAACCTCAGCTGTGGGTGGTGACCGAAAGAATGAGATTGCAGATACAAGCAGCCGAAATGAGCTTCCTCCACAGGGTGTCTGGGCTCTCACTAAGAGATTGGGTGAACAGCTCTGCCATCCGGGAGGAGCTAGGTGTTGAGCCGCTCCTCCTCCAGGTCGAGAGAAGCCAGATGGGGTGGTTCGGGCATCTGGTCAGTATGCCCCCGAGCGCCTCGCTGGTGAGGTGTTTCGGGCATGTCCCACCGGGAGGAGACCTAGAGGCAGACCCGCTGGAGAGACTATGTCTCACAGCTGGCTGAGGAACGACTCGGGATTCTTCCAAGTGAGCTGGAGGATGCAGCTGGGGTGAAAGAAGCCTGGGCTCCCAGTCTGAGACTGTTGCTCCTGCGACCCGACCCCAGATAAGCGGAAGACGACAAAACGGAACCTTTGAGACCTCCCCGTTTGACCCTGAAAACCTAATCACCTCATTTATAGTTGGTACTGAGTAACTGTGGGCAGTTGTTCTTAAATTTCTTTTACTAGTTCAGGAGATATTGTATCCACAAAGGCAGGGATGGCCTGAGTGTTTAATTCTTCCTCCACGTTCTGTTGGCATAAAAATGAAAAGATACAAACAAGTCAAATCTTAAGAAGCAACAGGTTGAATTTTATGAACATGAACTGTTGTAATTACAAAGACGGTAATACATTTTATATTTCTCTTTTTTTGGCAAAATTTTGAAAACCAACCTAACTTTTATGTCAAACGAAGCAAAAAATATATATAGATATATCAAAAAAAAAAAAGAAAGTGAAAGCCTGTTGGTCCGGTATACGAAGCAATGATGTTTTATACAATTTTTACTTAAATTTTGCTTTTACATTCAGTAGCATCTCCTTTTAGCCCTCTAAGCGCATGCAGCCTGAGAGTGGAAAACATTGATCATTCATCTGAGGAAACTTCACAAAAAAAACCAACCATGTTACACATACATACACACACACACACACAAGTCCATCTTCTCTTCAGATGCTAATTCACATGCACCAGGATGTCGTTAAGGCTGTTGAAACCATTTAGAGACTCGTGATGCAGGGTCAAACTCACTACCCCAACCAATTAACCATTCAGACTCAACGGTATTAAAGCAGGAGACGTTTACTGGTGGGCTCTTTTTGTGTCTGTTTGCACTTTTAAGCAGGAAATGAAAGCACATTAATAGCAGCATGTGTGTGTATCATATATGTGTGCATCGCTGGGTTAAAATTAAAGAGGTGGGGTTTTTATTTTCAGCAGGGACTCCTACAGAGTCCTGAGGTGTTGTCTATTCACACATACACACACACACAAACACCTTTTTTGACACACAATGTCAGATGGAAGAAACATAAGAGGCCAACACATTCGCCTGTAAAGTTTCATTAATACATTCGTCCGTTTTCTCCTGCTCGTAAACACGTAAACACAGACACAGAGGAGAGAACAAGAGGAAGGGTCTGGCGTTCTCTGGCGGGGTTCAAATTCTCCAGAGGCTTTGAAATGGCAGCAACTTCTCAAGTTCACTTCTCACTCCAGTGAGAGAGGAGGGGTGGTCAGATGAAAGGATTTCTCGACGTCCCCCGACTGGGGTAAACATTTCCCTGTAAGACAAGAAAAAAAAAAACAGTAGTGAGAACTCACATATCAGGCAACCTGCCAAAAATATCAATTAGCTCCTCTGTTTGATGAAGTGTGGACTCACCGTGAACGGGTTCACAGACATGGGTCGGGGAACTTTGGACTGAGAATCAGACGAAGGGAAGGAGGCAAAACCTGAGGAGGGAGAGAAAAAAAGTGTCAGAGGCAAAAACAGCAGCAGCTTCATTTCATCGTGTAAATGGAATTTGTGGATTGGTCATAGGACACGTGTGGCATGTTGATGAACCTTAGCTCCTCATTTAGCACACAGTATTTCCCACAAATAAACAGTAAAATACACACTAATAATGTGCATGCCACATCATTTAGATCTCGTATTCAAAATCAACATTTTGGATGTTTTGGATTTCTACCATGTTTGAATGTTATTCCCACATCACAAACATATCTGTGCTGGTTTTCTTATTTCATTCATGCATTTACAAGCTCTCCAATCCAGTAATTGGATACTATTCAAACACAAGGTTGTTCTTGGCCTTTTGTTCTACGACACACTGTTTTATTGACAGAACAAGGAAGTGGTTTAGTGCAAGCCGAGGCTCATGCTTAGTCCCCTTAACAGTTAGTGACATTTTTACATAAGGATATAAAAGAATATTCACTACCGTTGATAACTTAATGCACTATACATTTTTTGAAGCCTCCAACAATGGCATGCAACACATTGGGGATCGACATGTAGCACCCAGGGACAATTTTGGTGTGTCACACAAGTCATTCCCACTGGAATCACACAATTTGGACAACTCTATGTGCATCACCACACAAATTCCAATCAAATGCTTCACCAGACACACACGCAGGGCTGTCTGACAGAGAATAAAGTTTCCCATTGACTTGTTTAACTATGAATATAGCAACAGCATGTTCTTCTCTTTTGCTTCTCCATTGCATGCCTGTGCCCTGAAAAAATTAATCTTCGAGTGTATATAATATCTAATTAGTGTATTTTATTGAGCAAAGAGGCTGAAACACTGCGTCTGAAATGTGTTTGCATATGGAGTTCTAATGGGTACCATATTATCCCCCTTCATGTACCTCCTGTACACCACATACGTACTTCCACACGAACCACCTGCAAAAGTTCTCATACTAACTCTGCAGTTGTGGTTTTTATGTATACACCCACCCCAACAGGTGGGTAAGGAGCAGTTTAGTGGAGGGCGGTGAGAACCATCTGATCAATGTAGGTATGATGAGGAAGTGAATGGCTCCACGAGTTCTCTCTGTTATCAGGAGAAACATCAACAAAGTGGAGAGTATGTTCATGTTCATTCTGTCAGGAGCAGAATGAATCCAAAGGATAAAATCGACCTACCCATCCTACTATCCATCTACTCAACCATCCATTTATCTATACATCTATCCATCCATTCATCCACCTACCTGTCCATCTTTGCAAATGTCTGAAAATTTTTTTGTCATTTTAAATACTTTAAAGTGAGCTGTCAGATATGAGATTAAGAGTTTTTAATAACCATTGTAGAATTGAAGAATGTAGAATTAAAGTTACAGTTTGTAAAAGATTCTTTAATCTCACCGTTGGTTTCTTGATTGGTGACTGACTCGTGTGGAAAAGCATTCTGGCTGGTGGGTGCGGGGAAACAGGCCGCTGGAGGAAAAATTGATGTGGGCGAAGTGACAAAAGCACTGGAGTCACCTGAAGGAAAAAGAACCACCCACATTCAGCCAAATCAGATAGAACACATTAATCCCTGTAACAAAGATCTGAGCAGGAAACAGCTCTGATTTCCTCCTCCTTTGTTTCCATGTCAAACGGAGCAGAAATATTCCACAGAACCATTCACAAGTTTCTATGACTATACTAATGCATGATATTGTTGAATATCTAGAAACACAAAGAGCTTTAAAATGACACTTTTGTTCACATGACAACAAGTCCCGCTAATGCAACTTCTTCTTTAAAAAAATATTCTTACACAATTTCTTTCTGGTCAACAAAACTATTCTTTTAAATCCTATTTAGTCAGGGTGTCGTGGCTGAAAGTCGCAGCACATGTGGGCTTACCTCCTGAGGTGTTGCTGAAGGGGTTACTGGGGGAGAGGGCAGGCTGCTGGGAAGCTGAGCTGGAGCTGAAGGGGTTGGGGAAATCTAAAATACATAGAGTATAAAAATACATTAAAGTGACCATGTTCTTGCCCATGCAAACTCAACTCCTCGGAATAACTAACAGTTAGACAGTTTTAAATAGACAAGGACAAGAAGTTAGCAAACAGTCAATCAGTATGAATTAGATTTGACTCACTTGCAAAAGTTTGGGGGACGGGTTCAACACCAGGGGAACTGCAGAGAAGGAACAAATATAGAGCAATTAATAATCAGGGTTTGACCTCCCAGTGTATTTGTGGAAGAGAGAATTTATAAATCTGTCAGTCTAAATAAAAGCTGAATTGACATGAGTTTTTTTTTTCTTTTCACCTGGCAGGAGTAGAGCTGGATGAGAGCCTACTGCCAAAGATGGCGCTGTACTGTGGAGGTCCAGCAGGGGGAGCTGAAAACAAGCATTTAAACTCATTAACAAGAAAAAAAAGTGAGATTTTCAGATTGAAAACGTTTTCTGGATGGAAATTGAAACGTCTCAGTCATCAAATACATTGTCCAAAAGACTCTTTGAAGCCTTTTCTACAATGTATCACTCCTGCACGAAAGAGGGATTACGCAGACTTGTTGCCAAGAAAAAAATATCAAGTCAGGAGGCCCAAAAGATGTAAAAAATATCCCATTTTATAACGATCTATAGATGTGAGAATTAAACTTGAGAGAGTTTATGGTGATAATGATAGTGTCTAAGTGATCAGTGTTGTTTTTCAGCCATAATATGAATCAAAGTGATCTGGAGCAGAAAATCAATAAACATCCCACTCAGCCAAAGAGGAAAGGCTGTGATGACGCTGGAGAACAACAGGGCTACTTGTCGAGGTCTTCTAATGCATTGTGTGCATATCACCAGACGGTGAGGGATTTGTTTGAATACAGCTGATCATTTAAAAGAAATCAGCTCAGTCTTTTGAATTTGACCGGGTGAACACAATGAGAATAATTCAGCCTCAACAAGGCTTGGTATTTGGAGTAAAGACGTTATGCAACCCAGCTCAGCTGGCTGTGACAATCTGGATCACAGGCATTCCCAAATTCTCCTCAGTATGAGGGAATAGACGAGGTCTTGTTAAAGTCAAATACTTCATAGCAATTGAAAATAAAACAAGAACAAGTCCACGACAGGGTGTTAAATAATATGCCTCTGCCTGCCTGATGAATTTGTGATCTTCGTTTGGTTGTACGAGCTTGATAACTTAATCATTTCATCTTTACTCAGTGCTGAATAACTGAAAGCAGTTTTATTTGGGAGGTTTGGGAAATACTGTCTTCCCAAGAGTTTGTGACCTCAACATTTGTGACTTTGACCTTTAGTTGCATGACCCTGAAAACTTGACCAGTTCATCTATAGTTGAGGGAGTTGTGATGAAGTGTTCACAAAAAATGCCTCATCAATTCTGATTGATTAGAATTTGCATATTTGATCATCTATTTGAAAAAAAATGTTTATTCTCTATTATAACTGTTTGTGAGAAATCTCTGAAAAAATAAAAAATCATTGCAAACACACAGGAATGAAAATCCTTTCATACCCGGAGTTGTTGTTTCAGAGAAGACACTATCCAGCTGTGACACAGCGGCGTACTTGTCCTGACCACAGGTGCTGCCTAGCGTCGTCTGGTTGATGCCAGCGGGCTGCTGCTGCTGCGGCTGGGACAGAGACTGGGGCAGAGGTTGTGGTTGGGGGTGGTTCAGACCTCCAAAGTCCACACTGAGAGATTTGGGGAAAGCTCTGAAGGGACCTGTGGCTCCAGAGGCTGATATGGTACGACCTTAGAACAGAAAATAAAATAATTAACGTACACTTCAATCAAAAATTGTCAAATTTAATTGATGTGTGAGAAAGGAGTGGAAATTGTAAAAATAATTCAATTTATGTTTGTTTTATCTGATTGAAGCCGCATTTAAAGCATTTTTTAAAAAAAGTTAAAAACAATAAATAGAACTAAAAAAATTAATGAGCTTTATTTTCTATCACTTTTTTTACAAAATGTGAAAAAAAAATTGTTTAAAGAGGGTCTATTGTGCTAAATCACATTTTTAGAAGGTTTCTACCATGTTCAAACATTATAACCAATAAAGTGGTTTTCTATTTTATTCACGCATATTTGAGATGTTTGAAAACTCTCCAAACATCCAGTATTCAATCATTTTCAAATGCAGAGTCGTTCTGGGCAAAAAATTTGATCTCTAGGATGGGGAAATTCACAGAGTCAAAGACAGAAGTGAAACTGAATAAATAAGTGATTAGGCTTTTTTGAATATTGTATTTCTGAGCCAACAAAAAGTTCTTTGTTTATTTATTTATACTATGAACTAAGAATGATTATTTAAGCTCTCTAAATTTTAAGTCATCAGCTCAACTTGATTTCACTTTGACGTTTGTTACAAAGTTGATCGACCTGTGGGATCTTGAGAAACTACACAACAATTATGAGCTCTAGATTAGCTCAAGCGAAACTACACACAAGAAACTGGTTTTAATCAGAAAAAAAGATTTAAAAAAAAGCGAAACTTGTAGAATAGGCCTCAATATTTTGAGTGACTTTGCTGTTTAGTAAAGCTGATTTGATCAAGTTTCTAACTCTATTTTTGGTTTAGTAGCCATTGTAAATTCACATTTTCCTATGGCAATGCTGTTAAGAAGCAGGTTTATCTGGGCGTGTGCTAAATGCCGCAAAATAACTTATTGTCTTTAAGCAATAAAGAAAAAAAAAAACACAGCAGCAAGCCAAAAGCTCCTCAGACTCAAACAAAGACAGGATATTTGCATCTCTGCAAGTAGCAAGCAAGTGTTGGCCATGCTGCTATCAGGGAGTTAACCATCACTACTGGGACAGAAATGTAAATCCATCTTTTCCTGTCAGCTGAGCGGACTACTCTTGACCTGATTCGGTTAATATGCTAATATAAAAGCATGCAGGAGAAGGCTGCATATTTCTACGGCAAGTCACAAGAACAATGTGTCAGTACTACTGATATCTCTCCACGCATACCTGAACTTCTATGAACACTTGTTTGAAATGTTTGTGTTGGGATTCCAGCTGTGTCCTACATAGTTTTATAGTGCCTCAACACCAATACCGTGCAAAATATCAGCAGCAACCAGCTGATGGGGGCAGCACAGATGCTTAAAAATAGCCCAACGTTAAACATGCTCTTTTCCCTCAGAGAGATCTTCAGTAAGCCTCTCACTGACCCTCCCACCCACTCACATCTAAGCTTTGAAAGGGGAAATCTGACTTATAGTTGAAAAGGCTTGATCCAAATTAAATATGCCATAGGTCAAGCATGATTAGAATTAGTAAAAGTGTGAGGAGCTGCATTTTTTCTGAATGTAAATTTCTATGCATGCTAAACACAGCCATGATCCACAGATAGAACATCTATTATAGATGACAGAGCATGAAAGAGCTTATTGATTTCAGCCGTTCAGCACACACTCAAAAGCACCAAGTCTTACCTAAAGTGAAGTGGTTTTTGAAAGAGCTACTGGCTATGAGGTGGGAGAAGGAGAGTTGAAGAGGAAAAAAAGGAGAAAGGAAAGCATCACTGACATCATTTGAAACTTTCATCTCTGCTGGCTTGCACAGCCAGCTGAGCACCATAATCTGTTTTTAATAGTTGTTTTAAAATGCACCTGAAGGGCGTGGGAGGGCAGGGAATGAAGGAGCGTGGCTTTGACCTCCCAGTGCTGACGTCATTGAACCCGGTCGCTGCCTCTCTATACCACATAGGGTCGAATCTGTCATTGATACAAGTAAAAAAAAAAAAAAGACCAACAAGTGTTAGGACTCATGTTGCAAATACCAAAATCCCCCCACACAGATCAACCACTGACCTTTCAGAGGGTGGTCTCTGAAGCTTTGTGAGCGTGATGGCCTGGCGGTAAATGCATCTGTTCGCATGTCAGCAGGTGAGATGGCAGGAGCTCGATCCCATGAAGGCAGCTGAGACTGAGACTAGAGAAGACATGATGGGCCAGAGAAGGACGAAAATATGAAAGAAAAAGCAGAGAAAATAAAGACAGATGAAGTGAGTCTTTTTTGTAACCTTTCAATAAATTATCAGCATACCCTTTGATGCCCATGTTAACTTTAGACCTGGAACAATCTATTATTTTCCTGTACGTATTTAAATTGACTTGTAGAAGAAAATCAATGGAGATTGTTTTTTTTTTTCACTTTCCATCTTCTTTTCTGCATATTTTAATTTAGTTAAGCTTTCTCTTTTTTTTCTATTTAATTTCTACCCACTCCAAGCCAAAAGACATTATTTCTCTCACCAGTGGTCTAGCAGCTCTGACATTAGCAGGCAAATTATGGGATTGGCCTTGGCTTGTTAATGTACCATGGGTTGGGGGCAAAGCTTGAACCCCTGGACTCCAAGGACCATCCACATCTCTTCGGTTTTTACTTTTAGAAAAATGCCTGCAAAAGATAAGAAATAGAGTGAGTTGTCATCCTATTTAAAAAAAAAAAAAAGAAGCTCTGTGAAGATCTGATTTCTCAAGATACAAAGTTCCATAAGAAAAATTTAGATTTCTTTTTTTATTTTAAAAAATCTGTAATGTGGGAAAAAATGGCCTCCTTTAAAAGTCTTTGTGTTGGTATAATAGTGTTGTCATTATGCTTGTGACATAAGTACTAAAATAAAGACCCAAAGGGAAGAATTCACCAAAACCATACGCAGATGGCATGAATAATTTGTTCAAGAGATAGCATTTAAACAGCAAAAAAAAATGGTATATTTTAACAAAAGTAAAGAATAACAAGAAGAAACAAACTTATTTTTTTATATATCAATCTCTTAAAACACACAAATAAATCTCTAAGTAAGGCATTTACAGTACAGATTGTTG
This sequence comes from Neostethus bicornis, assembly GCA_902685375.1. NCBI lineage: Eukaryota > Metazoa > Chordata > Actinopteri > Atheriniformes > Phallostethidae > Neostethus > Neostethus bicornis. Next base: position 4,918,500 of record LR738558.1, on the reverse strand, counting down.
TTTTTTTTTAAACTATTATAGTCTTTCTTATGATGGTCTTGTCTGGTTAGATCATATTGGGTAGGATGAAAATCTCACCATTTTTTTTTCTCATATTTATCCTGCAGAAACTCCTTGAACTTTTGAGAGTCCTTCATATCAGGGCAGCCATCAGATTTTGGGTCAAACACACAGAGCCAGGTCCTCCTCCCGACCTAAACACACACAATGCTCTGGTGAATATATTGAAATCAAGCAGTGTTGAAGCTTTGAAAAACAAAATAGGATTTGTTTAGTTACGCAGAAAAACAAGAAATCAAACCACCCACAATCTTTAAATTTTTTTTCTGATGGTTCCAGAAAAGTTTTTGAAAGCAAAGATTTTCTCCTCAGTGGTTCATTTCCGCTGGTAGAGGCGGATTGAGGCAATTTTTATTGTGTGTGAGTCATGACTGGCTAAACTACTGCTGTGATGATGAGAGAAATCTGGACAGTATACACCTCTGCTTCACTGCATATTCTACTTGACTCAGACATGAATACATAACTAGACCATCAGCCAGCAAATGAAAACCACAGAGCACTTATCCTGATAGCATAAAACATTGAATTGATTATCTCTGTGATGTAAGTTTTGTAAATGAGAATACTCTAATGTTCCCAAACCTCCCCTTTAGCTTTTACATGTACAATCTGACATACAAATATATTTTATTTGGAATATTTTAAAGTGTTATGTGTTAAAAATGTAAAAGGAGGATGTCTAAAATCAGAAAGTTCAATTTTTATCAGAATGTAATCATCAAATGAGTCGGGTCAGATTAAGGATGGGTCACCTGAATGCTGTCAGTTGTTATTGCAATAGTTCAATTAATTCAATTGGTTTTGGGGTTGATTTATAGATAAATAAAATGTGTTCATTTGTGAAAACTTTTGAAGACTGTATTAAAAATGTTCAGTAAAATTAAGAGTATAATTTATTGGCAACAAGTCTGTGTAATCCTTCTTTAGGCCAGGAGTGATCCATGGTAGAAATTCCAGATTGAAATCGAAATATCTTGATCATTAAATACACTGTCCAAAAGACACTTTGAAGCCTTTACTACAGTTAATTTTGATTCTTTTCGGGTTTAATTTTGCTATAATACAAAATAAAATGTTATAACAAAGTATGTCATTAAAAGATGGGTTTTGAGAATCAGTCACATAAACATGCAAACATCCAGAAACGAAACAGATTATGATTCATATCGAAAACAAAACAGACTGTTTGAATTCTTTTTTGGCACAATACCATTACAGCATTCCTAACCTCACTTCGATATTGGTGCATTTGAAATGTGTTTCAGGATCTTTACCGCTTTGAGAAAGATGGGAAAAGACAGCGGCCTGTAGTTTTAGTCAGAAATGAGTAGATACGCACCTCATTTCCATGGTTTTGGAGAAATTCCACCTCCTGCTGAGAGAAAGTTGTCATGGAGATGGACTTGACCCTGTGAGGAGGATTGAGGCCTCTCCTGGGACACAGAGAGAGAAAAAATGAGTAAAAACAAGCATTGCAAGTGTGAAACTTTATTGTGAACCCACATGTCCAGAACAGTTAGGGCACCAGAGAAGGTGAGAAAAGGAAGCATCAGACATGTGACTGTGACTTTAGGAACAAATCTGTTGTGGGAAAAAAAAAAAGAAAAAAAAAGACTGCCACAGATACTCATGTGGTAAAGGAACATGTGTTCTCAAAAAACCTCCTAGTTTCTCCATGCTGAGGGACACAAAGTGGGAAACTGCTGTGCAGGATTGCGCAATAACTCATCACAGTGCTGAGTCCATCTTCTGGACCTGTGTTTAGACTAGTCTGAACATGCAGAACAAATTGTGACAACACACACACTCATCTATAAATTCAATCGCCCACTTTGGAGAAGAATCTGGTGAGAGAGTGTCAAACCTGCACCATGATGAAATGAAAGCTGGAAAATGACCAACTAGCAGCTGTTGGAAGAAATGCAAGACAGAAAAGGAAAGAATCAACTGAATAAATTGATGAGAGCACATGTTGTCCAGCAACACCCCTGTTAATGTAAGGAATAGATTAAATAATACTGTATCAGGGCGGTGCATGGTGCAACCTCAGGCCTGGTACTTTTACAAATCACTGATGCTAACATGCAGATTTCTACTCACAGCATTCCAGAGCATGACGTGCAGACGAAGCTTCCCACCGTGATGTCGGTGTAAGTCACCCCAGGCTGGTTACACTCGAAGCAGTGTTTGTTTACTCCAGACTGCGCCAGCTCCCGGACCTTACGGGCGCAGATTTCTTGGTTGTCCCGGTGCTTACGGTTCGACATCTTTTTTAAAATAATCCTGACAGAGAGGAGAGGCTAGGAACTCCTCCGTAAACACCTCCTCTCTCCCGCTATGCTGATCCCGCTTCTCACGCCTGCATTATTATAGAAAGGCTTTAATTCTGCGGCTTCAGTGCAAACCGTTATACGGGGAGAAACGTCAAGCAAGCCTTAATGAGGGCATGTCCACACCGGAAGTAGTAGAAATAAATTTCAGCATTTTTTTATTACTTCTTTTTTTTTACTTTTTCGGCTCTCTATTTATAATTTATAAAAAAAAAAAAAAAAACGAAATATAAAAAGTAAAAAAGTTAATACATTCAGCAACAGAAAATGCTTCCAAATACATTTATATGTTAAAGCATTAAACCTCCAATTCCTAAAAAAAAACAAACAAAAAAACAACAAAATACAAATTTATTAAAAATAAAACTAAAAAGAAACCATCAGCAACAGAAATACGCTTACAAAAACATCCACGTTTTTGTCAACATTAGTATAAGCTTATATTAGCACCTGCTACTGAAAGATTCTAGGACATTTCAGCCACGGATATTTGGGCCAAAAACCTATTTTATGTAGAAAATTGTGATATTTTATGTAAAAATTTTATCGTAAATAAACAGTTGCACTACAGAAAATAATTGGTTTTAGTAATTTTTATCCCATGGCTCAAATAAAAAATTCTGATATTTTTAAAAAAAAAATTGATATTTTATGTAAAAATTCTGATATTTTATGTAAAAATTTTATCGTAAATAAAAGTTGGACTACAGAAAATAATTGGTTTTAGTCATTTTTATCCCATGGCTCAAATAAAAAAATTCTGATATTTTTAAAATTTTTTGATATTTTATGTAAAATTTTTTATCGTAAATAAACACTAAAATTTTTTATCGTGAATAAACAGTTGCACAAAATAATTGCTTTTAGTCTTAAAAAAATTTTATCGTGCTTTTAGTCATTTAAATTTTTTTTATCGTAAATAAACATGCCCGTGGCTGAAATATCCGTGGCTGAAAAGACCGTTCACCCGATTGAAAGCAAGTGTGACCCTGTTTAAATTAATTTGTGTAGCCCTGTATCACATTAAATCTCAAATTTCTAAAAAGGGAAATATATAAATGAACTGATTAAAAATATCACGAAATAAACACAATCAGCAATAAAAAATATCCTCAGACGTACATCTACGTGCTAAGCTAATGTTAGCATTAAGCTAAGCTAATGTTAGCATGTTACCTGGTAAAATTTAATTAATTCTTATTCATATCGCCCTTTATCACTCTAGATCTTCAATTTCTAACAAACGCCCAATATATATAAAAAATTGATTAAGACAATCTGCAACATAAACACACATATGCATCCATATGCTAGGCTAATGTTAACGCTAGCTACATTAGCACCTGCTAATATTAGCAAGCATGACCTTGTAAAATTCTATTGCTTTTTTTTTTTTTTGCAAAGCCCTGTATGAAATTAAATCTCCATTTAAAAAAAACCCAACAATAATATAAATAAATTTATTAAAAATAAAACTAAATAAACACAATAACTGTCCTTTCTTTGTGGAGTTTGCATGTTCTCCCCGTGTTTGCGTGGGTTTCCTCCGGGTACTCAGGTTTCCTCCCACCATCCAAAGTCATGCATGCTAGGTTTATTGGCTGGTGCCAAATTACCCCTTGGAATGAATGTGTGTGGATGGTTGTCTGTGTGTGGCCCCGCGACAGACTGGCGACCTGTTCGGGGTGTACCCTGCCCTTCGCCTTAAATCAGCCGGGATGGGCTCCGGCACCCCCCGTAACCCCGAAAGGGACTGCCGGAAAAGAAGATGACTGACTAAACACATAAGCAACAGAAATACGCTTGCAAACATCCATGTGTTGAGGTAATGTTATCATTACCTACATCAACATACATCTGCTAATGTTAGCTAGTGTTACTCGTGTTACTATGTAAAATATGATATAATTTTACTTGAATGACTCAATATTACAACAAATTTATTTTAAAAAAGATAACTTAAAAATAAAATGCAAGCAGTAACAGCTACATCTGCTACTACTTTTATGAGCAAGACCTCATCTAAATATCTAATTTTATCTATGCATTCCAGAATCACAGCAAATCTCATATTTCCAAAAATAATACATTAAATTAGAAATAGAACTAAACAAATACAATCATCTACAGTATACACTTTTTTGTTGCAAGTTAATAGCAGTTGTAACATCGACCTCTGGATGTGGATTGTCATGCTATTTGCCTCTTTGTGAATGAAGAAAACCGTTCGGAACAAGAAAATTATTGCATTACAGGAAGTCAATATATTTTTGACTTCCTGTATCATTCCTCTGAGCAGCACGGTATCAAGTCTCTGATACTAAAGCTGATCTTCACTTGGTCAAGAAATTCATGGAAGGGGATCAATTTGTTAGAGTAACCATATACAGTATATGTAAGTGCAGTCGGTTTATTTGCTGTTGGTCACACTGACACTAAAACAAATGCTGATAAAACAGAGCTCAGTGGTGTTCAGGTCACGAACACAGCTGAGCACTTCTATTCTCAGCAGAACTTTATTCTAGAAGAACAGATGAATCCCTGAAAATTGTTTTTGGGAAAAAAGAAGAGTTTGGTCATCATCCACAACAAAGCAACTCCCTGAAAAATGGCAGTTCTCGTTTTATCGTGTTTTAATCGTATAAGTCAACAAATAACTTAAAAATCGTTCATAGGACACTTGGGCAAATTAAGGCAAGTTGAAAATGTGTTTAAAGTAAAAAAAAAAAACACAAAATAGCACATCTGTAACTAGAGAAACTAAAAAATTCTACAAATGATTTGCAGTGATTGAAGATAGTATGACATAACTGACCTAATCAGTCACAGTCAGTTGGGTACATTTTAGACTGAAGGAAAGCAGATTTGTGAGTAGTGTATTTGAGTGAGAGAGAGTGTATGAAGAGGTTGTAAGAGTTTGTAGGGGGAAGGGACTTGTGAGAGGAAAGAGATAGCAGGTCATTCAACACCAGATCAGATAATAGGTTGTTTTGCATAGTGATAGAATAGATTTAGCAAGTTTTTCACATGTGGCCCCTTAATCCATTCTCCTACTTAATCCTGTTGTTTTATAAACACATCTCATTTGCTACATTTTTACTGGTAAGAAGTAAAAACTTTCCCAAATGCAGTTAGAGGAAACACTGACAATACTTGTTTTTATAAATTTGTCATCCAGCAAATTTTTTTCCTTTTGCTTCCAAGTTTATGTCAGAATAAAATGATCTTCAAATCAAGATAAATTACTCTTACTAAGTGGTGAGGTTTGAGAGCCTATTCATTGCCAGTTTGTTGCTGGGATGATTGAAATTTTATGAATGGATTTTTATTAAATTTCAGGAAATGTCAAAAAGATCTTGAGGAACAACTGATTAGATTTTGGGGGAATTTGGATCAGCGTCTCCAAGATTATATTGTAACAGAACTTTTCTTTATCCTTCACTAAGAATAACTTATTCGTTAAAGGCTCTAACTCGACAAATCATTTGCAACTGCTTCATAGAATAAGATACAGATTATAGTCGTGGTGCACACACACTGATGACTTTTTGTAATTTAATAAAATATTCGTTTTGGTGTGATGTTGGTTTTGTGGTACTCAAACTGATTGCTAATGGCTGGTGACATTTTACTGTTTCATCTAAAAAAAAAAAACTTCAGCAGAAAAATATTTGTTATTCTAACAAATCTAGAAATGTGCTCATATTTTTCCAAACAGATCAGGATTTTGCAGATTATTTCTGTCATGAGGTGGTGATGGTGGAGATATAAGACCCAGATGCATAGCGAGTTTTAACCAGTTTATTGCAGTTAATTAGGCATTAGGGGAAAAGGGTAGATATGTGTAGCTTGAAAAACAATGTCGAGGGTCACCATTTTGACTCCGATAGGAGTGCAGAACAGCAGATGATCTAACTCCAGAGTGATGGACACCATTGGTTAAAATAACCTTAAATAACCCTGGGGGAAGACGAGACACAGATGGAGACATTCGGGGACATCAAGCAATTAGGACCACGTGTGCTGAAATTGGGCACAATGAGGGAGGAAATGCTCCTGTACCGAGGAGGATAATGACAATTTCACCTTTTAAAATCTATAGTCATCAACAGATGAAAGAAATAGTTTGTACGTGATGAAAGTAGGACAGACTCACTGACACACAGAGGTCAAAGGTGATCAATAATGATTTAAAACAAAATGTTCACTTTTTCTATGTTTTTCAAACAGGTAAAATAAAAGAAGTCTGAACATGTATCACAACGAGTGTCTAATTTAAATGAATTTTTACACCTCTAACAAAAGAAAAGTACTATTCTTTTTACATGGTGAGATTGTGATCAAATCATGTGTCTTTTTTCGAGGACGTGTGAAGTCTTTTCTTGCTATCTGATTACATCATCTCTAAAAGTATTTATACTAGATTGCTAAGATCCTCTCAAAAGGCTAGAAAATTGGCTTTTAGAGGAACCAATAACCCATTTGTTGCATCTGACGCAGACAAAATAAGTGATAATAGAGAAGAGAGGGTCTGTGGTTGTACTTGCAACAGAGGATGTTGTGGTTTGGCTGTATTTAGTCCTATAAGTACCTTTTAAAGTTTACATTATAAAAGCTAAGGTACATGTCTTCGAATATAGTTTAATTTTAAAACCAACAATGTTATGATTATGAGGGTTGTGATAATAATGGTTATGATCTGATGGATTAAAACTTTTTAGACACATTTATTTAAAATATATACATTACATACAGTTTTAACGGTCAAGTTAAGTGTTGCCATACTGCTTCAACGTATTAAAACAGTCTAAACTGTTCTTTCTGATCCAGGGATTTTATTTGGAAGTACCACAGGAAGTCATGCAGCAGATTCTTTCTATTTGGCACTTGAATAGAGGGTTGGGATCTCCTGTCAGAGATAAACAAGAACCTGTCAAGTAGCCAACTTTCAATTTTTAAAGCAATCATTACACATTGTGTTTTAAAAGACTGTGTCTGATGATCACTTGCATCATGTTTCAAGAACATGATGCAAATAGTTTAAATGATTTCTGACCTCATGGGTCTGTAATTAGTTAATAAAACCAGTAGATGGAGCCAAACTCACGTTTAGTTAGATTAACATTTCACTTCATGTTTTTATGAACATTTCAAAGTATTTCAAAGCTGATGAATAAAGAAAAACAATATGTCTTTATGATAAAGATAATTAATAATAACAATATGTTTTTTTTTTACATAAGTCTACATCAATGTTTCAATGCAATCATGCAAAAGATAAAAAAAATGCTTAGAATGCACCAACAATGAGCAGGATTTCTTTCTTCAACTTCCAGAAAATCCCATTAGGTGTTTATTAATGGCAATATTTTTCAGAGCTATTGAAAATGTACATTAATACTTTGCATATGAATTGACCCCACCTGAACGATAAAAAAAACTCTTATTTTAATCAACCCAGCTTGCGAATGTGAGTCATGATTTCCTTTGTTTCTGAGTTGGATTAATAAAAATCATAAATAATCAATACATTCATTTTTGTTCCGTGAATCAAACAAGACACATTTGTTTGCTGGAGCTGGTAAATTAGGAATCATCAAGATCAAATACAAATACTATTTTAAACTTTTACCCCTGAAGTAATCAAAGACAATGTGGTAGTTGTTCTAAAGTATTTAAACTCTGTCTCAATCAGGTTTTTGTTTTCACACTTTGGATAGAGTTAATCCAGCATTCCTTCTCAATATTGTCTCATCTAATCTAATCTTTTGGTCTGTCAGATTGTACTTTTTGTAATTTTTTATTGAGTTTATTCACAGAACAAGCCATGATTTAGAACACTTCTAAATTTTCAAGTTGGTATCTAATTGCCTAAATTTGACATGATTCAACATAACCAATCTCTGTTGCCAAGTGATACAACAGAATTAAAGCCTGGTGTCTCAGGTCTGGGATGCCTCAAGCGTTTCGATCATAATTGTTAGTATCCAACTGAAACTCACAAAACGTTGGGGTTCCAAATTGATCTAAATTGGTCTGTAAAAGTGGATTTTTCTGTGCATATATCCTCTCAAATGTGCTTCCGAAACACCTTTGTGAACATTATTCCGTGTCATTGACTTCTACTTATTCGGGGCCAGGTTGCGGGGCAAAAAACAGCCTGGCTCTATCCTCCAGCTCCCCAGAGAGGATCCCAAGGGATTCCCTGGCCCGGGATCCGCCTCTGGGTCTCCTCCCAAATGCCTCGCTGGTGAGGTATTTTAGGAGGCATCCTAACCAGATGCCTGAACCATCCCATCTGGCTTCTCTGTGCCCCAACCACAGAGGGATCATGTCAAGTGGGACATTATTTTAGTTGTGTTCTGTATGTGGCTAATATGAACCTCTCAGATGGCAGAGCTTCTCACTCTATCTCTGAGTGAGAGCCCAGCCACCCTGCGGAAGAAGCTCATTTCGTCTGCTTGTGTCCATGATTTTGCTCTTTCGGTCAACACCGAAAGTTGGTTACCATAGTGAGTATGGGTATATAAATTGACTAGTAAATCGAGAAGTTTGCTTTTCGGCTCAGCTCCTTCTTCACTAAGACGGACCGATACAGCATCCTAGTTATTGTGGACGCCGCAATTTTGTGAACTCAATTTCTCCAAAACTATTGAAGGGATTTTAATAAAACCGCTCGCAGTTACTCAGTACCAATTACAAATTAACTGTTTTTCAGAGTTAAAAGGTCAACGTTACAAATTCAAACGGCAAACAGAGGGAAGAATATTGTTTGACACTTTAGTATCTACCTGTTGAGATTAAACACACTTTCCTGATTTAAGAAAATGACGTCTCACCTACTTCTTTTCAACTTGAAAGGTTAAAGTTAAAACTTAAATAAAATTTATATGAAAAAAAATCTTCATTTTTTAATCATAATGATCTACTGCTTGTCTAGAGATCTTTTTCTCATTCTTTGGGGAAAAAAACAACTGACATGTTGTGTTTACACTTCAACAAGTACAAGGTAATACCAGCTTGCTAGACAAGAATACACACCCAGTCGTTGTGTGGATGTGTGTGTGTGTGTGAACCTCACAAATCCTTACTGAAATAAACAATTCCTTTCGTATTACAGAAATAAATATTTCATCATCGATCAGGATGATTTTTATATTTATGTGACACACAGAAAGAAGAATTTATACAGAAATGTTAAGCATGAGAACCATAATTTGCAGTGTGTGTAAACCCGGAAATACTGAGGAGGAGGGTTTGACTGTGAGTGTGTGTGTATGTGTGTATAGAGAGCGCAAGAGCGACAGTTGACAAGCAAAAAAAGTCGTCGATCGACACATTGAGATAAAGCTGTGTGTAGATCCATCCAAATAGGACTTTTTTATTCCTGTGGGTTTTTTTCTTTTGTTGACTTTTTTTTGCAGCATCATCACCATAGAAACCACGTGGGACTGTTTTATTTAAAGGATGAGATGGTAAAAACATAGATTAACATCATCTGGTTTCAGTCAAGTTCTTCTTTCAAATCGATCGGGATCATATTTAAGAAGAATGAAACTTTTGGAACTTCAGCAATGATTCGAATTTTTTATGTGAAAATTTTTTCGTAGAAATTTTTAGTTTTCAGATTTTTGTAAATCTTCACAATCAAACGCAGGGATGACAGTCAAACTGGACTTTGAGGAAAGTTTAAAGGATTCTCCACGATTTAGGTAAGAATTTTATCTTTACTTATTCATCTTAAAGGAATAATAGAAGCTTTTAGATGAAAATACATCAACAAAATGTGATGCAACACCTCAAAAAAGTGGACAAAATATTCTAAAATAAAGCTTATGATCAATACCTTCTACAATCAAGCTTATGATCAATACCTTCTACAATCAAGCTTATGATCAATACCTTCTACAATCAAGCTTATGATCAGTACCTTCTAAAATCAAGGTTATGATCAATACCTTTGATCATAAGGTTAATCATCAGGTATTGATCAACCATATGATCAATACCTTCTAAAATCAAGCTTATGAACAAAAATCTTCTAAAATCAAGTTTATGATCGATACCTTCTAAAATCAAGCTTATGATCAATACCTTCTAAAATCAAGCTTATGATCAATACCTTTTAAAATCAAGCTTATGATCAATACCTTCTAAAATCAAGCTTATGATCAATACCTTCTACAATCAAGCTTATGATCAATACCTTCTACAATCAAGCTTATGATCAATACCTTCTAAAATCAAGCTTATGATCAATACCTTTGATCATAAGGTTAATCATCAGGTATTGATCAACCATATGATCAATACCTTCTAAAATCAAGCTTATGATCAATACCTTTGATCATAAGGTTAATCATCAGGTATTGATCAACCATATGATCAATACCTTCTAAAATCAAGCTTATGAACAAAAATCTTCTAAAATCAAGTTTATGATCGATACCTTCTAAAATCAAGCTTATGATCTATACCTTCTAAAATCAACCTTGTGATCAATACCTTCTTAAATCAACCTTATGATCAATATCTTCTAAAATCCATTTAATGATCAAGATCTAACCCCAACCTTATAATCAATAACTTCTAAAATCCCCCCTATTTGTGATGCCCCCTCAAATCTACCTCTTTATCAATATTTTTACAATCCACCTAAGACTCAGTGTGTATTTGAAGAGGTTAAACAGTGATGAACCAGCATGGAGGTCTGTTAGAGAATGAGGTGCCACATGCAGATCTGCTGATCTGTGGTACAGTTCTGTTTCCTGATGTTTCACTGCAACACAGGAAGTGAACATGTTACCAATAAGCTCTAGAAAAATCAAAAGATGAGTTGCTTTTTCTGATTTCAACCATGTGCAGAGTGAATTCTCTCTTTCACACACGTGACATGTTTAGAAATGAACTGAGTATTTATTACACCACACCAGAAAAAGACTGTAATTAATTTTCCTTTCAAACGTCACATCTGGTATGACTTAAAGAGAAGTTTTACAGAGCTGGTTTTTGCAACTGGTTGGTAAGACTTGGGTGTGCCCGTCACTGTTTCTGGCACCTTTCCTTTGGTGTCATCTTCTCCTCTTCTCTCTCTTCCAGCTGAATCAGATTTAAAAGTTGGTGGTGGAATATTTGAGCTGTGGCTCTGCCACGTGGAAGTTTGTGTAAAGCAGAAAAAAAGGAAGTATATGGTCATGAAACTTGAAAGCCAATGGAACGATGGGACACAATAGAGAAAAAATGGACTTCAATGACCTCATTTACTAAAAATTGTGTAAAACTTTGGTTGAGCAAGTTTTTTTGTTCAGCACCACGACATTGATAATGCAACGCAAACTTTGGATTTATAAAAACCAGCTTAACACTCCTTATGCAACGTAAGCTTCATAAATCATACCTGAAACAAATTTCAGGCCTAAGCCTTCTTGAATCCATCTTACCTCATTCATGCTCCTAGAACTCCAAATATGGAGTATGCCAAAGATATGGTGCAAATGTAATAGTTGTAAATCGCAGAACGGATGGATAGTTTAGTGGGTAGAGACAGCATCCTGTAACTGGAGGATTTCAGGTTTGATCCCCCTGCCTGGAGTTGCCAAGGTGTCTAAACAAAACCCTGACCCCTTGATGATGGCTAACACTTTGCATGCAAAGGCATGAATATCAGCCTTTGTACAGCCCCCCAAGTGCCGACGCTGGTAGAAAAGCGCTATATAAGCCGAGTCTGTTTACCTTTACCTAAAAAAATCACACTTGAGCAATTACAATATGTTAGTCTTGTGCAGCTGTGGTGACATCGTCCACAAGAAAGAGAATAGGAGGTCTCTACAGCAGCCTTGTGATTGTCACACTCTAATCTGTCAGTGAAATAAAAAAAAAAAAATGGTCCAACTATTTGGAGTGACAAAAATGAAAGTAGCCACACACAAGGATTCCACGTCAACAAATGGAGGCAGTCGAAGTAATTCTCAGCTTGATGTTTTAACAATATTATTAATGATTATCTTTATGTGTCTAATGGGAAATATTCTGTAGAAGCATGTGATAGCATAAAGTTTAAAAACAAGTTTAATTAACCATCTTTCCGTTAATGTGGTCCATTTTTCATACAACATGCATTTATGTCTGTTTTCTAGTTGTATCTGTGCTGCTCCAAAAGCTTCATTTCACTGTTTTAAGCTCTCTTTAGGTTCAGTGTCATCTTACTATTTGCGTGTGGGAACTCTTGAGTTGCCTAAAAGTTGCGTACTAGTCCACACACTAGTCTACGCCTTCATCAGAAATTGCTCAATTTGCATGTGCACAAATTTGGACTTGAAAAACGAGGCCCCAGATGTGGTATATTTTGTTGCTAAGAAACAAGGAGATGAGAAGGCAGCAGGAAGTGAAGCGAGATGGGTTGAGGTGATCAACAGGAGACAGGAAACATGTTTTCTGTGGGGAAAACCACGGCGGAAACTCAGCTTCAGTACTGTCCTAATATGATGTTTTATTCTCAGAGAGAAAAGACAAGTATGTGCCACTCCACTGAAGGAATGTGTTAGTTATCCTCCTCTGGGCTATTTATTCCTTCACTCCTTGTTATTTGGTTGTATTTCAAGAGGACATGACCTCAAGCCTCCTTGCACTAACAAAAACAAGCAGCCACTGTCTGTTCTGTCTCTCTCCACTCATCTTTTTGTCACACTGTACTGTTGGTGAAAGGCAACGGAAACCACATGGTACAGCTAAAATAAAGGCAGTAAAACACAAAACATCACTTAAAGAGAATTCTTGAAACTGCCCATTCAGAGATCCTTCAGGGTTTTGCGTGAGTTAGACAAAAAAAACAAAAAACAATCATTCCCCTAAAGAGTTCATTTTCAGCTATAATATTTTAAAAGTCTGTCCAAGTAAAATATGTTTACGGTTGCAAAATATCCAAATATATCAACCTTTTTCTTTTTCCACTGTTTAAAAATGTCCAACCAAATTTAGCAACTGCAATGCACAATTCTTTTCTTTATTATTTTAGTGGATTTTTTTTATAAAAATGGCTTTTCCATTTGTACGACCTTGTACGGACTGCTTGGTGGTGCAGTGGTTAGCACTGTGGCCTCACAGCAAGATGGTTGGGGGTCAAGTCCTGGAGTAGGAACAAGGCTTGAAATATTGGCCTTTCTGTGTAGAGTTTGCATGTTCTCCCTGTGTATGCGCAGATTTACTTCGATTGCTTCAGTTTCTCCCATTCCTCCAAAAACATGCTTGTTAGGTTAATTTGCTGCCACAAAATTGCCTCTGGGAATGAGTGTGTGTACATCTACATGGTTATGTCTGTGTGTGTGGCCCTGCAACAGAGTGGCAACTTGTTTGGGGTGTATCCTGCCTCTTGCCTGAAATCCGGCTCCAGCACCTCCTGCAAATCCATTAGGAATAAGCGGTTCAGAAGAGGAAACGATACAACCTATACAAACCATCTCTGATGAGCAGAACTCTTCATGCCTACATTAAATTGTTGATTTGGTGGAGAACAAAATCCATGGTCAAGAATCTGGCATTCAACTACCTGTCGATCTTGTAAATTTACACTACATGCAGAGCGCATGCGCCGTTGCTACAAAAAACACTTCCTGTTTAATAGAATGTGGGTGGGGCAGAGAACAAAATCCATGGCCAAGCGCAAGCTGATGTTCAAATCGTTTCCGGACACTGAACGAGAGTACGCAAATTGCTCAAACTTGCACAAAAATAAAATCCTTTCAAGTATGTTTTTGATGTTGAAATAATGTTAAAACATTACAGAAACCTCCAAAAAGTTAAGTTAGCATAACAGCCCTCTTAAAGTATAAAATTACAGTCAGTAACATTGATAAACTTGGAAATGTTTCACTTATAACCAATATAAAATAGGACATTTTTATGAACTTATAAACATTTTCTCGTATTGTAAACACAATAAGTCAGTGTCTAATAACTTTATAATTGTGTTTCGTTCTCAGAGCTGCCATTGAAGTTGTCCAAACTGATGTGAGTGAGCTTGAAACTCGACTGGACAAGGTGAGACACACTCGACTTCGCTCTATTTTTCTTGTTTCACACAAACAAAAAAGCACAAATAGGAATCAGATATAACTAGACATATTATCGTAAGCATGTACAGGGAGTGAAGTGAGAGGTGGTCTTCGATTTGACGTTGAATTCACCTTGATCTGTGCAGGAAGTTGGAGGTGCTGCTTCCTCATCGTATATTACGTCTGCACATAGAGAACTGAACTTTGTTCTGCTTTACAAGTATAAATGCATCTATTCATCTAATCATTTTTTCTGTTCTGTAACAAAAGATAAATTAAAATGTTTCACTTTAATAAAACCACCTGGTCGTATTTGAAAGGCATCCGTGTTTACAAAATGTGACATGTCCTAATTCTTTGTTCAGCAGTAAAAAGAAAAAACTAGACTAACAGGATTCATAAACCTGCAGGGACTCTTTTCAAGTCCAAGTAAAACGTCTTTAAGGCAAACTGTTGGAAGCAAACAGAAAGTAAAGTACATGAGACGCTTTATGAGATCATCATGAAGATCTGCCACATTTTGTTGTCTTTTTTTCCACTTGTCTGATTTCTAGAAACATTCCTTTACGGTTCTCATGAATTGTAAAACTTGTTACATCCAAAACACAGCTGGTTGTGTCAGAGAAATGCAACCAAAAAGAAGAGAGAAATAAAAGTATAATCTATATCAGGAGTTTCATTTGAGCTAGTTAGATTCCACTGACCTAAAAACTCCAGAACACCTGCAAACAGTTGGGTTTATGAGGAAGAAAATAGTTTTATCAGCCTTTAGATATGCTTGAATTATTTATCACTTGCTCTGATGGAAACCTGAGTTTCCATCACATAGAGTTTTTAAAGCCCTGCAGCCCTTATATGGAACAAAACATGCAGATTGATTTCATCTGGCATCTCTTTCACAGAAAGTTAGCTGCTTTTAAAAATGTCTGTGGTCTTCTGAAATGAATAAGATGGTTCAAATAGTTGTCTTGTTTTTACCAGAAACTGTGGTCCTACGTTAGTCATAGTACACTGTGTACATGCTAAGCTTAGTCATGTGGTCAAAGGTTTTACCTCAACAAGATAGTTTTAATTGACACAAATGCTTGAAAACTCCACATAAATTTTGTCCTTTGGAACATCACCACTGCAGAGCTGTTCTGCTGTTCTGATAGATATTAAATTGAGTCGTATCTATCTGAGCAGTTTAATTGACTGTAGGGTTTCAGAGATAAAAAAAAAAGTGTGAATGCAAGTTGCTGAGGGTCCACACAAAGTATTTTAGTTCATTTCCAACAGTTTTGTTGTGTTTTTTGAGACGTTTATCTCTGATGGTGTCGCGGGTGGTGCCAGATCCTATCCTGGCTGATTTAAAGTGAGAGGAAGGGTACACTCTAAACGGGTCGCCAATCTGTTGCGGGGTCACACTGTACATACAATCATCCACACACAAACTCATTCCTAAGGGCAATTTTTTCACAAAATTTCACACTGTAATGCCAAGTCCCTCCCACTCCCTTCATGAATCTGTGGACCATCTGAGGAGCAGCTTCAGCAACAAACTCCTGCAACCCTACTGCTCAAAGGAACGATTCAGAAAATCATTTCTGCCGTCCTCAGACAGACATTTCTTTAAATTAGATAAAAGGTTCATTTTCAAACTTTTAGTCCAAACATGAACGTCTCACACCTCCTGAAACCATGGCAACCATAGAAACATTCTACAGGTATCACTTTCAAATTACGTTTGATTTGTAGGTATTGCTTTCCGCCAATCAGATCTCTTCTTGATCGGACCACTCTTTGGAGGAAACCCAGCGGCTGATGATTATCAAACTACTAACTATTTAAATATTAAATTATTTAACCATCAAAATATTTAACCTTTCTCTTTCAAACCTTTCACTTTAAATAACAGTAAAAAAAAAAAAAAATGTATGATTGTATGATGACTCATATGATTGTAGCATTGCAGCACTCAAATTTCCCTCCGGGGATACATGAAGTCTTTTCAATATCAATTTTATAGCGGCCAAACAAACTACCACGCATGTTTTTGGAGGCTGGGAGGAAAAAACCCGGAGAAATCCCACACATACACAGTGAGAATATGCAAACTCCACACAGAAGGTGTTCCAAGCATCACACCCATTCCGGGACTTGAACTCACAACCTTTGTTTATCTTTGAGGCAGCTGAGGCTACTCTTTACAGCGCTTAATATGGACAAACAATCACATCCACTCTAATAGTTTGGATTGGAACCAAGTGATTTGTTTGTGGTCATGTTTACAAGGAACAAATGAAGAAGTACAAACTTGAACTACAAATGTTAACCAGAAATGTTGTTACACAAATACAATAAAATATTTTTAATTCAATTTATTTTACATATCATCAAAAAACTCTATAATTTTTTTTTACCTGAAAGGTTTATAAAAATGATCTAAACTGTTATGTTTGCAATGTTTGATTATGTTAGACTGAGCAAATATGATTTAAATGAGCTTCTGAGGTCTGCCTCTTGGTCTCCGCCTGGTGGGATATGCCCGAAATACCTCACCAGTAAAGCATCATAATCAGATGCCCCAACTACCCCATCTGGCTTCTCTCAACCCAGAGGAGTAACGGCTTTCTTCTGAGCTCCTTCCAGATTGCAGAGGCCCTCGTTCTATTTCTGATTGAGAGCCCAGTCAGCAGCCACCCTGCAGAGGAAGCTGTGTAAGTGTTAACTAATTGTTACTAAGTGTTAACAATTAGTTTTAAAAAGTTAGAAATTTATGAGTAAACAAAGTTATTTTGATAAAAAGATGTTTTTATCTGAAAATGACAAGATGTGAATATCTTTTTAGACTTATTTACAAGAAAAAAGTTAGTGAAGCAGACAGAATGTTATGAGAGTTCAAGGGTGTTGAATTATCATCCTGTAACCAAAGGGTTAGTGGTTCAACTCCTAGGTTGAAGTGACCTCATACCACGGTATTCCTTAGTAAGATGCGTAACCCCTAACTGCCCTCCAGGTTACCCCTGTATAAGAGATCTGGATCACAATGTAGCATTCGTCTAGTGAAGCTTCTGTGCAGAGAAGGAAAAGTAGCTGTTTGTGGTGTGTGGGTGGACAGTATGCAGATGCTTTGTTTCTTTAAAGCTGCAAACATGTAGTTACAACACTTACCTAGCCAGTTAGCAAGCCTGTTTTAAACCTACAGGGACGAGCTGGGACAGAAAAAAGCTTTTTATACCCGACGGAAAGCTTAAATTCATACGAATATGGTTAAATGTCACAAAATATGTCTAAAACTTGCTAAAGAAGTTTTGTCAGAAGCTTACATTTAGATATACTGTAAATATAAGGAACTGTTTAAAGTTGAGGCCTTGTTTAAAAATGAACATACGAGTCAATTTTAAAGGTTTCATCTTATGTAAAATAAATACTTTGTTATTTTATCTTGTGCACATAAGTTACCGCAATATGTGGTTGTGTTTATGTAAGCTGTATACATTGCTTTACTAATTTATAAAGCTTTATCACAGCCCAAGAAGTGTAAAAGACAGACTATTCCTCATCTCCATGCAGTCTTATTGCTCATTTCTCTACACTACTACCAGAACATTGATGAACGTGCCCTCGCAGCTCTAATCATAGTGTGATTTTCTGAACACCATTTTTAGATACCCTCCCTGGCTCTATCAGAAATAGAAATCAAAGTTGCCATGGTTCCCAAACTAATCACTTATGTGCACCTATGTTTTTGCTCTAGTTGCACTGTTTTTGCTTTAGATAAAAATGAAGATGTATCTACACAACGTAATTTGAATTGAATATACTTTATTAATCCCTGATGGGAAATTTGAGTGCTGCAGTGTAAACACCACCTCGCCCCAATCCACTGGCGTCCCAGTCCGGTCGCACTGTGCCCAAACTGGCAACACAAAAGCTAGAGTCTGGCATGGGTCACAAACCCAGGCTGTGGTGGAGAATATCAAACTGGCCTCTCTGCATTTGACTGGGTCCGAGTGTGCGCCTCTAGTTCCTCAAGCGAGCAACTGGACATTTCCATGGAAACCACAAAAACATCGGGCTAGAAGCACTTCCTCTAGACAATCTCCTTCTCCTCTGCTCCCCTGGGACAATTAATTTGTCGATATAATACCAGAATAATTACCATAACTATACAGTTAGCCTCAGCAAATCCACTTACAGATCTTTTAATTGAAGGATTTTTAATCGTATTTACTTTTGCTGAAGCTAAGTAGCAGCTTGTGATGTGTGTTTTAATTCAAGGACATCTTTTTTTGTTTTTGTTGAATAAAGCACCCTTTTCAGTCCACAGCTTTGTCAACAACATCGTCTTCTTGACTGATGCCTGCAAATGGACAATTATTAGAATATTAATCAAATAAATAATTCAATCAATTAAAAACTAGTGAATATTTCAGGACTCATTTTCAAAGTCTAATTATTCTTATTGTAATAGTTTAAAATAAAGATAAATAGAGACTTTTGAACAGCAGAAGTCATATTTGTATGAAACTTTTTCACTGTCGGAGTTCTGGTGTGTCACTCCATGGCTCTTAGTCAGCACTCTCACCACACTTGCTTATAAGGGTGTAATCAGTCTCTTTTCCTCACCTGAGAGGCTAAGGGGCTCTTGCAGCTGAAATGCTCATCGAGGAGCAGTGAGAGGAGGAAAAGGTTTCTCACTATGTAAAAACCATCTTTTATGTTGCTTGGCGCATCATCACTGTAGCAGGTCGTTGTTCACTGTCACAAAGCGGTTGGGCAGAAATACTACAGTTCATTAAAAAAAAGCATTCTAAAAATTACTTTGATGACAAATACAAAACCTACACATCACTACTAGAAAGTAGAAACCTCCCCAAACCTGTTCTATGAGATGGAAACTTTAAACCACAAGATGAGATCTAGAAAAAAAAACGTTGTTCCTAACAACATTGTTGAATGTTTTCTTAACAGTTAAAGTAAAAATGCTTTTTCAGAGTGCGGCGTCTCTTAAAATGGAAAATATATCAGTTAAAGAGTGAGATGTCTGTGGGAGCATCTGCTGAGACCACATTTAATCACTTAGGGGTAAGACGTTGCAGCAGACGATGGTGGATGGAATTATGACTTCATGTGGAGTTGTTTCAGAAAGGTTAATGAAATGTTCTTTATGGCTTTCACCCTGTGGCCACTTCAATGTAGACGAGAACGTACACATCGTGCTGCGTGAGTCCTGTCACTGATTACTTAACAGTTTATTTTAAAAATCTAGCTGTTTACGATTTTCAACTGCTGTAAAATCACTTTTCCAGTGAAAAGTTTGGATTAACTAAAATCCTAAATATTTCAACAAAATGTTTCCAATTCAGAATATCCTCAGCCATCTGACTCATAGTAAAGATAACGTCTTTACTGACTTTCTGGTTGGTTTTCATTATGCAAACAGCATACCTTTAAACTAGGTTTGTTAGTTTGTTTGCATTTAAATGGAAACGACGTCTTACCTACAACCAATGTGACCGATGATTAACTCTGTTCAACACTTGATCAACGCTTCAATGCTTTTGATGTTGAACAATTTACTGTTCTTGCTTTTACTGGTTGGTAGCTGGAACTCTGCTTACTGCTTTACTTTTCAATTGAAAGAAGTAGATTTTTTAAAATAGTGTTCAAAATTTTTCTCTGTGTGTTTTGCAGCTTGTGAAACAATGCCAGGCCATGCTGGATGCAAGCAAAACTTACTGTCAGACCAGCAAGAGCTTTGTAGGTGGCCTCAGAGAGCTGGGTCAACAATGCACAGGAGACAACTTGATGGAGGTGAGAAAATTCTGATATGACACACAGTTATTTTTACTCTTTGGTATCTACAATGCTATTTCTGCAGCAAAGCCGGGTCTGTACAGATATTAACTTAGTGTGTCTATCTGCAAGATTGTACTAATCTTTATTGCAAATTCCTATTAATTGTAGAAGATTTATTTTCTTCTAGTTTAATTTTAGAAAAATAATAGACAACATTGGTTGCATAACTTTATGCAGTGAAACAGTCACTACACTGTTCTATTTGAAAAAAAAAAGGCCCCACAAAGGTCTTATCTTAGTTCATTTTCTTGTCTATGAATTGTGGTCCAGTTTGCATTTTCCACTCGATGTAACACGAGGAAGTGTGTGTACAACCCTCAGACATTGCTCAAGTAGTGCAGCTCACTCATACTGGCTCGTCCGGGTGCTTTGTGGTTAGGTTTGCTGTCTCTAAACTTACTTTAAGAGCATAGAGGAGCCACTAGATTATAGGCCAGAGTGCAGGTAGATGTATGGGGATCTAAATGAGAACAGCTATGTATCATAGGTGCTTTTTACTATTTTAAGCAACAATAAACAGCAGAAGAATAGAAATACACCCATATGCAAGTTTCTGGTCTGTTTCAATATGCTTGCATTTGGGTTGCATAGATGCAGCATACAGCATGTGCTAACAGTCCAACACCGTGCGACCCAATGAGGTTTGCCAGAAACCACAAGGTTTGATGAATTTCTTATTTCTCTTCACAGAAATGAGCAGTCTTACATTGATCAAATGTGAAGGCCTCTATGTGCTGAAGAACATTATGCCAAGTGTATACTGTAACTTTTGAGGGTGGAAAGTGGAAGGCAGATGCTCACCAGACAGTTTAAACCATTTTATTGAGGAAAAAATGAATCAAGGAATAGACACAGATCAGCCTTGCCTGGTATCCAACCTGAGCAGGCTTAACTTATCTATGTCTAAACCAATATCGTTTTATATAGCAATGATGGAGTATGTTCCGATTCGTTCCGTCGTCTTCCGCTTATCAGAGGCCAGGTCGCAGTGGCAACAGCCTCAGACGGGAAGCCCAGTCTTCTCTCATTCCGTCTGCATCCTTCAGATCACCCAAAAGGATCCCAAGTTGTTCCCCGGCGAGCTGTGAGATTTTGTCTCTCCAGCGGGGCGGGGTTCTGCCTCTTGGTTTCCTCCCGGTGGGACTTGCCTGAAACACCTCACCAGCGAGGCGCTCGGTGAGCAGGTCATGTTAGGTACCAAAATGATATTACAGACTGTGGTAGAAATAGAGGTCTCCATTGTTCTTTACAACCGCAATTATGGGGGTTTCAATGTTTTGTTTTTTTAAAGATCATTCACTTCTGTTCAGAGAAAAATAAAGATTGAAGATGTTTAAAGATTTTTTCTAAGAGAGTTTTTCTTTTGTCTTGCAGGGTTATTTGAGCAAATTTTCTAAAAAATTGACTGATATCTTGGAAGCACAAGAGGTGAGGGTATAAATGTATTTTTAAAACCCAGTTTGTTCATCCCAGGTGATTTATCTTTGTATTGCTTGCTGTAGGAAATGATTGAGACCACACAAAGATCTGTGAAAACTAAGCTGCTGTACTTTGTGAAAGAGTGAGTGCAGCCCAACCTTTTTATCGTCATGGATTCGTTGCTTCTTTCTTAAAATCACTAGTCATGCAACTAGCTAAACTCTTCAGGCTGACGCACTTCTTTTCATTTCTCTCAACCAATTCCAGTTTTTCAGCTTTGTTCCTTTTTTTTAAAGGTAAATCCGATACGTTCACTAACCATTTGATCTCTAAATGCTTCCGACTTTTCTCCAGTTCTGCTTTGTTAAACTGTAAAGTAGAAGTATAATGTTATCTGTTTGTATAATTCTAACAATTAGCGTCGCCATTTCTTCATTTTTATTTCCACAAGCAGAAAATATTTCATCCAATTTTTTTTATTTTCCACCTCAATCCACAGAGATGTTCGTCGTTTTAAGGATGTTAGGAAAGAGTTTGAGCGGAGCAGTGAAACCCTGGAAGGGGCGCTGACGAGGAACGCTCAGGCTCCTCGGAACAAGCTGCATGAAGTGGAGGAAGCAAGCAATGCTCTGCTCAACGCACGCAAGGCTTTTCGATCAGGAGCCTTGGATTATGTCCTGGAGGTGAAAAATATATGACCAGAACTGTCTTGATTATTTCAGTCTGGAGAGGACCAGAAATAGCTGGTGGTGTTATGAATTGTAGTTGTCTTACCTAATGAAAGGTTTGGGTTTTTCTCTTGTGGTTCCAGCTGGTAAGGTCATCTTTTCTTGGTAATGGAAATGTGTGTGTAACCTTTTCCTCTTTTTTAGATCAACGTCATTGAGGCCAAAAAGAAGACAGACATTCTGATGGCGGTAAGTTCATCCGAGCAGGACGGAAAGAAATAAAGAAATTATATGGTGCAAAGATAAATTGCTTTGAAAATTGAAAAATCATGTTAATTATTTTCTGTTTTTTTTTTTTCAGATGTTATCACTAATGGAAGCTCAATCCCAGTTCTTCCAGAAAGGTCACCAGTCTTTATCAGAGTTGGATGAATATCGACATAATCTCTCCAAAGAGGTGATCATTTCCTTTCAGCATACTTTTCAGCTATGAAGGGCTGTGCATAGTGATCAAGAAGACACTGTGAATTCCCCCTTCTTCTCGCTCCGTGCTTTGCCCTAAGCCCTGGTTGTGTGCATGATTCAGTGTAAATCCCATCAGTGGCTGCAAATAGAGTGTAAAGAACATCATGTCATCAAAACTAAAGCATTGCAGTTTATGTTTTTATTTTGGTGCATTTACGTAAAAATGTACTTGATGGAAGGAACCGAGCGTGAGCATAGCGCATGCCCTGCTGCGAAAACGTTTCCTGATTAGGTTACAATGTGGGACAAAATCCAAGGCTGAGAACATCATAAGTGATGTTAGAATGTTGTCTGAATATGTGATGGACGAGCTCGCAAATTCCTCAAACATGCATAAATAAATTAGAAAACCCTGTTAGATATTTTTTGATGTGAAAATAATGTTCAAACCTCCAAAAAATTGATTTTGCGCAAAAACCGTCCATTAGATTTTATGAAAGAAGTAAAAAAGTACTGGAATGTTTTATTAAATTTTGATTCAAAGTATTTGATATAAAATGCCAGAATTTTTTGAGAATTTTGAGAACAGAATAAAAAGATAAATGAAATTACAGGGCATCAAAGCAATAATTTTGTCATACTATTGCAACATTGAGCACAAAGGTTTTAAAATTTTTGTTTAAAAAGGTCTTTTAACTTTGTTTGTAGTAAAAAAAGAAATAAAAAAACATTTCTGAGAGTCTAGAAACTACAACTAAAAAACTAGTAAAGAAACAAAAAGAAATGATTTTGTCCACAAACTTATTTTCTAATATAGCATAAGTCTGCAAGAGTTCAGTCACAAGATGAAATCAGCCTGTCATCGTGACAGAAAAAATGAGCAACAACAGGAAATATTTCATGTGTGTGTGTAAAACTGTGTGTTTGATCCAGCTCTTAATGTCTACAGAAACTTGGAAAATAATCTTCTGCTTTGTCAACGTTAGGCATCAGCAGAATCATGATCAGGTGTTTTTTCTAAAGTAAAAAAATTCAAACAGGAAATAAAAATTGTGAAAACTCAGTGCTTAAACTGAACCACATCAAGATGCTTCCTGTTTAACAGGAAACGATAGGAATGAGTTACACAAAGATAAAACAGAAAAAAAAAGATTAGGAGTAGTAAAGGAAGCAGAATCAGAAATTAAAAGATTTGCACTTTACATGCAAATCAGTCATTCTTTTCACACTTAGATGCTAAAAAAACACTCTACATGTTTTTTGGATACTTTAAAAGAGTCATTTGGGAGTTGAGCTTCTTACAAGCAGACACGATTAGAAAAAAAAATAAAAATGCAAAGTAAGAAAATGACAAACTGGAAGGAAGAAAAGATGTCAGGAACGATGTAACGTTGATACATAGTATGAATGTTAGATTGTTGCGATGGTTCTTTTTTTTTTTTATTCCAAACATTTTTAGAAGGGTGGTGCAGTGGGTAACAGAGTGGCCTCACAACAAGAAGGTCAGGGTTCGAGCCCCGTAGTGGAGGCGAGGCTTGAAACACTGGTCTTTCTGTGTGGAGTTTGCATGTTCTCCTTGGGTATGTGTGAGTTTTCTCTGAGTACGGTTTTCTCCCACCCTCCAAAAACATGCATGCTAAGTTGATTGGCCGCTATAAAATTGTCCCTAGGAACATATGTGGATGGTTGTGAGTGTGTGGCCCCTACAACAGACTGGAAACCTGTTCATGGCGTACCCTTCCTCTTGCTTGAAATCAGCCGGGATAGGCTCTATCACCCTCCGCAACTCCATTAGGAATATGCAGTTCAGAAGACAAAATAAAAATACTTAATTAATAAAGCTTTATACATTTTTTCACACTTAAATGTTCATTTTTCTCAAAGATTGAACGATTAATTGCCTAACGACATGTAAAAATATTCATATATTTTTGTTCTGACAGAACACACAGTTTGTCCTGGACGCTGCCAGAGAGAAGAGAGACATGGAGCAGAAGCATGCGGAAATCAAGAAAAAGGTAAGTTAACAAAGACGATGTACAATTTTTAAAGGACTAAACACATTTTTTTGGCATATTCACCGTGATGCATTGTGGGTAATGTAGTTTTTTCTGTGTTTAAACGACACATTTGTCTCTGATCTACTTTGAAATTTGAGAGTAGTTTTTTTCACAGATATTTCAAAGATTCATGATGACTTGTATTCCGTTTCCCATTCATAGGACATGTCCTTTGATGACTCTATTATGGATTTTAATGCTGATGCAGCAAATGGGATCGCAATGGAGGGTCATCTCTATAAAAGAGCCAGCAATGCTTTCAAAACCTGGAGCAGGTACAGTCTCCCTCCACTTTTAAGACCAATAACCTCATTTTCTTTTTTCATCAAAATGTTCCCGCTAACAGCTGGAGTATGCACGCTCACAGACTCAGATCATTATTGAAGTCTTTTCTTTTCCTCAGACGTTGGTTTTCAATCCAGAAAAATCAGCTTGTGTATCAGAAGAAATTCAAGGTGAGTTTCAAACTAAAACAAGGGGGTCAAACTATTTTATTCCATTTTAAACTATTTGTTTAAAAAGTTTGTTATATAGACAAAGTGGATTGGATAAGTAAGTCTGATAGTTATACCACATACCCTAGACTTGGAAGTTGTTCTTACTTGCTTGTCTCCATCAGGACCAGCCCACAGTGGTGGTGGAGGACCTGCGTCTGTGCACGGTCAAACCCAGCTCGGAAAACGAGAGACGGTTCTGCTTTGAAGTGGTCTCTCCATCTAAGTGAGTTTGTGTGGGCGCACAACGTCATATAATCATTGCCTGTCTGAGTACGTGGATTAGTGTGCGGTGCAAGCGGGTGGGTTTAAACGCGTATTTGTGCAGGTGCTGTTTGCTGCAAGCAGACTCAGAGCGGCAGCAGCAAGCGTGGATCAGCGCCGTCCAGAATAGCATTGCCTCAGCTTTCCAAGAGCACAGAGAGGACACACAGAGCCCTGTGAGAAAACACACACACACATTTGTAGTGGCAGTTTGGGAAAATCATTTTTTTAATGTTTCTTTATCCTTCATCAGAGACAACGCTGCAGCTCAATGTCTGCCAGCTGTATGATGGGAGGAAACTTTGGAGCAACCACAGACCAAGAGAACAAAGGTCGCAAAGCACTGGAAGAGGTTCAGGAAATCTCAGGGAACCGGCAATGCTGTGATTGTGGAGAGCCCAGCCCGGATTGGGCCTCTATTAACTTGGGGATCACGCTGTGCATTGTCTGCTCTGGGATACACAGGCAAGCAACATGATCCAACTTCAAAGAGAGGGTGTTATGTTAGAATAAACGAGGGTTCCACCTTGTTTGAATGTTTCTCCCACATAAGAAACACACCTGAAGTAGTTTTCTATTTCATTTGACTAATTTGCAAATCCTCCTTCCAGTATTCTGATACCATTTGAATTCCAGGTTGTTCTTGACCAAGGATTTTGTTCTCTGCTATGCCCACTTTTGAACCTCAGTCTGACGTCTTTTAGTGCATGCGCTCTGTGTCAGATGAGGACTATTTGTAAAAAGTCCCATCCATGCTAACTTGATGTGCTTTACTTCGTATTTGCAAACTCAAACGAGATTTACCCTGTGTCGTGCATATACATATGGGCGGGGCTAAGTGGAGACTCATAGGAAGGTGAAATTCACAGTTTTAAACTGACATTGAAACTAAAATGTATTTATAAGCTTTTATTTGACGGATATTTTATTTCTGAGCTAAGAAAATACCCTGTCTTTTGTATTTTGTTTGACATGAAACTTAAAACTTCACGAAAGCACAAAACTATCTCTTATATATACTTTATTTATCCCTCAACGAGGAAATTTGTGTGCTCTATTACACCGCAGCAGGCTGCTTGGACTGCGCCAATGGTGGGAGAAACGGGAGGTTTGGTGTATTTCCCAAGGACACCTAGACATGAGCTTAGTGGGATTCGATCCCTCGAACATCTGGTTCATGGATGAACATTATACCACTGAGTTATCGCCTCCCCCTAAAAGTTATATTTTGCAACAAAAAATGTCTCTGTTAGAGACCAAAAAGTCCTCTAAAAATTCGACTCTCAGACTTCTCCTGTTCCCATGAACCAGTGTCCATCCACTAAACCTTTCTTTCTCTGACAGGAGCTTAGGGGTCCATTTCTCTAAAGTTCGCTCCCTCACTCTGGACACCTGGGAACCAGAGCTTATTAAGGTAATTCATCTATTTAACAATAGCTTTGTGGCCTTTTCTGTGTGAGTAAAATGTTCCTGTAAGAATAATAAATGTCTAAACAAATGATAAAAAGCTACCTTTAACGATTATTTCCCAAATGCAATAGAATAGTTGATCGAGTTTGTTCAAATGCTTTTTTTTTTTGTCATTCTAGTTGATGTGTGAGCTGGGGAACACGGTCATCAACAGGATCTATGAGGCTCGGATCGATGAGATCACCATTAAGAAGCCACACCCCTCCAGCCCCAGGTACAGAACAGACAACAGTGAATATATTGTATGCAGTGGTCAGCACAGTAGTCTCACAGCAAGAAGGTCAGGGATTGGAGTCCTGGAGTGGGAGCTAGGCTTGCAAAGCACTGACCATTCTCTGTGGAGTTTGCATGTTCTCCTTGTGTGTGTGTGGGTTTTCTCCGGGTACTCCGATTTTCTCCGACCCTCCCAAAACATGCTAATGCTACTTCATAAATAAAGTGCTTGCACATGGCGTCACCAACCTGTAAGTCATCGATCAGGCGCAGATAATGAAGGAAGCACAGACAACGCTCTATGTTTTCTTTTTTTTTTTCATCTTTTGGTTCGATTCAGTGGTGCGATTAGCTTTGCGTAATGTCAGAAAAAACGGCTGGTTTTGGAAGGAAGGAAAAGACAAGATGTCAAGAAAAACTACAATCCACTGATGAAGTGTACAGAGCAAATACAGATGTTGTCAAATTTTTTCCAGTCAAATTTTGACTCAACGCTTCAATCCAAAGGCGCCTTTCTTTCTTGGACAGTTCGAACCACGCACTGATCTTTATTATAGCTGGCAAGCGATAGTAATGCTGCTCCTTTTCTCGATTGTATTGACTGTGACAAACCAGTACACGACAGTAGTTGATCATTTTTTAATTTGAAAACAAGAGAATTGACATTTCAGGTGCCGGCGTGTTGTTTGTTACATCTATTTCCAGGTTGATGACATCACGTGATGATGCATAAACTGTTGTTTTTCTATATACTGTCTCTTTTCTTCCGCTCTAAGACAAGCCGATTTTTCTGCCGTATCACAGTGATACATGAAAAACCTATTGAACCTTTGAATAATAAATATTCAAATAATAAAATACTTTTTTGTCAATAGATTCGTACAGGTGGCTGCTGACTTCTGGGGTTTTGTCATGTGACATTGCATTATTTGTGTGTTTGTTCTCGTGTCATATGGTATATCATCATATTGCATACCGTGCTGTGTTTTGCATTTTAAAGTCTTTTTCTTCTTCTTTCGGCATTTCCCTTCAGGGGTCATCATAACAAGTCAGTTTCTTCCATCTAACCCTATCTACTGCCACTTCTTCGGTCACACCAACTATCTTCATGTCTTCCTTCACTGTATCAATGAACCTCCTCTTTGGTCTTCCTCTAGGCCTCTTTCCTAGTGGTTCCAAACCCAGCATCCTTCTGCCGATGTACTCGGCCTCTCTTCTCTGTACATGTCCGAACCATCTCAGTCTGGCCTCTCTGACTTTATCCCCAAACCTCTAACATGTGCTATTCCTCTGATCCTGTCCATCCTGGTCACTCCCAGAGAGATCCTCAGCATCTTCATCTCAGCTACCTCCATCTCTGCATTTTAAAGTCTTGCATGTTGTATTGTAGATTATATAGTACTACGTAGAAACATTTTGCAACAGAAAGTAATAAAAAAATACAGTTTTATAGGTATTTTTGGAATTTGTATTATTTTGCATGCATGTCAAATGTCACTTAAAGAATAGTTTCTGGCAAAAATGACATTGTATTGTTTGTGTTTTTGATCTGAATTGGATAGCATTGTGTATTTTATTGGATAGAATAATGTCTTCTGGAGTAAAAACCAAATAATCACAAATTTGATTCTTTTAAATCTCTTTCTCTTGGTGAATTTTTTTTTTTTTTTTTAAAAATCTGGTCCTTTTCTAACAATAATTTGCCTCTACTTTGATATCTATTATCAAATCTATTACAATAGCATTCCTTTTGGATCTCTTTCTACTTTGATATTATTACAATTCAACAGCTTACTGCTGAAATCTTTAAACTTGATTCTTCAACTTCCTGGTCTTTGTTCAGCGTAGTTGCATCAGACAGGAAGTGCAGGTACTTTAAGCTGATTGCTGATATTTCCGGAAACATATGTCTGCTTGCCTCATTCTGTTTGTGTGCTGCTAAAAAAGCTGAAAATCTGTCGTCTAATCCAAATAAACTGTGTTCTTTTACATCATATGTAAATGTTAGTCATGATTATTTTGTCCTCTAATTAAATTTAAAGAGAAAATTGCCCCTTCCTTGTTTAATTTACAAACAGATTATGTGTATAAATATTTAAAAGACAAACTCAAAAGAGAATAGGTAAAAACTCCTCTTTTTTTACTTTTTTCCAGAGGAGACAAAGAGTCATGGATTCGATCGAAATATGTTGAAAAGAAATTCATCCAAAAACTACCAGAAGCTGGCAGGAATATCGTGCTGCAGAGATCAAGTGCCAGAAGAAACCCTCGAAATGATCGAAGTTCAGATAGACCGCCTCTCAAACCCAAACCAAACCGAGCCACGCTGCCTCACGCCACAGGTAAGAAAGATAAACCCACTTTTTCTGCACACGTTCTTCTAGATAAAAATAATGGGAATGTTCAGATTTAAACAACTTAAAACGGCATTGAAATTAATCACTAATTGTTTGTCTTTTTTCTTAGGGTTAAACCCTAATAACAACGTCCAAATGAGGAATACAGAGTTCAACAGAGGTGAGACAAACATATGCACAGACGTTGTAAAAACCTGCCTTTTTTATGCCTCTCCCAATAAAATGTGGAAGAAGCATTAAGACCTGGGGTTGCTTGCTCAGCACCAACTATAGATGCGCTGATTAGGTTTCGAGCATCATGCAAACAAAGGTCAATATCACAAAAATCAAACATTCGAATTTTGAAACGAGGAAGGCCAAAGAGGAGGTTCATGGATACAGTGAAGGAAGACATAAAGATAGTTGGCGTGACCGAAGAGGATGCAGCAGATAGGATTAGATGGAAGAAACTGACTTGCTGTGGTGACCCCTGAAGAGAAATGCCGAAAGAAGAAGAAGAAGATTGTATGAACATAAGAAACGGCATGGTGGTTAGCTCAGTGGTATCACAGCAAGACTGTCGAGATTTGAGTCCCGGAGCGGTCATGGGCTTGTAGCTCTGGCCTGGAGTTTGCATGTTGTCCCCGTGTACATGCATGTTAGGTTGAGTGATTGCTATGAAATTACCCCTAGAAACGAGTGTGGGCGTGCATGGTTGTCTACGTGTGTGGCCCCCCAACAGACTAGTGACCTGTTTAGGGTGTATCCCGCCTCTCACCTGAAATTAACCGGGATAGGCTGCTGTACCTCTCAATAGCCCATTAGAGATAAGCAATTCATCCCATAAGACGAAACAAATATTGTTTGTCAGCCTTGTGTTGACTTATTCTTTTTTTATTAGTATGTAAAAAAGATTTCAAACTAAATCAGTGCGTTTGTTCCTCCTCAGACGTAGAAGAGAAGGAAGAGGACCTCAGTGGCCTCCATCCTGGGGCTCTGCTGTATCGTTCTGCAGCCTTGCAGAATTTTCCATTCATGGCCGACGCTTTGGCACACGGCGCTGACGTCAACTGGATCAACTTAGCCGAAGACTCCAGTACCCCCCTGATACAAGCCGTCTCTGTGGTGGGGAACTTCTGCAAGCACAATCCTGCTTTTAAACACATCATAAGTCTTCAAGAAGACATTTCTCCTGCTGACTTCGTTCATCATAAAAACTGTTTAGTAAAACTTCTGTATTCTGTTTCATCCAGAATGCTTTGGCAGCTTGTGAGTTTCTCCTGCAAAATGGTGCCAACGTCAACCAAGCAGATGGCAATGGTAGAGGACCACTGCACCATGCCACCATCCTGGGTCACACAGGGTAAGGGAAACACACACACTCACTTTTATAGATTCGTGTCTGGTTTCATTTGCTTACGTTCTCTGGGTTGTAAACAGTTTTTATATACTTACCAAATCTAAAACTATTAAGAGACAAACCTGGAGATGTGAAACCCAACGACAAAAATTAGGAGCATCTAAGAGAGGGGTCAAAAACTCAATCCATTTGGGAACCATACGGGTGAGACTGGCTCACATCAGATTTTCACAAGAAAATAATGTTGAAAAATTGCAACTTTTGAACAAAAAATGAGACAGAAGCTCAAAGAATAAATGATAAATTATTCAAATAATAATAACATGTAATAATATTACAAATTACTGGAAAGATTGCAACGCAAAATAAATCTTGCTCAAAATATCTAAAAATATCTTTTATGATTAAAACATCTTTTAAAAATTGTTCTTAAAATATTCTAAAACAAAAGTATTCTTATCATTTAAAAGCTCTTTTAAAAAGTTTTAGAATATCCTAAAACAAAAAACATCGTCTATCGCTTTTAGGTTACAGGGGCTGATTTAAGGCGAGGGGCAGGGTACACCACGAACAGGTCGCCATTCTGTTGTAGGGCCACACACATACAACCACACACACACATTTTTAGGGGCAATAAACCTAACATGCATGTTTTTGGAGAGTGGTAGAAAACCGAAGTACCAGGAAAAAACCACACATGCACAGGGAGAACAAACTTTACACAGAAAGGACAGTCCTACAAGCCTCGTCCCCACCTAGGACTCGAACACATGACCTTCTTGCTGTGAGGGCACTGTGCTACCCACTGCGCCACCCACTGCGCCACCGTGTCACCCCACAAAAGTTGTCTCGGCTAAAAAGAATTCAGAATTAGAAACTCTGTTTTCCCGCACACGACTGAATTACCTTAGCATGAGTTGGAGGCCTGATGAAGTTAAAAGAATCACACAAGCTGGAAAATGTTAAGACCCAAATCTGAGACCTATAAACTGGTGTATTGCAGGTGCGCTCATTTTATCCATAAAAGTCATGAAGACTTTCTTGGCTTTAGATGAACTATTATGTCCTCAAAAGAACACAGATCATTCAGATACTTGGTCTATTGTTCCACGAGTGGAACAAAGTTTGCTTATCCAGTAGATCCTCTTGTCATGAACACCAGAAAAGTCTGTTACAAAAAATATCGAGGAACAAACCACCGCCCGAGTCATCCACTCCAGTAAAACTGTTCTTAATGTCCGAGGATCGCTGCACTTGTAGATCAAGACAATTCAGAGTCTGAAAGAACTCTGATCAAACATCCTCCTCCTCCACTCTGAGGAGCAGCTTTAACGATGCGTATGGAGGAGCCCATCCCTAAGGTGTGATAAATGTAACAGAGGTGTGGAATTTTCTTTGAATACACACTACAAATCTAGTTCTTAGTGTAGGTGTGGTGTCTTCCTACGGATTTCATAATGATTATTCTTAATCCCACAAGATTTAGCAACAACTTGGAGGAAAAGTAGACTTTGTGAAGTTATTTTACTCTCTATACCATATGTTATGGTAGGTTATACCCCTCAAAAACCAGAGTGAAGCTGAACGATCATGGTACTAAATCTAGGTTCTGTACGTTGTTGGTAAGGAATATGGAGGTAAATATATTGTCATAATTAAGTAGCTGCTGTTTATTTACGTATCTGCAGAAAGCTACCTCTAAAGCTACTCCTAACCCTTCATATGTGAGCATGCCTTTTTGCTTTGTTTAATGAAGAAATAAAATTCTATTTTACCTGATCAGATTGCAAACCCATGCTAACAAAATTTGAGGTATTATTTGAAATGATAAATGATAGTAAAGATCAAAACCTGATCAAAAAAACTTGAAATATGGTCAGTTTAGGCCTAATTGAGTCTAATATTAAATTAAACACTAAAAGTTTCATCAGGGCTGCATGGTGGACCAGTGGACAGCACAGTAGCCTCACAGCAAGTTGGGGGTTCAAATCCCGGTTGGGAATGAGGCTTGGAACACTGAGCTTTCAGTGTGGAGTTTGCATGTTCTCCCTGTGTATGTGTCGGTTTCCTCCCACTCTCCAAAAACATCCATGTTAAGTTGAGTGGCCACTATAAATTTGTCCTTAGGAAGTGTGTGGATGGTTTTGTGTGTCCTCGCAACAGATTAGTTACCTGTTCGGGGTGTACCTTGGCTCTCGCCTTGAATCAGCCGGTTTGGGTTCCGGCACCCTCCACCCCATCAGGGAATAAGCAGTTCAGAAGATGAAGTTTAATCAGTTTTAATTACTAGATGCAAGAAGTTAATGTTTATCATATCAAACAACCTGAATTCACATTTGACCTCTTTTACTCTCATCACCAGGTTGGTTTGTCTTTTCCTGAAACGTGGAGCTGACTACAACGCCCAGGATAAGAGTAAAAAAGATCCCATCTCCATCGCCGTGGAAAACGCAAATGCCGACATCGTCACTTTGTACGTTTTTAAATAGATACCAGATGAAATAAAACAGAGTGGACAATTTAGTTAAATGTATCTTGGTGTCTTTCAGATTGCGGATCGCCAAAATGAACAAAGAAATGCGGGAGATGGACGGAGCATTCGGCCAATCAGGTCAATCAGAGCAGCAAGGGTCTGGGGGGACACTGAGTGGGACCACAGGAGCTGGACACTCGAATGCTAGAAAGAGTCTTCAAGCAATAAAGAATCAAATCAGTGGCTGGGCTACAGCGTTACATGACTAGCAGGGTTGAGACAGGAACTTTAGACAATCCATATAAACAGCACAGAATAGGACAAGTTTAGAGACAAGAACAAATATATCGATGTCTGGTTTTGCACTTTGTGCTCTACATGCACATTATCTTGCACTTTGAAACCTACAAACTGGCCAAACACAATGCTAGGGTTGTTTTTTATCTGGGTTCGGGGTATTTATTTCTTGGTTGTGAATGTTACGATAATAGGATCAGGTTTCACTTTGATTCGGTTTGTAAGCTAATGTTATTCTTTTCCCTCACTATTCTGTGAATAGTGGGTTATTTTAACACTGTTTTATTTATAAGATTTTGATATGAGATACCAAACCTTTCTTAGTTACTTTTAAGGTCAATAAGAGATTTTTTAAAATTTGGCTATTTTTTTTCTGCTTCCATTCTTTATCCATCCAGATGCCGATTTGCTTTGACTTGTTTCGAAAGGGAGCTTTTTTTTTTTTTTAAGGATTAAAAGCATGGTGTGTTTGTCTGCTTTAAAACAACTGCTGGTCAGTATTTGACATGCTGTGCTTTTTTCATTGTTTGTCTTTGTCGTGTTCACTCGTGTGCATTTGCCCTCTGCCCGCTGAGATGTCCATCTGGTCTCTACTGCTTGTGCAGTGTGCCACCTACAGCAAACTAAGAGGTAAAGAGCATGTGCATGCCGATGTGTGTGTTTGTGTTCAGCTGCATGCTTCAGGGCTTGCGTGCATTGACCCGTAACTTTTCGTTCAGGGAAAGTAAGCCGTCAATATTTAAACTTTAACAGCTTTTGTAGGAATACACCCCCATGAAAACCTCTTCTGATACTAAAGGGTGTGCATGGAGGCTGGGTGCATTCTGTTGATTAGTTAAGAAGTTGTAAAAATTTCCACCTGTGTTACTTATGGGTTGTTGTTTTTCTTTTGTTTTCCAGGTGATGACACCTATCATGACATTTTCAGAGACTTTTCCCACATGGCTTCAAACAACCCAGAGAAGTTGAAGCGTCGCAGTGCGGATCCTAAAAGCTAACCACTCGCTCCATTCAACACATGTGCAAACATCTGTGCACATTTTACCCCTTCAGGCTGAAATAATCTCTGGCATGCAAACACATTTATTTCCCTGCTGGCTTCCTGCCACATGTTCAGCTGGTGCTGACATCAGGCGGGATGAAAACTCCTGACAATAAATTTTTTTGGTCCAAACTAGTCATTGTGTCCAAATCGAAAAACTGGAACTGCAAAGTTTTCACCAAAATCAGTGATTTTAACTGACTTTTTACACAAGAGATTTTTATTGTTTGATGATGAATCTGATCAAAATGAGATGTTTGGAGTGTTTTTATCACAATGTTTTTGTATATTTTGTTTAAATTTTGATGGGTACTGAGTCAGGATCAAATAAATCACATGAAACCCACATTCGGTTGTGTTTAATCAATCACATTTAACTTAACAAACTCAATCAAGGTAATAAATATTAGTGTGGATTTATTTTAAAAGTCTTGGTAAAATTTTCCACCTTTTTTTTAAGGCACTTTTTGACAACTCGAATTAGAAATAAAAATGTTTCAACAAAAGGTACGTCTAAAAATAAACCAAGGTATTATAAAAATAGACTTTTTTCCAGATAATTTTTCTACTTCAAGACACTTTGCAACTAGTTTGAAAGAACTATAAAAAACACATTTTTTTTAGAAAAACATTCACATGACGTTAAGTATCAACCTGAAGAGCAGGCAGCAAATAGTGTCACAGTGACCTCGTTCTGGCAAACATGTTCTGTTTTTTTTCTTTTTAGATTTAATCCAGTTGCTTTTAAAGCCAAGAATCTCTGATTTACAAGAAATCCTGGCTTATAGCTTTTAAAAGTCCAGAGTTCCACTCCACACTAAATGAATGTAGGAAGAAAAAGTGCACAACAGCAAACAGTCTTGTTCACTGATTAAAGGAGAAATTCACGAGGCTAAGAAAACTGTTTCCATGATGCTCCTATAGAGATCTGCATCGTGAATCAGTGTTAAAACACAGCAGCAGTGTCTAGAAAGTTGATAATTAATCTGTGCTAGTAAAAAATACCTTTACATAAATCTAATGACCAGAATATATAATATGAACCTTAGTTCAGCTCATGTTTAAAAAATGCCAGCATTCACAACAAATTAGTAGATCATTTTATGGTAAAAAAAAAAAATAAAGTAATTCTAGCGTTAGCTTCATTCATTCACAGTGCACAATAATTAAAAAAATATATGAATTAAAAAATAAATTGAAATGTGCATTACATTATTGGAATATTTACTTTTTGGTCCCACTTTCCACAAATAACAGATAATTTATCTGTGGTTGTATGTGGTGTTATTCTGAATGTAGGCTGGATGCACAAAGTCAGATGTAAGAGCATAGAGTCATACAAAATCATAAATATTTATGATAAAAATGAAAAACTAAAGAAAGGGGTTTTATTATTCCACACTAACCCTACCTGTGGTTCTGTGCATCTCCTCAGCTATTGTCCGAATAGTCCGTTCCAACAATTGAAGGGATCTTTGTGTTCTTTGGATTTAAGTCTTTGAGGTCTCAGAAATGGTGTGAGGAGCTCTGCCATCTGGGAGGAGCTCGGAGTAGAGCTGTTGCTCCTCCGAGTCGGAAGAAACCAGATGGGGTGGTTAGGGCATCTGGTTAGGATGTCTCCCAAACGACTTGCTGGTGAGTTGTTTCGTGCAAGCAGCACCGGGAGGAGACACAGAGGCAGGCCCTGGATCTGCTGGAGAGAATATGTCTCACAGCTAGACAGGGAACACCTTGGGATCCTCCGGGGTGAGCTGGAGGATGCAGTCGTGGTGAGAGATGCCTGGGTTTCCTGTCTGAGGCTGTTGCCTCCATGACCCGGCCTCAGATAAACGGAAGACAACGGAACAGAACGAAGGGTTAACAAAAGTTTTTGTACTGTAATTACTTCTTTGTAAAAGTGCTATGGCTGTTATTTTTCTCTGAATGATTAGTTCTCTGTGTTGAGGGGTAAACTATTCATCCTCAGCTGCTGGGGATGGATACTGTTATTCTCATCAACAGAACAGCCTTTTCGAGGACTTGGTGGATCTGTGTAGGAGAAGTAGTGAGGTAGAGTGGTCATGGTCAGACTTCCCAAGAGAAGGAAGGAGCCGGCGACGATGAAGGAGGCCATGTAGTCACCGGTGATGTCTTTTAACAAACCTGTAAATACAAAAGAGACAAAAATAAGTCAAAGTCAAGGCATCAAACAATAAACCTGTTCCTATAACAGTAGCGTTATTAATAAGGAATTGTTGAGGTCTGCTCAGACCCAGGTTGAAGCAGTCCTTATCAGTTACATCTATGGTTGATAGTCTGAATGCTCTAGCCTGAATCCTTCATACTTAGAGTTCAGAGGCACAAAAAACATCCAAATAAACCACAGACTTAACTTTAATTACAAAATCCAAAATAAAATTGTTTGTGGAGCCCAATTAAATTTATTTGGTCATTACAACAAAAGTACTAAAAACCCTTTTGGCTTGATGTGTTTACATTTCACCCACCGATAGGTGGATTGGTGCTGCTTCCGCAATAATTAGAATTCTGTACCAGTCCGTTGCAGTGTGAATAAAGCCAAGCTGAAAAGTGAAGCTCCAGATTTACCAATCACATTACATTCTGACTCTCACCTATAGTCTCCAGCAGTGGATGATCACCAAAAGAAAAAGATCCTGAATACAAACAAAGAGAGCTATAGGGTGGCCTGGTTCTCACTTAGAATCAGGGTAAGGAACCCTAAACCTAGGCCTCAGCATAGAACTAATGTTATTATGGATAGAACGGAGCCAGAAGGGGTGGTTTGGGGACCCAGTTAGATGATGCCAGACGTCTCACTGGTGAAATGTTTTGGAGACCCAGACTATGTCTCACAGCTGGCCAGAGATGAGATGCAAAATGTGGCCAGGGTGTGGGAACTCTTTCTTTTAAGGTTTCTGCCCCCTGATGCTATAGCGCACTTTGAACCAGACCCCAACCATTCTTTGCTTCTTCAAACATTCTTCTTACCTGAGAGAGGAGCACCAAGGAGTCCTCCACCGCTCTCTAAGAGCTGCAGCAGTCCAAGCCCCCCCATCACACGCTCAACACCCACAATATTGGGCACCACAGCAAACACCAGAGAGGTCAACGCCCCAGAGCAGAAGCCGTAGAACAAGCTGATCAGCACCAGCGCAGTGTAGGAACCAGTCAGGGAGCTCAAGGGCAGCA
This sequence comes from Neostethus bicornis, assembly GCA_902685375.1. Taxonomy (NCBI): domain Eukaryota; kingdom Metazoa; phylum Chordata; class Actinopteri; order Atheriniformes; family Phallostethidae; genus Neostethus; species Neostethus bicornis. Next base: position 4,880,463 of record LR738558.1, on the reverse strand, counting down.
ATATGATGAACACCCCTGCCAGAGCTGTCCAGAAACTCACAAGATGAATGAGCCGAAAGTGACCCAGATCAGAAAACCAACCCGAAGCAATTCGACCAAAAATGTCTGTGGCACCAGCAGCTGACATGACAAAAGCAGCCTGGTACTCTGAGAAGCCACTCTGCCGGCTGTGGGCCACCAGGTGGAAATATGGCACAAAGTATCCCACGTTAAAAAGAGTGACGGCCAGTGTGTAGGTGAGATAAGGCCTCTCTAGGAGCAGAGTGAGCTCCAGGTGAGAAACAACTCGCTCCAACATGTTACCACATGATGATTTGCTCATGTCCACCTACAGAAAAAAAAAATGAAAAAAACTTCTGAAATTGATTGTTTTATAAGATTATTATTTCAACAGTGACACACCACAAACTACCAAGAGCTCAAAACAGTGAAGTATTGACCCGGTACCAGAAGGAATTATTTGAAACATGAATAAGTAAATCCAGTCTACCTTTTCTGTAGCTTTAGGGCGAGGCTGTGGGCGTATGAGGGCTCCACAGGGCACAATGTTTAGGCTTAACCCCCCCAGAATCAGCAGAGCACCTCTCCATGCATACGTCTCCACCAGCAGCTGGAAGAGTGGGTTAAAGGCGAAGGACGAGAGACCAATACTGCAGAAGCCCACTCCGAGAGCCAATGCACGACGTTGGGTGAAGTGAGCCATGACCGTAGCCACCATGGGAGTGAAGACCAGCCCCCAACCCAAACCTGGAAAATAATGCATACACAGAGTACTGGGAAGGTCAGTTTGGGTTGATAAAGGCTACAGCTGTAGTTACATAGTAAAGACATTAACCTCAAAGGTTTTTGTTTTCTTGCTTGCAGTGAACTCTCTCCTACTAAAAATAATTTCATTGTTTCTCATCTTTAAACAAAAAATAACAAAGAGGTAGCAACGCTTGTTTGAAAGCATCCGCTGTGAACTGCCGAGATATGATGGAGCGTCCCATTAAAATACCTGAAAGTACTCCCATTGTGAGGTAGAGGTGAGCAAGGCAGGTTGCCTGTGACGCCAGTATGAGGCCGAGGGCAGATAGGACTCCTCCTGTCATCACCACCACCCTGGCATCAAAGGCATTACACAATGCTGCACCTAGAGGACCTGCAAAATAAACACAAATCTACTGTAGTATCAGACTGAGAGAAGAACATTCATTCAGTCTACAAGAAAGTCATCATTTGATTCGTTATAGCTACTGTTTTTTTTTTCTTCTTCTCCCTTCGGCATTTCCCTTCAGGGGTCGCCACAGGAAATCAGTTTCTTCCATCTAACCCTATCTGCTGCATCTTCTTCGCTCCCACCAACTATTTTCATGTCTTCCTTCACTGTATCCATGAACCTCCTCTTTGGTCTTCCTCTAGTCATCTTTCCTGGTGGTTCCAAACCCAGTATCCTTCTTCCTATGTACTCTCTCTCTCTCCTCTGCACATGTCCAAACCATCTCAGTCTGGTCTCCCTGACTTTATCTCCCAAACCTCTAACATGTGCTGTTCCTCTAATCCTGTCCATCCTGGTCACTCCCAGAGAGATCCTCAGCATCTTCATCTCTGCCATCTCCATCTCTGTTTCCTGTCGTTTCCTCAGTGTCACTGTCTCTAGACCAAACAGCATGGCCGCTCTCACCACGGATTTGTACACTTTCCCTTTCATTCTAGCTGAAACTCTTCTGTCACACATCACACCTGATACTTTTCTCCACCTGTTCCAGCCTGCCTGCACACACTTCTTCACCTCTTTTCCACACTCTCCATTGCTCTGGACTGTTGATCCTAAGTACTTAAAATCTTCCACCTTCTTTGTCTCTTCTCCCTGTAACCTCACTTTTCCATTTGGATCCCTCTCATTCACACACATGTACTCTGTCTTATTCTGACTAATCTTCATTCCTCTTCTTTCTAGTGCAAACCTCAACCTCTCCACCTTTTTCCTCCACCTCTCCACTCCTCTCACTACATATCATAATGTCATCTGACTTTTAAACATTGTAGCCAATATTTAATAGTGCTCATAAAAGGATTTTTTGTTGCCATTCTCACTTTTAAAAGTGAATCATTCTTATTCTGGAAAGTTTACTCCAACACATTGTTGCGAGAAGTCGCAACCAAAGCCTTTGTAAATGTTACTTTGACTCACTGAAGAACTGCTGTGCAGCCAGACCCGTGGATGAGATCCAGGAGATGGCTTGAGCGCTCTCCTCAAAATACTGGACAAACTCTACAAAAAAGATTCCTAGACTGCGCATCAGACCAAACACAAGGCTTGTGCTGACGAACATGGCGGCGACCAGGACCCAGCCCCAGCCTCCGTCTGGCACATTAGCTTTGCTTTCTGGGTTCACCTTTGATTTGGCCATCTATTAAAAAAAAAGAAAAAAATGAAGGTAAGCATTTAGTTACAACAAAAAAAGGAATTTCTTTCCAGAAAGTTCCAAACAGCTTCAATAAAACTCAGAAATAGTAAATAAAAACCCATCAGTCTTGGGTGGTCTTCAGAATGAATCCCATTGAGAGACCAAATGAAACTGTGTTTCATTTGTCATCAGTGACATAGTAGCTTTAATCTGACTGCTGCTGATGAACATTTTTTTATAGATTTATAAGAAGTTCAATCTTTCTGTTTGGATGGATGATGAAAAAAAATCAGAAATGAAACCGAATAAAAGAAGAAACTTGCTCAAACTGAGTTCGTTTAAGGATAATCTTGTAATACAGCTCTTTTAATGCCACTCTAAAATAAGATATGTTGATAACAAGATGCTGAAAAATATGACACCGCCATATTTTAGCAAACTTGATCAGTTCATCTATAGTTGGAATCAAGCAACTATGAGGAATTTCATTAAAATGAACCATCTCTGGTTTGAAAAATATTACATTCACAAGAACCTCAACCTTTAAGACCATCACCTTTGTCCACATGACCCTGAACGCCCCAGTAGATCATCTATAGTTGGTACTGAGTAACCAAGCAGTTTATTTAAAATTCCTTGTGTGATTTGGGAAATACCATGTTCAAAAAAGTGTTACAGAACCATGAGCAGGGGTGGGACAATAAAAATAATTCAGTATGTGATCGTAACAACTTGCTCTTTAATGTGCAACAAGCAAATGAAAAGTTGAGCGGACATTTTTTGTTCTATGATTCAGTAGTTTGACAACAAAAGGCAGGAAACAGATGAATCAATTTAAACTCTTCAAACAGAATGACTTCACACAGACATTGCATTAAACAATCTTGATGGACTGTAATAGTGAAACTAGTGAGGTGGAGACCTACCTTCTGAGGAGAGTCAGGTTTTGACGGAAAGAGCTGCAACAAATAAAAGATACAAGATGTTTTTTTTCTTTATTTAAATCCTATTTGTCATAAAATAGTGTCTGTAGTGTTTTATGTGCTCATTTGTCTGGATTATGAACATTAAACTGTCTGAAAAGAACAAAAAATGAAAGCAAAACACATTCCATCTCTCAAAATCAATGAGACAAGAAAATGTGACCAAATGGAGAATTTGATGAACTTCTTTTTACAACATAATTATTTTAAACATATCCTAGAAGATGTTTCTGTTGTGTTACATTTATGAAATATCAAACTTAGTTTTGATAAAATAAATTGGACATGAATAGCTTGTCAATGAGAGAGAGAAACCATGAAAGACAAATGATAAAGTTTTATTGTGCTGATTTTTTTACACAAGAAAACAGTGAAACGTGCAAAATTGATCTCTTATTTTTTAAAAAAAATATGACAAACACAATTTAAACTAGTTTGTCACTTACTGAAGTTCTTTTTTAGAACTAGGCTATAACAATGTAACAGATGTTCCATAGTTCCAGTGGGGGGCTAAAATTATTGCCAAAAAGACCCCCTCATTGACGTCTTATGTTAACAAATGTCACTGAGCTGTTTGGAAGTGAACACCAACACTCACCGTCTGAATGTCAGCTTTCCTCACAGCAGCACATGCTCCACCGTTCTCTGATAAAACTAATCCCTCAGCCAACAGTCCAGTGTGTGACAGACTTTGACACACTGTGCACGATCACGAGGCCTCGTGACCGTGCACAGTTTAAACAAGAGGAAGTCAACTTTCTCTTTCCCTCCTTTTTTTCCTCCCCCTCTTTTTTAAAAAGACAGATTAACAGATGCAAGGTTTCGTTTGAACATGCGACAAACAAGAAAGACCTCAATCAACAAAAGGGATATCCAATAAATTTAACTTAAACATAAAATTAATACTCGAATTAAACAAAAATCAATGTTTTACATGTTCAAAAAGAAATGGGTTGAAGTTCAATCTGATCTATTCTTCTTCTTGTGGAGCAGTCTTACTCTCAGCTTTAGTTCACTCATCATTTAAAAACTCAGACAGCTGCAGACCAAACCAAAAAGTGTGGATGTGAGAACTTTGATAAATGTTTAGAATCAGTTCAGATGCTGTTTTGGTCTTCAAATACAGTATATTCAGTATCAGCTCCAATAACATGAAACCACATCTCCCTCATTAATAGATCATGCTTTTAATGTCTGGTCAAATCAAAGTTTCAAATCGTTTAAGGATATTCATTCATCCATCCTTAATCGGGTTGCGGGGGTGCCTGAGCCCATACTGTTTGATTTAAGGCAAGAGGCAGGTTAAACACTCAACAGGTCACCAGTGTGTCACTCTTTACTCTCTAGTTTCTGCTAAGGCACTTTGGGAAGAGGATTTGGGAGTAGTGTTTGATGATGACCTGTGGGAAAGTATTCGGAACAAAGTGCACCATTCATATGTGCAAAACATGGCTTTAGTTAGTGCCAAATTTTGCATCAAACACACTTTCAAAATGATACCAGGATGTTGATCTTGAACTTGTGATCAGTGCCATTAGAAGCAACTTCCCTCATCCACATTTTTTGGTGTTGTTTTACGTTTATCGTTTTACTGGCAGAAGATTTTTGAGACTCTGAGTAAAGTCCCAAGGAAGATGTTAGAACCTAATGCAATCAAAGCACTGTTTGGAGTGGTTTCTGAAACTGCATCCCTCTCTTCAAACAGTACGTGAGGTCGTTCATTGCCTTTGTTTGTTTGATTGCGAGAAGGGTGATACTTTTAAAATAGAAATCAGCTTTCCAGATGTGTAGTTTATATACATTTGATAGAAACCATAATTTTGATGTTTGTTTGGGGTCTTTTTTTTGTGTGTGCTGGTGTATGTGGCTTTTGTTGTGCTCTTTGAAATCACAAAACATATTGAACAAAAAAAAACATGTAATCTATTCTCATTCCTTCTTATCTAAATTTTTTACAGCCGTATCACTATAAAAATCTAAAAAGCATTAATTATTAAGACATTCTAGTTTAAAACAAACAAAACAACAACAAACAAATATGAGCAAATAAAGTGAGTGAAAAAACACAAAACATAAAAATGTAATTCTACAAAAACATCTTTCTTTTTACGTTTATGAAATGTGGTTTAATTATATTTTTTTAAAACTATGTATGAGCTCAACATTTGAAGTGTATTCAGCAAGGGTTGGCAAAGTGTGGCCTGTTAACCAGTCGACGAGTGTTTTTTAAATAATTCCCACCGCCGTTTGATACATTTCCATTTCAATTGAATATAATTTAGTTAATTTTTTTCCAGTATTGTTCCAAGATCAATTCAAAAGGCAAATGACCAAGAGGTGCAGCATAAATACAGTATGAGAGAAGTAAAAAAAAAGAAGAAATATGGATGAAAAATATTTTGGTTTTAATAAAAGAAATTTAAATTGAATAATTATTTTCCATTCTTTAGATTCTCCTTCTTACTTTTCGAGATGATTTGCTACACCATGTTCCTGCTTTGGGTTTGTCCCATTGGCTTCACAATATGACCCTTTGTGACCCACCGGTCAAAAACTTTGCCCACTCTGCATCCCTCACAGCATACAATCTAAGATCATGTTCAGTCAATTCGCATGTGTTGCTATTAGTTTTTTACTCACAAGAATTTTTGGAAAATTATTATTTCATTAAAAAAATTCTCATTTGAACACATTTAATGTTAATAAACACAAAATAAATGTGCAAACGGCTTTGCGTTTTGTTGCAAAGGCACAAAACGTAACCGTGACTTCAAAACCAAGAGATGTACTGAAACCTTGATTTTTGTGAACCTTTGTACCCCTGATATCATTAGAAAGACTTATTCAGTGATTTCTTCTTTTTGTACTGAATTGACCTGGGTTGCAACTTAAAAAAAAATGACACTAGAGGGAGCCAAACTCGCTCTGTTAAGGTCCTGTCATTTGTTTGTCCTCAAACAATAAAAGTTCTAATAAATTCATCAAATTTAAAGCAAGAGACTTTATTCCATGCTTTAAAGTATGGAGCCAAGTCACCAATCTATTCCAGAATTAAAACATAGACAGACGAGGAAAAAACAGCAAGTTCCAAAAGTCATGTCTCAATTGATAGTTGAACCAACCCTAAAATACTTGTGGTTGTCGTGTAATGATGAATGTGGACATGTCGGACTCAGATGCACAGCCAGTTTATTGTATTTGGGAAAGCGTTAGGGAAGAGGGGCAGGCTTGGAGGTACCAGACAGGTGGGTGTGCCATAAAAAGGTAAAGCAAGAGTTTGAGGCTCCAGGAAGTTGAGGTACTAAGAAGCTGAGGACCCAAGGGGCTGAGGAATCAACAGGCTGAGGAACCAACTGGATGAGAGATCAGGAGGCTGAGGGATCAACAGGCTGAGGGACCAGGACGGTGAGGAACCAACTGGCTGAGGGACCAACTGGCTGAGGGACCAGGAAGCTGAGGGACAAGATGAGACACCCACCATAATGACAAAGCAGGGTAGTAGGCGACCTGACAAGGGTGTGATGGACACCAGGCTTTTCTATTAAGGGGGAAGATGAGACACAATTGTAAAATTTAGGACCTAGGTGTGCAACATTAGGGCAAAGGGCAGGATCAGGAGGAAGATCATGACAATTGTGCAGCTAGCAGTAATGTAGAGCAACCACAAATACTCATGACCTGTGAACTACTGACCAATAATAAAATGAGAACATTTTTGTTTTTATCTGGTATTTACGACTCCCAGAAAATTACAACTTCAAATCAGACATCGTTCTTAAAGTGTCATTTTCCACAAAACTCACCAGAGTACTCGATGTTCAACACATTTTTGTTAGAAGGACATTGTGGTTGATTCTGATCCTTGACAAAGTGTGATGAATTCTAATCTAATATAAGGTTTAAAAAAATAAAAGTCATATTTATTTAAGAATAGTAGGGGGTACTAAAGCTTGGAAAGTCCCGTCAAACTTCCAGTGTTTGTAGTCTGAGCTTAGACAATGAGTCCAACACACCACAACTCATCAGGGAGCAGGATACAGGGATGACAGAGGGTGAGAGAGTTCAGCAGGAGTCTGCTCCCTCTACAGTCACTCCCTCATCTTCAGGAAGCACCCTTAACTCCTCCGATGTGTTGTCAGGTTTCACTGTGATTGTGCAGAACTAAGACTTTAGAGGAAGCAGGTGCCCTCACTTCATTGTTTCCACAAAACAAACATCATGTGACCCCCTATTTGCCCTCCCCCCAAAAAAAATATGGCAGGATTGACTCAACTTGAGAACGTGAGCAGCCAAATTTCTAATGAGAGGAAGGAAGTTTGGTCAGAAGGGAGGCTGATGGAGGGGAATTTGTAAAAAAAAAAAAAAAACAAAACGAAAAAAAAAACAGTTTTGTTTTTTTTTAAAGTTGTGACATTTTTCAAAATGCCATATCTTTTTAATTGATAATAATTTATTTATCTGATGTGCAAAACATTATAAATGATAATAAAAAAAATACCAGAAACAAAATCCCCAAATGATTAAAAAAATTACTTTATTTGTCCAGCAAATGAACTCATAGAAATACAAATTTTATATCATAATTAATAATGCAATTACTTTATGATTGCTTTATTAAACATAATCAGCATAAAAACAGCATATTTTTACACTTTATATTCAAAGTAAAGTCCTTTGCCTGCTTGGACTGTAAGAGCTCTTGTCACTGTATTCATTAGATTAGGAACACCACACAGACACCTTGCCATGAGGATATGGTGAATTAGAATTAAATACATATACAAACTTAACACCCACAGAACATTTCAATTTCCTCAAAACTTAAAACAGCTCATTTCTTTTTTTCATACCTCCAAACATTTATATTCACATTCTTTAACATTCATTGCACATATTATTTCATCTACTTTCCACATCATTATTCCATCCACAAACCTTCAAAATGACATACTCAAAACCTTTTCTAAAATCTCCACTTATAAAACTCCATTAATGTCTCAGCCACAATATATTTCAGGTCATTCCGAACTTAATCCAAATAGGCAAAAAAAAAATCATTGTTTGTCTTCTATAATTTTGCCTGATTATTGACAAATTTATCTTTATTCAAATCTGCATTAGTCATTCACTAAATTTCACAATTCTCAGTCACGTTAGTCCTGATTGATGATGCAGTGCTCGCGCTCTTCAGCAGGCTTGCAGAAAGGGTTGAAAAGTCTCCGTCAGCACCTTGTAGCGGATCTTGGTATTAGTGACTGCTCCATGTTTCTGGCGCAGGTGCAGACGCAGCTGGCTCTTGTGTCGGAAGTGAAGGTCACATTTCTCACACTGAAAAACAAGTCGGACGTCAGGGAAACGACAGGACAATGTCTATGGCACACACTCTGCTTTTTTTCTGAATGTGTCTGGCATTTGATGAAAGAGAAACGTTTATGACTTACAGAGTAAGGTTTCTCTCCGGTGTGGATGCGCAGGTGGCTCTTCAGGGTTTGCAGGTGGCGGAACCGGGTCCCACAGGTGTGGCAGGGGTAGGGTTTCTCCCCTGTATGTATCAAAACATGAGCCCGAAGGTGGGCAACCTGAAACCAAGGATGGCAAAACAAAACAATATTAGGTCATTTGGAACAGTAAAGCCTCACCAAATAAATGAAAAAGCTACTTGTCGCAGTTTCAAATGTGCATAATTGCTTGTCGACTTTTCTTTTTGTAATTTAGATCAAAACAAGTAAAAAGATTTGAACACTATGTAATAATGTAACTAATGCATTTGATGCATGTTGATAAACAGATACATACAGTATGTAACTTAATATGAACATAAATCTAAGGTTTTGAGGCCTGAATGCATTTTCAGGTTTATTTGGAATAATCTAAAACAAATACAAACTTAAAATGACCACTTTTTCTTTAGTTTGAAACATTTTACTGCAGGATTCTTTTCTAAAAGGTCTAAAATCAAGACTTGAGGTGCAATTACAAAAGTCAATGACTTTCTATTCATTTTTATAGCCCGTGATTTCTTAATAAAAGCCTAACAAATTAATTTGTAGGTTAACTGCAAAACTTTACTTACTTCAATGATCAGACAATATATTTTTGTTCAAAGAAAAGATGCAGACATGCACTATTAGTCACGCTAAGTGAGCCCCACACCTGAACAAAGCGCGCCCCACAGGTGTCACAGCGATACGGTTTCTCCCCAGAGTGAATACGAGTGTGAGTTTTCAGATTAGCCGGTCGGTTGAATTGAGCTCCACACACGTTGCAGCGGTATGGCTTGTCTCCTGTGAAGTAAACTGCTGTTAGATACAGTACATAAAAGAAGAATTCAAATCATAAAGTCTCTGTGTTTTCACCTGAGGAAATGGACTTTGTTCCTTGCAGATTGCCAGAATAACAATAAGGCACAAAGTGATTCTCATGTTTAATAGGAGCTTGGTTGGAATCAGAAGGATACAGCTTTGGGAAAACGGTGCTGAGTGAGGCTAAAGAAGCGAAAAAATTAAACAGCATTAAAAAGGATTTAATGCAACATCAAAAAAGTTTTGTTTTTTTTTTTTACCATCTTTGCATGCTATTCTCTTACAGTAAAGATAACTAGAGCAGTTTTCAATGCCATTCATGTATGTTTGATTGATCCAGTATTCGAAAAGAATTCGAACATTACGTTGTTCTATGCCATGCCTATCTAACCCTGCCACACCCACTTTCTAACACACGTGCTCTTCTCACACTCGGTCTTCACAGGAAGTCATTTTTTTGTGTAAATGCACCAAAAAAAGAAAATAATAAAATATTGTGCAAGCTTGATGCGCAACTAACTGGATGTGCCTTATAACGTATTTGCACCCTAGGACCAGAGTTACGCTGTGTCATGCACGCACCTGCATGACACAGGGTGAGAGAAAGTGGTAATTCACAACATCAAAAATAAATGTGACATGGAATAAATGTATTTATAAACTATTTTGGGTAAATGTGACGTTTTTGAGGTAACTAAAAAAACAAAATAGTTAATAAAAGTGTATTGCTTGAATCTACCTGATTCCTCTTTGTAAGTTGGCTGATCCACAGAGGGAGGTGAGCCAAGGTGAGGGGCTCGGCCAGAACCCTCGCAGGAGGCCTGCCCCTGTCTAGGAAAGTTAAAAAAGTCAATAAATCTTCCCCTATTGTTTCATCTCTTAGATTTATTTGTAGGTCACCTCTCAATCTGACCGGGCACTTCTCCAGACCACACCTCTGCTGGTTGTTTTTGAGTCATTTCCATCTTGTTAAAAGGTAGCTCCTCCGTCTCTTCTTTTATTGTGGCGGCAGCACAAAGGGGATTTAACACAATATACTTGTATTTTTTCCAGTTACATGCTTTTGGATCAGGTGTAACTTTGGTATCAATCTGGAAAAAAAAGTAAAACCAAACCTGAATAAATGACTATATGACTTAATGACTACATTGACTTCCTTGGATTTCAGAAACCCACCACAGTGTTATTGCTGCATGTGTTGGATTCGGCGGGAGAGTTTGGCTGGCAGCTGGAGAAGGCAGGGCTGTTCGGGGAGAAAGTGGGGACGCCCACAAGTGGTGAGTCTGGTTCTTCTTTCAGCTCATCTGACCTCAGATGGCAGGTTGGGAAAGCCCCTGGCTGGAGAGAGTCCTTTGGGAGGACAGGCAAGCTGCAGGAAAAACAAAGGAAGTGTTGTAATGAAATAAATCTGTCAGCAGACAAAGCCAAACAAGCTCTACCATATGAGTAACAACAACATCCCAAAGTCATGAGTCATAAAAACAGATCAGTTTCTTTTGTCTAACAGCGGTTAAATGCAGTTTATCCTCTTACATTGTTTCTTTGGTTGCTTGGAGTGGCACCTCCCCTCCTTTGGGGGCTACAGAAGGTAGAGATACCCCAGAATCCAGCTCCGACTGGGGGCATCTTGTACTTAATGTCTCTGTACTGAAAAAGAAAAATCACAAATCAAACATTTCTGCATCTTACCTTAGAGGCCTTTACAAGGTTTTGCACATAACACCTCCTTTTAATTATCTTAGTCAGAGAACAGATGATGTCTAAGGTTCTCACCAGTGCAGCTGCATGAAATCCCGGCAGGTGTCAGCCACATGGTCCATCTGCAGGTAGGCAGAAACAGCCAGCACCCCAGAGACGATGCTTGGAGTCAGAGGGAGGCGAGATGTGTACATAAAGTCAAGCAGCAGGGAAACACAGGATGGATCCAAGGCGTTAGGAAGAGAGACAGTCATAAGCGGCTCCCCACTGCCACCGGGGCTGTGAAGCAAACCCCGCCGGGAGCACAGGGAGTAGAAAAACCCACTGCCAGAAGATTGAAAATAGAACTTTTTAAGGGTGTAACTTTTCAAAGTGTTTAAAGAAAACTTTCTTGTTTCATCCACTGACCTGCAGGCCACAAGCACAGCACAATGCGCCCGAAGATGCACGTTTCCCACTACCAGAGTGGTGTCAGTCAGGATGCCTCGGTGCCGCAGTTCATTCAAATTAAGCAGCACATCATTGGAGTGGCGAGTAAACTCCTTCACATATCCTTCAGCCCTCATCACCTGGCCTTTCTCCATCTTGTATCCGTCCAACTCTTCCATCAGGCCGTCTGAAACCATAAAAATGTCTTATAAGACAAACCATGTACAGTGAACTATGAATATTTATAGACATGCCTACCTCTATATGACTGAAAAAATAAATATATAAGTGTGTTCCAGGCACATCTAGGTGAGACCAGCTCCCTACTCGTACCTATTTTAGAAAAAAAGAGACAACCATCATTCAAAATACATATAAATTGTAACCAACAAATCACAGTTGGACTAATCAGGATAATGAAACCATACTGTCCATTTAAGTATCATTTTAAACAATTAATTGCTGGTAAATTGCCACAGTTTTAAAATAAAGAGCAAGTAGAATGAGTTCAAATATTCCAAACTCACCCCGACCAGCAGGGACGAGAAAAACTGTTTACCGCTCTGCGGTCAAACCCTGGATTGCGTGTCCAGTCAGAGATGAAGAGCAGGGATTTGCTCACAATCTTGTCTGCTTCACAGCAATTCTATAAGAGGAGGTTGAGGGTAAGAAGCCCTTTATAAGGTCTTGCAGGAAACTCCCCTGCTTGTTTCCTTTTTCCTCAATGGCCCACGCGCACGGTGGAAGCAACGCAGGAAAAGCCATAGCCCCTGCTCCAGGCCTTCAGTATTTTTAGTGGCCTATTAGTTTTTCTAGACCCCCACAGCTCCACAAGAACTGAAGTTCACTGTGTTTATGTGCCACACTGAAATAATACAAACTTGGACCTTAGGGAGATGCAATACGTGCCTGATAATGAAGAAAACATCCCCCACCAACACTTTCCTTATACTTTTCAACCCACAGACTAAACTTTGGAGAGGAAACTGGAAGACTGGCTAAATGTTTCCATTAGTATGTTCTCGATGTTTGGATTTTTTCTGTGAAAGATTGACACTATCAGAATAAGAAAAACCTTTTTGTTTCATTTTGCAGAGAAAATTTTGAAAAAGTGTAAATGTAATGTGTCAGCATCAGACCTATAAATTAAGGTAATACTCTCACATTTCTGCATTGAGTAAATTTTGATAAAAATCAATGAAAAAAATAAAGTTATTGTTCACTAACCTGGGAAAACAAACAATTAGCTCACATAGTATGTGTATCTTGTTTGCTGAGACAATACGAGATGCAAAAAAACTGTCCGGAAGCTTCTGGCCTGCTGCCCCAGAACAGAGGCGACATGTTATTAGGACCGAGAGGAAGGAAGCAAAACTAACTTGATCTTTCTAGATGGGAGACACCTTCTCTTTGTGCTGAAAAACAACCTTTACCCCACCCTGAGTGAGAGAAATGCAGCCGACAGATGTGCAGGAACTTCCCCACACGCCCACCCACACATACACACACTCTCTACTTGCTTGTGAATACATCCTGTGAAGCTGCTCAGAGACATGGATGAAAACGGCTGTGCAGGACATCCGTCAATAATATGTAGCAAGCAGGAGATAAGAGAGGAGGAACAGAGGTGGGGGTGGCGGTAATGGAGTGAGAGATGAGGACACAGAGGTCATGAATAACTAAAAACAAGCAGAAATTTATCTCATTGTTGGTCCTAGTCATTTATAACGAACAGCAAAAGAAGTAAATGAGCAAACAGAAGATTCCGATTCAAACAGAAAACGATTGTGTTTAAACCCTTGCTTCAATTGATTAGAATTCAATTTAGTTCATCAACTTTAGTGTCGAACATATTTGATTAAACAAAATTATACTTAACATAATTAGAACAAATTTAAACCAAAACTCCAGGCAGTGGCTCAGTGGTAGAGCATTCGCCCTTGGATCGGCAGTTAACTGGAAGTACGCAGGTTCGATTTTCACTGAGTTAACGTCTGGGTCCTTGGAGAAGACACCTAACACCCTGTTTCTTCCACAATTTGTGCCGTCATGGCAACCTGCTGCGGTGTAATGTAGCACACAAATTTCCCCGGTGAAGGATCAATTAAGTATACATTATTGTACTGCCCATTCTGTTTTGACACTTTTGCTTTGCGAAACATGACCAAGCCAATAAGCCAAAAAAGTAAAACATTTACATATAAACTAAACCAAATTAAATGCAACATGTGTTCTTAATGCAATAAAGACACATCACGATTGGATTTAAGCAGTTATTTGGACAAGTGTTCCAGATGGTGACCAATTGACTGATAGTGTGAAGACTACAGCATGATGAGCAACACAACTTTAATTTTCTCTTAATGTCTTCATAAAATGTATAAAATATGACCCATGAGTTCTAGCTTTTTTGCATGCAACAGAGAGGCGAAGAAGAAGAATAAAAGGATAATGCTATTTGGTTGCTATGGTTACATTAAAACGAGAGGAAGTGATCTTCTGTATGTCATTCAAATGACAAAGTTTCATAATGAGTTAAAGTACATGAGCAAGCTTTTTTTTTAATACGCAAAGTGTTTGTGAGATTGAGAGATATCAACACAATGAGTGTCCCTGCACGTAACTGTTTTTGAAGGCCTCTTTTCTCTGAGGGAAAACTTTTAAAAATGACTAAACAAGTAGAAGCTTCATGGACACTGAATTAGAGAAGAAATTCGCTGCCTGATTAAACAGACAAAATGTGGGATAAAATAAGGATAGATCGGCTATTCCAAATTGTAGGATGCTTCGTTATGAAACATTTTATCTTTTCAAAGTTGCACCTCGTTGTGGCTTCGAAACTGTGTGGACTGCTTATTTGCATTTATAAAAAATAAAGTGACAAAAAGGCATGTGACTAAAGTAAAAAAATGACCGATCTACCCAAGTTTTTTTTTTTTAACAAAAAACCTAAATATGATAAAAACAAAAAGTAACTTTTTAATATTAAATCTTTTTCAATGCATGGACTATATTTTGATTTTTTTCCACTTACACATAAAACTTCTTTGGCAATTCAGAGAAGTCTTACATTTCCTCATAATATAAAATGGATCTATTCCTCGGTTTAAAAATGTGGGTCATTTTAACTTTTGAAGGACCTTGTTAACTCTTTAAATTTCTACATTAGCATTTTGAGAGGTATTTTGTTGCCTGTGTGTAGGTTCAATAATTCCATAAGAGAATTTGAACCACGTAGACTTAACTTGTAGTGGACCTCAAAGTACTCTACAATAAGTTTGCAATGTTGTTTTGGGGGTTTTTTTGCTTCCAATTTGTGCTTTAATTACGACAGTCGGTGTTAATTTGTCAGCTTTAATTAATGTCATTCTTTACTTTTACTTTAACTTTTTCAAAATAAAATTTGGAAGAACACAGTGTGAATGCTTAGAGTGTGCGTGTCCGTGTCGTTTAATATGTTTGGAAGGAGTTTGGATCAATTGTATGTCTTGTGGAAAAAAAGGAAAATGAAAAGCCATAAAGGAAAATAACGATTAGGAAAACAAAGCAGGAGCTGCAGGTCTCGGCTACTTCCAGGCATTGTGAGAAGAACGGATGAAAGGAGGGGGTGGTTGAGGAAAAGTAAGAACATTACTAAACGGGTTCACCAATGGCCGGAAGCCATTGAGTCTGTCCATTGGTAAAGTGGGGCAGCACTCATTGTAACTTCCTGCATATTGGCCCATCTGTCAATGCCCATCTGCTACCCTGTTTCGGATGAAACACAAAACAGAACCTTTCTGCAGTCAAATTGAAATTCTGTTCTTCTCACATGGAGAACTGTACTTAATTTGTGTTTTCCTGGTTGCCTGGACAGTCCTTTATTGTTGATATGATAACATATGGCCCCAAGCCATGCTTTGACTTCAAAACCTTTCACTTGGTGCCTGAGTGTTGATGGCCCCTGCAACAATAACAAAGATCTGCTGAAACGGCCTCTTCCTGTCATTGCCGAGTTGTGTGGACATATAAGGGCAAACAACACAAACCATGTCGGGAGGAAGCATGGGGATCCCCAGTAACTGCTTTGTGGTTTGTCTTCATTTGTAAGATCAACACAAAAACACACAAAAAATGTGGTTTAACTCTCTCACTTAAACTAGTTGGGGTGAAATATATTTTATGCAGAACAGAATGGGTGATAAGCGAACAAATAGGGTACAGCATGGTTGACCCAAATTATATACAAAAGCAAAGAACTTGACCCTAATTTAAGTCTGGAATGTTTGATGAAAAACAACCATTGGTAGTTAACGTACTATTAATTATTTAGCATTTTACTTTAAAATGATTTGTCATCAAATACTTAATGCAATTATTAAAACACTACTTAAATACAAACATCAGTAATCCTCATAAAAGAACTGCAGAGTGAGAAACAAAGCTTATTTTGATTTATAAGATTTGAGGCTAAACTAATAGTTGATAAGCAGGAGAGTATGATTCCACAAAGCACCACAGAGGGATTCATCTACAACAAAATGAAAAAGGAGAGTTAATTATAATCTCTCTGAAAAAATGATACTATAGCAACTCTTTAAAGTTATGAAAGTGATTTACGTTGAAACAAAAATAAGAAACCTCAAAGGGTAGTCACAGTAATCGATCTGTTTAGTCATTCGACCTCAACCCCACAGAACATTTATAGATTTACTTGAAGGCTGAGGAAGTCAAACATTCCTCACCTCACAAGATGCTTTTTGAAACTTTGCTAAGTTATGCAAGGACAAGGGGGAAGGGTGGGTTTGCAAGAACCGACACCCTGCAGAGAAAATGCTGCCATTTAAACATAAAAACCAAAACAGATAATAATCATGTTGATGTGCTTGACTAAAATTAGGATTGCCTCTAGAACCTGAAAATATAAATTAGAAGTAAGTAAATTATTATTTGGTGGATTTTCTTGTTTTTGAAAATGAATTTTAAATACATTTTATAAATGATGCTATCTATTTAAGCACTTGCATTTATGTCTTAACGGTGAACTGGTTAAGGAAATGAAAAACTATCCAATTCTTTAAAAAAAGAATCATTCTTAATTCTGCTCTTCTCAAAGCTTATCTTTTTCTCACACATTGCAATCTTATCACTGTTGCCAAGCAGAAAGGAATGTACTCAAACAGCCAAATAGATTATTCTGCTGTTCACCCTCATTTGGAACTTCTTGTAATCTAGATGTAAAATAGTGACCATCGAAAAGTACTCATTTTTTTTTTTTTTTATAATTGTTTCAGTAACACGTGATATTTTGCTCGCTGGAAAGGAAAGTTTTTAAATGTTCAATATGTGCCTTAGCACACATTTACACAATCTAAATGCTATTTTCGAAGGTAACAGAGAAGGTGCACATTCTAGTTTACAAATGCTGGTTACAATGCCACCTGATAGCAATGTGATCTAAAAAAAAGCAAGGTTGTCTTAGTTGGGCTGGATTCTAACACACACTACCAGGGTATCTGCTCATTTTCTTTAGATTTTAATCTACTTTGGAGACACTACAGATGGGAATTAGCCATAATCTCGTACTAAGCATGGTGTCCACAGTTCATTTCTTAAATAAATAATAACCAATTCCAACGCATTACATCAAAAAATTGCGAGTAGTTCTGCTGTAATGCTGTACCTTAAATTAGAGAAAATATATATATATATATATTAAATCTGTATTGCTGAATATCACAAAACAATTGTCTCAATGGGCTTCACTTTGAAGACTGAAAAAAAGGACAAAAACAGTCAGTCACCTTCTAAACCATCTATCCCTTTCAGAGTTGCTGAGGGTGCCGCAGCCCATCCCAGCTGTTTCAAAGAAAGGGGCAGGGTACACCCTGAACAGTTCACCAGTCTGTCACACTCATTCCAGTGGGCAATTTGGCACCAGCCAATCAACCATGCATGTTTTGAAGGGTGAAAGGAAACCAGAGTGCATGGAGAAAACCCACGCAGACGCAGAGAGAACATGCAAACTCCACACAGTACTGCCAGTGTTCCAAGGCTCATCCCCACCCTGGACTTGAGCCCACAATCTTCTTGCTGTGAGACCACTTTGCTACCTACTGTGCCACCGTGCTGCCCAGGACAAAAACAAAAAATGTAGATACATAAATACAGTTAAAGCTAATTAAACAAAAGCTAGCTTAACATTTTAGACCCTTGGATCTTCTTTCACAGTGAGGATAACTAAAAAAACAAAAACACAGCGGTGGGGATGAAAAAAAGAAGAAACCTGATGGAGATCCAAATGAAAGATGGATCCCTACCCCGGGACAAGTAGCCAACATGTCTAAGAATGTTTATTAAATATTAACTTAATTTTCTCTACAGCTTTATATTTGAGGAAATCAGTTGATGGACTTCATCCTGAGATGGTTTTTGGACATGTGCAGAGGAGAGAGAGAGAGTACATCAGAAGAAGGATGCTGGATTTGGAACCACCAGGAAAAATGACTAGAGGAAGACCAAAGGGGAGGTTCATGGATACAGTGAAGGAAGACATGAAGATAGTTGGTGTGACCAAAGAGGATACAGCAGACAGGGTTAGATGGAAGAAACTGACTTGCTGTGGCGACCCCTGAAGGGAAATGCTAAAAGAAGAAGATCTTTATGGAGACGAGATGATAGATCTGTAATTTAATTTCTTATGTTGTTGTTTTAAAGTTGTCTACGGTGACACTATGCAACACTACATGCGTTATGTGCTGTGGTAATGTTTGCTTTTCATAATTGGCTGGCATTATTCGACTGTCGGGGGTTTGAAAATGTTCATAAAAATATCATTTGTCACACACTTGGATCTGTTCGTTGACGTTCTCAGAAGAAATATGTTTTAAAAACAAGAAGCATCTTCTCATAAAAGATGGTGATGTGATCCTGAAGTCCTCTGATAGGCTGTTCCACATGTGAAGATTATAATGCTGGAACAAATAAAAATACTTGGATCAGATAAATAGTCATTATTTCAAATACTTCATGATTAATTTAGTGGAATTTAGTATTATCTGGCTTTTCAAACTCTTTTTTATTGGTCCTTGTTTGACAAGCTATACACACACACACCACCTCTCGTGCGCGCGCTGACGGTGACGTCACAGCTCGGGGACGCGCTGCTGTTGCTTAGGCCTTCGAATCCGAGACAAAGTAGGTTATCGCTGTTTCTTATTTTATTTTATGATTAATTTTCTTTAATCGAGACACATTTCATTGATCTTGAAGGTTTAAATAAAGTGTGTGTTTGTTTTTGTGTAGCTTTTAGCATTCGATGTGATTTCTTTGACTGTTTTTTCTCTTTTTATCGTGTTGAAAGTTAGCCTGAGGAAACAAAACACGAGATTCAGACCAGTTTTTATTTTTTAAAAAAAGGCTGTAAAACTATTAAAAATGTCTTGTTTTTTTTAAGTTGTTATCTGATGATAGTTTACTGTAACCACCTGTAGTTGTTTAAATCTTCTGGTCGCACTGTGACGCAGTTTAAAAGCATTTATTATGGGATGTTTGAAGGTTTACTGAGTTTAGATCATGAGCTAAATCAGGATGGTTCTAAACAGAAGCTGCAGAGCTGATGAATCAATCTGATCTGTTTTCTAGATGAGGTCGAAAGAAAACAGGCTGTAAGAATACATTAAAGGTAAGAATGAAATCTTTTAAACACAGATCTAACTGGAATGGGTTGGTTTTGTCTTCTGATTTGCTCTTTTTTAAATTATTTATAAATTGATACTTGCTCTATTTAGTTGCAAAAGAGATGCTATTTAACTGTAAAAAAAAAAGAAAAAAAAAAGAAAAACTTTTTCTTTTGTTTGTCTGGATCAATAACTTTTTTATATGAAGGATAAATCTATAAACATTGTAATAAATCTTGGATTTTTAAAAAAAAAAAACTAACTATACAACTCAAATGTATAAAATAGCTGGGATTAATTTCCTGGACCAGTCATCCTGGGATTAGATTGTGTGTTCATCTGGACACAGACAGATGCTTAATCTGGTAAATTGTGTGTGCATGTGGAAGGGAGTCACCCTAAATATTGAAATCTACCCAAAAAGTAACAAAAAATCTCACAAAATCAGCAAAAAATCTATTCTTAAAGTGACCAAAACCTACCAAAAAAGTGACAGAAATCTTTCAAAATTTTTCTGAAATTGACTAAAATCAATCTAATTTTTTTCCATTCCCGGAAACAATGAACACCAAAATCTACCGAAAAAAGTGACAGAAATTTACTGAAATTGACTGAAGTAGACACGTGGAACATTAATAGAATATATAAGTTCCTCGTGGATGCTTGTCTGTGTGTGTGGCACCGTAACAGACATGCGACCTGTTCAGGGTGTATCCTGCCTCTTGCCTGAAATCAGCCGGGATAGACTCCAGCACCCCGGTATTCCTATTAGGGATATACAGATTAAATGAATCATAGAGCTCCTCTGGGTCAAATGTTGTCGTGTTTGCTCCAATGCCTGGAAGAAAGAACATTGTATTCAGTGTAAAAGATGATACACCAACTATTTGTGCCAATGTCAACAGAATAGTTTAATTGTTTCATGCATACGCCGATATCAGCATCAAAGTAGTCTGAATGAAAAACTAAATATATGTTAGATGGATTTTGGAAAAATTTCAGTCAATTCGGTTGATTTTTGTACATTTCCGTCACATCTGGTAGATTTTGGTGTTTAGGATGACCAGCATGGGGTGGTCACTTTTTACACCTTCCATCTGGACACATTTGGACAACTGGAACTTGCATGATTTAGGAATGACCACAGCTCTTGAATAAAATGAAACAAAAAGGCATCATTTTTTAGTTTGACTGGTGAATTTTGTAAATTACTACCTCAATCTTTTATCTATCGTAATCTTCTTTGTAGGGATGGTCACATCTACGACCCACATACAATCAGTTTGAGTGTAGAATTAATTTACACACACTGAGGATACATTTCATTTTGCATTGCATGTGTGTATTTGCTCAAACAATGACTTTGTGCTTCGAGGATTAATCTCTTTTAACAGATGTGAGAGGACTTTAGAGCTAATGTGGGCTATGTCGTCTGTCTCTAGAATTTTGTAGTTATTGAGTGTATGTGGGAGTTTGTGGCCCCGCAACAGACTGGCGACCTGTTCAGGGTGCATCCTGCCTCTCACATGAAATCAGCTGAGATAGCGTCCGCCACCTCATTAGGAAATAATCGGTCCACAAGATGAGTTGAAATAACACAAACAATTTAATTGCTTTTTTAAACCAAGGTGTTTCTTTAAAAGCAAAAAAAAAAAGACTGACATTAGATCAGCTGGAGTCTTATGTCAGAGCGGTTTGGCAGCTGTGAAATTCAGATTCAGTACAGTCGTAAATCCCACATAGATGACCGTATCATATTGTTACAAACCAGGTGTCCACATGTATACAGAAAGCTTGAAATTACACAATATTTCCTGCTCAGTTTTTGTTTCGGCTTCATTTAGAAACACATGATCCTGGCGTGTAAACACAAAAACACAATAACTATTGTGGAGGTGACGAGACGAGGGTTAAACTACGGGTTTGCACCTGCCTGTGTTTCCTAATCGGAGCGTATGAGCATGTCTGTGAGCGTCGTCTGTGTGTGTGGTTTGTGATTGTTTTTGTCTGAAAACACATTGCACGTGTTTTAATACATTTATCACTCTGCTGGAAACCCCCCGAGCATCAGGATTTTTTTTCTCCTAAACTAGAAGTCTATTGTTTTGTTCAGTCTCTTTTGCTGCTACCTTGGGAAAGAGCGTTCGAAACATCCTGTGGTTTCCATGGGTTACAGTAACACAAACACACACACAAAAGGCTGGTTTATTAAGATAGAATGTTGTCTATTATTTACTGATGCAAATTGAATACTTATACTGTATGATAGATGTAAATATAATTTTATATATATGTATATATATATATATATATATATATATACAAACCGGATTCCGAAAAAGTTGGGACACTTTAGAAATTGTGAATAAAAACTGAATGCAATGATGTGGAGGTGCCAACTTCTAATATTTTATTCAGAATACAACATAAATCACAGGTCAATAGTTTAAACTGAGAAATTGTATGATATTAAGGAAAAATATGCTCATTCAAAATTTCATGGTGTCAACAAATCCCAAAAAAGTTGGGACAAGAACCTATTAGAGGCTGGAAAAAGTCATTTGAGCATACAACAAACACCTGGAAGACCAATCAGCACTAATCAGGTCAATTGGCAATATGATGGGTATAAAAAGTGCTTCTCAGATTGGCAGTGTCTCTCAGAAGCCAAGATGGGTAGAGGATCACCAACTCCCACAATGTTGCGTAAAAAGATAGTGGAACAGTATCAGAGAGGTGTTACCCAGCGAAAAATTGCAAAGAGTTTGCAGTTGTCATCATCAACTGTGAATAATATCATCAGAAGATTCAGAGAATCTGGAAAAATCTCTGTGCGTAAAGGTCAAGGCCGGAGAACCATACTGAATGCCCGTGATCTCCGGGCCCTTAAACGACACTGCATCAAAAACAGGAGTGCTACTGTGAAGGAAATCACAGCATGGGCTCAGGAGTACTTCCAGAAACCATTGTCAGTGAACACAATCCACCGTGCCATCCGCCGTTGCCAGCTGAAACTCTATTCTGCAAAGAAGAAGCCATTTCTAACAAAGATCCACAAGCGAAGACGTTTTCACTGGGCCAGGAGTCATTTAAAATGGAGTGTGGCAAAATGGAAGACTGTTCTGTGGTCAGACGAATCACGTTTTGAGGTTCTTTTTGGAAATCTGGGGCGCCATGTCATCAGGACCAAAGAGGACAGTGACAACCCAAGTTGCTATCAACGCTCTGTTCAGAAGCCTGCATCTCTGATGGTATGGGGTTGCATGAATGCGTGTGGCATGGGCAGCTTGCACATCTGGAAAGGCACCATCAATGCAGAAAAATATATTCAGGTTCTAGAGCAACATATGCTCCCATCCAAACGTCGTCTCTTTCATGGAAGACCCTGCATTTTTCAACAAGATAATGCCAGACCACATTCTGCATCAATTACAACATCATGGCTGCGTGGGAGAAGGATTCGGGTACTGACCTGGCCAGCCAACAGTCCAGATCTTTCACCTATAGAAAACATTTGGCGCATCATTAAGAGGAAGGTCAGACAAAGAAGACCCAAGACGATTGAACACTTAGAGGCCTGTATTAGACAAGAATGGGAGAACATTCCTATGTCTACACTTGAGAAGCTGGTCTCCTCAATGCCCAGACGTCTGTTGAGTGTTCTAAGAAGAAGGGGGGGTGTCACACAGTGGTGAAAATGGCCTTGTCCCAACTTTTTTGGGATTTGTTGACACCATGAAATTTTGAATGAGCATATTTTTCCTTAATATCATACAATTTCTCAGTTTAAACTATTGACCTGTGATTTATGTTGTATTCTGAATAAAATATTAGAAGTTGGCACCTCCACATCATTGCATTCAGTTTTTATTCACAATTTCTAAAGTGTCCCAACTTTTTTGGAATCCGGTTGTATTTGATTTCCCGCAGCCTGCCATGTCTGGTCCCACCTGGCTGCCACCGAGGACTCTGGATAGTCCAGAGAGAGCCGTCCCCCAGATGTCCCACTCTGCTGGCGGAGCAATCTATCGAGTCCCAAACAAAAAGGGCACATCTGACTTTAGACCGAAATACAGTCCCTACGACCAAAATGGAGGCGGTGGTGGAGGGATGAGCAGGTACATGGCGGCCACACCCACAGGTAAGAAGCCTCACAAATTAGATTCAAAGTCCAAATGGATTTCTAAGAAAAATCCCATTTGAGAAGATACGCATCATCTGGACGTTAAAAAGTGTTAATCATGTCATTTCTCTGTTTTTATTGTTTGCATACTGGTTTGATTTGTCATCACTGATAATTGATCAACTACACTTGGATTAATGTTGTCTTGTCATGCATGCTATTTATTTTATGTACGTAAAAATTAAAGCCGGTTCGATTCCCATGCCTAGGTGTCCCAGGAACAGACACCCAACCCCCAGTTTCTCCCATTGTTGTTGCCACCGTGGCAGCCTGCTGCAGTGCAATGCAGCAAAAGTAATTTCCCCATTGAGGGATAAATATATCTAAACATTTAACTTCTTAATAATTGAAGCTATATTATTTATTTTACTGTTCTCAATTTGCATTTAGCTTTTTTATTAGGTTATTTTCAATTCCTTAGAATCAAACATTGCAAAACACTACACCTCTGCACACTTTCATCTAAATCTACCAAAATAAGAATATTAAAGAATATTTGCTTGCTTTGTTAAATCTGTCCTTTTACACAGTATTTACAGTCTCAAAACAAATTTACAATTTTCTATTTTCTAAATGAGTATTTCTAGAAAAGTCTCAACCAGCTTTTTTCCCATCCAGCAGTTGGTCCTATTCATCATTCATCAAGTGATCACTACTACGCTCCGCCCCACAGCATGAAAGAGGATCGCACCTGGAGTCCTCGCATGGACAACTACGACCTCATGGTGGGCGACAATTAAGATTTTTAGCCGAAAAAAAAGCAATCATAATGTAACTAAATTGTGTATTTATTCAGCAACGTGGATCTGAAAAGGCAACCGGCTATCACTCAAAGATTGATGCCGATATCGACTCGCTCACTAACATGCTAGCTGATCTTGACAGTCACCCACAGGATGCCAGCACCCAGGTATGGCAACTCTACTCATAAATAATCCTAGTTAGTTCAATTACACAGTAATTAAATTAATTTCTGTGATATTTTGTCTTTGCAGCTGTATGACAACGTGCCTTACAATAAATACATCTCAGGGGGTCACTACAAGCCCGCCCACCAGAACGCAGGCCCTCAGGCTCGGACAACTATGGGTTACAACTCTCATCCCCAGAGCCAGTACCACCCGACGCCCCCTTATCCTAACGAGCACCAGACCCCTCACTACTCCCATCAACAAGACTACTTTTCCACATCGACTCCCAAACCATATCCCCAGCCCGTCCCCGCCTCCTACACCACCGCCTCCACACCCACTGGGCCCAGATTCAGTGTCCAGGTGAAGACGGCACAGCCAGTCACCTACTCACAGACGGGGAGACAGGCCGAACAAGCGTACACTCCACCTCCCCCTCGCCAGCTCACGTCCAGACCCCCGCCACAGACTCAGACAGGTTCACAGGGCTGGTACCCTCAACATCCCATTTCACAAGCTCAGGAGATGCACTCTGAGAGGGCGTACAAGGGCACAGGCTCAGGGACTGGAGGAAAGCTTAACCAGGTGCAAATGTCCAAGAGAGGGATGGAGAATAATCAGTCCGGAACTGGAGCTCCGCAAAATCCTGCTTACCAGATAAATAAGGTAAAATCTACTCAGACTTAAAAGCTGAGCTAAAAAAAATTTAAATGAACAATAAAATGTTAGACTTATCTATCTTAAAATCACCATAAAGTTTTGCAAATAGACTGCTTGAGGAACAAAGACTTGACTTGGTGTCTTTAAAAAAAAAAAAAAGAAGTTGCTCTACCTCACCACTAGAGGGCGATGAAGGTGTATAAGTCGGGGGGAAAAAAACACCTGCAAAAATAGCAAAACTATTCAATCATAGACAACAGAAAACAGGAAAGCAAGCCTTTTAAATGTAATCTTTCTTCCAGCAGGGAGCAGCATTAACCAGGCCTGAGGAGGAATTGGACCTGCTCACTAAAAAGTTGGTGTATGACATGAACCACCCACCTGCAGAAGATTATTTTGGTACAATAACTACAAATTCCAAATTTAAAAATACAAACTGACTCCTTAAATGTAAAACCCTTTTTAAAAACATATAGATGTGTCCAATTCCCTTTTGCACATTTGTGTTTAGGTCGCTGTGCCCGCTGCGGGGACAACGTGGTCGGCGATGGTAGTGGCTGCATCGCCATGGAGCAGGTTTTTCACGTGGAGTGTTTCACGTGCATCACCTGCCACGCACGGCTCAGAGGGCAACCGTTTTACGCACTAGACAAGAAGAGTTATTGTGAAAGCTGCTACATTGTCAGTGAATAAACCAGCGTCTAACCAACGTGCACATTGTGGCTCAGTAGTTGTTTTAAATGAAAAGCTACTTTTTATGAACAGTGATTTAAATATTTTTTTTTTAGAGTACTTTAGAGCGCTGTTCAAAGTGCTCTAAACCCATTTTGGACCGTATCCTGCGGGCCATGGGGAAAGCCTACCATCCTCGCTGTTTCACATGCGTGGTGTGTAACTGCTGCTTGGACGGTGTGCCCTTCACTGTTGACGCCACATCTCAGATACACTGCATAGACGACTTCCACCGGTATGTACTCGCTCACACTGTGCACTGACATGTCAGATGTGCCGATACTGAATGGCTGCTTTCCAATAGGAAATACGCACCTCGCTGCTCGGTATGTGGTGAACCCATCATGCCCGAACCGGGACAGGAGGAAACTGTGAGGATTGTCGCTTTGGACCGCAGCTTTCACGTCAACTGTTACGTTTGCGAGGTGAGCTGTTTGTGTAATACAGATACAGAGGTTCCCGATTTTTTTTATGCTTTAGGGATTGGCTAGTGGAGACACCAGGGACTCTCATGGTCAGTGATATTTTCCAGGAGTTAGACCGTGGTGTTGGTACAGTGTCGGGCACAGGAGTGAATCCATCTAAGCACAGATCTCTATTGGTCATCATTTATGTCCATTTGGAACTCCTTTGACCAGACCACACGTAGATGGTCAGATGTTGTGTCAAGAGCAGGTTCTAAAAGGTTATAAATTTAGAATATCATATCATCAGAGAGCGGTTGATCCCCATACGAGTGTCAATAATAGTAGGGAATGGGACGATGAATAAAGTCACCAGCCTGCAAAAACCTGAAGAACTAAGTGTTTGGTAAATTAAACTTTGTACTTTGTAGATTGTATTTCAAATGAGGCTAACGCTCCCTCTATGTAAAAATATTTCATCAAGGCAAGACCACAAACTCTCTGGTAAACTTATCAGCACATAATGATCCTTCCTTGTTTCTAACTCCCTGCCAACACAATGGGCTACTGAGATAAGAAACAGTTGGGTTTTTGGATGATAACCTTATCCATCCATAAAATGCTGCCTGCTAACAGCTTAGCTGCTCAACATCAGTTTAAATCAGCTATCAGAACCAATCAGGCAAATTTTCTGCATATTAGAATATGCAGAAATATGCAGATGATAACCGTTTTTCTCCTTGTCCAGCATGGTAATGTGTAGTTTGGCTGGGAAAAGCAAAGAAAGCCTCTCATTTAACTCAGCCATGGTGGTGTGGAATTCGTTACACAGCTTCAGCACATCTGGACTGTAGTCATCATAGAAACGGATCACATGACCCTTGTAGGATAAAGATCTTCTCTTACGAGCCTCCCATATCATTAGATCCTTCACTTGGAAAGGGTGCAGACACAGAGTCACAGGACACAGTTTAGCTCCCTGCCGCTCCTGGCCACTGGCACTCGGTGAGCTCGGTCAATCTTTGGAACAAAACACTTTACTGAGGAATTGGCAGAAGAACATGGTCGGGCTCGGACCTTCCATCTTCTTAAGTAGGCTGATAAGACAAATGTTAGAGCGCCTACTGCGCCCCTCTTTTATTATCCTTCAGTGACATGATACTATAACCATGAGCAGCAAAAAAAGCCTTGATATTAGCCAGTGTCCCAGCAAAAGACTCGAACAAGGACTTAAACTCAGTAAAGAGGCTTTCTTTGTGTCGCTCCAGCAGAGATGTGATATCTTCCAAAACTAAGCTAGCGTTAGCCCGCTCACTGTCAGCCTGTTTGAGGTTAGACTTTGACATTTCTACACAGATATATTCAGAGCAGGTCCAAAAATAAATCACAGTCACAAGACATGGGGAAAAGAGCATGTTTAGATGGTTGGAAAGTTCTGTTCCATCGTCTTCTGCTCATCCGGGGCCGGGTCACAGGGGCAACAGCCTCAGAGTGGAAGCCCGGGCCTCTCTCACCCCGGCTGCATCCCCCAGCTCACCCAGAAGGATCCCGAGTTGGTCCCCGGCCAGCTGTGAGACATAGTTTCTCCAGCAGGTCCGGGGTCTGCCTCTTGGTCTCCTCCCGGTTGGTTGGAAAGTTTTTCAATTTATTTAGTTTGAATTAAAAAAAAAAAAAAAAAGAAAAACTTACAATACACTCACCGCCAGCTACAGCCTGAATTTACCTTGTTGGTAAACTGTATTAAATAGATGTTCATAAAAAAAGATCAGAATGAGGAATAATGTGATATTTGTTGTGTTCATCAGGAATGTGGACTCCTTCTTTCTTCTGAAGGCGAAGGGCGGGGCTGCTACCCACTGGATGGACACATTTTGTGTAAAAGTTGCAGTGCTCATCGCATCCAGGACCTCTCAGCCAAAATCTCCACCGACTGCTAACAAACTTGCACTGGTGTCCCATTTTCTCATGCATCAAACACACATCAGATCACTACATACGAGGCACAAATATCCTCCACTTTATCCTGGATTTAGATGTTTTTTACTGTTACAAATGTGTAACAATCAGAGTTAGTGACCGGTACAGTACACTACTAATCTGGTACGCTGGTAATCATGTTACGTTCAGTATTAGTGGACGTTGGCCTGACCTGCAGGCAGCTCAGGTCTCCGTCTTGTCTTTTAAAGCGGTACTGCTCGTCTCAGTTTTTAACACAAAATAAATCAAGTCTAAAGCACAAATTTTTCCCACAGACTGACTGTAAATAGCACCCTGGTGTAGAAACAAATCTTTTTAGCCTTTAGAACAGTGACGTAGCTTCATAAAACAAGAATTGTAGACAAAAAGAATGTGTAGAAAACCTGACAATTTTTTTTAAGCAATATTTTCTTCAACCGATTGGTTTTTCATCTTCACATCAAATCATCTTCTTCACTTTATTGCTAAAACCTCATTTAAAATTTATTTTTATTTGCTAAAAATGTCTTTAAAACATGAAACTGCTTTGAGGTTTTTTTTGTTCTGTTTTGGTTGAATCTTGACTGTTACGTAAAACGATGGTGCAATGAAGGCGACCGCTTAAAAAACGAGAGCACTGGGGGGTCGTGTGAATGGTGTGTTCATGTGCCAATGGCGAAAAGAAACAGGCATCGCTCCGATTAGACAGTTTTATTCTTGCTATCCTGGTTTATTTGTAAAGAATATTTAATCAAAACTGATGGAATTTTTTGGAAACAAACTGTTTCACTTTAGAAGTGGATTTTGTTTGTTTTTGCACTCGTGTGAATTTCGGAAATAGTAGCGCGACAGTATTAGTCACAATTTTTTCACTTTTTTTTGGTACATTCTTTTTCTTTTTTCAGTTACAATAGTTTTTTTTTTTTCCGTCCACATTTTGTACACGTTACACCAAAAGGGCTTATGAATTGAGAAGCCTTACCCCATGGATGTCATTTTAAGGTCAAGATGGTTTAGATTAGAAGCCCGATCAACTGTGAAATCCCCGTCCTTCTCTTTCAAATCTTATTAATTTATCTCCAAAATCTTTGGCTGTTTACATATTAATCTACTTTCCACGGTACATATTTCTTCTAGTCTGAAATCATGCGAACTCATCTGGAATCTGATCATACAATTGATCTACTTTTCCTCTTGTTTTAGTCTTTTCAATGAAATGTTTAGATTAAATCCTCACTCTGTTACTGATGCTGGTTTGTACTGAAAGATAATGTTGCTGAAGCACAAACATTAATAAAATGTAGTTATTGTCCTGAATTAAAATTTCAACTATTTAAAAGCATGATTGTGTCTCTTTTTTTTAAAAAACTTCCATTGTATCATTTTTTCCCAGAAAACAAAGATATCGTTCAAATTTGGTCATATATGTTAAAATGTTTTATATATTTAATTCTTTATCAGAGAAATGTTTTTTACTTTTCATACTCTAAACGAGAAATCCAGTCACCAAAAACATAATTCTTTTAAATGTGGACCTTTAATTTGAAATAAATTTACTGTTTCTGACAAAAGAGGACTGTTTCATGCAAATACCAGAAGGGGTAACGTTTCAATGTTGAGAACCAGTTTAAAATGGAGATGTGGATTTACTCACATTTTCAACGGGGAGGTTTGTTTGTATTGTTTCTGTCAGCTGGTCTCTTTGTGGAGCTCCGTTGATCTCCACAAACAACGCAGAAGAACTCAAAACCATCAGGAGCACCTGTACTTTGGGACAAAGCATCTTGATGATCTAAAGAGGGAATGTTTAACTTTTATAACTTTGTCTTTTTCAAGCTGGAAATGTTCCAGATATCCTCAAACCCACCTGATCAGTGGATGCTCATAATAAAAGTAAGGATGTTCTACCCTCATAAATATGCTTCTTTATCTGAAACCCTCCTCATCTTCCAGCCAAAAGGAAAGTTTGATTGATGGAGACTTATTGAGAGGTGAGGAGCCTCTGCCTCAGGGGCTCCTGTTCCTCATCTGATGTCATCATGGCAAAAAAGACTGTACATTAAGAAATAATGATGTTTTCCATGGTTATGTAAAAAATGCGTTTCTGCCATTTTATCGAGTGTAAATGGCCATGGTTGAATTTTTTAATCAGATCCAGGTCAGAAACCTCAAGTGAGGAAGGGTTGAACTGATGAACTCCTGTCTGACTGCATGGTTCAATACAAACTGGGTCCAGTTTCTGATCCTCAGCATATTGCTCGTATGAGCTAGTTAGTATTTGTGTGAGATAACTATTGCTGCTGATTGTTCAATAAAGTGTGGAGAAAAGTCAGCAGGGGAGGCAGCCAGTACTCTGCCTCAACTCAGGGAGGGGTAACGCAAACTTTTAGGTTTTTCTTGCTCCACGAAAAGTAATTGGGGAAAAAGAAATAGTAACTGGTACATACATGTCTGTATAACAGTGAATAGCAAACTTTATTACAATTTTTAAAGCACCAGAATTTAAAGTTTGAAAAATAACTTTTTTTTTTTTTTTTTTACTGTTGGTCAAAATTAAATTTGTGCTGCACACATCTCTGTACTTTAATTTTTAATAATATATTTAAATTTCTTAATGTTCTATCCATTGCTGTAAAAAAAAATTTTTGTTGGACAAATCTGTTTCTGTGTATATTTGTGTTGGTTTGTGAGTGCAAATGAAAGAGGAATGCCGATGGGAAATGGAGCTTTATCAGTAGTGGGTTGGTGTTGGATGAATGGTGAAATAAAATGCATATTTCAGTTCATTTTCCATTCCGTTGTCTTCCTATCCGGGGGCAACAGCCTCAGATGGGTAGCCCAGGCTTCTCTCACCCCAGCTGCATCCTCCAGGTCACCCAGAAGGATCCCGAGTCATATTTCAGTTCTTAAAATTGTAAATCTGACCTTTAAGGAGTGAGACCTCACCTGCTATGAACCTCATTGCACATCACAGAAAGTGAGGAAATGACTTCAGCTCCTGCTGGGGGAACAGTCATCAACCATCACAGCACTTGCAAATTGACTCCAAACCTTCATAAATAAACCCACAAATTTGGAATTTAAAGTTTATTTTTACACCTTAAACATAAAATTGAATAAGCTTTCTGTTTGAATTAGTAAAGCTTTCCTTCTGTCTGTTACAATTAGCCTCCTTTGGATTTGTAGGGTGTGATTACAATGTGGGAGCCACTTGCTGAGACAGGCTGGCTTAATTTTAACATTTTAACATGATAGATTACGTGCGTGTAGCAGTTCCAATGGCTTTACATATCTAGAGAGCTTGTTTACCGTAGCATGCCATCCCTCTGCTCCTGTTCTGGCCCCTTGGTCAAATGTTAGAACCCAATGTGGCCTGTGAATAAAAAAGTTTGCCTATCGCTGCCTTACAGGTTTAGAAGCCACATTTAATTGTATGTTTGTTTTCACTAATGAGAAACGTCACATTCACATCTCATTCTTTAAATAGTTAATGACCTTTTCAATAATTATTTCGTCTCCACAGGAGTCTTACTAACAAACCAGATTACTCAGACCTTAACCATGACGTAACTTGAAGTATTGGAAGATGTGGTGGAGCAGGCTTCCAGCTGTGCTTCTAATGATAAAAGAGAGAAATACAGTCCTGTCCTTCTTCATACCTGCTGCTCTGTCATTTGAAAGAGTGTCAAAGTGTTCACGGTTTGTCAGAATGAATGAAAATTGTCATGCTAACAAGCCTGCGATGGCTTCTACTGATATATATGTAATTGTTTTATCTTTCCTGTTTCAACAATGTGTGAACCGGTGAGTCAGAGCTGTCTAACTTTTAATCAACGACAACTTTTTAGAATATGAGATAAGAAGAATTGGTCTCTAGACCGGAGTAAGTGCTAAAAAAAAAGCAATTGTCTTTAAAAAACTTTGCAATCATATGATGTATTTTTAGTAAATTCTTCATGTAACTTCAATCCTCCATTTGATCCCTCTCATTCACACACGTGCTCTGTCTTACTCTGATTAATCTTCATTCCTCTTCTTTCTAGACTCCAGCTTTTCCTCCACCTCTTCCCTCCTCTCACTACAGATCACAATGTTGTCTGCAAACATCATTGTCCATGGGGATTCCTGTCTGACCTCGTCTGTCAGCCTGTCCATCACCATAGCAAACAGCAAAGGACTCAGAGCAGATCCTTGGTGCAGTCCCACCCCCACACTGAACTCCTCTGTCTCACCTACAGCACACCTCACCACTGTCTTACAGTCCTCATACATGTCCTTTACCACTCTAACATACTTCTCTGTCACACCAAACTTCCTCATAGTTCTTCTCTGGGTACCCTGTCATACGCTTTCTCTAGATCTAGTACAACAGGGAAGGTCAGAGTACCCTCTGAGGTCGCATCCGCAAGGCAAATATCTCATCTGTGGTGCTTTTGTCTTTTGGCATAAAACTATACTGAGCAAACAAAATCTTACTTCAATCCTTAGCTTGTATCCTTTGGCCGACTGACAAGATTTGATTTTGAAGGTAAATAAAAGTTTAAACAAAGAAATTATTGTAATTGTTAAATATGGCATCTCGTTTTGGTTTCCGACCAGAATGGACTTCATCTTCTATCTCCTAACGAAGCCACACTCTGTGGGCATACTGTCCAACTGACTTATGCTGGAGAGTTGGTGTTTCGTGCCTCCTTCCTGGCCTGCCATGTAAACAGTCAGGTATGCAGATTCTCATCTAGTCAAACAATAAGTTAGGATATCTCATGCATTCCTTTTCTTTTTTTTAATTGTTGCAGACAGGGGAAGCCTTTCACCTGCATGTTTGGCTTGTGCATGTGCAAGTAGATGGAAAAGTGGCAGCGTACCCTCTTCACCTCCAGTGCACACTGCAGAAAATGTGGCACTCCAAAGAAATCCTCTGTGAAGAAAACTACATGGAGGTAGTACATGTCTACCAAAAGTAACACATTGGTGGCTTGAAAAAAAAGTAATTTTAAAAAAACAGATTTGTCAGACACAAATTTGAATATACAGTATAAATGCAATAACACCTGTTCTATAATTGTTGGTCTCTGTTCAGCTTCCTGCACATGCTCATTGTCTCACTGCAAAAAGATATATAATTAAGATTTGGTGAAAATTTGGTAAATAATGTTAAATTTCTTTGACATATTTTTACATTGAGATGGTTGAGTTTTATGGAAAAAATAAATGTCACCAAAAACACACAATTTTTTTAAATGAGGATATTTAATAGAAAATAAAATCACTGTTTCTGACAAAAGAGGACTCTTACACAATTCAAATGTAGTTTTAAGTTAACAAGCAGTGAATGTCTTCCAGAAATAATTGCGGCAGCCTTTTTTCCGTTGTCTATGGGCGATACGGATGTCTCTCATCAGCCTGTCTGTGGGTCCTGAAAAATCCTCGTTCATCTGCTGGACAACTTCTTCTCTTGATGCTACCAGGTCAGAGGCAAATCTCAGAGGGAGTAAATGAATTAGAACCTAAAAAAATACAAACACCATAAGTAGGAAAGGTTTTAATGTGGGCAACCAGTTTAAAATGTAGATGTGGATTTACTCACCTTTTCAAGGGGGAGGTCTGTTTGTATTGTTTCTGTCAGCTGGTCTCTTTGTGGAGCTCCGTTGATTTCCACAAACAATGCAGAAGAACACAAAACCATCAGGAGCACCTGTACTTTGGGGCAAAGCATTTTGATGATCTAAAGGTCCAGACTGTTCAACTTTTATAGCTCCCCTTTTTTCAAGCTGGAAATGTTCCAGATTTCCTCAAACCCATCTGATCAATGGATGCTCATAATGAAAGTAAGGATGTTCTACCCTCATAAATATGCTTCTTTATCTGAAACCCTCCTCATCTTCCAGCCAATAGGAAAGGGGGGTAGGTGTAGGAGACTTGTTGGGAGGTGAGAAAGTGGCTTCTGCTGTTGCCAGGGCAACAAAGTTATCAACCATCACAGAACCTGCGAATTGACTCCAAAGCGTCATAACTGCACCCACACATTTGGACTTTAAAGTTTTCACATTTTACACTTGAAAAAGTTGAAATGAGCTTCCTTTGCAAGGTAGCTGGGCTCTCTCTCAGAGACAGAGTGAGGAGTTCTGCCATCCAGGAGGAGATTATAGTAGAGCCATTGCTTCTCTAGATCAACAGAGGCCTGATGGAAAAGTTTGGGTATCTGGTTGGGATGCCTCCCGAGCGCTTTGCTGGTGAGGTATTTTAGAAACATCACACGATGAGGAGACCCAGAGGCAGACCCCGGACCTGCTGGAGAGACTATGTCTCACAGTTTCGTGTCCTCCTGGATACCCCTGCGTGAGCAGGGGGTTGCAGCGCGTGTGGGAGAAGGTGGGATATCCCGTCTGAGGGTGTTGCCCCTGCGACCTGGCCGCAGATAAGCAGAAGACAACAGAACACTTCTGTTTGAATCTGTAAAGCTTTACTTCTGTCTGTTACAATCAGCCTCCTTTGGATTTGCAGGGTGTGGTTACAATGTGGGAGCTACTTGTTGAGACGTGCAGGTAATTAAACAATCTGACTTAAATGTTAATAAGGTCACTGACCAGTCAAACATTCACACAGACACACACACACACACACACACGGTCATGTCACCTTCTTCTTCTTTCGGCATTTCCCTTAAGGGGTCGCCACAGCAAGTCAGTTTCTTCCATCTAATCCTATCTGCTGCATCCTCTTTGGTCACACCAACTATCTTCATGTCTTCCTTCACTGTATCCATGAACCATCCCTTGGCTTTCTCTAGTCCTCTTTCCTGGTGGTTCCAAATCCACAGTGGTGGATGAAGTACTCACTTTTTGTACTTAAGTAAAAGTACAGATAATTAGGCAAAAAATTTACTTAAGTAAAAATACCAATAAAAAAATCTACTTAAGTAAAAGTACAAAAGTAGTTGGTGTAAATTGTACTTTTGAAGTAAAAAGTAAAAGTATTCGATCATAATTCAAATGTTATTTTCTACGCTATAGGGTGTCACCATGGTAACTAGGATAAATACTCTGCAGGGGTGTGACCCCCCTCTCCCGCCTCTTTTGGTCCACAAAAATAAATAAATAATAAATAAATAAAAGGAAAGGGGACAAGTCAAGCTATCCCCTTGAAGGCCAGTAAATGGGCACAAAAATGGAGGAAAATGACATTTATTTTTTAAAATGTTTTGGGGGGAGGTCCCCCAGTCACTATATATTGGCTTTGCCAAAGCCCCACCCCCCTTTGGAAAATTCTAGATCCGCCCCTGCTCTGTGTAATGATAGCTCAACTTTTTATTTAGAAGTAAACACAACAAACAACGATCTTCTGACTCTTTTAAATTTGTACTATATCTGATGTTAGGCTTTTGGCGCTGAATGAATGCGGAAAATGTTTCTCGATTCATTACTTCTTCTCCCGATCAACTGCTCCTTTTGATTTTGGCGATGTGGCTTCAAGATGCGCTAAAAAACCTGTGTATTTTTCAAATTCCTGAACGAAAATGTAACGAAAAATGTAAAACACACTTTTAAAAAATAGCAAAGTAAAAGTACAGATATTTGCTCTAAAAATGTAGTGAAGTAAAAGTACCGGTCTTAAATTTTACTTAAGTAAAGTACAGATGCACTCTCTCTTTCTCCTCTGCACATGTCCAAACCATCTCATTCTGGACTCTCTGACTTTATCTCCAAAACCTCTAACATGTGCTGTTCCTCTGATCCTGTCCATCCTGGTCACTCCCACAGAGATCCTAGGCATCTTCATCTCTGCTACCTCCATCTCTGTTTCCTGTCTTTTCCTTAGTGCCATTGTCTCTGGACCAAGCAATATGGCTGGTCTCACCACGGTTTTGTCACGCATTACACCTGATACTTTTCTCCACCCGTTCCAGCCTGCCTGTGCACACATCTTCCCCTCTTTTCCACACTCTCCATTGCTCTGGACTGTTGATCCTAGATACTTAAAATCTCCCACCTTCTTTACCTCTTCTCCCTGTAACCTCACTTTTCCTTTTGGATCCCTCTCATTCACACATGTACTCTGTTTTACTCTGACTAATCTTCATTCCTCTTCTTTCTTGTGCAAACCTCCAGGTCTCCACCTTTTTCCTCCACCTCTCCCCTCCTCTCACTACAGATCACAATGTTGTCTGCAAACATTGGGGATTCCTGTCTAACCTCACCTGTCCATCACCATTGCAAACAGCAAAGGACTCAGAGCAGATCCTTGGTGCAGTCCCACCCCCACACTGAACTCTTCTGTCTCACCTACAACACACCTCACCACTGTCTTACAGTCCTCATACATGTCCTTCACGGCTCTAACATACTTCTCTGTCACACCAGACTTCCTCAAACAATACCATAGTTCTTCTCTAGGTACCCTGTCATACGCTTTCTCTAGATCTACGAAGACACAGTGCAGCTCCCTCTGACCTTCTCTGTACTTCTTTATCAGCATCCTGAAGGCAAATACTGCATCTGTAGTGCTCTTTTTAGGCATAAAACAATACTGCTTAAGTGTAAGTGTAACTGTGTAACTAGTGTAACTTAAGAACTTTGCACTAGTGACAACAGTAATTTTGCAGATGCACATGCACGATAAACAGTGTTTATTGACTTTTTTAGAAGTTGGACATGACAATGCAAAAAGATGACTTTGTATAAAATTTTGTAAATATTACAAGAATTGTTTGAAGTTGAAGTCTAGAATTTTTGAGTGAATGGAATGGCTCAGTGGAAAGAAGGGTTTTCTTGTAACTCAAGGCTTGAAAGTTTTCAAAACCCTGACGTTGAGGTGGATACCAAACCTCTGAAGGCTTCTGATTGATCAAAGTTTTCTTGCATGAGTGTGTGATCATGTAAATGTGAGGTGTGTTGTAAAGAACTTAAAGAACTCTTGATTGTATTTTTGATTAAAGACAGTATTACCAGTGGATTGTAGGAAAAAGATATATGGATACCGTCTTTAAAATCATCAGACTTAAACAGATGTTTGTGGCCTCAGGAGTGCAGATGATTTGATCCTGTTTGCTTTCAGATCATTTTTGTTTGTTATTGATTTCTATTTCTACTCGCAATGAACATGTGAAAAAAAATGCTGATTATTAGTTTAAATGTTATCTCTACCACAGTAGAAAGTATTACATTGTTAAAATAAGAATACATTTTAAAGCTTTAGAAGCCACATTTAATTGTATGTTTGTTTTCAATAATGAGAAACGTCATGTTCACATCTTGTTCTTTAAATAGTTACTGACCTTTTCAATAATTATTTTGTCTCCACAGGAGTCTTACTAACAAACCAGATTACTCAGACCTTAACTATGACATGACTTAACTTGAAGTATTGGAAGATGTGGTGGAGCAGGCTTCCAGCTGTGCTTCTAATGATAAAAGAGAGAAATACAGTCCTGTCCTTCTTCATACCTGCTGCTCTGTCATTTGAAACAGTGTCAAAGTGTTCACGGTTTGTCAGATTGAATAAAAATTCTCATACTAACAAGCCTGCAATTTCTTCTACTGATTTATATGTAATTGTTTTATCTTTCCTGTTTCAACAATGTGTGAACCGGTGAGTCAGAGCTGTCTAACTTTTAATCAACGACAACTTTTTAGAATATGAGATAAGAAGAATTGGTCTCTAAACCAGAATAAGTGCTAAAAAAGGGCAATTTACTATAAAAACTTTGCAATCATATAATGTAATATCAGTAACAACGTATCATTAGTAACAATAAAGCAGTTGCATTTCAGATGCCTTAAATACAACAAAGGTACGATTTAGTAATGTACACAATAAACATTTTAAGTATATGTTTCAGAGCTTTTTCTCAAATTTTTCTTTGAGGATAAAGTATTTTCAATTCAAATTGATGGCGACCTGCACAAGGTGTACCCCTCCTTTCTCTGATACTCGTTGGGTTTGTCTTTGCCATACCAGTGACCAATTCTTAGATTAATCAGTTCTGAAAATGGAGAGAAATACATCAAGCTAAAGTAAAAACATGCTACCATAAACC
Source organism: Neostethus bicornis (assembly GCA_902685375.1). Taxonomy (NCBI): domain Eukaryota; kingdom Metazoa; phylum Chordata; class Actinopteri; order Atheriniformes; family Phallostethidae; genus Neostethus; species Neostethus bicornis. The sequence continues at coordinate 4,842,121 of LR738558.1, read as the reverse complement.
CACACACATATTTGTCCATATCTCTAAACTTTTTCAAATTTTCTGAGAAAAAATCTCAAACACCTGCTGGTTTGTGGGATGTCTTAGTTTAGCCACTCAGTGTCGCTGTTGTAATGTTTATATTGGATATTTTAGCAACTTTAGTTTTTATTCCTTTAACTTTAACAAGTTTTATGATCGTTTGATTAAAATCCACTATTATAATTTTTAGTGAAAAAGCATGCCACCATAAACCCACGCACAATTTTGTCCACATTTCAAAACGGTTTCTTAATTTTCTAAAAAATAAAATAAAATCACAAAACCTTGCTGTTTTGTGACATGTCATGTTTTAGCCACTTGGTGTCACTGTTGTAATGTTTCATGTTGGAATGTTTAGCAACTTTAGTTAATTCCTTCAACTTTAACAAGTTTTATGATCATTTAATTAAAACCCACCATTATCATTTTTTAATAAAAATAAGTAGCTAAAAGATTTTTTACGCTTGAATTCACAAAAAAAACCTAATAAAATAAGTAAATGAGAGAATAAAAGAATGAAGGTGGTCCATGCTTGATTAGCCACTTTAGGAACTCAAGTCAGTAGAAATGACATGCTGAGGTGAAACACAGCTTTTAAATTGATTCATTCTCAACTGAGAATGACAACAGTAATTTTGCAGATCTTCTGTGGGTGAGTTTGAGAGAAAAAAAAAAAAAGAAAAAAAAAAGGTTTTTGGGTGTTTTTTCCAGTTACTGCATATTTCTTTCAGTATCTTGTTGCTTCTGACCTTTCTTATCAGTGTTTCCAACCAGTTACCACCAGGTAAGACTTTCTCACTCATAAAGTGTCCAGTTAGACTAGAATAACACCACTGTATTTTTATATGCATTGAAAATATAAAAATATTCACAATTTTGATATTTATCAATGATATATTGTCTCATATGTGTCTTGGCCTCATGAATAAGAACAGGTAAGACAAATTACAAACTCACAATCTGAAATATTCTGAATAAATAATACTGTTTACCATCATATCTTTGGCATTCAATTTTATTTTTTTAGTCCAACATCACAACACAGTTTTTCATTGTAATTCAAACAGTAAATTGAACCAAAAAAATCCACAAAACTACATTTAAGATGAACAGTAAGGCAAGGGAAGTTTATTTGTCGCATAATTCAAAGTGCTATAAAAGACAGAAAACTGCATATAAAGACAAAACATAGAATAAAAATGTAAAAAAAGATAAAACTAGTGATTAATCTTCAGTATAGATTTAAACATTGTGACAGTGTCGGCCTGTCTTACAGCCTCAGGAAGTTTGTTCTCCATGTTTAGTCCTGATTCTAGACACCAGCAGGAAGCCAGTCCCAGAGGTCCTCAGCGTTCTAGAAGGTTCATAAGACACTAACATTTCACACTCAAACACAAGTAGAGCAGCTGTAAAGTCTATTCTCTGAGTCACAGGAAGCCAGTGCAGAGTCCTGAGCACAAGACAGTAGATCAATCTAAACAGACCCGGGTCATCCCTGCCTTTTGCTTACGTCTGTCATTATTTTTATTTTTAAATTGTACTTTTGTTTAATCAGACTAATTTTTATTAACCAATGTTTCTGGTATATTTGCTCTTTTGTTAGATTTGTAACTTCTTCAATCCTTTTTTGATAAAACAGTAAAATAAAATGTTGGCACTGTTTCCTTTATTCTCTTTTCTTCAATATAACATCATTTATGCCACTTTTTTCTGTAGATGATATCTGTTTTTAATTGTTTGATTTAAACTGAAGCAATTTTTTTTATATTTTAATGAGTGTTTCAGACCAGATGTCTTGAACGTCACTTCTTGGTTTCCATTAACTCAAGCATGTTTGGCCGACTGATAAGATTTGACTTTGAAGGTAATAAATAGGTTTGTCGAAAAACTTTTTGTAATTGTTAAATATAACATCTCGATTTGGTTTCAGACCAGAATGGACTTCATCTTCTTTCTCCTAAGGAAGCCACACTCTGTGGGTATACTGTCCTACTGACTGATGCTGGAGAGTTGGTGTTTCGTGCCTCCTTCCTGGCCTGCCATGTAAACAGTCAGGTATGCTGATTTTCACCTGATCCAACAATAAGTTACGCTATTTCATGCATTCTTTTTTTTTTCTTTATTTGTTGCAGACAGGGGAAGACTTTCACCTGCATGTTCGGGTTGTGCATGTGCAAGTAGATGGAAAAGTGGCAGCGTACCCTCTTCACCTCCAGTGCACACTGCAGGAAATGTGGCACTCCAAAGAAATCCTCTGTGAAGAAAACTACATGGAGGTAGTACATGTCTACCAAAAGTAACACATCACTGGTTCATAAACACATGCATGAATATGTAAATGCATTCACATGTGTTCTTTTCTTGTAGGTCTCCGTTCAGCTTCCTGTACACCTTAGTGTGGCCAGGAGTAAGAAAAATGTAAGCAAATCACATGTTCTTTGTTAAATCAATGATCTTGTCTTTATCTTTTTTAAATCTACCTCATATGATTGGACAGGGTACTGATGAGAAGGACCTAGCCATCATGTTCCATAAACCAAACCAGTCAGCACAGGAAGCTGTTCTGTCTGAAAAAGATGCTTTTGCTCTCGATTATCATGTGTTTCTGCACACTTCACGACTTTTACTTCGCTGTCCCTACTCATCCCCGTTATCAGTCTCCATAAAGGTGACGTATGGCTAACTGGAGCTCAGGTTTACGTGATTTATCTGTAGATTATTATGTTTCAAAGCTTTTTTTGTTTCATTCAGGAAAATGGAGTGACCTTAGATGTTGTAAAGACTTCACTTCTGTACAGATTTCACAGCAACTTCCTGGCTTTTGATTCCTCCATGGCTTGTGCTCTGAGTCAGTATAATCATTTTGTATGAGATTTTTCTCTTGTTATGATGTAACGTTTTTTATTTTCCTTACTTATCAGATGCGGCGACAGCTCATGGGTCTGACCTTCTTTGGACAACTCCTCATATTTTCTCTTCACTAGTCCACGGCCATGTTAGACACCGAGGTGTGAGGGTTGGAGTGAACGGTCAAGCTCTGAGTGAATCTGACATTAAAGAGAGGAAGTTCATGGTTGAATTTAAGGAGGGGAGAGTGGAAATCAGGATCCCCCATGGTGCCCTGGGTGGAAACATTAAAGTACACAAACAAAACCACATTTGTTTTCTAACTGATGGCATGATTAATCTGTTGTCTTATGTGCTGTATTTCTTTCAGAGTAGCATCGTGAGGGGAAGGTACTGTCAGTCAATATCAGTGGATCTGTTCTTCATGACTCAATGGGAGGACCAAAGGTGGCCTCTGACGCAGCATCGCTCTCTCAGGCGCCTGAACACTCCTCCCATCCCGTGGAGTCTAGTCCTGATCAACAGTGAGGTTCAATTTTATTTCTGCAGCTCAATATCATACCAGGCTGCACGGTGGTGCAGTGGTTAGCACAATTACCTCACATAAAAACAGTCAGGGGTTCGAGTCCAGGAGTGAGGGTGAGATTTGAAACGTTGTTCTTTCTGTGTGGAGTTTGCATGTTCTCCCCGAGTTTGCTTGGGTTTTCTCCAGCTACCCCAGTTTTCCTCTCACTCGTCAAAAACATGCATGTTAGGTTGTTAAGCCGCTAAAAATAGCTCCTAAGGATGAGTGTGTGTGACCCTGCAACAGACTGGCGACCTGTTTGGGGTGTACTCTGCCTCTAACATGAAATCAGCAAGGGTAGGCTCCGGGACCTCCTGTAACTACATTAAGGATAAGTGGTTCAGAAAACGAAACAATATCACAACACAGTAAACTGAACCCCAAAAATATCGGACAGAATGTGCCAAACTTCCCTCAGCTTCTAGTTTCTGGCTGCCAACTAAAAAACTTTCAATTAAAATTCTGTTTCTAATTGACCTGGTGATCAGCTTATAATCTACCCTTAAATTTAAAAACCATGTCTGCTCCTTTCACATGAGCTGGGTTCCTAAGTGATTAAAAAACTGAATGGAAACATTGATTTAACCACTGAATAACGACAGAATAACTCGGCTCTTTATGTGTCTACCGGTACAATTAATTTGCTTATTAATCTCAATATCAAAATCTAAGGCTTTTGATATTTCTTTTCATCACAGAGTGTTGAGTAGCTTCATTAAACTTGTAAGAAACTGTATCTTTTCAAACCAGACTGATTTGAAATATTTTATATTTGGTTGAAATCTTAATCTGGAATTACAGCATAGAAATAAGTCCCTTACATTGAAATGATTATAGTTTATTATAGTTTTTTACCTACGTTCTATGTATTTAGTCTGGAATATATCACTTTTTAATTTATGTATAAAAAAACTATGACTTGAGAGAAAGAAAATGTGTATTTTTGTATCTATTTATTTACATCTTTGAAAGTTAATTCAAAGTTTGTTTCTCAGATGTTTTGATAAGAATCATATTTTGCTTTTTTTATTTTTTATCTGCAGATCCTGTTTCCTCCAAAGAGGTATTTTCAGTCAGTTTAAGCTCCTTCACACCAGACGTGCACCTTCAAAAAGTTACAGTAGATGGAGGTGGTGATCTTCTAATGTGGACTCAAACACAAAACCAAAATGACTTTTCACTGTCCAGGCTCTTTTACCCAAATGGCAGTTGCTTTTTTAAGCTCAATATTTCATTATCTCACCCAAAAATAATCCCAAAGGTAAAGAAAACACACTCTAAGAGACTGTCCTCTTCATCTTCTTCTTTCAGCATTTCCCTTTGGGGTCGCCACAGCAAGTCAGTTTCTTTCATCTAACCCTATCTCCTGCATTCTCTTCGGTCACGCCAACTATCTTCATGTCTTCCTTCATATACTCATTTCTGATTCTGTCCATCCTGGTCACTCCCACAGAGATCCTCAGCATCTTCATCTCTGCTACCTCCATCTCTGTTTCCTGTCTTTTCCTCAGTACCACTCTCTCCAGACCAAACAGCATGGCCGGTCTCACCATGGTTTTGTATACATTTCCTTTCATTTTAGCTGAAACTCTTCTATCACACATCACACCTGATACTTTTCTCCACTCGTTCCAGCCTGCCTGTGCACGCTTCTTCACCTCTTTTCCACACTCTCCATTGCTCTGGACTGTTGATCTTAAGTACTTAAAATCTTCCACCTTCTTTATCTCTTCTCCCTGTAACCTCACGTTTCCATTTGGATCCCTCTCATTCACACACATGCACTCTGTTTTACTCTGACTAATCTTCATTCCTCTTCTTTCTAGTGCAAACCTCAACCTTTCCAACAACTTCATACTGACTTTAATGAAGTTGTTGAGATAGATTTCATGTAACGATTGTTCTTTTTTCAGTCTATAGGTGGTTCATATAAAACCTACACCTTTGCCCTGATCTTCACTCTTTCCATTTCACCAAATGAAGACATGTTTTACCACCATGCCACTGTGGAACATAAAGTTGAGTATAAAGGTGAATGACTTCTCTATTATTATAGATTTTTAAAAAAGACAATTTCATTTTTCTATGTCTATTTTATGCACTATTGTCTGCGTATCTGATTGTAAAACTTTCTAAATAACAGAGCCATTGTGCACCGTTACGTTGACACAATAGTGTTAAATAGACACGTTGTGCACATTTGTGGTTAAGAACAGTCTATGAGTAGACTGGATGTTATCATCACAAATATCTACTGAGTAGATGATCAGGATTTAATTACATTCCTTCACTTTTCTTTAAATATGTTCCAATTAGATGGGATTAATGGTAATCTCAATTTGACTCATTTATTATCACTTTTACAGGATGGACTGGTGTCCATCAATTTAAACTGTTAGGAGAATAAAAGGCAACTTTGAGCAGGTGTCGATGAAACTACTGACGTTTTCTCATTCTTTCGTTCTTTTCTCCTCCAAAAACTAACGTATTAGAAATACAGGGATGAAGCTTTTGCTTAACTGGAAAAAAATGGAACAAACATGGATCCTTTAAAGGTTCCATTTCATGCAAAAAAACTGTTTTCTCACTGTATCCCATGCACATAAGCAAATCAAGATTCATTACTCAATAGTTATTAAATGTCACTTATTTATAAAGGTTCTTTAAAGACCGAGTTGGATAAAAACTAGAGTATTGCTCATCCCCATGCCCATCTTTAGAAATACCACGCTCTCACTCTGAAATTTGATTGGGATCTGACTGAACTGCCCAAGATTTTATGCAAAGTAAAATGTGTCATCATGGTAGCAACTGCTTGTTAATTCTTACATGGGTGCGGAACTGAAATACTAATACTTTTTTTTTTTATTATTATTATTATTATTAATTGCTTGATTATTTTTTTAAAAACTATTTTGTACTGCTTGTTTTGTTGATTCTGTGCAGGTCAAAGCTTCCCCAGGCTGGAGGGAAAGTGCACCGAAAGCAGTCTAGTGGTGTTGTTGTACCACGGGACCCGGTCTGAGCTGCAGTGGGAGCTCTTCTTTGGAGTCCACAAACTAGACTGGGATCTGGTGATGTTAGGAGGTTTTAAAGTGGAGGCAGAAGAGGACTACCTTACTGTGAAGATACCCTTCAACAGTCCGGTGTCCATATATGAGGTGATCCATAATGATGGATTTCATTTTTAAATAAATGTCTTTTTATACTTGTTTGCTCTTCAGCACATTGTGTTTTTTGTAGAGTCTGTCTTTACGAGGTCTTGTTGTTGGAGTTAACGTGACTGTTTTAGATGCCGAGTCACTTGAAGAGTATCACAGTCTGACCCATAGGTGCACATTCCCCGCCAGAGAGCTTCTAGGTACAAAGTGTATGAAACTCACTTTGATCCTGCTGTGGATTAAAAACTGTAACAATAGTTGTGTCTCTGTTAGCTTGTTTACCAGAAGGAAGGATGATCACGATAGTCGACACTACACACACCATCCCACCTGTCCAACCAAACCGAACCACTCTGCTGGACCCTCACTGTGGTCCTCTGGAGACGGATAGCACCAGAGCCCTTTTCAGCTTCAACCTTAATTCCTGTGGCACGACTGTGACTGTGAGAAGCTTTATCAACCTACCTATTTTTTTTTTTTTCAGAATAATGTTCTCTTTGTTCTTTGAACTAATCTTTTTATATCTTAGTAGAATGAGGGAAATCTTCTGGTTTATGAGAATCAAATCAGCGCCTCTAGAGACGTTCTGCCTTTAGACGAGCCTCTCATACACAGAGATGCTCCGTACAGGTAAGAAAAGGGGGGGCCATATAATTTGTATGTGCAGTTGAAAAGATTTACTGTCAATAAAGACAAATTTTACATAGAAACATAGTGACATACATGATTTTATTTTATTAAAAGCAATTATTCTCTCTAAGTGTTACATAAAACTTATATGAGACACGTTACTTTTGCACTGTTGAAAGTTTATGATAACTAGACCTTATTTGTTCGGTTCCAAACCTTGACTGTGTAGGAGCAAACCTAGTGAGTGTGAAGTCACCCGTTGTATTTAGTTCCATCCAAACGAAACCAATTCAGTTGCCATTTTCTGCCAGAAATATGCAGGCACTGATCTCGTCTGTGTTCACATGGCAACCACCTTGCCGACAAGCGGTGAGGTTTTTGAAGGTACACACCACTGGAGACCCTAAATGCAACCAATTTGTCTGATACACGCTGTCATAAGCTAAATGAAATCTTTCAATCAAATGTTCCCACTTCATTTTTTTTAATCAAAATTTGTTATTAACTTGAATAACCTGTGCAACAGAGCAAATAACAAGAAAATAACAAGAATGCTTTATAACGAGGTAATAATAGATCCAGAGTTATTATGACAAAAATGGTGATTGAGTGGTAGACGCCAATTTTTTTTCTCTCTCTCTTTTTTTTTTTTTGCAGATTTTAAAAGAAGTACATGAGCGAGAATTTTTCAAAGCTGGAAGCTTCTTCCTATTTGACGTGCAGCGAGAAGTGACTTGCTATGCCTCACATAACAATGTTGTCTTTTTATTAGACATTTTGATTAGTCTGATCTACCCAAAATGAAACGGGAACTTTCCACTCTTGTAAGTGTAGAGGAGGATCTGGGGATTAGTTAGAGCCCCCATTTTTTTCTGATATGCAACAAAATATCAGCTATACATCGATCCGTCGTGGTAAAGAAAGAGCTGAGTCGAAAAGCAAAACTCTCGATTTACAAGTCGATCTACGTTCCAACCCTCACCTATGGTCACCAACTGTGGATGGTGACGGAAAGAATGAGATCAAGGATACAAGCGGCCGAAATGAGCTTCCTCCGCAGGGTGGCTGGGCTCTCACTCAGAGATCGGGTGAGGAGTTCTGCAATCTGGGAGGAGCTCTGTGTCGAACTGCTCCTCCTCCAGGTCGAGAGAAGTCAGATGAGGTGGCTTGGGCATCTGGTCAGGATGTCCCCCGAGCGCTTCACTGGTGAGGTGTTTCGGGCACGTCCCACCGGGAGAAGACCAAGAAGCAGACCCTGGACTTGCTGGAGAGACTATGTCTCACCGCTGGCCGGGGAATGACTCGGGATCCTTCCGGGTGAGCTGGAGCTTGGGTGAGAGAAGCCTGGGCTTCTGGTCTGAAGCTGTTGCCACCGCGACCAGCCGGAACGGAAGCAACAAAACCTAAATTTTTTTTCCATAACGTCTCAAAAATTGTGAGCCAGAGAGACGAAGGAGAAGAGCAGTAGCTGATGTTCTTACAGTGAAACAAGCAAATAGGTGATGTTTCTCTTGGGATGACTCTGACTGTCTGTGGATAAAGTGACAACATTTCAAACTTTGAATAAATAAATAAACTGGCATCTACCATGAGATCGACACTCAATGCCGTAACAGAATGGTGACCTGTTTGGGTGTACCTCATTTCTCACCTGTAATCAGACGGGACATGCTCCAGCTTATTACAGGTATAAGCGGTTAAGAAGTTAACCAACTGAGATCAACCAAAATTTTTCCAAAGAGCTACCGGTCTTTTGTGATCAACATAATGGACCCCCTGAGTTATTTAAAATTTTTATTTAATGTCCTGGATCTTTTTGTGTTGCAGGTTGACAATCCAGTGCCGCTACCCTGCAAACACCACAAGAACTTCTGCTGTCCAGCATGGTATGATCGATGTCTTCAAACATCTCACCGATTGAAGTCAAACAGATCAAGCAAATTGTATTCGTTAATGTTTAAATAAAATTTGAATTTTTATGAAAAAATGTTGATAAAACTTTGATGTCTTGATTTGTGGTGTTACATGTGACCACATAATACATACTACATATTCTAAAACATAATGACATTTCAAAAAAACAGGGTTCTTAAATTTATTGAGTTTTAAAGTTGCATAAAGATGAAGGTTTTTAATGTTTTTTTTTAGTCGATAGATGTCACAAGAAGTTGTCATGTCACAATGATCATCAAATCACAATGATGACGTTGTGATCTGTTGTGAGAGGAGGGAAGAGGTGGAGGAAAAGCTGGAGAGGTGGAGGTTTGCACTAGAAAGAAGAGGAATGAAGATTAGTCAGACTAAGACAGATTACATGTGTGTGAATGAGAGGGATCAAATGGAAAAGTGAGGTTACAGGGAGAAGAGATAAAGAAGGTGGAAAATTTTAAGTACTTAGGATCAACAGTCCAGAGCAATGGAGTGTGGAAAAGAGGTGAAGAAGCGTGTGCAGGCAGGCTCGAACGGGTGGAGAAAACTATCAGATGGGATGTGTGACAGAATAGTTTCAGCTAAAATGAAAGGAAACGTGTACAAAACCGTGGTGAGACCCGCCATGCTGTTTGGTCTAGAAACAGTAGCACTGAAGAAAAGACAGGAAGCAGAGATGGAGGTAGCAGAGATGAAGATGCTGAGGAGTCAGAGAGGCCAGTCTGAGATGGTTTGGACATGTGCAGAGGAGAGAGCGAGAGTACATCGGAAGAAGGATGCTGGGTTTGGAACCACCAGGAAAGAGGCCTAGAGGAAGACCAAAGAGGAGGTTCATGGATACAGTGAAGGAAGACATGAAGATAGTTGGTGTGACAGAAGAAGATGCAGCAGATAGGGTTAGATGGAAGAAACTGACTGGCTGTGGTGACCCCTGAAGGGAAATGCCTAAAGAAGAAGAAGGTGACAAGAAGTTGATAACATACTTTAGCTCATGGTAATAAAACATCATCTTAACCAAAAGAAAAGCCTTCATTTGTAGTTCCAATTTAAATATACTTCTCTAGGTATTTTCTAATTGCACCAGTTATTTTTAAATCTTATATAAGAACTCTCTGCACAATTTAGTTTAGATTTTTTTTTTTAACTCATGCAAAAAAAAGTAGTTGAGTTTTAAATGTTTCCACATTCCCACTAAAAGGATCAAAGGTGATGCAATGCGGTGCAAGGAAAGGAATCAAATGAGCACACGTTTAAAATAATAAAAAGTTCATATAAAATATTTAATTTTTTCAGCCTGCTTTTATCAGTCATTTAGAAAGATCTTGTATGTTGGGAGTCTAAAAAGGTAGAAATTTGTGCTTCAGACAACTTGATAAATGTAACTGTAAATGAACACATGGATTAAGGTGTTGTTACAAAATGTTTATGCATGTTTTAGATTTTAAACAATTACATTTCTCATCCAGAGATTATGTAATGTTTTTTTTTTTTCAATAAAATGGGTAGAAATATATTTATTTGCACTGAAGTTGTTTTTCCCCCAGTATGTGTAACACCAACAATAAAGATGAACTGGGAAGAATAACAAAGACTCATGTCTATTTTTTGTCCCACTCAAATTCTTACTATATTATTTCATCTTAACTTTTAAAGACATATTTTATAAAATAACTTACTTTGTGGGCTGCCTAGTGGCCTCACAACAAGAAGGTCAGGGTTTGAGTCACAGGTGAGACAAGGCATGAAACACTGTCCTTTCTGTGTGGAGTTTGCATGTTCTCCCTATGCATGTGTGGGTTTTCTTCAGGTACTCCGGTTTCCTCTCACTCGCCAAAAACATGCATGTTAGGTTAATTGGATGCTGTGAAAATTGCCCCTAGGAATGAGTGAGTGTGGGGCCCCGCGACAGACTGGTGACCTGTTTGGAGTGTATCCTGCCTCTTGTCTAAAGTCAGCCGGGATAAGCTCTGGCACCCCCTGAAACTGTATTAGATATAAGCAGTTCATTTTTTCTGACGAAACAACAGTTCAAGACGAAACAAAACAAATTTTGTTTCTATTTTCTGTTTGTCACTCTATCACCTTCTTAACCGTCTATCCCTTACGAGGTTGCGGGGGATGCTGGAGCCCATGGCGAGGGGCAGGGTACACCTCGAACAAGTCGCCAGTCTGTTACGGGGCACGTTTCTGTTTGGTGCATTAAAAAAGCCTTGAAGAAATGTAGTTTTGTGTTTCGATAGTTTCTTTAAGATGCTTTGCATTAACAATATTCATAGATTAATTATACTCATTAACAAAAAGACATCACTGCCTTTCTGAAAGCTGAACTGCAGAATGTCAGTTGAAATCATACAGGTTAATTAAAAAATAGACGTTTTGAACTTTGAACACAATTATTGAATGTTGGAGGAACAAAAACCTTCACAGATGAAATATCAATTTGACCACTCGTTTCATTTCTTCAATCATCAATTTTTTTTTTAAAAATTTTAACATAAATTTTGAGTGAACTTTATGTTTACTTCTTACATTTACCTCCTAACATCATTTGCAACACCTATCCTTTCCCAATCTGATTGGTAATGAGCTGCACATGTGGTGGGTGTCAAAATGACAGAATAAAATCTGATGTGTGAGAAACATAATAAATGTTAGCTTTGGTTGGGAGCAGGAGGGCTTAAGCTTGTGTTGGATAATAAGTGTAATTTGCTGGCAGTAAAGCCAGCTTTAGACACTACCAACATATCAGCGGCCATGGCTTTAAAGTGTAGCTTTAGGTAAATCTGAGTTTTTATATGATAAACCTAAACATGTGAAAATATTTTCTCACTCTCACATTTTTGTTTCAGTTTGGCATTGCTGCTCTCTGTGTGGTCAGCTACAATATGTGAACCCCTTGTAGATGGTCTGTAGCTCTAAATTGACAATAAACCAGTTACTGATGTGTGATATTTAAAACCTGTATTTCCCAACAGGAGTCCTTCAAGTGGAGTGTAATGATCGCTACTTTATGATGGCTCTTGATCTTGCAGTCACTGGAGAAAATCCTAAATTTGAAGCCGTTGGTAAGATAGCCAACATTTTTAAATCATTTCTTTACGGTCAGCTATGCAATCAAAGTTTTTGGCCCTCTGTGTTTCAGACAGAAAAGGTGCCCATGCCATAACTGAAGAATATGCAGCAAAGTGCGGCTATGCCCTCAGTGTTCTCCCCTTTTTGGGCCTTGTGGAGCTTAGAGCTTCTTACTTCAGCTGTCACACTGTCAAGGATGTATGTAAAAACTGTAAATGATGGCTTTCAGAAGTCACATCATCACAAATTATTTTGTACTGGAAAGTTTCAGGATGCGTTCATCTTCAAATTCAACCTGATCAAGACGACTGATGGAAAAGAGGTGGTCTACACATTGAACCGGACCTGTTCTCCATCTGCTGGTTTCTCAGCCAGAGAAGTTGTCTGTGAGGTCAACTACATGGAGGTAGCGTTTCATTTTATTTATTTTTCATTTGTCTTGTGAGGTGGAACAAAGCTCTTACTACTTACTACTTCTGTGCAGGTTTCAGTGAGGAGTGACCTTACCTGCACGTCTGAGATGAGCGATGACTGGGATGCTCTTAGACCTGTATGTTCACACATAAAACTATTTTTGAGATCAGCCATTTAAAGCCATGTCTCTTCTAGGCATACAGTTCATCTACTTCAGACTGGCAGGTGACTCTTCAGAAACCAGATGAGGTGATGATGCCTATGAACCTTTCAGAAGCTCGTCAGCGGGGTTATGTCTTTGACCTGAGATATGGACGTATTGTTTTTCGTACACCGTATGGACAGCCTGACTCATTTCGCACTGAGGTAGGCTTCAAACGGGGGTCCTGCATATTCCAGAGCAGTGTTTAAACGAGTCTCTTCTGCAGGTGAATGGTGTTCCAGTAGAGGCTGTTCATGCAACTCTGTTCTCTAAACAAAGCTGGGTTGTCTTCATGGTTGAACTGGTGGCTGTATGCTCCATGAGTGAGTCCTTCTTTTGTTTTTTGAGTGATGACGGAATCCCTCCTGTTAACTAGACGACTTTATCTCAAAACAGATGAAGGCTCCTTTAGTGGTGGTGAAATGAAATGGGAGGTTCCAGATGGGCTTTATCCCAGTCTGAATGGCACACATGTAAGTGTTGGGCTCAATGGTGACCTGGTGGAACAGGCTGTTGCAGAGCAGATGGGTCTCCTCATGAAAAAGGACAACACAACAGTCCATATTGGGTTCCCTGCTAATGCTGAAGGAGGATTCAGGAAGGTGAGGATGCGTCCGTGAAGAGTGACTGAGACCATCTGCATTTGTATTCACGTAACTTCTGTTGCAGAGCCTGTTGAATGGGGGCATTTTTGAGTTCTACCTGTTCCACTTGTACATGAGGCAAATCACAGTAGATGGGAATCATCTAGAGACGGTGGTCTTGTACCACAGGATCCTGATATCTCCACTTCTGCCTCGCCAAGTGGTCACCCACGATCTGACCAACCTAGATGAAGGAATGTTTATAATCTTCCTTGGAAACATCCCTGATGACGTTGAGCTGAGCTCTGTGCAGCTGAACATGCAAGAATTTTTTTTGCCACTAAGCCCTAGGAGTGGCCGCTCAATCACAGAAGTCTCTTATCCAAACAGCACCCACAGCTACACCTTGAGGGTGCCTCTCAATGACACAGTTGTCATACAGCAGGTAATCTAGAAAGGGGTTAGATTAATGACATGTTGTATTGCAGACCTGACTATACAATAAAACTTTCTGTTCTAGTTTTCTAGAGAGACTACTACGATGTTGCACAAGCTTGATGCCAACTTTACACTGACAGTCCCTGGGAATGTCCCCTACCATCACATCGTATCAGTCTTGGCATCTACTAGTATCTGTAAGTGTTCTCTATCTTAACCACACATTGCTGGACTGCTCAAGTTAAAACACCTGCTCCTTGACAGTGCCTCCAGTCTTTACTGCCACCTGTATGAAATCTGGGATCCATTTTGAGCTGGATCTTGAACCACCAGTGATGGACTTATGGGATGTTGTCATTGGCTCTGATGTCTTGACACCAGAGCTGGCTGCAAAGCGAGGTTACATGATGACAAACGATGGCAAAAGACTGCTGTTTAATGTGCCTCTTTTCACTCAGGGCTATAAATACAAGGTCAGAATGAGTAAGTTATAAATGTATTCAAATGTGCTCAAACAGCTTGTCTTGCAGAACATTGAGATGTTGGGATTCCTTGGCACATTTGAGATCCTTCTGCGGGATCACAACACTACTAAAGTCCAGACTACCACTGTGAAGACCTGTGCCTTTAATTCTACAGACTTTATCTGTAAGCATGCATTAGAAGTGATGTTTTTCCATGGTTGTAGCTCATGCTTATTCTTCTCTCCAAAGTCTGTTCGACTAATGGGTGGATGACTGTGGCGACTGATCTGTCAGCAGTCTTGCCCAATGGGGAGATCCCTGCTAGCACCCACTTGACAAATGAACTCTGTGTTCCCAAAGAAGTAGAGGGCAGCAGGGTACTCTTTTCCTTCCCTCTAAACAGCTGTGGCTCATCAGTTAAGGTAATGCATGAACAGTAAAGAAATGCAAGAAGATGAAACTAAATTTTTATTTCCTCCTCCAGCTGTCCAAAGGAAATGTGACTTACACAAACAAGATCTTCTACAGCTCTGATCTAAACAGCCCTGATGCTTCTACTGAGGGGTAGGTACTTTCATCCTCTAGATCACAATCAGAATTGCTTATAGCATAATGAACCCTATGCTGTCCTAAAGGGTGACTGTGCAGTGTACGTATCCTCTGGATGGCCTCCATCGCCTCTTCTCAGTGTTCAGATTTGAATCTGAAGCAGAAGGTTTTGGGGCTATTAAATACACCATGCTACCAACTACAGGTACAGTTTTAACCCAGCTAACACCAACTAGTTTAAATTAATTACTTAAAATTTGCTTCTGTCTAGTTCCTCCAACTTCTACAGCTGAACCTCAGAGCAACATCATTCCCCAGAAAACCTACATACCTACGATGCCTGTAAAATACCTGCCTGCTTTTCACCCCACTGCTCGCTATGTGAAAATATTTAAGGGTCACAAACTATCTGACGTTTTCCGGAAAGGTAAAATTTAACATCGGAGAATTTTTTTTTTTTTTTTTTTTTTTTTTTTTTTTTTTTTTTTTTAATTCGAATATTTTCTAACTTTCTCTTCTCTTGACAGGAAAAAAAGACTAGAAAAGAAATTTTGTATAAATTGTCATTTTTATTAATAAAGTTGTTCTTAAATGACATTGTGAGCTTGTGAAGTTATTAAAAAAGGCCAAATATTAAATTGGCTTTAAAATAATGAACTGGTTTGTAGAATGACTCTCTAGCCTCAGGGTTTTTTTTTTTTTTTTTTTTTTTTCTCTCCCCCATGCATGGGATACTTTTCTATCCAAAAAATCTTGAGGCACACCAACCCAAAAGTTCAATCCACTATAGCTGCTTGTATTAACGGTACAGCACCTCTTGGTGTCTTTATTTTTTTATGTAACCACAAAGTCATGAGCACTTCTTGTTCTACACTTTTTGAAAGTTTTGTACTTTATTTTACATCTTAACATGTTTAATTCTAAAGAATGACCCTTTGAGAGGATTTATCTAAAATGCAAAAGACTTTTTCCTCTTTAATGTTTTTCAGGAAAAAAAGTCAATTAGAATCCATAAATTTTCTGCTTTGAAATACTATCTAAATTTCTAGAAAACAATCTACTAGGTGGGGTAATTTTTGGGTGGAATGGACAGCTGTATGCAACAAAAAAGCAGAGGAGCGGGTGGCTACGGTTACAGGAGGGCCATCACTGTCTAAATAAAATGACAAGATTGTTTTTGTTTGTTTTTTTTTTTTTTATAGAACAAATACACTTTTTGGGGTTTTTTTGCACAACTTTTTTTGAGCTACTGGTAGACTAGGATCATCACATGATGTGAAATGGGTTCATTTTCCACGCAACACCTGACGATCTCTCACGGTACAATATTGTGCCGCGGACCACAGGTTGAAAAACGCTGAGAAACACTGATTTACTAATAAGACGCATTTCCATCAGCTTCCAGAAGAGGGTGAAAGCTCCGGTAATGTAGGAGTTAGTTTAAAAAAGTTTACATCAAATGAACCAACCGTGCAAAAACTCTCCCTTGATTTAATCAACGTTAAACAGAATGGAACACAGAGGAGGCTCTTCTTTGGTAAGATGATCAGAATCAAATAAGTTTTAAGAATTGATTTCCAAATTTTTTGTTCTCTTTTTCAGCAGAGAGTAATACCTGAGTTCTCAAGCAAGACTCTGAGTCATCCATCCTTCCTACCTCTCTACATGTCTCCATCTGCACCTCATCATGGTAATAAACAAGTAGTTATAGATTACTGTCAAAGTTAGACCACTAACTTTTTATTATTTTTTAGTTCATCCCATCACACTTTCAGAGGTTTTTTATATTGATCCAGACACCGGGAAAAGGATTCCCAACCTTTTGTCCGAAAAAAAGGTAAGTCAGTTCTTAAAACTTGGAGCAATAAAAGGACAGATCATTTTTATTTTAGAATGTATTTCCATGATTGCATCAACACGGATAAAAAACCCTTCATTCCTCCTCTTCTTGCTTGCTTTGCAGAACAAAATTTGCCAAATGCAATGAATCTGCTGCCATTTCTTTAATAAAAACCCACTAGTGTTAACATCCAACTCTATAGCTGGTTTCAAGTTTGTTTAATCTTATCTCTATGAAGTATTACAGGGGCGGATCAGGGACGGGTTGAGGAGGCGTGGGGGCGCCTTTTGGTCCACAAAAAAGTGTTCTTCCTAGTTTAATTATTATAAACTTTGGGCAAAATATGCACCAAAATGCAGAAAATTACTTATTTTTCATATTCTTGGGGGAGTGGGAGTTTGGTAATGCCCCAGACCCCTCTATACTGATGAGCACCACAGGTGCTCGTTTTGTCTATGACCTCACGCCCCCCCTTTAGAAAATCCTGGATTCGCCCCTGTATATGTGTCTATTTCTTTTTGTCTTATTTCTTTTCTTTTGTAAAACTTACAAATCTACAAGTTTCAGTAAATAGGTGTGAAAAAAATGACCATTTGGTTTAAAAAAAAAAAAAAGACCTTTTTCATCTAAGCTCCCAGAGTCAAAAGCAAACAATGTTTTTCTGGCACTGATCATTTTTCTTAATGTGATTGAAAAAAGTATTAAAGTGCATTCAGTCTAATGCAATTAAAAAACTATTCAAGATGAAAACTTTTTACATTAATTCTGAGGAAGACTCAGTTTTATCAGTGTGAAAAAAAACAGATGATTAAGAACTTTGATAGCTAGAAGGTGAATGCTGTTGATTGTGAACATGAACACAATTATACAAAGTACATCAATACATTTCAAATCATCAAAATGTAAGATGTAAAAGTAACTGATTTAACCCAAAGGTAAAGCTTCATCAAAACCATCTTTTCATGGAATATATTCCCACTTCTTAAGTTGGAAATGTGTAACAGTATCTCCTTCTTCCCTTCAATACTTATGGTTCGATGTATTCTTATTCTTCAGGTTTTTGATTTCTCCAAACTCAACACTCCTCGGCCCATCATGTCAACATGTGTGGCAAAACAAAACCATTCAGACCCGTTCTTAAAGGCACAACATCCTGCTAGAAACCTGGGAAGCCTCACACTGAGAGAATGCATTTGGCCTCGTCCAAGATGGACTATCATCCAGCTCTCACTAGAGGAGGACCAAGCCGTTACCAGCCTGCTGAATCTGCACCACCAGGAGGAGCTACAAGACAATGAGCACACTCCTGTAGTTACAGACTCACCTTGTGATGGTAATAAGATACATTTCCTCCCTCACTGTACACTGAAGAAAGTAAACAAGCCTGTTTGTGTCAATATCCAGAAGAGATTGAAGCTTTCGGAGAAGAAAAACTGGTCTGCTTTAGAGCTGGAAGCAGCTGGTGTTCTCTTGAGTGGCTTCGGAGAGGAAGTGCCTGACTCATAGTAGGGAATTTGAAAACTGGTTGTTATGGTCTAATACACCAAAAAAAAAAAAAAAAACCTAAAATGGAGTGGCATACTCTTTGGTTTCCTACAAGAGCAATCCCTCACCACAAAAGTCATTTTCTTTGGTGACAATTTCAAAGATGGAGAGAAGGTCAAAGAAGCAGGCGGTCATAGATCTGGACAGGAACACAGTGAACATGCTGTCTAGCTTCGGAGTGACTGGTGCTTAAATATCTTTTAAGGTTTATGTCCAAACGGTACTTTGAAACGTTGACTCTTATCAAAGGACTATTTACTTATTGTAAACTTCGGTATTTCTGTTAAATTTTTTTTTCTTGTGAAAAAAGTTGTATCTTGCAAAAAATCTTCAGCTACGTAAATTGATCTTTGTTGAATAAAAATGTTAAACCTTCATGTCGAGACTTTGTTTTTTTTTTTTTTTTTATTAAAAGTGCTACAAATGTTTTGAATAAGACAACAATTTTTATAATTTAAAACACATTGTACATTTACAGTGTATCCAAAAAGAGGTGGGTGGTCTTCCACAACGGCCGTACCTGCAAGTCAGCAGTGTGGACTCAAAATCACCTCCAGAATGAATGAATTGTCATTTGCTTTTAGGAGTTATTCATTTCTTTAATGTTGTTCTACACTATTTCCAAGTTCCAGTTCAGTGTTTGCTTCACATGTCCAGGATAGAATGTGATATTCTTTAAGTGGTCTCCATGTTTCTACTGAAGGGAACGAAGTTGGCTTCTGGTGACCATGGCTGCCGCCTGGATCACTCTGTAGCGTTCACGTAGGTTTCTTCTCCGGACGTGCTCGTTGGTGATCTCGATGACGTTCCCCACAGGAAACCACCCTTTCTGACCATCTGAGAGGCGGTTCCCTTCGTACCAGCCTGGGAGGGATAAAAGAGAGAGAGAAAAATGAAGGACAAGGCAGGAGAATAACGGGAGAGGTTTTTTGTGTCTGTCATTCAAGAAAATTTGGACAAAATCAATAAACTGTTAAATTTAGAAGATCAAGGAATGAAGCAGGTGTGACAGTCAATCAGATGATCATCAGTTCTACAAAATTCTGTATTCCTATTAATTACATTAACCCCATTTTATTTTATATTGATATAGATTCCGACTGAAAAAAGTGGACAATTTCTGCTCATTCTTACCCTCATTAGTTTTGCGGATGACGTTTATGATCTCGGTGGGCTCTAGGCTGAGCTCATCTGCTTGCTGAGCGATGTACTGCTCCACACACTGCACCTGAGGACAGTCTAACAAACACACAACCATAATCACAAAGGAGTTCACAACACAAACATCTTATTGTGGACATCATGCTTTCTCCCTCACCCCAGTCTTCATAAATAACTTCATCATCATATCTGTCAGGGTTGGAGGGGTTAGGGAAAGCTGCTAACCACCTGTCCATGTCAGACCTGTTCACACAAACAAGTGTTTAAAACAACATAAACAAAACAATCAGACCATGTGACAAGTTAGTATTGATAATTGTTACTTCGACTCCACCACATCTGAGTGCTGATGTACTAAGAAAAAGTTGGTCATCCTAAAACCAGACGTGCACTCAAACCAAGAACATACTGGTCTAAGTTCACCTCAGGTTCTGTCCACACATAGTTTTCTTCCATACCTCCTGGATTTTGTGTAAGCCAGCTTCTGACTTTGCATAGAAAAGTGTGTTCAATTTGCATACAAGTTGGTGTTTGCACAGATTTGGATGTAAGCATGCTTTAGAAATTAGCCTTCTGAGCAGTGGTGTAGAAAAGGGTGTACACCATTTTTGTTTGAACAATAAAACACCTCATTTTGGACACTATTAAATGATTAAATAGGTAGTTGGGAATATTTTGGATTGATCGTATCTACACAGAAACAAACGAAGGATAAAATTCTTACTGTGAGGGAGCCTTGAAGAGCCGGTCGACCTGGCGCCCCTGGTGGTTTTCCAACAGGATGACGTTGAAGCAGAACTCATACGGGATGCCGAGGTCGTTTTTCTGAAGAGGCTGCACTTGCACCAAAGAACGATGAGCGTGGTCAACCACGACAAACCGCTCTGCACTGTTAAAGATACATAAAAAAACAAGGTCTTTTAGTTCATCATACTGTATTAATTAAATCCCTCATGGGGAAATTCCTGTGCTGCATTGCCCCGCACCAGGCAGCCAATGACAGTGGTGGGAGTAACTGGGGGTTAGGTGTCTTCTCCAGGGACACCTAGACATGAGCTCAGCAGGAGTCAAACTGACAACTTTTCAGTTAAAAAATGCCAATTTTACCACTGAGCCACGCCTTTCCCACAATTTGTTGTTTATATACAGTATGTTTAAAAAGTGAACGTTTCCGTAAGCTGCACTGGTTTCGGTTCCTGTAACTGGTTGAGGAAGTTTGTCGTCATACTTGTGTTTTGAGATGGAGATCTTATGATTATAGTGGTTTTTTGACAGCGGGAGAGACTTTCTTTACGGTACTGCAGTTTTTATAAGAACGACAGCTTGCAATTTAATATTTTAAAAACGATAGTGTTCAATGCATTTTTTTAAAAATGAAGTTAAAAAGCATCCTACAACATCTTGGTCAGTGATTTTTTATAAATACTAACCCTCTTTTTGAAGCGATGATGAGCAGATCATTAAAAAGAAAGAAGTGAACAGGAATGAACTTTGCTCTCATGTTAAAGATTGTTCCTCCTCTGGACATCTCCTGCAGCTCCCCTTTCTTCTCCAGGTATCTATTTTGGGAGATGATGGGGATAGCCTGATGAAAATAAAATAGAACACATTTTAACAAGCAGCAGATAAAACATGTGCAGGCCGATGGATGTGAGCTTACTTTGGTTTTGTCAAACACTAATGTTTGAGACAGATGAATCAGCTCCTCCACCTGTCTCATCTTCCCCACTTGTGTGTTGCACTCATCAATAATCTGAAGTGGAAAAAGATAGTTTATTTCTTTATCTTGGCAGCTTAGAGACATTTCTTTCAACTAAACCTAAATCTTTATGTTAGTTTTTCTGCTGTCTTTAAGCTCCGAGTCACTCATTCATCTAAAACACAATGCAGACTAAATTAAAGAAGAATTTGTGTGCCGAGAAAACGAAAGACTGTCTTTTTTTACCTTTGACACAGAAGCCAGCGCTTTAGAGGCTGTCTGCTCCTCATTGGTTCCCTCTTTTGTTCTCCTTAAGATGTTCTGAAATGACAAACAAGAATTCCTATTGAGCTGAAAAAGGTTACCAGGGAAGGTTAGATGTGTTTGCTAATGGATCAAAAATGACCGAGTCAGAGTGAAAAACTTTAGGAGGACATTCACTGCCTTCAGATGCCTGGATTTAGACACATTTTTGAGAATATCGGCAGAAAAATGTGAAAATATACTTTGAGAAAACATTGGAAAATTAATTATGATTTGATAATTTCTATCAGTTTGATTATTGCACCAGTAAGTAAAACAATGAACAAAAAAGTTTAAGAGAAGTTTTCAACAAAAAAAACCCCAAAACAATCCTGAAACTCACATTAGTTGATTTGGAATATTATCAAAGTTCCAAATGAAACTTTATCCTCTGGGGTTTTACATTAAAATACGGTATCTTCATTACCAAATTTAAATAAATATATTCAATGAATACTTTAAATAAATATATCAAAATCAGTTTTACCAAAAGTGCATAATGCATTTGTGCAATTTGATCAATAATCGTTTGATGTGTTTTTTTTTTTTTATTATATTTCATAGTTTACTATTGATACTTATTTGATGAAAGTTTTAAGCCAAGAATAAAATTAGATTAATAAAGACGATGGGTTTGTGTCTGCGTTTTTCCACCTCGATGAGCATTTTGATGCGCGTTATTCTCTGAAAAGGGAGTAGCAGGAAGGACATGAAGGGGAGCCGCTGGCACTGAGGCGACTCCTGCAGGCGAGTGATCACTTGAGTGAACTGCACGTTGTTCTTTCTGTAAACACATAACACAATGTTTTGCTATGTACATTTGCAGGTACAGTTAAGATGTGACCGGTCTACATTCCTAGGAGTCCGTACTGCGAGATCTGATTAGAATTTCACAGCTCAGCTAGTTTCTAAAAGCCAGACAGATGACTGTTCCTCACATGAGCTTGCTGTAGGTCTGCTCCTGGTAGATCTGGTTCCGAACATAGTCGATGTAGGCGGGGAAGTTATGCTGGGCGTGGTAGTGGATTATGTCGCATATGTCCGGAAAGACTATGTCTTGAAATATGCGTTCCTCGAGGTCTTTCAAGAACCTGCAGCATGAAACAAAAAAGTTCTTAAAGGTTAAAAAAACTTCTGCAAGAACAAACTCACTCTTTTCTTTCTCTCCTCCTCTCTTTATATCTCTCACCTCTCGCTGACCTCACGCACCCTCAGGATGCTGGAGAATAGAGTTTTTCTGTCTCTGATGATCATTGTATCCTCCAGTTCCCGGCTGTCCTGGAAATGTTCGGTCAGAACGCGTAAAGAACGCAGGTAGGAGGCTTCGGAGGTCAGAACCTCAAACATGCTCTGGTGGTGAGAAGAAAAAACAAATGGGCAGATTGTGAATACAAATAAGATCCAGGTTGACGTTTGAATGTCTAAACAAATTGATCATTTGATTAATTAGCCAAAAATCCACCATGTTCTGTCTTTTGGGACGAGTCATTGTGCTGCCATGGGATAATAATTCTTATCCTATAACATATTAATGAGAATGATACATTTTGTAAGATCAGAAATGCAATATTTGCTCATATACTCTAAGCTTACGTGTAGATTTACTAACGTTTACTTCTGTTTTGAACTTGGTAAATTTGCCTTCCTTTTGCCACCTCTTTAATCCCAGCCCCTGGCAGCATGCATGGCACGGTGTAAATCTTAATCGATCCACAAATACAGTGTTAAGTGAACCAAGTTAGAAAAGCTGGCACATTTTCTTTTATGCTTTATATTTTGTTGCATTTAGACTTCAAGATAAAGCTAACGGTGGCGAAGTGGGTAGTACAGTGGCCTAACAGCAAGAAGGTCATGGGTTCGAGGCTTGGAACACTGTCCTTTCTGAGTGGAGTTTGCATGTTCTCCTTGTGTTTGCGTGGGTTTCCTCCCAACCTTCAAAGATATGCATGCTAGGTTGATTGGCCAGTGCCAAATTGCCCCTAGGAATGAGTGTGTGTGCAGATGGTTGTATATGTGTGGCTCCACAACAGACTGGCAACCTGTTCGGGGTGTACCCTGCCCCTCGCCTTGAATCAGCCGGGATGGGCTCCAGCACCCGCCGTTACCCCGTAAGGCATAGATGGATAAGAAGATGACTGACTGACAAAGTTAACGCCAAGATGGCAAACAATATCCCTCCTTCATGAAAACCCAATCATTTTATCTAAAGTTGATTCTGAGGAACTGTGGGCTGTTTCATTAAAATTCATTCTGTAGTTTGGAAAATATTACATTCAAAAAAGTGTCATGGAAACATGAATGACCAGACTCAAGGAAAGCCTGAGTCCTTAATGCCTCCTTGACTGTGTGAGCAGAGGCAAAAAAAAGAACAAAGTCAATCCCTGTTGTACAGGTGCACAAGAATGTGCACTGCTACTACAAAAATACTGCCTGCTAATGTGTAGTCTGTGGTCATGAGCAAGCGGGCGTTCGAATAGTATCTGAATACGAGACGGGAGAGCTTTCAAATGACTGAAACATTTGTGAATAATATATAAAAAACTTCAAGTGTGGATGTTCAATACTGTCTTTCAAAGCTTTTATAAACTCAATATATGGTGGATTAATATTACAGTATATTACTGGAGTAAATTATACATTGAGCCAGACCAGACCTTTGCATATACAAAAGCATTACATTATCACTTTGAGAAGTCACTTAAAAAATTGATCCCGCTTCTCCCATTTCTCCTTTAAGCTCTATTGATTTCTTTTTCTGCACCCAACCTTCATCCATTAGTCTCTCCTTCCTCACCTCCTGATATTTGCATTGTTCTGCTGTGAGCTTTTCCAGCTCTCCGCTTTCCCGTACACTAGGGAGGTCCTGCCAAAGGGTGCTCTGGCATGCTGCGGGCACCGGGGGGCTTCCGTTAGAGGCCGCTGTTCCAGAGCCTTTCCCGTTACGGAGGGCATTCCAGTCCATGGCATAGTCAGCACTTGTTTTGCTGATATTTCGGGAAACCGTCTGCCGACGGATCTCCTTTGTTATGACCGTGTCTCGATAGGTCTGGTACAAAGGCTCTGCAGAAAAATGATTACAAATATTTATTTGAAACATCAGTTCCTATTAGATAAGATAGAACTGTTCTGTTATCTCTTACCATCCTTTAAACGGGATTCAAAAATAAAAGAAATTTCTCTCTTGAAGGAATTGCTCCTCGCTCTGGATCTGGAAAGAAAAAGCATGAAAGTAGTAAAAAAAACTACACGTGATGACACAAACTGTAAATTCCAGTTGATAACAGTAACAGTTGATGTCACTAAATAAACATATGTAAAAGTTTTTGCCTCCTTATGTGATTAGTTGGTGGTGATATTGTGAAACACTTTACCACATGTTCTGGTATCAATCTAAAACCAAATAGGTGGAGCCGGTATGTTCGATACTTTAAAAGTGAATCACAGGAACAACAAGTTTGTGGTCAACTTGTTTTGTCTTTATTGACACAAGAACAGCTTTCCAAAGAAGGATTTAATTTTAACAAGAGAATCAACCTCTCAAAGCTACCATCAACCCACAGTGTTTGAATAGACCCACCCACCGGTATTAGATGGAATAAATAACTCACGTATCTGCATCACTTTCTTCTTCATCTCCTCCATCATCTTCTCCTATTCATGAAAAAAATACATTACAGCCTTCTTTTAATAAAATACTTCACCATTTTTCTACATTCCAAAATGTCGCTCCGTCAATTTGAGATGATTTTATGATACCATAGTTCTTTCATGTCTGTCTAAAATCGCTCTTGTGAACGCTGCCGTTAAGTTTGCATGTAAACATTCCCATAAACACAACTAATGTGGCTGGCATGACAACACCAGAAGTAGTAGTTTGAGTGGTGGGGGGAATTTTTAGGGGAGAAGGCATTGTTGTGCTGAGGTTAAATCGTACAGGCAAAAAACATGCATGTGATTGGTGGCTTCTAAGTCCATCTCTGTGTGGATCCTAATTTATACATAGTGCCAATCTAAAGCTAACTTGATGGCACCATTCACCACAGGCACAGAGGTAACGCACTAAGAGGGGAGACAATAACCACCTATTGTCATGATCCACTCTCCTGCCGCCAGAGGGAGCCCAGGATGTTCCTCATCACCATGACTAGGGACACCTGAGATTGATTCCTCATGCCACACATCTGTGGACCCTGCCATCTATTTAAGGGCAATCACTCTGGACTTCCCCTTTGGGTCATACCACCCCTTCCAGCCAGGTTTTCCTGGGTGTCTGACCAAAATCACATTCTGAGCAGTAACTTCTTGCCATGCCACTAAAACTTGTTTGTCTTTCACAGCATTACTGGACTGCCATTCAATAATAAACCATGTTTTCTGTCCTGCACTTGGGTCCTCCTCCTTCCACCTGCACACCACTTCATGACACCTATACTATAACTGTGAACTGGACTTTGCATTGCTGCACATCAATATATCTACAACACCTGTCCACATTATATTTTTTTAATTTTCTTTTTGATTTGTCTGTGCTGCTACTATGTCTCCATTTTTTATGCTAATTTCAGACCATGGTTATTTATGGGTACAATATGAGCTTTTAGCACTTCAAAAATAAACTACAATGGCTGTTGATGCTCTGACTGTGATTTCATTGTTCATCGATGACAATAATAAAAAATATTGACTATCCAGAACTACGTAGTATTAACTTGTCTAAATTGAGATAACAACATTTTGGAATATAAAAAACAGTGATGTTTTTCTTTAAATTTAACAAAAAAAAACCCATCATAGTTTAAATTTACCTTTTTTCTGTGTGATGGATTGCATGGAGGAACTGCTGAACCTCCTGGGATCTGTCTTCGGTGGTGGTGGCGGGGCTCTGTGGGGTATTAATGGGCTGCTCGGTGGTGTCGAGGCGACTCTATGAGGGCTCAATCCAGAGCTGCTGGAAGAGGTGGGCAGGAAGGATCGCCACTCCTCTGCTGTTGGCTGTGGGAGGGGAACAGCCCCCCGATGCAAAGCACTACGATTGTCTGGTGTAATGGGGACTCTCGGCAGAAGGGCAGGCGGAGCATCATCTGAAACTTCTGGGGCTTCCTCAAACTCCGATGTAGGTTCGGAGGGGCTAGAGAAAAGTTTAGAGCGACGAGGTGGTTTGGGGACTATAATTTGAGGAATATCCAGCTGGTCTTTGGTGGGAGGTGGGATTTTTTTGGGAAGACTTTCAGGCAATGGAAGCGTTACCTCATAAATATTTTCATCTGTGGTTTGGGAGGGCTGTTGATTGACTGGGGGCATCAGAGCAGTTTTACGAGGAACAGGAGGAGACTGAGGGTGGATGAGAGAAGAAAGAACGGCAGGAGGTCCAGGGTCTGAACGCCTCCGGTGTGCTTCTGCGATCAAAACATTCAAAGACTGATTGAACTTTCGTTTGTTCTGGCTCGTCACCTCTTCCTCAACATCTACAGAATTCTGCTCCTCCTCCTCAACATCTACAGAATTCTGCTCCTCTTCCACTGGGGTCTGCTCCTCTTCCACAGGGGTCTGCTCCTCTTCCACTGGGGTCTGCTCTTCTTCGTCTCCTGCTTCACTGTCTCTTTCACTCCTTTGAGTTATCGCCACCTCAATATTCTCCTTCACCTCTCTAGCGTCCTTTCTATCCTCTTCCCAGTCCAACGGCACCCATATTAGCTTCATGTCGGGTCGCTGAAGATGGCAGACACAGCAGCAGCTGGGGTCACAGCTGGGGGTCTGAGGCGTGTCCAGAGGGTGTTCCCCCTCTTCTTTATCTCCTCCAATCAGCTGGACCTCCACCTCTTTTCCATCGGGTGCTGCACCGAAAAAAAAAACTTAAATATCTGTGAAGTTTTCATACACAGGAAAGAAAAATGGTCCATCACGTGATGGATTAAAGTAAAGATGGTGGGTAATGTTAGCCTGATACAACAAACTGTGTTTACCACTTTGTGGAAACAGTCTGACCTCTCTCTAGGGGGTTCATTCACTTCACAGGGGAGCAGGTAGTTTTTTATTTTCACCAATGCTTTCTGGTCTGCTTTCAGGGCCAACTGAAAATGTTAACTTTATCCAAATCTTGTCAACAGTAGGGAAAACACATCTTTCCCCCGAATAAAATTCTCTTTTTACTGGCTTTAAAATCTCAATTTCAGGAATCTATTTTAACACAGACTGCATTGTCAACCAACATGTTTAGCTACCGAAGTACAAACAGGGAGAACGCCTAAGGATTTGACGTCATATCGTCGTCTCTATTTGCTAATTGGACGATTGTTTTCAAGAGGTTCTCAATTGAAAATGAATGCATGCGATACTCAACATTATACAGGAGTGAAATTAAATTGAGTAGAAGCTTTCGTGGGGAAAATATTCTTATCTCATACAATTTAAAAAGAAATAATTTATCTTTTGTTAGAGCACAAATGCAAAGTTTGGCAAAAAAAAAAAAAGCTTCTAAATACATGTATTCACTTTCACTTTTGCAGACATGCCAAGTCTCCCGCATTGGGCGGAAGACACCTGCAATTTAGACCTATTTCACGCTCACTCGCCAAGGCTAATAAAACTCCAGCATAATGAACATTGTAGTGCATTCCATGAACATGATTAGGTATAATGAGGTTAAGCACATGGCATCTCCTGCTGCTGCAGCTGTGCATCTGAAAGCCGCTAGTAGCGATCTGCATGGTCTATTGCCAGTATTGTTTTTGGTGAACGTATGGAAGAAGTCGGACATCCGGGTACTTTAGTCATATGACAGCTTTGTGCATGAGACGCAAAACAAAGCACGAACAAGCAGTACAGGGGTGTATTCCTGGTGGTAATTCCCCTTCGTACTGATACATAACGCTAGGTGGTAACACATGTAAGACGCATAATTTTCCAGCTGTTTTATCATGTTTTGAACAGTTTGTTTTACGCCAACTGTCATGGCGGGTGTTGTCCATTGGCGGATAATAATAATAATAATAATGCATTGAACTTGTATAGCGCTTTTCTGGACACTCAAAGACGCTTTACATATATATATATGCATTATTCATTCACTCCATACAATCATTCACACACACAACATTCATTCCTGATGATGGGAGCTACCATGCAAGGCGCAGACCACTATCATCAGAAGCAACTGGGGGTTCGGTGTCTTGCTCAAGGACATCTTGGCATGGACTCTGGGCGGGGGATCGAACCTGCGACCTTCCGGTTACGGAGCGGTCGCCCTACCCACCGAGCCATCCTTCCCCCATGTGATGTCATAACATGTCATAGCCATTCCTCCTTTTGGCCCCGCCTTAAAAATCTCCCTTTTCGTGAAGCCTAAAATTTGGCATCTCTGCTTTTATTTTTGACACTGAATTCCCTCCTCCTCTCACTCCATGTTTGGTCATAGAGTAAATCTTGTTTGAAACTACAAATAAATTGTAAAGTGCATCAAGTCAGCAAAGCTGGAGCAAATTTTTTTAATATTCTTATTTGGTTGACTTACATTAAAATGTAACGAGAGTGACCGAACGTGAGCAAATGGCGTACACCGCTGCTGCAGAAACGCTTTGTGTTTACATTAAAAACTGGGTGGGGCGGACAGCATTATCCATGGCCAAGAACAATTGTATTTTATTGTAAAATCGTCTTCGAATACTTGATGAGACAGTCCGCAAATTAATCATAAATGCATCACTAAAAAAGAAACACATTTTAGTTATAGTTTTAACACGGCAATATTGTTCAACCTTCCAATTTAACACATTTACTCCCATTTTGATCATTATCTTTTAAAAAAACAAAAGGTTTGTTAAAAGATAGCAATATAATTATTTTATGAATAATGACAAAACAAAAACCACACAAATACAGTCTGATAGAGGAAGTAGATTAAGAAGAAAATATTGATTTAAAAAAAAGCTAATTTTGTAATAATCTCAATGTGGATTGAATTTTTATTAGTTTTTTGATTAAATAAATTCATTTCTTAATTTCTATTTTTGAACCAATGTGGACGTCCATTTGCTCATGTGAACTAAACTACCTTCTTTTGTTGGTGGGAAACAAGGGAACAATGAGGCCAATCAGCAATAGATTAAAGTTTAAACATGGCTTTTTATATATCTATACATTTCTGTGTAAAACTAACTAACATGAAGATAGTTGGCGTAACCGAAGAGGATGCAGCAGATAGGGTTAGATGGAAGAAACTGACTTGCTGTGGCGACCCCTGAAGGGAAATGCCGAAAGGAGAAGAAGAAGAAGACATGTCTGTGTAAAAAAAATTGTATATAATCTACCTCTTTGGTTATTTGGAAATATTCTTATTATTATTCTGTTCTAGATTAATTTTGATCCAGATATATCCAGATATAAATGTAATGTTTTCATTATGATTAAAAACGTAAAACTTTACTATGATGTGAAAGTACACATATTTCTAAGAGGATAAAATCTACTTCTGTAAAACAGCAAGCAGTGTGTGACACGCAGGAACTGAAAATCAAACTGAGAACGTTATCTGATGTAAAATATATATAAAATTTAATAACTCTATATAAAAATTAATATTAGTTTTAGTTTAGTTAGCATTTGTTTCTTTAATTTAATGGAAAAAAATGAAGAGAGACAACCCAAGATTTTTTTAAAGAAAAGTTGACAATCAATTCTGATTAAGAATACAATTGAATTATTTTGTGTAAGAAATTTTACAAAAGAAAACCCATTTCACAATATTAATAAAAATTCTTGTTAGTGTATTTAATGATGATATAAATACCTGATCGTCCCCCTTCCAGGCTCATACTTTCAGCCTCTTCCCCTGTCAGGCTATCTTTCTGTTTCTTTAGGAAGCGACTCCTCTTCTTAGGCAGAGGCGGCGCCTGCTCAGTTCCTATCTGAAGCTGGAGACTCGACCGACCCGGTTTGGGTTTTACTAAAGGTGGTCTTTTTTCTGATGTTAGTTCTCCCATCCCATTGGAAGGCGGTTCCGCAGAATCTGTGGATTTGCTGAACTTGTTCACTATATTCTTGACTTTCCCACTTCGCCTGTGGGCTAAGCCTGATGGAGGAGGAGAGACACATTGTGCTGGTGGTTTAGGAGGG
Source organism: Neostethus bicornis (assembly GCA_902685375.1). Lineage (NCBI taxonomy): Eukaryota > Metazoa > Chordata > Actinopteri > Atheriniformes > Phallostethidae > Neostethus > Neostethus bicornis. Next base: position 4,811,586 of record LR738558.1, on the reverse strand, counting down.
ATGTCTGGTTTAGGCTTTCCCTCTGACATAGCTGTGGTGGGTTGCTCCTGAACAGACATAGTAGCTGAAAGGTGTCTTCTTTTTTAAGTTAGAGGTTGGAGTCAAGAGGTCACCATCATCTGAAGAAGAAAAAGGAATGTAATTATTTAACACTCAGCAAATAAACACCATGATTCAGCCCCCCCACAAGGTAAAGTAATCCTGAGATTTCCTTTAGCTGGTAACTATAAATCCACCTCCTCAAGGTTTAGTCACACGTGAACTTTGCACTTTTTACTACCGAATGTTAAACAAGTATTAACATAAAATCAGCATAACAAACTGAATCCTCCACCGGCTGCACTTTTTAATCTTAAACCTCATCAAATATTTCTACAACTACTAAACGTGTTCATTGATGACTCAGAGCTGGAAAGCCATTTAGTCATTTACGGTTTTCATAGGTGTGCCGTCGACGGTGTCAAAGTTTACAAGCTCTAATGTTATGTAACAATAGAGAGAAGACATCTGCAGAAGAAAAGTCAAAGCAGAGATCACTCACACACACACACACACACACACACACACACACAGACACACAGACACACACACACACACACACACACACACACACACACACACACACACACACACACACACACACACACACACACACACACACACACACTCACAAATACAGAAAAGAGCTCCACTAAGATAAACCGATGCAGCATCCTACCTATTGTGGACACTGCACTATTCATCTCCTGCTTTTTCTTTTCATTGTAAAGATAAATTAATATTTTGCATAAATCATGTTTTAGAAAGCTATTATTTTGACAAGATGGTATTTATGCAAAAATATATTGAGTAACATGATTTTGACAAAATCTATAACTTTTCTTTCAAATATTTTTAAGGAGGATTGTTCTGTTAAATAAACTTTTTGGAGATTTCTACCATATTTGAACTTTTTTAAATCCCACATCAAAAACATAATTGAGTAGTTTTCTATTTCAACAATGTATGTTTAAGTCATTTGTGAGAGCTCCCGTTTAGTATTCAGTGACCACTAGGTTGTTCTTGGCCACAGATTTTGTTCTCAACCGCGCCCACATTCTAACATGTGCAGGAAGTGCTTTTGCAATAGCTAGTACTATTTTTATGTTAACCCCCAGAAACAAGAATATAAAAGAATAAGCACTAGCTTTGCAAACTTGATGTGCATTACAGTGTATTTGAAACCTCTAAAAAGATTTATGCTGTGTTGTGCATATGCCCAGGGGGCAGGATTAAGCAGAGAGCAAGAGGAAGGGGTAATTGAAGCTATTTATTTCTAAGCTTTTAAGACAAATATCCCATTTCTGAGCTGACAAAAGGTACAGTGTTCACATATTCTATGCGATATGAACCATTAGCCCACAAAAACATGTCTCCTCTGTAAGTAAGAACATAACACTGGATTTTTGGCTAAATTTGATCAATTTGGGAACACCTTCTCTTTAGCCCAATTCTTGCCATTTCTCTTAAATGACTAAACTTTTCACTAACAAGCCAAATTTTAAGTGGAAAATAGAAAATCCTGAAATACTCTAAGATTAAACCTTGTCTTTACTTAAGCTTCACTGATCCAACTCCTCAAGATCATGCACCGAAACATTTCAATATTCAAAGCCTCAACTCAAATACTCAAACAAATCACTCGTCTCCAAGATAAAAATGTCTATAAATAGAAATGATGACAGTGAGAGGAAATTCAGGTTCCACTCTCGGAGAGCAAATGGCCTTGATGATGGTTTCCCTCAAGTGTTTTTATTTGGTGAGTGTGAGACAGCTGATGCAATCCAAACTGGGGTTAGCCATCATCTGAGTCATACAGGGAGAAAATATTTCTGCTCTACGAAGTAGATTTAAAAGATTAAAATAACATCAATTCATCTCTTATTTTTATAAATTATCAACTTGGAAAAGACGAGCCACCGTGGACAAAAATATGTAAACAATAATATAATAAAATGATCAAATAGGTTAAAACATAAAGAAAAAATCAAAAAGGAAAATAATATTTTCACAGAAAATAGATTAAAAGTCTTGAGGAAAAGGTGGAAAATATAAAAGCTTAATCTAAAATATGACTGCAGTCCAGAAGAATTTCACAATCACTTTTATTCACCGTCCCTAAACACCTAAAATGATGTGTGCTGGAAATCTGTGGGTTAAAAAAAGCTGAAATCCACTGAAAGTAATGAAATAAAACCAATCAGAGTTATTTCCTGGTAAAAATAAAATCAAAATCATCAAAAAGGTCGGGGTTCGAGTTTTGAGTGGGACAAAGATTGAAACACTGGCCTTTCTGTGTGGTGTTTGCATGTTCTCCCCACATATCTGTGTTGTTTCTCCGGTTTCCTCCCACCCTTCAAAAACATGCAGGTTAGGTTGATTGGCTGCAACAAAATGCATTCCTCTAGGAATGAGTGTGCGTGTGTGTGATTGTGTGTGTAAGCAGCCCCACAACAGACTGGCGACCTGTTCAGGGTGTACCCTGCCTCTCGCCGGAAATTACCCGAGGTAGGCTCTGGAAGCCCCTGCCCTGATTACAGATAAGCGATTCAGAAGACGAAACAAAACAAAAATAAAATAAAAATGAATGTTGAAACCCTTTATGGTGGCAAATTGGTGAGTATTTTAAAATATGGCTGGATCAGATTAGAGAAACTGACTTGCTGTGGTGACCCCTGAAGGGATATGCCGAAAGAAGAAGAAGCTGGGTTAGATGGTTATGGTCGGTAGGACAAAGTGCTTGTTTGGAGGTGAAAGTCTCTTATTATTGTGATTTCTTACACCAACTCTATCAGGTGTTTATCACTGAAATGTAATTAGTGTGAAAAAGATGCATATAGAAAATTTCCATTTTACATGTTACTATGGTAAACATACACCTATAAACCTGCTACGAACGCTTCTCGAATTGCAAACCAGAATCAGGTAATGAAGCCAAGAGTTAAAAAGAAAGGTGCCCCAACAAGTCAGACCAGTTTGTAACAAATTCACACAAGTTATAAACCAGGTTTTAGATTTCATTATTCCAGGAAAATGATTATAAACTGGAACAGCGCTGCCTGTTAGGAAAACAAATTTATAACTAAGTGAATATTAAAGCTTTTAGAGAGTTTTATTTTATGAATGTCTGTTCAGTGAGTTAAACAAGACCCCAAATAAAATAGTGTGTTCACTTGATTTCATCTCAATTTTTTTTCATGTTGATCCCTCTGGACTTGATACCTCCTCACATTTACAGTACACACTCACAGAATGGGCTTTCATTTCTATAACACTGTATTATAAATCCAATATCATATATGGTACGACCCCCCCTTAAATCACTCCAGAACAATCCCCATAATGGCTGAAAAGGGTGACCATTAACACTAATTCCCATGAGTATGTATGTGTGTGTGTGTGTGTGTGTGTGTGTGTGTGTGTGTGTGTGTGTGTGTGTGTGTGTGTGTGTGTGTGTGTGTGTGTGTGTGTGTGTGTGGAATGCCATCTGCTATGATCTGCTAATGGTTTGAGGGTGTGTGTATTCAGAATGAGAAGGGGGTGATTTAATCAACCAATACATGAGGTGAGAGAATAAACTCCACATTGGCCGGGAAGGTGAAAAAAAGTCAATTAAAAAACACAAAAAAATATTCATCATGTTGCTTAAAAAACAAATTACATGTCATTTTTTTAAATTAAACTTCATAACCAATTGTATTAAAATGATGATAAATGATTATTTAAGCCAATAGAAAGCATTTAAAAAGCTTTAAGGTGTGTTTTTAGTATATATATATATATAATTTTAGTTGTGTATTTTTAGAATTGCCACATTTTTAATACATAATTATGAACACATGAAAGTATAACTGGTATGCAGCATTAATATTCACCTGTTAATTAAGAGTAATTACAGATTTATGTCAATTTTCAGTTCATTTTATTCTAATTTCCTGTGTAAATAAAAGAAGAATAGAAGCTGTATTTATATTTAATCTGAATATTAATCTGGTTAACTCCCACCTTAACTGTGTTACACCTGCTTAACTAACAATAAAAATTAATAAAACTCTGTCATTAAAGACAAAAAACTCACCTTTTTTTAATGTACAGTTTTCTAAAATCTTTCAGTTATTTCTTTCAGCTCTTCCAGTCCAACAAGGTGTAGTTCTGTTGAGCAAATAGAACAAGCCTGAGGGCAACCAGAGTAAACTTAAGTCATTGTAAAGACTGAAAATAAAACCAAGAGTCCAGATCCGAAAAATCCCGTGTGTTCATTTTGAAGCTTGTTGTGTGAGCATCTCTGATCCCCCTGTTGTTGTCTAGTCTTTGTTACCAGCAGGCAGGCAGCATGTAGGAGACCCAGATCACCCCCTCCTCTCACTATCTCTTTCTCTCGCTCTTTTTTTTTTTTACTCGCTTTCTCTCTCTTTACAAGTCACAAGTGATGACGTAAACATCTGCTGATGGATTTCAAAATAAAAGAAAAAAAGAGATTTGAGAAAACAAGCTTAACTTTCTCATGGTTTAACTTTTCAAGTTTCTCAAATGAGAGCTTTGTCTTTCTCATGTGGAAAACTTGTGTTTACAATCTCAAATAAAACGAGGAGTTTTACAGCTTTGTTGAACATTAAAAAAAAAAAACACGTGCAAAATAAACGCATAAGGGATCAAATGTTCCCACAGTTTAAGCAAGCATGCCTTCACACAGAGCCAAACGTCCTGTGTTCCACCCAGAGGCTGTTCTTACTCAATTAAACCAACCTCCTGTTCCACTAAGAGGCTGTTCTACCTTTCTTTCATCAAGTGGTTGTTTTTGCTCTGTTCCAACAAGTAGCTGTTCCAGCTCAATAAAACCAAGCAGGCTGTTCCACCAAACTTTTGTTCCAGCTATATTCCACCAAGTCGCTGTTTGAGCTCAATTCCACATAATGGTTGTTCTAGGTCTGTTCCACCAAGTAAATTTGAAGGCTCGATTCCATCAAATGTCAGCTCAATTCAGCTCAATTCAACCAAGTGGCTAATTCAACTCTGTTCCAACAAACGGCTGTGCCACGTCTCTTCCAAAAGCGGTTGCTCTAGATCTGTTTCACCAAGAAGCTTTTCCAGTTCAATTCCACCAAGCGACTGTTTCACTTCTCTTTCACTAAGCAATTATTCTAGATCTGTTCCACCAAGTCACTGTTCTAGCTCAATTAAACCCAACTTACCGTTACTCAGGAGTTGTTTTGGAGCTCTCTCTTTGACAGCTTGGAGCTGCAAGACACACAAATTTCCCAAGTAGGTGATTAACAATGACCATTTAATGCACATAATAGTTTCATAGTAATAAATGTTGCTGATGAAAATAAAAACTATAAAAAAGATTTCCTTTTCAGAAGGAAAATAAGTCTTTTTAGGAGATGTTTTAGTAAATGAGTCTATTTATTAATATTTTGCATTTTTCAACATTTTGATGCACAAAACAGCATTTACTCAGATTTGCAATATTTTAAAAACTCATGCCATTAATGTCTCTGTAATAATAGCAAATGTAAGAAAGGAAGTTCCCTAACAAAAAGGATACTGGTAACATATTATTAGTATTTAATTATAAGTTATTATAACATGAGTATAATACTGAACACCAGTCATTTTCTCCTGTCGAATAAATCAAATGAATGCTCTTATTGTAAAAATCCGGAAATGATGTCATCATTGTGCAACATTAATTCTGTTTGTTCTACTTTGTTTAAACACAAAAAGTTTCTTTGTGACCTGATGGTTTTTCTTCAAAAACTTTTCATTTATTATTTTAATAGCTCATAAATCGTATTTATGTGTAAATGAGGAAAACCTAACAGAAAGGACTGCACGTTCTGTTTTATTTTTTTTTTATGTATTCAGTATCTCCTTACTTAAAAAAAATTCATTCTATTTTAGATTTCCAATTAGATTAATTACTAATGATTAATTATTACTTTAACTATTAAAAGTTGGGTAAACAGTGAGCTCTAGTGGATCAAAAGAGAAGTACAGCAGCTTCTGCACCTAAATAACCCATTGTAATGATCTACTATAAAACAATGATTATTTGACAAAAAATTGATTGCAATAATTCTAAAAAAAGTAATTTAGTACCGCTTTGTAGGAGAAAACATTGAAAGCAGTATTTTGTGTTAATTTGCACAATACATCAAATATTTTCACAATAAAACTATCATAAAGTGATGAGGTTCAAAAATGCATTTTTTTCATATTTACATTTTTATTTCACAACATTTGACAAGTTTATTTACGAGTTTATAAGTTCAGCGTCCCAATTAAACAATACAAAATGCATAGTAATGAATAATCTTGTTTTATGAGTCTGCTATAGTTTTTTGTTTTTTAGATTACAAAGTAAATCCAAACAGTTCAAAGATGCCTCAGAATGGCATTAAAATGAAATTAAAAAAAAATTCCCAAAAGCACAGTGACCTCACAACAAGAAGTTTGAGATCCGGAGGGGAGCTAGGCTTATAACATTGGTCTTTCTGTGTGGAGTTTGCATGTTCTCCCTGGATATGCTGGGCTTTACACCTACTCTTCAAAAACATGCGTGTTAAGCTGATTGGCTGCAACAAAATTTCCCAAGGAATGAGTGTCTGTGTGGTTGTGTTTCTCCATGTATATGTTGTCCCACAACCGACTGGTAACCTGTTCAGGGTGTATCCTGCCTCTAGCCTGAAATCAGCCAGGTTGGGATCTGACACCCCTCGTGGCCCCATCAGGGAGAAGCAGTGTGTATGACCCCAAACAGTCTTTTGCCAGGGGTCATTATTCATTATTACATCAAACATTGTACAAATTTCCATGCGTTTTCTTTTCTTTTTTTTATGTTTCCACACATGTATTTACATGTAGAACCATTGATTTTTGTTCCACAGTTATTTCCCTATTTTATTTCAAGTGTGTAAAATAAAGCTGAGGATCTCCAGGCCATCATGAATGAGAAGTAGACCCGGTAAGTTTAAACAGACAACATGAATAAGAAAGACCTCATTCTATTTAAAATGCTTCAAATTATTCTTTATGCATCCGATCATCGCATATTAGAATTTTACCGCAATATATTAAATAAAAGTAGCGTTTTCAAGCTAAAATCGATGGAACTATTTCACTAGGATGCTCTGGCTGCGCAAAGATACTGCGGCATTTGCTTTGTAAGTCGGTGAGTCTGAGTGCATGTTTTAATCCCTCCGCCATGCTAGCAGACCAATCAGAATAGTGTTGACACCATCACCTGTCAAACACACACCCTGTATCTTCTACATTTCTCTCTCAAAGGTACGTTTATTCATATTTACACAAGTATTTTAACTCTCATTTAAATCAAATGAATGCAACGATGATTTATCTGCAAGATAATTGAAATCGGTCCACGTTTTGTGGAGCAGGAGGTGAAAAAAGAGCGAGGTTAGCGCCTAAGGAGCTAGCTGGTTATCAGTCAGACAGGCTTGTTTTTTAGCCGATTATCTCAAAGTCCTTGTTGCTAATCATCTCTCGTTAAGGTCAGAGCACAATGATGAATGCTCGACTAAAAACTCTTGAATAATCAATAGTAAAATGTAGTGAAATGTGTTTCCTGATGCTAACAAAGGTTAAAATATGAAAGATGAGCAGCCATCCAGAGCTAGCCACAATTAGCTTTCTGTACGCATGGATTAACATGAAACTACATTTATTTTACACATAAACTGTGTAAAAGTGTGTATTTATCAATTATTTAAATCCTTCTACATTACTGCATTTGATCATCTATCCTCACATATTAATCTCTGTATTATGATCATATATTATTAGATTAATATTACCTGTAATTCTAAATACATGTGGTTTTAATGTAGTGATCCCTGCTGCTAAATTTGTGCACAAAAACCTTTGGATCTAAACAAACTTGACAGTTTGGTCATAGATTTCTAGCATTTAGACAACATGGAAATCAACATGAGTGATGATCAGATTCACATGTGACACAAAAAGTGTTTTTGTGTCTAGTGATGAGATGGATGATAGAATAAAACATTTTGCATGCAAGAAGAACAATGCAAGATCAGGCAAAAAAAAAAAAGCCCACAAATGTCTGATTTTTATGGACTGATTTCAGAATGCACTTTAATTTTCCATCTTTCTTAAGTAAATATAAGAACAAACAAGGAGTTGAGTATCTATGCTCATTACCCTTGAGGCTTATTGTTTCTCATGAGTATTAATCCTCCACCTTTGTGATTTGAAGCCAGTTAAAAACCTACTGTTGCGCTTAAGAAATAACCTTCCGTCTGATATAGAAAGTCAAATTCTTAAATCCCTCTAGCAGATAATTTGTAATTGATAAAGAAGATGTGATTCGATGAGTCACATTATTTGAGAACTTGCAGCCGTGGTTGAATTATCTTCAAATAGGAACGTCTATAGGAGGTGTGAAAGTTGAAGGAGTAGTGCAGCCAAATGACTGACGCTCCTTGCAGCATTAAAAAAGAAATAAAAAGCAGAAGTTGTTTTTTGTGGTTTCAGAGAGATTTCAGTTTAAACTTGTTCATTTGTGTAAAAAAAAAAACTCTTTGCAAATTGCAAGAAATATAAGATCTGTCACTAAAACTTGTGAAACAAAAAAAAGACAACTGCACGATGGATCAGCTGAGATAAGCGGTTTAGAAGATGAAAAAATAAATGTAACATGTAGTTTTTGTTTAAGTAGATTTGATAGATTTAGAAGAAAAAAAAAGTGTTTTTGTGAGAATTGATATAAAATGTCATAAGTTAACCAACTTATTGTAATTGGACATTTTTTTGTCTGCATTACTGAAAACATTATCAAGTTCATCTCAAACAAGTGATCTGTGGTTAAGATTGACGAGACCAAGATAGTTTTGACACAAATGAAAGCATTTTTCTCTTTAAATAATAAAATTTTTAGTTTCATTTTAGGATTTTTTTTCTCTCTTGATAACAAAGTCAGCTCTTAAAAATGGGACTTATTTATTTTTTCTTTACAAACTACTTGGCAAGTCTTTGACTTGTAATCGTTTCTGCAAATCTCAGAGCTGCAGGTGTTTACTTAAACTGAATTCTCAGTTGAGGAACAGCTGAGGTTCAGTCATAGTGACTAGACGCAGAAAGAAATTGATTCTTTTATTTTAAAAGAGGAAGTTATTTCCAGCCTCTCACTTCAGGGAGAGTCTGAGTGTGACCTGCTGAGGTGTTAACGACAGAAAAACTTGTAAATTTCTCCCGAACTATAGCAGGTACTTAAAGCAGTTGCCAAGTCAGTTAAACTTTCTCATTGCCAAACTAAATCTTCTCGGTTATAATTTTAGCTTTAGAAGGCAAAACACAAATTAGTTTTTTTTGTTGTTGTACTCCAGCAGATAAAAGTCTCTGATTTCTTGGATTACTGAGTTTGTAAAGTCAGAGAGGAGGGATTGGTCTCAGTGAGAACAGAGAGTGGAAATGAATCACATCCAGTCTGAAGGATGTGCAGTGTGGGTGTTTATTAACCCAGAGGAGATGTTTGATTCACACTGTTCACTTTTCAGCTTCTTCATTTTTATCCCCTGCAGGAGCTGAAACACAGACTAACACTGAAGCGCTTTCGGTAGCCGCTAACTGGACGGACTCTCTGGCATCTGACCTTTTGCAGGTATCCGCAAACTCACTTTTTCCTACATACACCTGCTAAACTGGTTCTAAAATAAGTCTGTGTTATCCCTCATTCGTCCAGGAGTGATCCATCGTAGGAAAGTTTCTTCTGGACAGTGTATTTGCATCTCAATCAGAAAATACACTGTCCAAAAGACATATTTGAAGTCTTTTCTATGATGGTGCTAAAATAGTTTTTTTTTGTTTGTTACAGCAAAAACCAGCAGCCAGGAACATTTCTTATACATATCAAACTACAAATTTGTGTCGTTCCAGTTTATAGAAGACTAGAAAATAGATTTTCAATGGAAAATTGAGGTTACAGGGAGAAGAGATAAAGAAGGTGGAAGATTTTAAGTATCTAGGATCAACAGTCCAGAGCAATGGAGAGTGTGGAAAAGAGGTGAAGAAGGGTGCAGGCAGGCTGGAACGGGTGGAGGAAAGTATCAGGTGTGATGTGCGACAGAAGAGTTCCAGCTAGAATGAAAGGGAAAGTGTACTAAACCGTGGTGAGACCGGCCATGCTGTTTGGTCTAGAAACAGTAGCACTGAAGAAAAGACAGGAAACAGAGATGGAGGTAGCAGAGATGAAGATGCTGAGGATCTCTCTGGGAGTGACCAGGATGGACAGGATCAGAAATGAGTACATCAGGGGAACAGCACATGTTAGAGGTTTTGGGGATAAAGTTCGAGGGCAAGACTGAGATGGTTTGAGCACGTACAGAGGAGAGACAGAGAGTACATTTGAAGAAGGATGCTGGATTTGGAACCACCAGGAAAGAGGACTAGAGGAAGGCAAAAGAGGAGGTTCATGGATGCAGTGAAAGAAAGCATGAAGATAGTTGGTGTGACCAAAGAGGATACAGCAGATAGGATTAGTTGGAAGAAACTGACTTGCTGTGGCGACCCCTAAAGGGAAAAGCCGAAAGAAGAAGAAAATAGATTTTCAAGTTTATTCATGAACAGTTTCTCATGTCAGACAACAGAATTTTAAAAAGTATAAATAAAATTAGTCAGAAATCATTTTATTTTGATGAGCTATTTGTAATTAACAACAAATGTATAGCATTATCTCTAAACCCCAATATCTTACAGAAACAAGATTAGTCTTCAAAAACTCTTCAAAAGGAAACGTAGCTGACCAACTACGACGTTAAGCGGTGATTGTGCATCACAAGAATGTCAGCAACAGTTGTTTTTAGCCTCACACACACTTTTGATGTTTGGCTCGTGATAACTTTATCCCCAAGGCTTCAGCACAGCGTGTTTGTGTGAGGCTCCAAAACACTTAATTGGGAGCATCTCAGGTGCAGCCTGCAGCGCTAGAGCGTCTCTGTGGCGCTGCAATGCCACAGAGGCAGCGTGGCTCTTCTGGGGAAGACACATCCTAAAGGGTGTGCAGTGGGTTTAGATGAAGGAAGAGTTGGAATATTATATTCTATTAATATATATTATTAATATTATATATGGGTGGAGACGGTGGCCGCGTGGTTAGCGCGTTCGCCCGCGGACCGGAAGGTCGCGGGTTCGCGTCCCACGGAGAGCACGTCTAGGGTCCTTGGAAAAGACACCTAGCCCCCACTTCTCCCACCATTGGCGCCGTTGAAGGGCAGCCTGCTGCGGTGTAAGGAGTGCAGCAAACAAATTTCCCCGGTGAGGGATGAATACAGTAATTCAAAATAAATAAACAAATAAAAATAAATATTCTGACCAAATAATCACAGATTTCTACAAGGTTTTGTTGGATGAAGATGTTGGAATTTCACACTTGTTCATACCTACATGTTTTTATTTCTTTAGTGAATAGTGGAATAAGTCTTAAACCATGAGTTCAGTGGCTGTGTTGACTCCAGAGAGCTTTGCGGAGCATCGTAGTGGTCTCAAGGACCAGGAGATAACAGGTGAAATCCCTTCATCACAAACTCACATAGATTTTTCTTTTCTATCTTAAATGTTCATTCCACATTTTCTTCAGTTTGGCTTTTGCTCATTTCTCATCTTTGTTTTTTCTATAAACTATTTCTCATATGTTTTATAATCACTAGGAACTCTCCCATCCTTATTTTCCTTCCTTAATTCTTACTTTTTTTTTCCTCGGCATTTTGTGATCAGGCTGCGTCCCAGAAGATGAAGCCTACATCCCTACCTACCTAGAGGCCTTCCCTCCTCTACCAGAGAAAGGAGCACCAGGGGAGAGGACCGGGGAGCCAGCTCCTGCATGGGGGAGCAAGATCAGACCCATCAAAGCATCTGTGATCACACAGGTCGGATTAAAAATAAAAATTCTATCTGGATTTTTACATACAGTAAAACAATAGAAAACTTGATTCTGCATACAATTGTGCTAGATTAGACTGATCGAATGGCGCGCTAGATTTGAAACAAATTTCCCTTCGGTGATAAAGTATATTCAATTCAAACAAATGCGCTAGATGTTACATCAAGAGCGTTAAATTCCAAATCTAGCGTGATAGGTCTGAAATCTAGTGCAATAGCACTTAAAACCTGCATTTATCAGCGCTAGACATCTAACATGCTTGTTTATGTGTGTGTATTGGGCCCGATGGCTTTCCATAATTGAGCACGCTGTTTATTTTGACAGCGTGCGCATCACGGAGACACACACACTTTAATGGGAGCAGTGTTGTTGTTTTCTCAACAAAGCCAATAAATCTACAGTATGCTATCTAGTGACAAAACATCACAATTGCAGAGAAACTAAAACTATCAAGGTTTATTTATTTAACTTTTTCAAGTTCGGCGGGCCGGATTAAAACATTTAATGGGCCGCATGTGGCCCGCTGGCTGTAGTTTGCCATGCCTGGTTTAGAACAGTTGAAACATAAATGCTTTTTGCTGAAAAAAAGGGCGAGGACTCTTATAAGTTGTTTTTACTTTGTTTCACTCCCTTTTATAAAATTTTCAATAGAATTATCTTTGCTATAAATTTATTTTTATTTCCTTTAATGAAATAAAAGAATAATCAAACGAATAAAGAGTCGTCGTTCCAGGTGTTTCATGTCCCCCTGGAGGAGCGCCGCTACAAAGACAACAGTCAGTTCGGAGAGGGAGAGGAGGCGAAGGTCTGCTTGGACATCATGCAGAGAACAGGAGCGCACATCGAACTATCCCTGGCTAAGGATCAGGGCCTCTCCATCATGGTTACCGGCAAACTGGACTCAGTAATGAAGGCTCGCAAGGAGATCGTAGCTCGCCTGCAGACACAGGTAGAGTTACTGCTTGTTAAAGGTTTGGGTTGTTCTCTGCACGGGTGTGCAGAGCATTGGGTTTGTTGTATCTGGGCTGTGTTGTCGGTGCAGTTAAAACAGATGATTTACCACATCTGGCTGGAGCTCTTTACTCAAAGCAAAGTTTCCCAGATCAGCCAATCACATTTTTTGAAGGACAGAAAAGATTTAGGATATCAAGTTTTTTGTTCTGTGGGATTTCAGAGAAATGGTTTGGATGCATTAGATTTTTGTTCATTTTTTTCTTGTGTGGTAATGGAAAATAGTTTTTATGAAAGTTTTTAGTCTTGAGACCATCTGGATTGAAAAAAAAAGTAGTGGTTTATAAAAGAGGTATTTTTTATGTTCTAATGTGAAACAACATGAGACTTTAAGGTCCATCCTTCTGATGGAAATTGAGAAAAGCAGAGTTTGGGTTGAAAAACTGGAGGCTGATGGTGTGTGAGAGATGTGATATTGTGTTTTCCTCTGAGCATGCACCATTCGGTCCACTGAAAAAAAAAAAAAACAACCATATTGATGGAAAATTTTGAAGGTTGGCAACAATTGTGCACAGCAAGTTCGGCTGGGGACACCACCTCACAAAAAAAACAGAAAGGGGAGCTGAAAAATATTCGTCAGCTCCCAAGTGTGGTTTTTCAAGGCTTCAGAAGAAAACATGCTGATTTTCACTTCGCATGGTGCTCTGAAGCTAAACGATTTAGCTGAGCTGCAGAAATTCATTTGACAATGGGGAAAGATATTTGGCTTTTTTTTTCACGATTCAATGTTTTTGTTACATGATGATAAATCAGGCGTGATGATGTGCTTTTACCATTGAGAGGTAATGCTGTCATAACTTTTTGCACATCAGGCTTCAGCTACGGTCGCCATCCCCAAGGAACACCACCGCTTTGTCATCGGTAAGAATGGGGAGAAGCTGCAGGAGCTGGAGTTGAAGACTGCCACTAAGATCGCTATTCCACGTCCCGACGATCCCAGCGCCAACATCCGCATCACCGGCACTAAGGAAGGCATAGAGAAGGCGCGCCACGAAATCCTTTTGATCTCTGCTGAGCAGGTCAGACGAATTGGGGTTTGGGTAGAGGATACAATCAACAGTTTTCCTCATAAACACTATTTCTATTTGCACAGTAGAAGGTGCATTTCTCAAAACAATTAGTGCAAACTGCATAACCTAGTAGGTAATCGGCGAAAGCGAGTAACTTTGCTCAGAATGGATTACTTTACCTTTCTCATCAGGGGTTTACTAAAGAGTTAAATTGTTTATTGTACCTACTTTTTTATTTTAAAAGGACAAGCGGGCAGTGGAGCGCCTGTCCCTGGAGAAGGCCTTCCACCCCTTCATCGCCGGTGCTCATAACCGGCTGGTGCAGGAGCTGAGCCAGGACACAGGCGCTCGCATTAGCATCCCCCCACCAAGCCTCTCAAAGGATGAGATTGTCATCACCGGGGAAAAAGAGGCCGTCGCTCTCGCAGTCAACCGCATCCGAGCCATCTATGAAGATAAAGTGAGAATTAAGACCTTCATCTTCGTTGTTTTTCCTCCTCTCTTCATTCCTTCCTTTTTCTAATCTTACCTTCTCATCTAACCTAATCCTGCAGAAAAGGAAGACCACTACCATTTCAGTGGAGGTGAAGAAATCTCAGCATAAGTACATCATTGGTCCAAAGGGCAACACATTGCAGGAGATTTTGGAAGCCACTGGAGTGTCGGTGGAGATGCCCTCATTGGAATCCAGCTCAGAAACGATCATCTTGAGAGGAGAACCAGACAAACTGGGACCTGCACTCACACAAGTTTACGCCAAGGTGAAAAAGAAGAAAAATTATAGAAGAAAGTTAAACATTCCAAGCAGTTATTTTGTAATCACATGTTGTAATGATCCGAAATTATTGGTATTGCAACAGATTATGATTTGTTCGGATAAACATTTTTGATTTGGAGCACACGATTCCCACACTGATGTAGGAAGAAGAAAAGTTGCGCAACTTTCAATTCAGGTGCAATTCAGGTGCTTTCGGTGCATAAATGAGCTCATATTTGTCGTGCAAAATTGAGAGCTTAAACACACAGTGAAAGCTTCCAAGCTACAATACAACAATACAACATCCACCTCAGCCAGAAGATTTGACAAATAAACTGAAATGTTTTTGATTCGTTGCACCCGTATTTATTTCCAGGTGTTGATACCAAAGAATGACTGTGTTGTAATTTTTCAGGAGGTTTTCACAATCTTTTTTTTTTTTTTTGGTGCCCATACAGGCTAAAAGTGTAATGGTGGTGGAGGTGAGTGCTCCTGCTTGGCTGCATCGTTTCATCATCGGAAAGAAAGGACAGAACATCGGACGGATAACGCAGCAGCTTCCACGGGTAAGCTGAGGTGGAAAACATTTAGCTTGTTTAGGGTAGTAGAATACTTTGCGTGTGGATGATTAAACATGTCTGGTTGTGTTAATGTAGAGAAACAGGCTCTTTAACTGAGTTGTATTTTATATGTGCAGGTTCACATAGAGTTCACAGATGGTGAGGAGCGCATCAGTCTGGAGGGTCCAACGGAGGAGGTGGAGCAGGCTCAGGCCCAAATACAAGAAATTATTAAAGACCTGGTTAGTACACGAGAGCAACATTTGGAGCTACACAGACTTTAATACAAATATAATTGGTTATTACAAATTATAATGTAAAATGATTGTTTAAAAAATCAAATAGCCCTTGTTAAAGTGAGCAGAACACAATTAGTTTTACTATGATGCTTTTCAGTTTTTATTAAAATAATCTCTTGCACACTCCTTGAAATCAAACTGCAGAAACTACAGTAGACCTCAGTGCTATGCTTAAAAGTTAAAGTCAGCTTACAATGTGAAAGGAACTGAAATGAAATTAAAACAAAGCTTTGCATAGCCCAAACAAAGTCACTAATCTGTGATGCTAACCAAAGAAAATGGCTTTTTATTTACTGGGGGCATAAATATTATGCTCTATAAAACTGAAAGATCATGTGAATGACAATTTAGTTGTAATACGCACATTTCTGAGACACGTTTCAGACCCCATACCTCTAACGTTCTTAGAACACTATAACAGTTCATTGTGCAGTGTGGGACTCTGCATTGGCTGCTGGTTTCAAAATTTATTGTATAAAAGTCTGCCTAAGAAGACAGACGTTTCCATCTATCGTTGGCTTAAACAGGCTCATACACTCCTTTTTTCGTGTAGCAGTGTGTCCCAGCGTACTACGGTCACTATTAAATGTCTAACCATTGCAAAATCACACTTTTACTTCATGTCTGATTTTCATAGTTAATTTGCATTCAAAACCACTTGAGTCAAATCAGCATGGTTTTTATGCTTTTCTCAGACTTATTACCTTATGCACTATAAAGACTTTAAATAAACAGTTACTGTAATGCTTTTAAAACAATGTAGTATAAATTGTAGAAATCCGTTGCTTTCTGAATAAAAAGTTAAGAGCAAAAGCTTTTTCTTTCTTTTTTTTTTTTTGCTTTGAATTGTTTTTCCGCTTATACTTGTCTCTCTGCCTCGGCCAGCTGGTGAGGATGGACTACACGGAAATCATTATAGATCAGCGATTCCACAGACACCTGATTGGAAAGAACGGAGCCAATAGTGAGTAACTTTCTTGTCTGATCTTCACAAACGTTAATATGTGAGACTTTAAAACTAACTTCTTCTACAGTGTTATTTCAATAATTTTTTGATCACAAAATTAAAATAGAAACTAGATTTTTTTCTTGAGATGAATCTAAACTTCTCAAATACGCAGCGACCTCTCTAAATGTTGTGCAGAGATTTTAAGCAAATGTCTCACAAAAAGCTCACCTGATGGGAAAAATTTACATTGTTTTTAATGATTGTTTTAATTGTAAAGTACTTTCTTGAAGATTGAATTACTTCTTAAAATAACTTCATTATGTTTAGTTTCTATTCTGAAAACATTGTTTTACTTGAAAGTTGGTGGAAATCTTTCTTACTGAAAAGCTACACTGCTCCTGTTTTATTAGTCAATCGGATCAAGGAGCAGTACAAGGTCTCGGTCAGAATCCCGCAGGACTCGGAGAGAAGCAGCCTGGTTCGGATTGAAGGCGATCCCAAAGGAGTACAGCTTGCACGCAGAGAGCTGATTGAGATGGTCCAAAGGATGGTGAGAACAGAGCCAAAGTTTCACGTTCCACCTTTGATACCTTAAACTGTATTCATTATAATCTAACTACCCCGGCAGGAAAACGAGCGCACCAAGGACCTGATTGTAGAGCAGAAATTTCACCGAACAATCATCGGGCAGAAAGGAGAGAAGATCAAAGAAGTTCGGGATAAATTTCCAGAGGTGAGATCCACAATCTCTTATCTTGAAGATACTTTTTATTTCAATCACTTTCTCATGACTGGAAGTTTTTCCTCCTTTATTTTCAGGTGATAATTAATTTCCCTGACCCGTCACATAAGAGTGACATCGTCCAGCTGAGAGGACCGAAGAACGAGGTGGAGAAATGTGCAAAGTTTCTACAGAAATTGATTGCAGACCTGGTACGATCCAATGTTTTATTTAGTTTCTTTCCAACCTTCTATCTTCAGTTTTCACTCATGCTTTCTCACTCCTTCTTTCTCGCTTTTAGATCGAAAACAGTTTCTCGCTCTCCGTTCCCATTTTCAAGCAGTTTCATAAGAATATAATTGGAAAGGGTGGCGCGAACATTAAAAAGGTAAGAAAAAAAGTTAAATAGTTAAAACAAATGGAGAGAAAGAGCTGATGTTTTTTTCTCAGATCCGTGAAGAAACCAACACTAAGATCGACCTTCCGACCGAGAACAGTAACTCTGAGATGATCGTCATCACGGGCAAGAAGAACAACTGCGAGGCTGCAAGAGAACGGATTCTCGCTATCCAGAGAGAACTGGTGAGAAGCTAAACACATCTACAACTATTCTCGTACGTTCACCTACAGAATGTGAACGCAGTATTTCTCAAATCACTGAATGGATTTTAATAAAATGGGCAACAGTTACTCAGTACCACCTCTAGACAAACTGGTTAGGTTTCAGAATCATGCAACCAAAGGTCATGGTCTCAAAGGCTGAGGTAAAAAAATTTAAAAACCTTACTCATCTGATTGTTTCAATGTAGTTAAAGGCCAGGTGGGGTCTTTCTTTGACACTTTGGTGGAAACTTATTGTCATTGTTTATTTTTGCTGTAACTATTTAGAGGGAAAAAAAATTATTTTTTTCAATTTTCTGTGGATCTTCTTCTTCAGTCAAACGTTACGGAGACAGAAGTCATCATTCCAGCCAAGCTACACAACTCTTTGATTGGCTCCAAAGGCTGCCTGGTTCGCTCCATCATGGAGGATTGTGGAGGCGTGCACATCCATTTCCCCTCGGAGGGCTCCGGCTCAGACAAGGTCACCATCAGAGGTCCTGCAGGTGAAGTGGAGAAAGCCAAGAAGCAGCTGCTGCAGCTGGCTGAGGAAAAGGTCAGTGGAAACGAGAAAAAAAAGTTCAAAGAAAAGACCTCCACAGCTGCTGATGCATCTGTTTTCTTTCTCTTGCAGCAAGTCAATAACTTCACGGCAGAGCTGCAGGCCAAAGCAGAGTATCATAAGTTCCTGATCGGAAGGGGCGGAGCCAACATTCGGCGTGTGCGGGACAGAACGGGGGCACGCATCATCTTCCCGTCACCAGATGATACGGAGCAGGAACTGATCACCATCGTAGGGAAGGAGGAAGCTGTTCGTCAGGCTCAGAAGGAACTGGAGAATTTGGTCAAAAACCTGGTAAACACCAATACATCGCATTCTAAAAATCATTTATTTGTTGTTTCTCTATGATTGAAAAGCATAGGAGGTGGTACGAAAGATTTTGATTTTGATGAAAATTTGCTCAAAATGGTTTTGTACATAGTCCATGTAAATTAAAGACGAAGCTAAAGTAATCGCTTATAGATTTAATCCCGCTGGTTGTCCAGGATGACGTGGTGGAGGACAGCATGGAGGTGGATGTTCGCCACCACCGGCACTTCGTATGTCGTAGAGGTCAGGTCCTAAGGGAACTAGCCGAAGAATACGGCGGAGTGGCGGTGAGCTTCCCTCGTACCGGCGCCAACAGCCAGAAGGTCACTCTGAAAGGAGCGAAAGACTGCGTAGAGGCAGCCAAGAAACGGATTCACGAGATTATAGAAGACCTGGTAAGAAAATAAACGTCTCTGTTGTTAAAAATAAATGACCTAAAGAAGAAGATTTTTGCACAGATCGATATCTAGAGAGGATGTTTTGAAGCTAAACGTAAAAAACATTTGAGTAGTCATGTTTTAAAACAAAGTATGCTCCACAATGTTTTATTTTTCTAAAGAAGGGAGATTAAAATCACACTGGAAGGTGTTTTTTATTTCATTCATGCATGTTTGATAAAATGCACTCAGTATTTGGATCCCATTCGAATGCTAACTTGTTCTTACCCACTGATTTTATTCTCCATTATGCCCACATTATTAGGTAAACAGGAAGTGTTTTCACAGCTGCAGTGCACGCACTGTTGTACAGCAGGAAATGGCATTTTATATTAATGCACAAAAATAAGAGCATAATGTACTCGCATTGTAAACTTTATCCACTCTACATTATATTCACGCTATGTTTTGCACACTCAAAGTGGGCGGGACAAAGTGGGGAGCAAGAGGAAGAGGGGACAAGAAAGTGAAACAGAATAAATGCATTTATAAGCTCTTCACAAACTTGCATATTTCTCTCTGCATGTTATGAGATAATAAATGTTACCTAATGGAAGCCCATCAGTCCCTCTTTAAAGAAGCAGCATTAAAGAACAACATTGAAACACTAAATTGTAGCCAAAACTCCTGGTTAATCTTGTCTCGTTTTTTTTTCTTCTATTTTCCTTGTAAAGGAGTCCCAGGTGAGCGTGGAGGTGGCCATCCCTCAGCGCTTCCACCGTGCCATCATGGGCCCAAAAGGCTGCCGCATCCAGCACATCACCAGGGAGCATGAGGTCCAAATTAAGTTTCCTGAGAGAGACGACAACGCTGCAGGTAGAAACATAACAACAGCTGCAACCCTTCTGCTCCTTAAAGCTTCTATTTAAGTTATTTAATCCTTAGTTGCTCACATTCGGCTTCCTTTTAACCACCAAACATGTTCATTTTATTTTAATATTTTAAAAGATGTCACACAGTGGAAAATTGCAAATAAATTTTTTTTCTCCTGGACTTTCAGCTCAGGATGCTTTGCTCCAGGAGAACGGTGAGTCCGGTCTGGAGGCGGAGTTTTTCCCTCGCAAGTGTGACATCATCAACATCTCCGGTCGGGCAGAGAAGTGTGAGCTAGCTAAAGCCGCCCTGCTGGTAGGAGCTGTCCCGGTTCATCTAAAACATTCAACCATTCCCTCATTTACCAATCATTTTACTACTTTTCCTTCTTCATGCAGGCGTTGGTGCCCATAACAGAAGATGTGGAGGTTTCCTACGAGCTGCATCGTTACATCATCGGCCAGAAGGGCAGCGGAATCAGAAAGATGATGGAGGAGTACGAGGTCAGCTGGCGATGTTTATTAATCAGTGTTTCTTAATAAGTTTTACTAATTAGCTCACTTTGTGTTTCTGCGTGCAGGTCAACATCTGGGTGCCGCAGCCTGAGAAACAGCTGGATGTGATCAAAGTAACAGGTCTGGTTGCTAATGTGGATCGGGCCAAACAGGGTCTGCTGGAGAGAGTGAAGGAGCTCCAGGCTGAGCAGGAGGACCGGGTACAACTCATGGTTTTTAATGGACTGAAAAAGAAAACAATGACGTTGTAACATGATCTAAAACTTCTTTTTTGTTCTTCTTTAAGGCGCTGCGGAGCTTTAAGGTGACCATGTCAGTTGATCCAAAGTTTCATCCTAAGATTATCGGCCGCAAAGGAGCTGTAATTTCTCAAATCAGAAAAGATCACGATGTGAACATCCAGTTCCCCGACAAAGGAGACGAGCAGCAGGTTTGGTTCTCAGTTACTACACTCAGATTTGATGCTGTTACATTCTAAATATTTATTTTACGTTTTAAGGATCTGATCGTAATCTCGGGGTATGAGCGTAACGTGGAAGAGGCGCGCCAAGCCATTCAGCAGCTGGTTGCTGAGTTACAGGAGATGGTGAGCCAAGACGTTCATTTGGATCCCAGAACGCACGCTCGCATCATCGGCGCACGCGGCAAAGCCATTCGCAAGCTAATGGAGGAGTTCAAGGTCAGAGGAGACGCTGGATTAGAATTCACTTCAAACCAGTATTTTAATCTGTTTTACTGCTTTTTCAGGTGGATATTCGGTTCCCTCAGCCGAGCTCTGAAGAACCCGACAAGGTGACCGTGACAGGTCTTCCTGAGACTGTTGATGCTGCTATTGATCATCTACTTAATCTGGAGGAAGAGTATGTAAGTGATCCGGATTAGAAAGGTCTCGTTAAGACCGTCTGACTTCTTAAATCTAATATTTAACATTTGATTAACTTTATTTTTATAAAATGAAGATCTAATCAAGAAAAGTTCAAATAAAGTACTTTCTATCAACCAGGAAGTGATGTAACAATATGGTTTAAATCTTAAAGAGAGGATCCAGAAGTTTCTACCATATGAGAGGTCTCTCCATGATGAAGTTTTGTTTATTCTGTTACTTTTCGAGGTGGTAACAGAAGATGGAAAAATAAAAACCAGTTCAGACATCAGTTTTCTCCACAATATCTTTCAGATGCTGAGCGTAACGGAGACGGAGACTTTAGCTGCTTACATGAAACCTCCTTCTCGCTACGGAGGTGCAGGTGGACCAGGAGGTGAAGACAACAGCGGGGGTCCAGCTAAAGGTTTTGTGGTGCGGGACGCTCCCTGGAACGCTTCTGGAAACAAGGTGTGGCTTGTCTTTTTGTTTTGTTTTTTTATTAACTTTTTTTAGCTTTGTGTCTCGTTTTAACGTTATTCTCACATCATAAACATACCTGAAAAAAAAACACTCTTCAAGTTTCTTTCAGCCATTCCTGCATGTTTAGGTATTTTTGGGAGGTTTTCTGTCTAGTATTCAGATACTAATAAAACGTCAGGTTGTTCTAAGCTACAAAAAGGTAGCGTGTTTATGTTTGCTGTTTACTTTCAGGCTCCTGACATGAGCAGTGCTGAAGATTTTCCAACATTTGGAACAGGTGTCGCCCCGAAGCAAACGTCTGCCTGGGGCCCCAAGAAGTTCTGATGCTCCTTATGAAGAAAAAAAATCTGTAAAGTAGACGACAAGAGACGAGACAAATCTCAAATTGCTGCTTGATTTCCTCCCCGATTTTTACCCATTCGTCTCTTTTAGTGTTGCTTCTTTTTTTATTTTCTTCCTCCCACAACCAGCCAGAGTGAATTCTGGGAGAAATGTCTCTTATTTTTTCTTCCGTCTCTCCGTCTTGTCGTCGTCCTTCCACTCGTTCTTTCCCAAAGTGAGAAAACAAAAAAGAGCGTGAACTTCCCTGTTAGTGTCTCATCGTTCCTCTCTGCCTCTGCAAGTCTTACAGGAAAAAACTTTGTCCTCTTTTTTTTTTTTTTTTACTCTTCAGACTGCCAAACTGTCCCCACTCATCACCTCAGATTAATCACTCTCCTCTGCTCCGATAGAAACGTTTTAGTTCTGGACAGTCTTCTGGATGGAGGAAGTAGAACCAGAAAGCGTCAAGAGGGAAAAAAATTCAAACATCTGAAAAATTTTTAGACAGATGAAGGCTGTCAATCTGTTAAAAAGAATTAAATCATGGATTTTTAAGCTAAAAAAAAAAAGTCTTTTGTAAACGAAAGGTTTTTAAACAAGAAATCAGGCAACTGAGGTTTTTAACAAGATTTCTCATTGGCTCTTCAGATGAGATCAAGATTTCCGTGTGTATGATAGTAGGTGGGTTAAAGTGTGTGATCACCCACTGGTGTTTTTTTTTTTATATATTTCTGAACTGAGAGCAAAAAGCAGCTGCTGTAGTCCACGTTTTTTCGTTCATTCTTTTCAAATCATGACTTGAAAGATGTAAATCCTGTGAAAGCTGTTTATTTATTTTAAAAAAGGAGCCATTTAATTTCAACTACTGTGATCATCTGGTTTTTTATATAAAAAGAAACACTCACTGTAGCTTGCAACTTTGAAAGTCTGAAAGGTTTGGGAATTTTATCAGTTGTTAATGTGCAAGTGTACAAAGAACTTTTGGCTATTTTTTTAAACTGTGTGAGACTTTTTGTTGTTCATTTCAAACATGGATGAAAGAACATTGTGTGTGTACGAGCGAGAGAGACAGAGTGTGTGTGTCGAAGATAAGCTGTACATTTGAATGAAGCTGAACCAAACTTTTTCCCTTGTGTTTGTCCGTTTCTCTCTTCCTGAAACTGTTCTCTGAGCTCTTTTAGAGGTTTTACCTTCCGAAACTCATCGATTTAAACATGCTGCTTTTTATTGGATCTTCCCTTTTGAGAAAAAAAAGCTCATTATTAAGAGCTGTGCCGGTTTTATTGCTGTCAAAGTGCTTCATATTAACATTTTATAACATACGACACTGGAACGTGATGCAAAACAGTAGAAAAGACCAGAATTGACGGATCAACAAAATGATTGGAAGTATGAATCGATTCAATTCCAGTCAATCTAAAGATTGAAAACGACAGGTAGTGCTTTGTTTTCAAGCTAAATTGGCTCTAGTTTTAGCTTAAATCTAAAGAAACATAATTCTTTATCCTTGCAAATGACTTGAATCAGAAGCAGTTTGATTAGAAAAGAAAAAAAAAACTCAGGGTCCAACTTAAAAAATAAAACCGGTGCAGA
This sequence comes from Neostethus bicornis, assembly GCA_902685375.1. Taxonomy (NCBI): domain Eukaryota; kingdom Metazoa; phylum Chordata; class Actinopteri; order Atheriniformes; family Phallostethidae; genus Neostethus; species Neostethus bicornis. The sequence goes on along the minus strand of LR738558.1, from coordinate 4,787,825 downwards.
TATGACTTAGAAAACTTAAGCCGACTATGCAACCCAACATGATCATACAGCAGAGAATTAAGTCTGTCAGAGGCACACAAACATCCTCAGCAAGTCATTGCTACTTTCTGTTTGCAGGATGGAGAATTGTAGTGGTTTTATCTAGTGTTAGGAGTAGCTGAAATCGCAGCTGAGGTTGTATTTTTTAAGTGTGTTTGTTGGTAAAAGGTGAGACCGTGCTGCCCTGAAAGCAGCTGCTTCTTTCTGTATAAAGCTATGAAAACTCCCACTATTGGCCTTAATGAGTTATTAGTCTACAACATTTTGAAGAAGTTGTAATTGAGTGCAACACTGCAATAACATGTCAGTGAACAGACTTTTTCTTTTTTTTCCTACTTTAAATAAAATCTGAAAGAAAAGCAACTGAAAAACGAGTAGGTTTGTTTTTTATTTTTTCCATCCTCATGAAACCAGTCATTTTCTGTGCATACTGTCAGTTTATTTTTTTTTATAAATCAGGAAGATATGATTTGTTATGTAACAGCCTGTACAATGCAACATACAGAAAAAAAACAACCTAAAAGTGTACAAAGCAGCATCGGGTATGTAAATAACCCATGAAATCTATTTTTCACATTTTTTGATTGAAAGTTTTTTTTCTCTGCCAAACATTGTAAATCTCTCATCACACATCTGCTCGGAGAAGAAAGTGATTGAGCTTCTTCAGCTGTAAATATTAACTAAAAAAAACTGTGCCTTGAAAAGAAATGTTCTGCTTCACTTTCTTTTAAAACAGATTTCAGCGAATTGGCCACGAGACTGATGAAAAAGCTGCTCAGGTACAATCAGAGTGGAAGTTTCTGGACGTTAAACATTTTAATGACGAGTGTTAAAATGAAAGATGGAGTAAAACATTTTTTGCTGAGCCCTAGTTGCAAACATTCACATGTAAACACCAGCAGAAGTTGTGGGGATTCAACAAGTCTCTTCAAAGATAAGCCTGGTAAACAGTGTCAAACATGATGGCATGAAGATGGAGTGTAAACACTAAGTGGGCCTCATATCTGCGTCACAAATAATTCGAAGTTTGAATTACATTTTTTTCTCCTGATTTAGATTCATTAAACATTTTAATCAGCAATGTTTCACAAAAGTGTCGAGAGAAAAAAAAAGAACAAGTACATGATACTTTGTTTACGGTGGAAGAAGGATTCAGTGTGTAGGGCAACCGTCCTGAAACAGGAAGGTTGTTGATTCGATCCTTCGCCAAGAGATCATGCCAAGATGTCCTTGAGCAATACATTAGGAGTTTTTCCTCACCATGAAGGAGAGTCTAAGGGCATAAATGTGCTAGTGTTGTTTAGTTAGCATTTGTTAGTTATTTTTCTTGCTGTGTCTTTGTGTTAACACATTCCTCTTTTTCTTGTGAAGCCCATTGAGATGGAAATTCTGTGATTTTGGGCTATACAAATAAAATTGAATTTAACCCACCATAGCTCCTGATGGTGGTTTGCATACCATCAGGTATGGGTGAATGTGAGCTACACTGTGAAGCTCTTCGAATACCGACCCTGGTACATAAAAGCGTTAGATAAGTAGAGTCCATTTACCAGTAACTTGGAAAACCGATTCATTCTTGTTTTAAAATCTGTAAACTTTGGCAAACTTTTCACCTGTTTTCAATTTCAGTTTTTTTTTTTTAATTAATATGAATAAATATATGGTCAAAGTATTAAAAAAATATATATTATAATTTATCCGAACAAAGGAATTTTTTAGTGTTTTATGAAACGTTGTTTTAAATATTTTGTGGTAATTTATTATTTGTGACAGTTTATGAGGCTGAAGCTAAATGTGAGTCTGGCACTAATTATTTTCCAGGGTTTTTTTTCTCTTTTTTTTCTCCAGTTTTCTTAGTTTTAAAGCTTGTGGGTCACATGATTTTTAAATCATGTCAAGCTGGGCCCTGAATGATTAAAAAAAAAAAAAACTAGACAAAGACAGAAACAAGTAGAGGAGAGCAACAAATAGTGGTGAATGTGTAAACATCTGTTTTACCCAATCAGGGTTTTTTTTTTTTTTTTTTTTTTTGACACACACTTTCTTTTCGCCCTGTTTTAGAAATAATGATAATGGCATGATAGTTTCAGGTTCGCATCAAGTTCGTTTTTTAAATCTCTTTTTCTAAGCCCATGTTTCACTCATTTTGGGTTTCAGTTTACAAACGTGCAGATTGGCAGAAAATAGCTCCTCGTAATCGAGGAAGCTAACCAGAGAAGAAGTGTGTGTACAAGTGCAGACAAATAAACTGCTCATGGAGGTGAATAAAGCAAAATAAAATCATATTGATGAGAAAAAAAAACAACAATGTGTCCAAAAACATAAAGTGCAGGCAGTGTCTGTTCTTTGAAACCGCCGTCGTCCCGACCAGAAAGAGTCGAAGAGCGAACAACCGAAACGAAAAGTCCCAAAAAAAAAAATGCTGAATTGTTCTTAATCCACAGTAGGACCAGCTGGATTCCAGGAGTCTCTTGCTCAAAAGGCAGGGGTTGGATTTGGTTGTCAGTTTATTACAAACAAAGGGAGCTACACAAACCCTCCCTCGATCCACCCGCGATGCTTCTGTTACTCTACTCGGATCAGCAGTCCGTATAGAAGCGTGCCGCCCTGCTCCTTAGTGATCCAGTCGATCTCCGAGTTACTGAAGCGAGGATCCAGAGGTTCACTTTGACCGAGTGTCTGAGGGCCTACCTTGTAGGAACCTGGACGCACACATACCTGGAATCCCACTTGAGCCTGATGGCATCGGTGAGAGCGGGGGTCCCTAAATCTGCACGAGAAGAACAATTATTTTCTACGTACGCTTCTCCCTTATTTGTTTTGATACGGTCTATTCAAGAGAAGATTTGATTCATTTTTACACATGAGATGTAGACGATGGACTTACTGCACTTTGGGAGCAAAGATCTCTAAGCCTGAGTAGCGCATGGTGGGGGAAAGCCGCACTCTGGGAACCTCCCTGCCGGGGGCGCTGTTCTCTTCTGGCTCGCTGTAGTCGTTCGGTCCTTCTGCCTTCACCGGAGATACTGAGAAGATAGATGACGATCCTGCAGAAAACAAACCGGTTATGAGTCTTGGAGACTTAAGTCAAGACGAAAAAGGAGTGAAAAAAAACTTAAACTGATAAAAGATGCAGAATCATTTCACTGAAGAACAGGGGTGTAACGGTACACGTATGTGTCCTGAACAGGTTCTGCTGCAACATGGTAGGCTCGGCTCACATTCAACCAATTACAGACTAGTCTCTTCAAGGATTACAAAGAGTCATGACTCCTAAACTATCCTGCTGAGCTGATACCAAGCAGCACTTGCAATTTATTTCACAATTGAATAATTTTAAAACAAAAGGTTTTATAAAACAAGCAAATGGTTTTGCATTTTGTTTCAATGCGCTAACGAAAATGAACCAAACCATCATTCCAAGACGGTGGCACTCAGTGAACTGTGATTTCTGTTTACCGTTACACCCCTAATAATCAGATGAAGAAGATGAGTAGAATAAGTGCTACCAGGCAGCAGCTGATTGTGGTCCAGTGTGCGTCGTAGTGCTCCTACGCTGGTGCCGTGATACGCAATGTGCCACTTCTTTAGTGCATTAGAAACCTCACAGTGGGACTTGATCCTGTAAAATCAAGATGCTCAGTTATGAAGTCAAACACAAATAAACATTCCATTTGTTACCAAATAAAGACACAAAAAGACCAAGATACAGATTAAACTTCATTTGTGTTTTTGTTCTTTTTGTAACCGACGACACTAAAGATAACCTGAATCAAAACATGAACCTGATCGAACAAAACAATGAGTCAGTTAAAACATTTTAGCCAGCTTAATTTATTTGGCTTCATGGTGATCGGTGCCAGTAGACAGCAACAGTACCTCTTCTCTCACTGTAGTCACATTGAAGCCACGCCTATGTTTGCTTTATCATATCCTCATCTTAGCTTTCAGGTGACTTTCTTTCGTCTCATTATCTTTGTCTCGCTTCACCTTTATTTTTTATCCCTGTTAAAACTAATCAGAGCATCACTGCCAACTACTGTAGTGGGTGTGCAATTACACTTTATTATAGTACAGTAAAAAATATGTTTTCCCCAGGGTCCACTATTTAAAAGCACTGGATCACACAGCGATAGGGAGTGGTTTCTCTTTGTTCTGACAGTAATTGTCTAACCTGAGGCCGAAGCGGCACCATCCAAAAGGCAGGGCGTAGTCCCGTGGAGGTTCTCCTCGTTTATAATAGGCTTCATCACCTCGTAGCTTGTGGCAAGACTCACAATAACACAAATTATACTTTGCATCTTCACTGAAGTAGCCATCTGAAATCAGCAACATCGATGAGTTGGTTTATTGGAATAAAAATGGATTTAAAAAAAAGAAGAGTCTGAAACCCACCGGGTAAAGTAAGCAGATCTTTGAAGCGTGAGCACAGTGCTTGGTACTCGCAGGTCTTGTTGGGGTTGGCCTCTGGAGGGGGTGTCCAGCACACACTCTCTTTGATTCCTGCAAACAATTAAAAAAATCAGAATAAAAGGTTGCGACAAACTAAAAAAACAAAACAAAAAAAAAGAACATTGTGATGTACCGTCAACCATGTCTGCCTTCTCCATGTCGCCCTGACAACGGTTTTCACTGCTCACTGCACCCACAGCAGGAACTGTGTTTGTTACTACGGTAACCTGCCATCACAACATTTCCATGGTTATTATACATATTATTTGTTATTGTAAAGGTGCCAACAAAAAAAAGGAACCTTTAGAAGTGTATTCATTTTGTACCTACTTGTTCACACTGGCCATAGAGGTCTATAAAGGGGTAGCAGGGTGAGGGGATGTCCTGTGCTGCCACACCCTGGTCCATGCCATTAACATAGAGGTGAAGACAGCTGTTGGCGTCCACCAGGAGACCCAAAATTGTCCCTTCAGGGCAAGTATCAAGGTTAGGACCGTAGTTCTCACATATCTGAAGGAGAGGGAATGATGATCATTTATAAAGTGGAAAAAAAATTTTATTTGCCATCAGAAATCAGAAACAGCTTTCTTGCTCAGGTTTATCTGGACTATACACAGAATCTTTTTGGCTGTTTTTGTCAAGAAAATGAACAATAATCGTAACAAAAATGTTGCAATGTATCACATCAAATTAAAAACATATAAAGTGTGACCTTTAGGGAGTTGTGGAAGACAGAGTCTCGCTGCAGCAGCCAGGCAGAGCGTTTCAGACAGCACGCTGTGGAGGGAAAGTTAAGCCGGTCGGGGGAGTGGCCTATCACCCCTAATGACAGCGAAGATGTCCATGAAGGGTTCAGACGGTCGATCTGAAACTGGTTGGTATAAAAAAATACAATTAAAATAACCCTTCTGTATCACTTGGCATCAATAAAGCACCAGTAACAGGTCACCTGGAAGAGTTGCTGGCGGGCCAGCGGCTGGGCGGTAACCAGCAGACCCTGGTTATAGCTCGACACTCGGGCTGCGGTCAGATTCTGGTTAGACAGTTGGATGTTCTTGCCATGGTTTTCTAAGAAGGCCATCACCGTCTGCGCCAGAGGACACGGCTCGCTCTCCGTCTGGGTCCAACAGGAAGTCACATGAAGCCTCTTTCACGTCAAACAGAAACGTTTTTGTTTCCTACCTCTCTGACCGGAGTGCCGTCCTCCTCGCCTTCACTGCAGCTGTCAGAGGAGAGCGAGGGCGCCTTTACGCTCTCCGTGTCCTCCATTAACGAAGAGCTAACAATGGAAACCGCCGTTATCCGTCCGTATAGGTCCAAAACTGCATAGACATTCTGGAGAGTGAGAGAAGAGAGCTTCAGATGATAGTTCAGGTTCCAGCCAAGAAGACCGTGTTTCTCTCCTGGTACCTTAGCAACGGCAGTGGCGGCAGCTCCCATGTCTTCCCCGTCAATGAAGATGTGCATCGTGTCGTCGTTGCAACGCTTCACACCTATCCGATTCCCAACCTACAAACACACGTTGAGGTTATTTGAGTTTGTGAACAAAACAATATTTTAGTGTCATTTAGTAAGCTGACGTACAACCAGAGTTCATTCGCTTTTTTTCTATAACCAATCTCTGCTTTTTGGTCAGAACCAGATATGACGAATCTAATACACCCGAGCACACAAAGTGTGAAATCAAACTTTTCCAGAATCTTTTTGCAGCAAGACCAATGCATCTTTCCACTTAATAAATTTTTTTGTCTTCGTTCTGGATTTAAAAAGTTCATTTCAGGTATTGTTGCCACACAGACCGTCTGCTTGATGAACCTCAAAGCTTAGCTACCGAACTACAAACTGAACCAGATTCATAATAACTAGTTGTTGATTGGTCGGCCATTTTTCCAGAGTCTCACAGTCACTGATGTGTTGATACCTGATCCAGTAGATGGAGTGAAATAAAATTGCGGGAAGACAATAAATGGCGCAAACCTCCTCTTACACTTGTCCCTGTGAAATGACTATAAATGCAGGTTTGTATAATTTTAAGAGGAGTCTTTTTAATCATAAATACACAAACCACTGAGCTCAGCAAGGCATGTTTAGCTGGATCAGGTCAGCACAGTAATATATTAAAGTCCATTTAAATCCATATTTGGTGAAAAGACTAAATGATTAAATTATCAAAATGTATCTTTTTTTTTGTTGACCTTTTTTTTGTTGACCTTTGAAGGAAAACCTAAATCTGAGCTCTGAACCAGATCAGGGTCAGGCTGTGTCTCACCGTGAGCCGGTCCAGCGAGCTGCCGTAGTTCTGGCGCTGCAGGACTCCGTTACGACGGACCTCAGAGCCGCAGAGTAACCAGGTGACCTTAGTGCGAAGTTGTGGGAGGGATGGGGAGAGCCCGGACAGCGGACAGGATGGCAGCTCAGGTGGTGCCAGTGTGGTGAGACCGATGTGCAGAGAACCGCACCACTGCTCATCCACCTCATCAATCCTCACCTGCAGAGAAACACAGGCAGACATTTATATCCTGAGGATATCTGAGATGATAAAGAAGCTTTTGGAATGTTTACCTCAAACAACTCATCTGCTTTGAGTTCCTTTGCACTGAAAACGATGCCGTGAGCGTAACCCCCGACTCGGACAGCCTGACAGCCCTCGCCAAGCAGCACCACGTTTTTACCGTGTTTACCGTGGAGCCGGTGAGCAACGCCCGCCACTGGATAGAACACATAGCTTTTAAAAGGCTTGGTCATAATAAAAGGTTTTAAAAATGACAGATTTTTACCTGGTGAGTGGATGGGGAAGCTTTTTTCTGTGACGTTGCTGGTACAGAGGCTATTATCCAGCGGACCAGAGGAGCTGGTAATGGACACCTGGACACACTGACCGTACAGATCCACCACGGCGTACACATCTAAGAGAAACAGATTAAACAAGGAAAAAAAAATTCAGATGATGATATCGAAGTAGTTGGTCAGTAGATCTACTTCGGTTTATTTTCTACCTGATGGCAGACCAGAGCAGGCGACGCCCTGGTCGACACCATTAATGTAGTAGTGAAGATCGCCGCTGGCCGAGCGCATCATCCCGATTCGAGAGCCTGTCGTTAGGGAGTCCAGATCACAACCATAGTTGTTGCGCATTGTGTTGCCGTCTTGCATTATGGCTGTTCCACTGGTAAAAAAAAATAAATAATAATAATTAAAAAACGCAAAAGTTTGAGAAAATAAATCCTTTAATTAAAGTGAGCAAAGTATAAAACCACATGGATGTGTGAGTATGAAACTACTTCCAAATATTCATCTACTGTATCGTCTTCTTGCTGCTTATCTGGGGTAGGGATGTGAGGGTTAACAAGAAAATTTCAATTTCCCTCATCCTGGTCACATTTTTAAGCTCATCCGGGAGGATCAAGAAGCCTTCACAGGGCGGCTGTGAGACATAATCCCTCCAGAAAGTCCTGAGACTCATTCTGGGGTGATGTGCCTGGAACGGTTTACCAGCAAGGCATCCATAAGGCATCCTATCCAGATGCCCAAAATTACCCTTTCTGGATCTTCTCAATTCAGAGAAGCAGTGGCTCAACTACAAACACCCTATCTTTGAGCGAAAGCGCAGTCGCCCCACAGAGGTAGCTGATTTCAGCTCCTTGTATTTATGATCTTGTTCTTGTGGAAACCTCCCACCAGCTGGTGACCACAGGTGAGGGTAGGAACAGCTGTCCTTTTGATCAGGTAGGATTGGACTACCTGCTTCTTCTGGTCTTTCCCACACTGATTTAGCTGTTATTTCTGGACCCCCTGACCTTGAAAACCTTATCACGGGGGTGTCAAACTCCAGTCCTGGAGGGCCAGTGTCCTGAAGGTTCTCCATGTGTTCCTGGTTTAACACAGCTGATGCACATAAAGTGAAATCAACAGCCAATCAAATTTGCCACATTGGATCAACAACCTGGATGAGATATGTCGATGCAAGAACACATGGAAAACCTTCAGGACACCGACCCTTGTGGACCGGACTTTGACACTTGTGCCTTATCAGTTAATCTATAGTTGGTAAAGAGTAAACATGGGCCTCCTGATTGCTTAATACTCCTCCACATTCTGTGGCTAAAGGCATTAAATACATTTAATGCAGTGATACCTCAGCATCCAGGTGTCGTAGTCGATGTCGGTCATTGTGTTTGGAAACTCAAGCTCCTCTGGTTTGATGGCCGTCACCCCTAAAACCACACAAAAAACAAAGAGAGAGACTTTTAACCCACAAAAATAACTTTTAGGGTTAAATGTAAAGTGGCTTGTCCTGCAGCAGCCGTCTGACCTGCTTCTATTGAACCCGACCAACGATCCACCATCTTCTGAATGACTATTTCAAACAACTCTCCATCCCGAAGGCACCTGCGAACGGAGAATATTTAAACTCTTAATAGTTCAACAATTTACATTCGATTGTTGCACAGAATGAAATTTATGTACCTGTTGGAAATGACGATGGCGTCGTTGAACTCGCTGCGGCAGTTCTGGCGCAGGGCAGTGCGCCCCCCGTTGGTGATGACGGCGTTGGTGCCGTGCAGCTGGTGAAAACGCAGGTCGCTGGTGGCGGTGGTGCCGGTCACAGAGCAGGGGCTCCCTGGGGACATGGCTGTAGGACCTTCTGAGCTGTCCTCTGGAAGAGGGGGAAGGTCTACTGAGATAAAAACAAGGACATACAGGCCTAAGAGATTGAAGATGGATTGCTTCATATTCATTCTTCTTCTCTGGTTCAATCTTACCCATGTCGTCCATGATGGTGGCCTGTGCAGCTTGCCCGTAAAGATCTACCACAGCGTAGACGCTGGGAGGGACATTCCAGGCAGCTGGGCCTTGTGCTACGCCATTTACAAAAAAATGGAGGCTTCCGTCTCCTTTCCGCACAACTCCGACTGTATCACCTGCCTTTTGGGGAAAAAATAAATAAATAATTAAAGCACCTAAAAGTGATGCCGTGATGGATAGTGTACCAAGTCTGGAAAAGCATTTACCTTGAGTCGGTCCAGGTTGTGTCCATACTCATCAAGGATTGTGGTTCCATTATGCATCACACCATTTCCTGTCATCATCCATGTCCCTGGAAACATCCCATAATACTGATCAGACCTTCTGGGAGAGAGAATTTAAAAAAGAAATCTACAGATTGAGATGTTAGCTCAGTGGTAGAAAGCCTGCCCGTGGATCGGGAATAAGCCGGTTCAATTCCCAGTGGCCCTATGCCTGCAGAAGACACTTAACTTCCAGTTACTCCTACCATTGGCGCCGTCATGACTGGCTGTTGCGGTGCAATGCAGCACAGGAATTTCCCCGCTGAGGGATGTATCTATGGATGGATCTATGGATCTATGATAAAAATAAAAGATGTTTTACCTGAGCGTAAGTTTGTCATGGTGGACGGCAGCTGCAGGTAACCGGGGTTGTGCGTTGTGACTCCGATTTCTATAGACCCCGCCCACTTGTCCACCATCTTGTCGATGCGAACTTGGAACACCTCGTTGGAGCGCAGCGGCCGGCTGCTCAGGACCACACCATGGTTAAAGTCATCAGTAGCACTATTAAAAAAATACACAGGGGAGCGCTGGTGAGCATGTGACGACGTGTACTCTAGAGATCCTCAGATGGGTGATTTTTAAATTATATTAATCTCTCCAAAACTGTAAAATACTTTCTCAACGGTACAACTAAGTACTGTGGAACTGCCTTCACGCATTTTTTTGGACTTTATGAGCAAGACTTGAGTTGGAAAGGAGCAGGCCACTAAAGCCTCAGATCCCGCTAAACGATCGCATACGGACATCAACGAGGAAATGAGGGTAATAGCTAACTCGGGAAACGCTAGATTGCAACGCATTGACTCAAGCACAAAAGATCTGAACGATAAAATAGACTCTATTAAAGGAGACTTAGAGAAACATGAAACTCGTTTAGACAGTGTTGAGTCTGGTTTGAATACATATTCAGACCGCACAGTGGAGCTGGAGAATGAGGTTAGCAAGCTGAAGTCACTAGCTGCCAAGCGAACCGATAGGGTTGACGACATAGAGGGACGACAACGCCGCTGCAACGCACGGATCTTTAGGGTGAAAGAGGGATTTGAAAACACCAGGGAAACCACTGAAGTCATTGCCACAATGACGAAAGAAATGCTAAATTTTAATACAACGTTTAGTTTCCTATTTAACATGATGATATAAACAATTATCAAACAACTCTATCGTTTCACATCATAGTATCATGTCATAATGTTTAAAAGTATCACATTATAGTGTAGAAACAAAATTTTAAGGCGATTTTCACTCCATTAAACATTGCTTTCCACATAAACTTTTGAAGATCACTTTTTGTAGTGCTTTTATATTTAAACTGTGTTTAAAAACATTATTTTAAATGCATGTTAAATTGTTTTTACGGCAATATTTTTGGCCTTTCATATGTTTTGTCATAATGTGATCAGCTTTAAAAATTTTTAGTTATACCAGCTTTGTGGCTTTGTGTTTCAGAGCACAAAAACAAAAAACTTTAAGCATTTAATAAGAATAACTATACAAATAAAAAAAATCTATTTATCTACTCAGTGTATTTGGTTGTAGCCTAAAAGAAAAAGATTTTCTGCAGCTTTTTTTAAACAAATAATAGATTTACGCCACTTTAAATTCTTAGTAACTGTAACAATGTTACTAATTAGATTAGCAGCATGTGTCCGCATCATGGTAATTATAATTACTTTGATGGAACATTTGTTTATGACGAATACAAATAAGGTTTTCAAATGTTATCTTGAGCTGGTTCTCAAGATAACATGTTGGATAAGAACGACATACTGTGGCCTCAGAGCTGTCCTCCCATCACAGATTATAGCAGCCTTCTGGCCACAGTTGGGGTGAAAGAGCAAACGATCAAGTCCCTCTGGGTCCGGGGTTAGAGTGAGAGCAGGACGGGGTCGGCCCACGTCAGGGGACAGAGCCCTCATAATAGCGTTGTTCCGTCTTAGACGATCACTGTGGTTGTGATTGTGAACTATGGTGACTTTGACGGCCATTCCGTAAAGGTCAACCACTCCGTAGACCACACCGGGAGTCTGGGCAGCAGCAACACCTAAAAAACAGGAGGTACAAAAATTAATGAGGTCAAATGTTGTCCACATTTTATTCATTTTCTAGTAAGTTGTCACATTAACCCTGACTATTAGCCTCTACAAGATACCAAAATTAAGATCCTGAAAATTCTTCCTGATTCTCACCTTGATCAATCCCGTTGATGTAGAAATGAAGCGCCCCACTGGCTTTACGCATCAACCCTATATGATCCCCCTCCTGGAATTAAAACAGACATCAACTAAGAACAAATATAAAACTACATAAGAAGCCCAGGTATTTCTGCTTGCTCACTACAAACCTGAAGTTCGTCTAGGCTAAATTCACAGTATTCTCTACGGGTTCCTTTCCCGTTGGTTAAAATCCCACAGCCACTCATCATGATTGTACCTGATCAGATAACAAATACATTAACTTCACATTCAGATCTCTAGTTTTAATTCCTAAATTAGAGATTGTGTGTCTACCTGAGCGCAGATTGGTCATAGTTGCAGGATAATCCAGGTTGTTGGGATTGTGTGTGGTCACACCTATTTCTATGGAACCGGACCATTTGTCCACAAGCTTATCAATTCGGATCTGATCAAAGAGAAGATAGAGATGTTTGGTTTATTAAAAAAAAAACTCCCAAAGTTATTGTTAATCTTAGAGCTGCATGATATTGACAGAATATCAAACTGCAAGTTTTCTGTTTGATATCGCAATATCGATTTGACCATGAAATCTAGTAAAGAAAAGTGGAAGCCAGTGGAAGAAAGATACTTTGAACTTTGATTAGTCCCAATTAAATATTGCTTTTTTTCCAGTATTTTAAAGTTATGAATCATGTTAAATTAATTTTGCCAGCTGCAAATGGCCAAACCAGGACCATTTGCAGACACCACAGGAGAAAGATGGAGCAATAAATGGAAGGAAAATTGCAGCTCTTTGGGATTTGCTAATTGCAGGTATCCCAATTCAATATTTATATATTATGCTAATTTCACTCATTTAAGCACCTCAAACATCTCGTTGTGTCGGAGCGGCCTATTGGTCATAACCACCCCGTTGTTGAACTCGTCCAGAGGTCTCCTCCGCTCTGCCGTCTTGTTGTTGTTGCTCAGTTTGATCAATGTGCCGCACTTCTCGTGGAAGAGCAGAGCATCGTTGGTGGTCATGTTGCCCGTCCCGGCGGTCGGTCCCACCCCCCCGTTTCCACCCGGGCTGTTATTGGAATCCCCTGCCAAACTTCCTGCTCCCCCTGTTCCTGTTCCGCTGTCGCTGTTGATGGAAGCTGCTCCGCTGCTGCTGCCTCGAGCGTTTCTGGAAGAGTCGATCCCCAAGTTGCCTGCATCTCCTTCGCCTCCACCGCCGCCTCCTCTTTCCCCTCCTCCTCCCCCTCCTCCACCATCCTCCCCTCCGCCTTCGTCTTCGGAGCGGTAGAACGATACTATTGCGTTGTTGAAGACATCAAAGAGCTGGTGCTCGGTCAGAACTGGAGACAGAAAGAAAGATTATCAGGCCGTGCTTCAGAGTGTTGTGATGATGAAACTGAAGAGCTTTATTTACCAGCGTCGGACTCCAGGTTGTTGGGAAATTTGTCTGGTCGGCTGTGGTTGCAGTTGAGCTCAGGCACTGGTAGAACAAAATAACATTTTAAAAAATCCACCAGTTAAACATAAATAAAAAAAAAAACCTTTACCTTCATCTCCATTTATAATCTCATTCATCGCTGCCACATTCATCAGTGCTGCAATCCCAACATCCCCTCGGCCCCCGTGCACAACCACCTCTTCCTCTTCTTCTTCATCCTCCTCCTCTTCATCCCGCTCTATTGTTTCTCTCTCTCTTTCTATGGCGAGTGGCGGTGGCTCACAGCTAACCACCGTAACTTGAGTGCACTTGCCATATAAATCCACCACAGCCCATAGTGTGGGAGGTAGGCCACTTGCAGCCGCCCCACAGTCCTGCCCGTTCACCCACAGGTGGAGCTCCCCACGGGAGTTGCGTTGGATTCCCACCCTGTCGCCCTCAGCGAGCTGGTCCAGGTCACGGCCGTATTCCTCCAGCACAGAACGGCCATCCCGAAGGACCGAGCAACCCGACACAATCCAGGAGCCGCCCTTCAGACCGGTGGCACTGCTGGGGAAGTCCAGACCAGCGGGGTCCAATGCCGTTACTCCGATTTCGATTGAACCGCTCCACGAGTTTACCTGAGTGAGCAGGAGAGAGTTAAAAAATTTTCTCTTAAAAAGTGTCCTTTAACATAATAAATCGATCTTGTTTGAATTTAAAATTATCAACAAAGCATGAAGTTAGTATTTAATTCAACTGGACACACAAACAGAATCAATACTGTGAAATGATCATCAAATCTACACACTTTCAGAATGAAAATTCCATAAAAAAAAAAAAACATTTCCTTACACTCCTAAAACTACACTTCCTTCTGGAGCAGTGAAAAGCTGAGCTAAACACTGCACATACATCAAAACTAAAATCTTATTCAATTATTTGCTGTTATTTTTAGCCACTCTGTCTTGTCAAAAGCTCTTTGAAAACCGAGGTGTGAAGTACGGACATACAGAAAAAAAAGGAAATCAGTCCACAGTAATTCAGACAAAGCAGTCTAACAGACTGAGTGTCAAATAAAAAATAATTAGTAGAAAATCTGCACTAAAAGACCTTGAACAACTGATTATTTTATTTCTGTATACACGTAAAGAAATGACTCACAATTTTTGGAAAAGCTAATACCTTAAGTCCTTGTTATTTTAGTAAAAATATTCATTTTGTAATATTAATTTTGTTCATTTTTGGCATCTTCAAATGTCAGATGATGCAGGTAGAAATACTTTTGTTGTTTAAGATGAAAAAAAACCCCATTAATTAAAGCAGAATTCACACCAGCAATTTTTTATTATCCAAAATGATGATTGTCAAACTTACACAACTGTCTCATGACCAAAGTCCTTGAGGTTTTTTTTCATGACATTGGACTCATATCAACTTACAATTTGATATCCATTTCTTACCAGAAACACAAAACCGAAATCGAAAAGAAATGCTTTCATCTCTGCTATTATCTCTTGTTTTACTGTCTTCTCTGCTGTCTGAGAGCAGCTTCAGCAGAGAAAAACACTTCTATAAAGTGGAATAGAGACGTTGGACCAACAGAAAAAAAATAGTAGAGAGCAAGAGTAAAAACACACTATTTTTCAAACACACCCCGCCCTCCTCTCTGTTATCTGTTCCTCCACAAACCTTCACCGATCGTCCAAAGTAAGGCAGTGTGTATCTGGGTTAGCAGATTAAGTTGTAGCTCTCTGACTGACCGGGTTGCTGCTCAGAGGAGACCAACATCTCCAGTCCACGTTTACGTAACAGCAGCATGTGGAAGTCTGCCTCTCAGCTTCAACAGACACAATAACTACACGATACACCTACACAATGCTGAGTGGAATCACTGACAGGTTTTGAAATCAATAAAATATTTATAGCAGGTTCAGTTTGAAATGAGAAACATGGCTGCTGGTAAACAATAAAAGATAAATGCACTGAGATCAGCAGAGCTATAAATTAAAACATCCATTAAAATATCAAACATTTGGTGGATATTTTCTATCTTTCTTTTCACCACACTTCATAAAATTCTATGTTTCTTCATCAACAGTTTAATCCATCGTAAAAGCGATCATTCAGTAATAAAAAGGTACTAATAAAAACAAAAACTGCATGATTATCGGTTTTAATTTTCGTACATCACGCCACATAAAAACACAGAAACTCTCTGGTCAGCATCAGGGATGTGCAGCTATGCCACTGGCTGCTTTGTGATGGAAAAGTATTGATTCTCAAAGAGTCGTTATAGGTTATGAAGTTGTTTATGAGCGCCCACATCAAACAGAGAGCACAATGGCAGAGGCACACACATGCTGATAAGAGGTATAATCTCCTCAGGATGCACGGTTCACATGCTGTTTGGTAGACAATCAGAACAACCTCCTTCTGAAGTTTAATGGGCATGCTGTCGCTGAGAGGGCGTGCATGATCCAGCTGGCGTTGGCACAGTTTCCAAAGCTGCTGTTGTAAACAAGCCTTTGGGTGGCAGAGGTCACTACATCAGACAAGCTAACCTACTCTGATTGCTAAATGTAAGCACAGGTATTTTGTAAGAAAGCCACACTAAGTTCTTTTCATGACTAACTGACTGAGTGAACACAAGAGAGCCAATAATTAAAAAAAAAATCAGTTTGTATTTTCTTTAATGGAAATTTATGTCTGACTTGAGAATTAAAATGCAGTTTGTGTTGTTAAAACTGTCTAATGATTCAGAAAGCAAAAAACGGTATATACACTGCACTTGTATAGCGCATTTGTCTGGTCAGTGCTATACTTGTAGAGTTTTCAACAAGACCCACAGAGCAATGACGACAAACTAAAGTACCATAATGTCTTCTGGTCTTCAGAGTCAGATCGCGGTGTTAGCATTCTCAGCAGAAGAACGCAGACCTTCCTCACCCTTACCACCATTGCTAGTTGTCAGAGGTAATTCCTCCAGCTGGTTACCGCTCTGACTCTGGGTGACTTCGCCAGCAAGATGTCCGGGCGGCATCCTGACCAGATACCCAAATCAAGCTTCTCTTAACTTGGAGGAACAGCGGCTCTACAGCCAGCAAAATCCCCTCCCGAATAACAGAGTTCCTCATCTTACCTCTAAGCAAGATCCCAGCCATCTTGCAGAGGAAACTCATCCCGGTCATTTGTAATCAAGATCTTGTTTTTTCGGTCACCCCTTACAGACGGTGACCCAAATGCTGAGAAGCTGGTCCATGTCTTTGTCTCAACTAGGTTGGACGACTGTAATGTGCTCCAAGTCAGGATTTCTGGCAAAAGTCTAAAAATGCTTCAGTCTATCCAAAACTGTGCTGCCAGGGTCCTGACGAGGGTGCACAAAACACAACATATAATCCTCATCCTCCATAAACTACCCTGGTTACCTGTTAGGTTCAGGGTGACCTATCAATGTGTGTGCCTCTGCTTCACCGACAGCCATCTGATGCACATACCCAGGACAAAGATTTGCTCAATGGAGGACAGAACTTTTCAGACAGCAGCTCCACAACTGTGGAACACCCTACCTGCCCATTTGAAGAGGCCACAGTCAGTGGAGTCTTTTAAATCACAGCTCAAGACCTGTTTATAGTAGCCTTAAATGCGTACGTATTGTGTATGTTTTAATTTACTTGTAATTATATAGTTATGTCTTATTTTACTGTGCTTTTAAGTTATCTGTAGCACTTTGGGATTTGCCTTCAAATGTAAAGTGCCTTATAAATAAAATGTATAATTATTATACGTTACAACCCTCACCTATGGACACCAGCAGTGGGTGATGACTGAAAGAATGGGATCGTGGATACAAGCGGCCGAAATGAGCTACCTCTTCAGGGTGGCTGGGCTCTCACTTAGAGATAGAGTGAGGAGCTCTGCTTTTCAGGAGTTGCACCGAGTAGAGCCGTTGCTCCTCCAGGTTGAAGCCAGATGGGTTGGTTCAGGCATCTGGTTAGGATGCCTCCTGAACACCTTGATGGCGAAGTGTTCAAGCACATCCCAAAGGGAGGGGACCTAAAAGCAGACCTTGAATCTGCTGGAGAGACTATGTCTCATAGCTGGCCAAGGAACACCGTATTGTCCCAGGTGAGCTGGAGGATGCTAGGGTGAGAGAAGCCTGGGTTTTTGTTTGAGGCTGTTGCCCCGTAAACCGGCCCCAGATAAGCGGAAGACGACAAAACTGATTTATTATATGTTAACGTTAGAAGGTAGATTAACTGGTAAATCGAGAGTTTTGCTTTTTGACTCACCTGCAAACTCCTGAAACCTTGCTGCTCTTAGGAATGACACAAGAAGTCATTCCTGCTGTACTGTATTAAACTGTTTAACAAATTGTTCACTAGGTTGTAACTAACAGTTTTTCTTGTATGTACACTCTAATAGCATGCTTATTATTGCTTTCCATCTTCCAATTATCCATGCATGTGTTTGTAACTGTGACTTCAGTTTTTTCTCCTGTTTTCTTGTGTTTGTAACTGCAGCATCCTAATTTTAGCAGACGCTGCACAGATCCAACCCAATTATGTACATTTACAGACAATTCCAGTTTAACATGAACTAGAAAGACTAAATCAGAGTAAAAATGACAGGTTATTTTTAGGAACTGATCTCTGGTCCTCCAGGAGGGTAGTTTACTGAGCAGGAGGAGGTAAACAGCTGCTGATTCTTGTAAAAACAACAACAAATATGCAACCAAACCTCCCAGAAATGAAGGATAAGCTCTGAAAACCTTGTGTTTTCCAGCTAACATCTCTAACAAACACGCACACACACACACACACACACACACACACACACACACACACACACACACACACACACACACACACACACACACACAAATTAAAACCAGATGAGTTATGAAGATTCTGTCAGCTGTCAGTTATCAGGAGGAGATCATCACTGCAGAGAACACACACACACACAAACAAATACTCACACACACAGACAGAGAGAAAGACACACACAAACACACATCACACACACACAGACAGAGAGAGACACACACACTCCTGCTCATCCAAACGGGCCTGCAGAGCTTTACCTTCTTATCAATGCGGACCGTAAAGACATCTCTGTCCCTCAGCGGTTCTTTACTCAGCACCAGACCATGGTTAAACTCTTGGACCGGCTGGTTCCTCCGGGCGGTTCGGTTGGAGTTGGACAGGCCGATCAGCTTTCCGCTCCGCGGATGAAGCTCCGCCGCCATCTTCAGTGGGCGGCTCACTTTTTACGACAGTCAGCTTTTGCGACAGTGACGTCAAGACAGCTGCGGGTACAGTTGGCAGCAACATGTCTCCATGGCGACTGAGAGTTTAAATGAAAAGCAGCTTTTTAAAAATAATAATGATTGTTTTTTAAAAATTAAATAAAAATGAACGAAGTTAATATTGTTTATTTTTTGTTTTTAATTAATTCAAAAACGGTTTGATTTTGCTGTATTTTACACAACATTTTCCAAGAAACAAGTAATTAAAGTATAAAAAATACACTTGGAATTATTTTTTTTTGATTATTCAGAAAACTTAAAAAAATATATTCCTAGTGAATATAAGCGGCCGAAATGAGCTTCTTCCATTGGGTGGCTGTTGCTCCTTCAGCTCAAGAGAAGCCAGATGGGGTGGTTCGGGGTTCTGATTAGGATGCCTCCTGAGCGCCTGCTTCACTGATGAGGTGTTTCGGTCACGTCCCTCTGGGAGGAGACCCGCAGGCAGACCCCGGACCCATATGTCTTACAGCTGATGGGGTGGTTCGGGCATCATGTGAGGTGTCCCCGCGGCCCCGGATAAGTAAAAGACAACGGAACGTTTCTTCAAGAAAGACTTTTACACAATAAAATCAACATTTAAAAAATGTATTACTTTGTTGTGTTTATTCGTTTTGTTTTTTATTATTATAATAATTTCTCTCTACTTCAATTTAATTACCAAATGGATTGGAATATGAAACTTTTTAAAAATCATTTCATTTTCTGTTTCTTTACTTTCTTTATTCATCCATTAAAACTATTGCAATTTCTAACTAGAGTATGCTGTTTCGGAGAAACAGCGCGTTGAATGCCTGCTCGCGGGGGGCGAGGACGCCGAGGACGCCGAGGACGCCGAGGACGCCGAAGGCCTTTTTTTTTTTTTTTTCATCCTCTGATGCTGAAAATGACCTGAAAGCTGGCTAAAAATAAACCTGAATGTACATATGTGCTGGAAAAGGATTTCAAACACATTAAATTTTTATAAAGTTTTGTCTTTTATTGTGAAAATCTCGTTAAAGTTGTGTAATTATGCTTTAACGTTAAGAAAACAAAACAGCGTTAGTGTTATTTAAAAAATAATAATTTTAATGTAAAAGTGTGTAAAAGAGAATCATTTTTTATTATTTTTGGTCTTTTATTGTGAAAATCTCGTTAAAGTTGTATAATTAGGCTTTAAAGTTAAGAAACCAAAACAGCGTTAAAGTTATTTAAAAAATAATAATTTTAATGTAAAAGTGTGTAAAAGTTAATAATTTTATATTATTTTAGGTCTTTTATTGTGAAAATCTTGTTAAAGTTGTCTAATTATGCTTTAAAGTTAAGAAAACAAAACAGCGTTAAAGTTTTTTAAAAAAAATAATTTTAATGTAAAAGTGTGTAAAAGATAATCATTTTTCATTATTTTGAGTCTTTTATTGTGAAAATTTCATTAAAAATGGCTAAATATGCTTTTAAGATGAATTTAAAAAAAAAGACGAAGAATTATTAAAAAAAGAAAAAATTTAATGTAAAAATGTGTAAAAGATAGTAATTTTTATTATTTTAGGTCTTTTATTGTGAAAATCTCGTTAAAGTTGTCTAATTATGCTTTAAAGTTAAGAAAACAAAACAACCCCAAAGTTATTTAAAAAAAATAATTTTAATGTAAAAGTGTGTAAAAGATATTAATTTTATATTATTTTAGGTATTTTATTGTGAAAATCTCATTAACGTTTTCTAATTATGCTTTAAAGTTAAGAAAACAAAACAACTGAAAAGTTCTAATGAGCTGTCTTCCTATCAGAGCTCCTTAATTGCGCCTCAAAACACACCTGATGCAGGTCACAAGACCACAGACACAGAATCTGCATACAGCCAGCACAGCGTACTTCCAAATAAGGAGATGTCTGTGACATCACACAGACTCCTTCATTACCTTATAAGGAGATGAGCCCCTGAGAGCTCATTAATTGGGCGGCAAAACACACCTGCTGAGGTGGGAGAGAGAATTTCTGAAAAGGCAAACAAATGCTAATTGCGCGAAAATGGAAACAGATAGAAAAAAAATTCTTTCAGATTTAGAAGCAGGACGAGGAAATCTACTTGGGGATGTAATTTTATTTTTGTAGCTCAAACAGAAATGAAATGGCAGCCATTTTAGTGTCGAAAAATGTCACTTTTTGGGGGGAGGTCTCCTTCTGAGGACCATAGAGGAAAATCTGTTGGTCTGACAGGTTCAAGAGTCACCTTGGATGAAAGAGGACAAGAATTCCTCCGTTTTGAGCTAAAATTTATGTTTGTGGGATAAAAACTCAAAGAGTTATAAAAATTTGTTTGGAAGGGTAAAATTTTAAAATCCGGTCAGAGGGACGAAAAATAGACCTGACTTCTTGACCTTCGGGAGCCCGTAGCGGCTAAACCGTCGCTCTGACGAAAAAAATGCTCCATTCCAAAGTTGTTCGCAACAAAATTTCCTTCGTTTTGATATAAAGTTTTTGCAGATCGGTTCAGAAATGTAGGCTCTGACGCTCCTTGAACACAAATTTTGTGAATTTTGTTCGCACTCTGTTTTTACAGTGCGAGCGAGGCAAAAAAAACCCCTGATTTTTTCCATTTTTTCACTTTTTTTATAAAGTGATTGCTCTGAAACCGTAGAAGGTATGAAAGTGTCCTTCGGATGGTAAAGAGGTCAAACCCTTATGGCCCGTTTAAACTTTAAATGGTGTTTCTAGCTAAAAGTATGCCAGAGCTGGAAAGCTTTGAAGAGCATGTGGTTTTTGGCCAAAATTACATTATTTCCAATGGGGCCAATTTTTGTCGTGTTTTTTTGCGATAAATCGGAAACCGAATAAAATTTCCAAAAGTTGAATAGATCCGTAAATCTCATTTCCGAGCCGGTCGTTTTGAGTCCTGAACGGCTGCGCTCGGGCAAACGGATCTTGAGATTTTACGTGCCGAAAAAGGGGCGGAAGAATGCGGAAGATTTCCAGAAAGCAAAACAGGATCACTATAGTTGAATGCCTTTTAGGCATTCAACTGATAAATTCTCACTGTTAGTCTTAATCAGTTGAATGCCTAAAAGGCATTCAACTATAGTGATCCTGTTTTGCTATATAGATATCTTCCGTATTCTCGCACACTTTATTCGGCGCGTAAAATCTCAAGATCCGTTTGCCCGAGCGCAGCCGTTCAGGACTCAAAACGACCGGCTCGGAAATGAGATTTACGGATCTATTCAACTTTTGGAAATTTTATTCGGTTTCCGATTTATCGCAAAAAAACACGACAAAAATTGGCCCCATTGGAAATAATGCGATTTTGGCCAAAAACCACATGCTCTTCAAAGCTTTCCAGCTCTGGCATAGTTTTAGCTAGAAACACCATTTAAAGTTTAAACGGGTCACAAGGATTTGACCTCTTTACCATCCGAAGGACACTTTCATACCTTCTACGGTTTCAGAGCAATCACTTTATAAAAAAAAGTGAAAAAATGGAAAAAATCAGTTTTTTTTTTCCTCCTCTATCGCACTGTAAAAACAGAGTGTGGAGAGAAACCAGACTCTTTGTGTTCAAAAGGCTCTAGCTCCCACAATTTTTGGCGCACCGGAAAGTTTTTTATATCAAAACGAAGGAAATTTTGTCAGGAAAATTTAGACTCTAGAACCCATTTTTGCCTCAGAGCAACCGTTTAGCCGCTACGGGCTCCCGAAGGTCGAGAAGTCAGGTTTTATTTTTGTCCCTCTGACCGGATTTTAAAATTTTACCCTTCCAAACAAATTTTTATAACTCTTTGAGTTTTTATCCCACAAACATAAATTTTAGCTCAAAACGGAGGAATTCTTGTCCTCTTTCATCCAAGGTGACTCTTGAATCTGTCAGACCAACAGATTTTCCTCTATGGTCCTCAGAAGGAGACCTCCCCCCAAAAAGTGACATTTTTGTGGCACTAAAATGGCTGCCATTTCATTTCTGAATTACCATCGCAAACAAAATTACATCCCCAAGTAGATTTGATCGTCCTCTTTCTAAATCTGAAAGAATTTTTTTTCTATCTATTACCGTTTTTGCGCAATTAGCATTTGTTTGCCTTTTCAGAAATTCTCTGTCCCACCTTAGCAGGTGTGTTTTGCCGCCCAATTAATGACCTCTCAGAGGCTCATCTCCTTATAAGGTAATGAAGGAGTCTGTGTGATGTCACAGACATCTCCTTATTTGGAAGTAGGCTGTGCTGGCTGTATGCAGATTCTGTTTCTGTGGTCTTGTGACCTGCATCAGCTGTGTTTTGAGGCGCAATTAAGGAGCTCTGATGGGAAGAAAGCTCATTAGAACTTTTCAGTTGTTTTGTTTTCTTAACTTTAAAGCATAATTAGACAACTTTAATGAGATTTTCACAATAAAAGACCTAAAATAATGTAAAATTATTATCTTTTACACACTTTTACATTAAAATTATGTTTTTTAAATAACTTTAGGGTTGTTTTGTTTTCTTAACTTTAAAGCATAATTACACAACTTTAATGAGATTTTCACAATAAAAGACCTAAAATAATAAAAAATTACTATCTTTTACACATTTTTACATTAAATTTTTTCTTTTTTTAATAATTCTTCATCTTTTTTTTAAAATTCATCTTAAAAGCATATTTCGCCATTTTTAATGGGATTTTCACAATAAAAGACTCAAAATAATGAAAAATTATTATCTTTTACACACTTTTACATTAAAATTATTTTTTTTTAAAAATTTTAACGCTGTTTTGTTTTCTTAACTTTAAAGCATAATTACACAACTTTAACGAGATTTTCACAATAAAAGACAAAAGTTTATAAAAATTTAATGTGTTTGAAATCCTTTTCCAGCACACATGTACATTCAGGTTTATTTTTTAGCTAGCTTTCAGGTCATTTTTAGCATCGGAGGATGAAAAAAAAAAAAAAAAGGGCTTCGGCGTCCTCGCCCCCCGCGAGCAGGCATTCAACGCGCTGTTTCTCCGAAACAGCATACTCTAGTGTTTAGAATTCAGTCTTGAAATCATCAGCAAAAAAATTTAATTTACAGTAACTTAAAAGTCTACATTTAAGTTAAAAAATCAGACAGAAACAAACAAAGTAATGTAATTCAGTTTAGTTTAGAAAAAAATCTTATCTGACACTTTTATTTAGTCAGGATACAACAAAATACAAAAGTTTACATTAGAAGATGAGTAACTTTAACTGGTCCCAAGATGCTTGAGTTTTAATACAAACTGTTTGCAACAAAAGAAATTTAAAGAACTCATCTTGTAACTTGAAGATTAGTAGGGATTAAAATCATACGGTTATTGGAAACAGTTTGAAATAAATGTCTGCAGCCCGAAAAATATGACATGTAATAAACTGAAGGAGGCAGAGGTTGTGCAGAACTAAGGCTGAAACATGTAGATTACAACATTAAATGCAAAGCATCCTGTCCATGCAGCATTTACATATGTACTTATTTGTTTATATAAATAAATTTTATATTTGGGTGGAAATCTTGCCCTATTGTTTGTGTAAAAAAATGGATCAAGTTGACTCCCCATCCTTTAAATGAAATGTTACACTTCAAAAGGAAATTTTAAAAGATCACAGATTTTATTTGGAATAAAAAACAGGAATATGTTGCATTGATAACTCAGCATCATATTTAATTGCAACATAATTTGTGTCTTTTTGTAAAATTTAGATTTTTGCTAATACCGTCAAACACCCACTAGAGGGCGCAAAAGAACCATCTGAACTAAAAGTTTTATAAACTAGAACGATTTTGTTTTTAAAGCATTAAATCCTAAAAATAATCATTTTAACAGCTAGTTTTATATTTGCATGCATGTATTTGTCAAATGAGATCAAATAAATGACTCATTTCTGAAATCAGCACAGTTAACCATAACAAAATATTTAATAATTACAAGGTTTGATTGAAAAAAAAAATCCCACACTTTATAATAATTGTTTTAATTAAAAGATAGATCCATCTTGATTACATCAATCATTTTACAATAATTTATTTTTATTATGTAGGTTAGGCTGCTAATGTTGTGTAAGTGAGAAAAGGATCATATTCCAATGAACAGATGAAGAACAGTCTGCATCTTAAAAAACAGGCCTCTCGAAGAATCATCACAAGTACAGAGAAGTGAGAACATAAAACTGTAGACATGAGATGTCTCCGACTGTGAGTGATGAATATGTTTTAGACAAAAACATACTTCATTTGTTTCAAAAAGTGACATTCTCATTGAAAATGTAAGAATTTTTATTTGGCACACATTCAAAGATCTGTGTGTACATTGGTCTTTCATTCTGAAAGTATCCAGTTAGTTACATCTTTAATGACTTAATGACATATTCTTGTTGTCGGGTTCTATGCAGGACAGCTGTGAGAAGAGATTGACTTGTGCTTGATGGCTAAATCCAGATCCAAATCTCTTCCTTGCACTTGGATCTTTTCTAGACAACCGGTCAAAAACTGGGAGCCGACGTCATCCCCACAGTCAGCTGGGAAATTAAAAAAGATAAGAAAAGAACAGTAAGTTATCATTTAAGTGTGTGTAGTTTGTTTTTTTCTCTAAATAAATCCTATTCTTCACTTTATTTAAGAGTGATCTTACTCTGCAAACCTCCCACGGCGAGACAACCATCTCTCCAAGCTGCCAAATACCCAGGATGGCTCACAGTGCTGATGGAGAACGCAGCTATTTCTGATTTGTCTGTGTCTGGAAACACTTTGAGCAAATCGGTCTGAAAGGTTATCAGGAGTCTCTTTAAAGGGTTTTTTAGACTAACTTTTTCCTCTTTGAAGGTGAGTGTGACCTCCTGGAAATAAAACCAAAATAACAATCAGATATGAACCATAAGTTTAATAATGTGACTAGTGGGGGATTTTTAACTTACCTTTGAGTTATTGGTGGATACGACAGTAAACATAGACCCTCCCTGTGAAGCTCTGATGCTTAAAATAGTTCCATCCATCTGACTAAAATCACCCCTCAATTCGATTTTTAGCCCATGGTTCTCCTCAAATTGAAAAGCTGATATCAAAAGAAAAAAAAAAACAATTCCACAATTAAAAAAAAGTGTAAGAAAACATTATTAGGAGTCAATAATTAGAAGAAAATATTTCTATGATCTAAAAGAGTATCCCAACCTGATGTGTTAAAAACAGCAAACCCAGCACCAGGAAAGTAGCTACCAGGTTGGATGTGTGGATGACAGGACCCCAGCTCTTCTGTCTCTAACTCCCAGGGGATGCTGAGATTAAGCCAGCTTCCATCCCGCACGCAGCCGTCCATCTGTGGCTCGAACTGCAAAACAGCACAGAGAAAAAATGGTTTTAGAAATAAGCAAAAAAAACATAACACTTAATTGATTTCTCAAACATTGTGATGGACGGTTATAGATAATACATATATCTAAATAGAAGTAATCAAAGTGACCATGAAAAGATAAACATGTGATACCTGAACGATCATCTTCTCCTTACTGATCAAGATTCCACCCACAGCCAGTCGTAGTTTCCCATAAATGACGTCTTCTATCTTATCAGACTGCATGCCCACCACCAGCCCAGGGGAGCCATCCACATCCAGGATTACAAACTTACCCTGATTGCTCACATCCAGCTAAAAAGACAAATAAAACTCTTTTTTCAGTGAAAACACTTAAAATTGGACCTTTTAGAAACTCACTGTGTGCCATTTCCCATCGTTGAGTTTCGGTCCACCGGCAACGCTGACCAATACATCCTCTTTGCTGATCTGCATCAGTGGAATACCATTTTTGAGGGCCAAAACAAACCAGTCCCCTCCGTTTTTTGTGTCTCCATAGAAGATTGCACCTTCGGGGTCGAATGTTCGCACCTGAAATGATGACTTGATGCTGTGGAAATAAAATATATATAATTCTTGGTTGGATATTCTGGGTCTGCTTCTGGGACACTTCATCAGCAAAGTACCTGAGAGACATCCTAACCAGAAGCCCAAACCACCGTACTTGGCTCTTCTCTAAGCAGTAACAGACCTACAATAGATCTCTTTGTTTGAGCTCCTCGACTTTTCATTCACTCATTCATATTTTTTACCAGTTATTTCTGAGCCTTTCCGGGCTTGTTACAGCTAAGAGGCGGGGTACGCCCCAGTCTGTTGCGGAGTAGTTTGGTTTATCTGATCAGGATGCCCTCCAGATGCCTTATTTTTCCTGCTAGTGAGGTATTCTGAGCACTTCCCACCAGGAGGAGACCAAGAGGTAGATTCAGGTCCCACTGGAAGGACTATGTATGTCTTGCAGCTTGGAGAGGAACACCTCTGGATCCTTCCAGATGAGCTGGAAGATGAAGTCTGGGCTTCCCAGTTGGTGCTTTTACACCTCCGAACCAGCTAAATGTCAAGATGTTGCAGTATAAAATCTACAGTAATATTTTTATCATACTGTCTGCAGGTGATATGATGCCACCAGAAGTTACATTCTATCTAAAAACAGCCAGGTCAAGGCTTCACCATGTGCTGGTGTGATCCTGCTCACCTGTTGATCTCTGAGAGGTTTGCTACTGTGTGGATCATAGGCCTCCAGGGCTCTCTGTGTTGTCCAAGGTGCAGGGTTGAATCCCCGGATACTTTCTGAAAAACAAACCCCAAAAAGTAGTCATTTATCTTTAGACAGTGTTTACCACACATTCATTAAAGATTATTTACAGATCACTATCATTTGCTTTGGTTGAAATCTCATTGATTTGACATAAAGTGTAATCTTTATGTTAAAAAGTCAATGTGGTCACGTTGTTATCCTTAAAAGAATTGCTAAATCAATGCTGAATGGATTGATTTATGGAGAAAGGGGTTGAATCTATGGAAGAAGTCAATGAGGGCAGGAAAAAAAACTGATTGGTTCTAAAACAGAGCAAAGTCCTAAGTCTAAATAAATGACATTTTATGTTTTACTGGTGTTTTTAAATGGGGTTCACTTAAGTTTCAGGTTTTGAAAACCTGAACAAATTTTTAAAAATTTAATTCCCGATTTTTCATTGGGAATTGAGAAACGATCTGTTAGATTTGAAGAGTCAATTAAAGTTATATAAAACTCATAAGATCATTTGTCAACCTTTAAAACACTCATTTAAAGCATAGTTGATTGTATTTACACACCTTACCCCGTCTGTTCCCCTGAGCCTCCACCTGCAACCCCAACAAGAGAAGTCCCCCTGCCAGGACTTTCCAAAGTGCTGCCATCCTCCAGCCAGGCCTCTGTGAACCTTCAGGTGGTCTGCTCACCTCAGTCTCAGTCAGCGGCATGAAGAAGAGATTTAATCTGCTGTGGTGTGTTTAGAGTGTAGGTGTAAGCTAACACACTGTCCTGAGGTCCAGAGGGCAAACGGAGCACTCAGTGCAGATTATCGATCCCCAAGAACAAGTGCTTTGTGGGTAAAAATGATCAAATATTTTTGGAAATATCAGAATGCAACAGTGGAAACAATAACATAAGAAAAGGTTATTATTCCCAATTCATTTAAAATTTAACAAAATTGAAGTGTTTACAACTATAAAGTTAAATGATGCAATTTTACTTCATTTGTCACATTTTTTTAAAAACAACACAAACAAACCTAAAAGCCCACAAATTTAAGTAGTTATGTCTTCTTTTTTTTTTTTTGGTAGTGATTCATACATTTAATGGCTGAACTCCAGATCAGGTCTGTGACCTTAGCTGGACTACTGATGTGTGTTTATTCATGACACAAGGACCTTGATTTAGAGCCGCTGGCCATGAGTCAAAGTCTGCGTGTATAACTGTGTGTTTGTAGTGATGGAGGAGGAAAAGATGGGAACTCACAAAGTCACAAAGCTAGTTTCTATTCAGCTGGCTGCATTTCTCTGATATGATCTCCTTCCAGGAAGGCATGGTTGGGAGGTACCAATACATGCACAAGTATTCAGGAAAAGAACAACACACACACACTAAGCTGCAGTCTTTTAACAGTTGTTGAAAATTACGAGTTCTTCTGAATGTGAAATATTCATTCCTGCACGTGCTCACCAAACAGGCCTGTCTCAATAGATTCCACTCTAATAAATGTGGTAGTAATTGAGAAAGGTTGGTGTAAATAATGAGACTATGGAGAGCTGAATGTGTTTTTTTGACCTGATGGAATTCCTGGGCAGATGCAATCTGTAACATCTGGGCTTTGTTCCTCTGCAATTGAAAAATTACTTTTGAATTTTGAAAAAGGAAATAACTTTTGCTTAAAATTGAAAGTACTCCATCTTCTGGGTATTTATTGCCTCTGATGATGCATGTTTGGAGAAAATACACCAGTTTGATTTATATTCAGAGAGAATTTGGCCTCTGACGGTAAAGACTGATGAGTCACAGAACTGTTCCAGATGAAACCACAGAGTGTCACCAGCAAGAAAAGTTTGTTCTCTTACAGAGTGGACTCTTATAGCAGAGCAAATATAATCTGACGTCTGTTTATTTTTTTGCTAAACAAACATTTTTTTAACATTGTCAAGGGGTTTAAATTATTTAGCAAAGACAAATATTAAAAAATCCTGAAACTTGCATATTAAACATAAAAGTAAATATCACACTTGTAGCATTAACACTCCACAATAAATAGTGTTAATGTGAAAAATGACTTTAAACGTATATGTTATGATTTTCTAAAAAGCACAATAGAGTATGTAATGTATCTAAAATTTGATTTTGTGCATCTTACGTGTGTTACCACCTAGCGTTATGTATCAATACGAAGAGGAATTCGTAATTACCACCGGGACCCCTGTACTGCTTGTTCACGCGTTGTTTTGCAGCTCATGCACATAAGCTGTAACATGGCCAAAGTTCCCGGATGTCCGACTTCTTCCATACGTTCACCAAAACAATACTGGCAATAGACCATGCAGATCGCTACTAGCGGCTTTCAGATGCACAGCTGCAGCAGCAGGAGATGCCATGTGCTTAGCCTCATTATATCTAATTATGTTCATGGAATGCACTAGAGTGTTCATCATGCGGGAGTTTATTAGCCTTGGTGGGTGAGTGCGAGGTAGGCATTAATTGCGGGTGGCATGTCTGTCTAATTAGCCTGGACATCAAAAAGATGAAAAATGAAAAAAAAAAGAAAAATATATGTTTTTGATCCCTCACCAGGGAAATTTGTGTGCTGCACTATACCGCAGCAGGCTGCCACCAATGGTGTGAGAAACGTGGGGTTAGGTGTCTTCTTCAAGGCCCTAGACGAGAATTCAGGGTGCACGTGTAAGGCAAATGGGAGACGGTATTAGTTATAAAAAGAAATCACTGAGGGTTCTTTTATGTCATAATAATCTAAAAAAAAGTCTAATATACCATTTACTATGCCATTACCACAGCTAGATTTGTCTTTAATTTGTGGATTGTATCCTTTTCAGAGTTTAGTGTTATTTAAAGAGATGGTTATGCTGCTGATGAAGACGCCTAATTTATGAAAGCAGACTATCCTTGTGGTGACTTGTCTGGGCTTGTGGTCTTCTGTGACATGTCATACTGACATGATTTTGTGGCTTTGCATTTAAATAGTTCCTTCTTTCTCCTTGTCTCACTCATACACTTCCAAGCTTCAAAGTGCCTTTTAAAGCATTTCATGTTAACATTTACCATGTGGCAAAATTATAAGTAATTAAAAGAACAGGGTGTCTTTTTGTCTGTTTTTCTGTCTCATCATTTTTTTTGGTACACAAAAACATATTTTATAGAGACAGAAAAAAAGCAGCAAAACCAGAAAAATCACACAAAACTGGAAACAGCCATCAAAGGAACTTAAAGGGCCTCGAGCTACATACAACAACACACAATTCAAATGCTGAAAAGATGCAGAGACATGCACAAGTTTCCCCATCTGCAAAGTAATTGTTAACCCTTTATGGTCATAGTAACCAAAGAATACTGTCCTTTTTTAATTTTTGTTGTAACATGGCCAAACCTTTTTTTTTTTAAAGGGATTAAGACAGTTTTGCGTTCATTAAAAAAATGTTTTTCCACAAAATGTCAGAGCAGAAAATTAAAGACTGATGTATTCTTCTAGAGAAATTCAAGTGACAATAAAAAAAAAAAACCCAACATGCTATGCATTTTTGGTTCAAACCAATTTGCAATACAGGGCTTTAACTTACCAAAATACACAAAAACATATCCTCAAATTTCTGCAGTTTGTAGGAACTTGCATTCTCCAAAACACTTGATTCAGATGAATTTCTGGCATTATCTTTTCTTCTTTCCTGTTGTGATGCACACAGCTTGGTCCCAATTCTCTATCCACAATATATACACCTGTCTTGTCTATTGGTCATCTCCTGACTCACTTCCCCTTGGTTTGTACGTACAGGCAAAGTAGTCACCATGCTAAGTGCCATTTGAAACAAATCCTAGGGGGAAGTGATCAGTGGTGAGAGTGCTGACTTAAGAGACATGTTGTGTTTGAATGTCACCATGTATCTTTTATATACCATCAAAATTATGATCATTAGATCTGCATGACACAGTCCTGACATATTCTGGATAACCAAACCGCCCACAGTCACGCTGCAATCATTAAATATCTATTAATAGATTTTTAAATTTGATTGATATATATAGTTTAAAGGTTAAGTTGAAAAAATGAACCAGATAACCAAGATGTGTACAGAAAAGGGAGTTTGATTTAACAATAAAAAGGGATCCCTAAATCAAACATGTATCCTAGATTTGTATGTACTCTATACATACGGTAATATACAGTAATATATTTATTATTAAGAAATAAAGAGACAAACTACATTGTGTTGTTTAAATTTCCAGTTTTTCCTTAAAACAAAAACAAGAAAACTAGTGGAAAAGCTAATGCGGTACGGCCAAAGATGATCGGAATTTATGAACCTAGAGCTAAGGAGAGCTAAGGAAGAGTGTCTGAAAGAGGAGTTCAGAAAATTACACCCTACACCATGGTTAGAAAACCTCGTTTAGCTTTGCGTGCGCAGAGGAAGTGGGTAGGAACCCATTTAGGAAAAGGCCTTGCTAAATAAAGCCCTGCTGCCCTTCACTCCTTTGTCAGGTCATCTGTTGTCTGGCCCCCCAAGCTTACCCAGGTTGGCTATCAGGCAAGACTGCCCGTCTTTCTCTGAACCTTTCAGTTCCATAATAAACTGGTTAAATTAGTCTTCTCATCAAGGTTGTACCAACTTAGAACAACTATTTCAGCAAACATCTAAAATTTGCAGGAGCAGAACACAGCTTTACAACATGTAGATGGCATTTATATCAAGTAAAAATATTCAGTTATGCAATGGATGCACTGATTTTAAACACTTTTGTAAAAAAAAAAATACACCTTTACTCGAAAGAAAACAACAAATCGTTTAGACTTTACTTGACAAGAGTTTCACAAAACAAGCGGTAACATTTACTGAGTCTTCAGGTTAATACTTTATTTTGCTTGATTGCAGCAAAGAGAAGGAAAGAGAGACAGAAACAAGGAGGAAGGAGAGACAGGAAGAACGTTGGAAAAAGAGACTACAGACTTTGGGAGAGCTGTGGCTACAAGCCTTTGTATCAAATCTAAAGACAAAGTCATCAGGCAACATTAAAACATCTTTGAAAAATAACAGTAACATATTTTGTGGGCTCTATATGGCACAGTATTACCCTAGACATGTACACGATACCAAAACAGTTTAGCCACACTCCTACGTCTATGAACAGCTTCATAGCAAACAAAGCCATGAAATCTATCTCCAAGTTGTTTCGTACAAAAAACCCAACCCTCATTTGCTGTTCGAATTTCTTATGCCATAACAAGGCACCTTAACATTTGAAATCTGGAGATCCACGTCTTACTAAAGATTATTTAAATATCAAAGCGGAGGCACATTCATTGAACTTAAACATACAGTAAATAGTTGTATATTACCACCAGATTTCCAGTCCAGTCACTACAATACATTGATTTGCATGCTTTTGGTCTGTATGAGAACCACTGATGGCAAACTATGGCATAAGAAATGTTAAAAAAAAAAAACAAAAAAAAACATGTCCATCCACAGGAATGACTTGAGATAGGGTTCTGGAGACAGCAAGGCTTTTATTTTTTTTACACTGAAACTAATTCACAGACATATCAAACAGGTGGCCCGTATAATGCCAGGGGGATATGCTGCTCAGGCAAATTTATTTTGGTTTTCTCATAATCACTCGCTCTCACACACGCACCAAAACACACAAAAAGGCTTGTAACCACACCTGAGGGGGAGGCTTGTGCACCCCTGCAGTTGGTTACACGTTTTTACACCCCTAGAACCAAGGAAAGGTGTCACACACACTGAAACACATGGAGTTCATTGAGAGACGAGGTGGAACAATAAAGCCATCCCTGACTGATGCGGAAATGCGGCTACTAATTTTGTGGGATTTTTTTGTTTGTCTTCTAGTCAAACAACAGAAATCTTACATTTAAAAAAACGACTTAAAAAAAGTGAGAAAATAGAGAAAAAAAGCTGTGTGCATTATGGCAGATTTGCTGGGAGTACAACAGTTAGGAAGCAAGTGTTGCTCATGCTTTGTGGATACAAAACCCAAGTTTACGGACATGTTCCTAAGGACTACTGTTTATATGCATACCAGACGTTATACAGCTCTTTAACGAGTTATTTGAGTCAAAAAAATATCAACAGAAAAAAGGAACTGAAACTGATCTACCATTAATGCAGCTGTACTTCATTAACCTAAATTTACATTCATATTTTTAAGTTTACCCCTCTTTTCTCTGAAGCCACTTTCATCTGGTAAGAGGGACAAACAACAACATAGTTTAACAAAAACCTATAAAGATAACATTACATTAAAAAACAACATCCTGGGGGGGGGTATCTGGAGAGTTTCGGCCCACCACTTCAGCTGCTAAGCTCAGCTTTTTCCTCTTAGAGAATGACAGAGCAGTAAAGGAAGCGAGATCAGACTTTTTCCCTAAGCTGAATTTTTTGCCCTCAGCAGAGTTTCTGTGGATTTTTTTTATTCAGTCCAACAATTTTTTTGTGCCTGTATATCTCTTCCTATCCAGAAATAACTCAATACCCTTAATCCATTTTTCCTCTTTTTGTCACTTTCTTTTTCCTGGCTTAAGATGTGATCTTTCCTCTCACACAGAGTAAAAGCTACACAAGATGAAGGCTAACTGGTTTTTTATTCCTTTTTCCTTTTATCTTAACTTGAAGGAAATGAGATGAAAAAAAATTGAAGTGCAATGGTCTACCAGCTCTTACGTTTTACCCAGTGGCCAGCTACATTTTCAAAGCAGCTACATGTGTCTCCTTTAAGTGACCACTACTTCTCTACTTGTGCACATAGAGCAAAAACTATTGTGAATGCTATACAGATTCTACAGTGCCATCTGGCCACTAAATCGCAGATGATCTGTCATTGTCTCACACACACATCCAGACACAGCTTCCGACGTCTTAAAAGATTTGGATACGAAGAATTGTTTTTAAATGCACTTCTACACTCTGACCCACGGTAGCGATTTTAGCTGGAGCGGGAACACCGTGCAAGTCTCACATAGAACGATACATACATCCATCCATCCAAAAAAAAACCACACGCACCTTTGTACACATGCCGCAATACCTGGTTAGGCCCAATGCTTCAAGCACAAATATCTACATACATGTGCATGAGCATGCTAGTAGTATAGCTGACAAAACACACCCACCCTCTCACTCGCTCGTATAAAAATACACAAACTTTGAGTTGCTTTAAAGAACACACAACCAGTTCTTCATATTCAAATACATTATTTCCTCAAAACGGATGAGTTGATATGTACCTCAGTGCATTACAAGGAAGGCCTACGTTAGCGCTTTGCTAACTTAGATCGTAAGTCACTTTTTAGCCATGTCACCATTTAAATGCAGACTTAAATGTCATGTCAACTAACCGTTAAGCCATGTTACCATTTAAATGAAAACTTACACAGTAAGTTAAATACTAACTTGGCTAAAAGCTAACTTATTACTTAAACACTGAGGTCCAAACACCATGTTTTCTTTTTAATTGGTCAGGGTCCACATGGTGCTGAGCTAAATGCTAAGTTGTTGGCACCATTTGCTGGTGCAACTGAGGGCACTTATCAAGACGGGTGAGGAATGTATCAACTCATCTAAATGAAGGAAATATATATTGGAATGATTGGAAATGGTGGTATGTTCCTCTACAGTTTCCCAACCAACTGTTTTAGTTAAGACTGGTCGAGCCCACACTGGCCTTTCTTTGAACAGCATTTTATCCTCATTATATGGTGAGCCGGTTACTATAAAGGGAAGTAATCTGAACTAATTGTTAACACAACACACACCCTGTTAGCAGTTCATATATTAGAAGATAATATGATGAGTCAGAGAGGAAGATTATTCAAGCTTTAGAACTACATCCCACCACAGGAAGACAGGAGAAACGTGGAGGAAGAAGAGCAGGAAGAAAGATAGAGTGGTGAGACGCCATTTTAATTTTGGCTTCTCGCCATCTCTTTGCTCCTGCTTTTTCCTTCTTAGCTTCTCCTGTGATGCCTAGCTCTGCTTTCTTGTACGATACAAAAGAGGCGGTGATACTGTGCAAGTGTACTGATTGATTAAGTGAGCGTGATCCCCTTTGTCTCTCAGCTTAGATAGATGAGACTAAACTATAACCCTAACAGTGCATCTTGGTCCTACTGTTTGCCGCTGCTGTCTCGCTGCTTTTTGCCACAGCCACCACTGCTGTAAAGGCCAGGATTTGTTACGAGAGGGTGCGGGGATGCACCCAAGTAAGGCCCAGCAGTGGCGGCATAGTTGAAAATGGCGGGGAGGATTGGCAGAGGCTCCACCTTGTCTCCCCCAGGTCCCATCATGTTCAGAGCTACAGGAAGTGCTGCCAGGTTGTAAGGGTATGTGAGGAGCTGGGGCCCATAGAGCAGCTGGTAGGGGTTTGGGTAAAATGGCAGCTTGGTCAGATCGCTGTTGTTCGGAACAATTACTTTTCCTAGAGGGCCAAAAGGAAGAGCTCCAGGTGGATATGAGGACAAGAGAAGGTTTTCCTCATGCTTTTTCTCAGAGCGGTAGCTGTCCGGCACAATGAGGGGCAGTGGGTAATCCTGGGCAGGGTAGCCTCCTGGGGTGATGTCCCCCTGCTGTGAGTCTCTTGAAGAGAAAGTGTCCTGGTGGTCCTCAACTGGCTGAGGAACCCGGGGGAGAAGCAAAGCGTGTGCAGAGGGACGATCTCCGGCACCAGCTGCACCGGTGGGCAGCAGGAACCTGTCCAGTCCCTGGGAGCCGGAGTGAACCTGAAGGCTAGCTTGAGCTAAGAGTCCTATAGATGCAGGAGAGTGACAAGGGGACGAGGGAGTGTGCCTGTGTGAGGGGGGCTCATTCAGTGAGGTTTGAGTGGGAATATGTTGAGGTGATGGTACAGGGGTTAAAGGCTCCTCTTTAGGCACCAAAAGTGCAATCTGGTCCTGTGAAGGATTAACTACTCTATTCATTTGTTGGACCCTCCCTATTTCTTTTTCTCTTTTCCTCTCAGTCTCTCTGTTCTTTTCTTGCTCCCTTTCTGCCTCCCTTTGCCTCTCCATTTCTCTTTCTCGAGCTAGTATAGAGGACATGGTAAGGTCTTGTGCTTCAGTGGGGGACGGACTCCTGGAAAAGTTCTTAACTCTGAGATCTTGAACTATGGGAGACTCGTCGTACTCTCTATGTATGAATGTACCGCTCTCATTATGTCTCTCTCTGTCCACAATTACCCCGTCCCGTCTCACCAATTCGCCTTCAGAGATAGGAGGAGTTGTCATGGAAACAGGAAGAGCAGCATTGGTTATTCTGGTCTGTGATGTCATGGGCACATTTGGAGAGGTGTTAGTGGATCTGATGAAGTGCAAAGGGCTTTGTAACCTATGAACCTGGCTATCAAGGTTCTTTCTGCTGGGGGTGCGATAGTCAAGGCAGTCGGGTCCATTCATAACCAGAACACTCTGGAGGGTAGATGGTGTTGTAGGAAGGACCACAGGCTTGGTGGGTGTGAGGCTAACCGGGTTTTCCAATGGGAGCTCTGTGGTGAGTGGTCTGGACTGATTTTCTAAATCTGGAAGTGTGACCTCTGTTGATTTGGGGTTTTGGCTGGAATCTGATTCCAGGAGCTCATTTGCGAGTTCACTCTGATGTTTTTTGTGCTGCTGTGATGCCAAATGGTCCTCAGTGCTGGGCGGCTCTGGAGCTGAGTAGCTGATAACGGAAACAGAGAGAGCGTTGGATGTCTGAACTTTCTCAGTCTCTGTTTCTCTGCTAGGAGGGTTAAAAAACATTGGTGGTTCTTTTGGTTCTGGATCGTTATCTTCCTTTTCTCTCTCCGGAGAACTACTCAGCTCATGACGTCGGATGTGACGAGTAAGTGCTGACGATGTTTTGCACACCTTGTAGCACTGAGTACAGGTATGTCGTGACAATGCTCTTCTGCTCAAACGACTTGGACTAGAATTGCTCCCTCCTAAGCGTACTTGTCCACCTTTATCATCATCACATTTTGCTACATCAGGCAGAGGTTTAATTCCAGAGAGGACTTGTTCTCCACCTTTCAGAGGCACCTCAGTAGGCTTGGGATGATGGGCTCTCTGGTGGTCTTCCAATTTGTCTCTTGAAGGAAAAGTGGCTCGACAGAAGAGGCATACAAACTCCAGCAGATGGCTCAGCTCATGCTTGTCTCGTTTCCTTGGGCTGGAAAACCAGCGTCCACATGTACCACACTCTGCAGCATTCCCATTGGTCCAAGGCCGTCTTTTTATTCCCGTAGGAGTCACTGAGGTAGTCAGAGGAGGCTTTGGAGAGTGCACAGGAGAAGTTGAACCTTCGTGGAGGTCCTGTTTAGCCTGCTGGTCCACATCTTCATGGTTGTCTTTTAAAGGGGAAGAGAGATTGTCTTTCTTTATTTCTTCTTTCTTGACTTTGTTATTTTTGGCAAGTTTTTCAGCCTCCTCTGTCATCCTTTCCTCTTCCTCTTCTTGTGATTTCTCAATCTGCTTATTCAAAAGGCTCTTCAGCCGCTCTGCTCTCCTCTTCAGTCGGATGGAGCGCTTGTACTTTAGTTTCCTTTGCCAGCTTTTTACCCTCTGTAGATGAGCTTGGGCCTTTTTCTTGGGCTTGTAGGAGTAGTAAGGGCGCCATAAATTATCCTCCATGTCATTTTCACTATCCTGTTCTCGAACTTCCTTACGGAAGTAATACTCTCTCACCTGGTCAGGAGATTTAGAGATCTCTTTCCAACCCTCTTCCTTCTCCTCCTCGCATTCTTTTCCTCCCTTATCTTCCTCTGCTTCCATGGAAGCACTGCTTTGGAAGTGATATTTGTGGTAATGATGGTGGGAGGGAGTTTGGCGTAGTTTCTTGGCTTCCCGCTGAGATGATTCACTCCGTTTTGTCTTTGGCGGAGAAAGGCTCTTATCCCTCCGAAGGTCTGTCTCAGAGATGCTGCGTTTGACTATAGCCTCCTCACCGATGCGCACAGTAATCTGGCAGAGAGGTCCTGCCTCTTTGACTTGTGACACCATAGATGCTGACAGTTGCTTCTGGATTGAAACATGACTCTTACTATGGGACTTACGTACTTTGTGAAACAGTCTGCATGTACCAGACTCTTCTCTACCTTTCGAGTCCTTTGTGCTGTCTGAACTTTCTCTTGACCGCTTTCTGTGATTATCTGTACTTTCCCTTTGTTTTTTGATTGGTCGAGAACTACCTTTGAGAGAAATTTGTCTGCTGCTTGCGTCAGGAGATGGGCTGTTCACTGGGCTTTTCTCACTTCCAGATGTCACTTGGTTGCTGTGAACAATAACGGAAGAGGACACGGATGTCCCGTGAACTATAACGGAGGGTTTTGTGTGACCATATGTTATTACAGAGGGCATGCTCATTTCTGTGCCTTGGCCTATCTTGTGAGTTTTGGTTTTACTATTAGTAGACATTTTGAAGCTGCCGCTGCCTCCACCATGCTCCATCTCTATGGTCACACTTTCCGCTTTTTTAACTTGGGGAGCATCGTTCTGGGAGAGGGGCGATAGTGCAGGGTGGTCAGTAGCAACAGAAACGGGGAATCCATCAGGGAAGGAGTCTGGATCAGGCTTTACACTTTGAGCATGGGCTTCTGTGATAAAACCTTGAAGGTCCCCTGAACTCAAAGCACACCCTAGACCAGGTAGTGAGAGAGATGGAGTTTCACCTGGTGGGAGTAGAAGGCCATTGTGTAAACTGTCACTGTAAGTCTTGTAGGGTCTCTTCTGGGAGCGCATAGGAAGAAGGCGGTAGAGTTTGAGAGCATTAGCTTTCTGCTTATAGCCCCCATTGGCTGTCTTTTCACTTGAGATGAGGCCAGGATTAATCCCATGGATGGTCTTCTGGTGTGTCTTGAGATTATAGTAGGTGGCGAAGGCGTCCCAGCAGAAGATACACTGGTATCGTCGTTCCCCGGTGTGCCACACTTCATGCTTTGTGCGGTACTCGGCCAAGGCAAAGACTTTGTTGCAGTAATGACACGGGTATTTGCGTCGCCATGAGTGCACATTGGAGTGACGCTTCAGGCTGGATAAGGTCATGTAGGAACGTTCACACACAGAGCAGAAGTAGATGACATTGCCATCTACCACCTTCACAAAATGGTTCTCATCACCCGCCAGCAGCTCTGTGCCTGCTGCATCATCACCTTGGATATGAGCCAAGAGGCTCCGTGCCTTCTTCCCAGGCCGCGCCTTACTGATGTCTGTTTCTCCCACAATCACTCCCCCCTCCACTCTAACCTCACCCTCCTCCAACGGCTCCTCCTTTGGCTGTACAGCAAGGGAAGGGGGGCCCAGGCTGTTGGAGGACAGAGCAGGCACCCTGCAGGAGGCCTCGTGGGATTGCAGTCTCTTGCTGTGGATGAAGACTTTGCCACAGCAGCGGCAGCTGAGGGCGCGGCTGCCACGATGCAGCCGCATGTGGACTGTGAGGGAGGAGGCTGAGCTGAAGAGCCGATGGCACACTCCGCATATCAGCTCCGGCTTTAGGCTGTCAGTTGGAGAGTAGGGGGATGAGTGGGGAGGTGCTGTTAGACCCTCAGAAGGTGCGGGAGGAGGTAGGGGTAAAGGGAGGTGGAGGGTGGGTGGATGAAGGCTTGGTCCATGGGGGTGTCCTGCTTTCCCAGCTTGTTTTCCTGTTAGTTTCTCTCTCTTCTCCATATCTCCATCTCTCTGATAGGCTGCTTTGCCTAGACTAAAGAGGATCTGAGCAGTCTGAGAGGGTGAGGCTGTACCATTAGTCACCCTATGTCTCTCATCCCATCCATCACTTGCTGCACACCCACCTAAAGGCCCGTTGGAAGATCTCTGAGGTGACCTGTGAATGTGAGTCTCTGAACTTAGTTTGGAGCTCTTGAGAGGAGAAGGGGATTTAATTTCCTTTCTGATGAATGTAGGTGCAGTCATTGGAGAGGAAGATGAAGAAGGCGAGGAGGATGGAGAGCTGTCGTGTCGTGGGGGCTTAAAAGGTCTGTGCTTTACATCCATTGTCGCATCAAGTTTCCACAGCGACCCTTTGTCAGAATGTTTTGATGATGGGCGCCGTCGGTGAGGTGAGGACGAGGAAGAGCTATGACAGTGGTTTGATGACATCAGAGATGTTGGAAGGGGGGCAGCACTCAGAGGGAAGCTCAGGGTGATTTTTGCAGTCTTAGGTCCATCACCCATACCTTCCAGCTTGTCTTCCATCATGGCCTCTCCACGGCCTCCGAGCTTTTTGCTCTTCATGTTGAATCGTCTGACTTCCTCTTCAGACTGAGAGGCTGCTTCAAGATGGCAGCCTGGTTTGTGTCGTGTTTTTGTTTGATGCGGGGTGCTTAAACTGACAGGTGGATGTGACAGTGAAGAGGCTTGAGCTTGTTGAAAAGCGTTGAGAGCCACTGACAGCAGCGGCTGGGAAGACGATGGTGACAACCGCCTGCTTTCACGTTGCGCTCTGTCCTTAGTTGGAATATAGGAAGGGTCGCAGAGCGGAGCAAGGCCAGAAGCCTGGTGTTGCTCTCTCAGATGTGGTTGAATAAGTCCCGCATGGTGGGGATCCCACACCTTCTCACTGGACACCATGACCAGGGTCCAAAATCTAAAAACAAAAGAAAAAAAACAACATAATTGGCACAAAATAATTATTTACCAATATCATTTAGATTAGGGTTCAAACATTAAATCTAAAGGGTTTTCCCAATTTTCTCCTTCCATCTTATATGATTGAAACCTTTTGGAAAAAGAAGAAGCATGCACCAGCAATGCTGAACTCCCAGGGCTCAACCGGGAATGGCGAGTGAAAGGAGGGAGAGAGAGAAGGAATGAATCTGCGGCAGCACTGGTTTAGATTTCAACATGCCGAAGCCAAGCTTTTAGAAACACATTCCAGAGACCCATCTCTCTCGGCTGTGACACAACATTCCCGATGTCTAAATGGAAGACACTTAGATTTAATCAAGATTCCCTCAGAACAGAATGCTGACTTACATCTGTGGTCTAAACTGACATCAAAACATTCCCACTTTCTTGCTGAGCCTTGTTATCCTGTCTTGGCAAGAAGTAAAACGTGTGAGACATGATGGTAACCATTTATTTGTGAGAGCGTCAGGAAGGAAAGAGGAAAAAAGGAGAGGAAGCATGCGTGCGTGTGCATAAAAATATGTGTTTTTCTTTCCTCCACATCCGGTACAATCCAGCAGGAGATGAGCAACAGACTCTTCTAATTTCCACATGACTCCGCTGCCAGGTTGATGGATTCAATTCTGTTCCTGTCTCTTCTGAGAAAGGTGCAGATACGTGCATGAAGGTTTGTTATCGTTCAAATTTAGCCTGTTTGTTTCAGGTGACATATCAGAAAGAGCAGAGACGGTGTGGGGTCGTAATGATGTGACGAGAAAAAAAATCCTCAGTCATGCTTTTCTGCCTTCGTTTTCAAGCAGCAAAGCAGCTAGGAGGGCAGGCCGCTGTAAAATTCCACAGGCAGCCCTGAACAGGCAGAAACTAGGTCAGCACTGTTATTGCAGAGGAAAGAGGAGGGAGAGAACGAGAGGGAAAGAGAGAGAGAGAGAAGAGGGGAGTTAAAGGGTGACAAAAAGAGTGAGGGTTAGTGAAAGAGCAGGAGTTGGGGGGGCATCGGAACAGTTAGACACTCGTGTCAGACAGACAGGAGCCCAAGCGAAAGCATACATGAACTGTACATTCACTCCGAACACGCCTGCAAGCAGGACACACAAGCCTAAACAAAGTAGTCCAATATGGACGTGCCTGCTTGTAAATGATATTCAAAAGTGAAAGGTGAATCTGAGTGCAGCCGGGTTGACTGCTGGACCACAGCTAAAGACTTGTGTTGTCAACAAGAGGAACTAAAAGTGCCCTCAAAGGACAACCTCGTGTAATTTCTGACTATTTAAGACCCCATTTCTCACACAGAACAAAGGTGAGCATTTCTGTTTCTTCAGGAAACCCCTCGTAGAAACATCAGCTCGATATAAGTAGGCAGGGAAAAAAAAATCACCATCTCATCAGATGCTCTCCGTGGACAGGAAAATGCGTCTGACGCCCCCTCATTCTTTTTTATCTCTGTGTGACGCACAGAGGCAGAGGCTGCACGACACGCTGTCTAACAGTGACAGGCGGCTTTAACACGTTTCACACAGGCTGAGTTTACCCACTCACAAATTTGAGCGAAGAATTACCGGACACACACACACGCAAATAACTACATCATTTACTAATTACTTGCCAGAAAAAAATTTTGAAAATAAGGGGAAATTGTTGGCTTCCAAAAAAATTCACCCACAAAATCTTATTTTACACAATTAAAATGCTCTACTGGTGTGTAAAGGTTACACTTAACTTTTAAAAACTAGGGTGTTTCATTAACTAGAAACACTAATGTGCAAATTTTATCCTACACTTTACACTAAATTTATTGATAAAATACAAACATAATCACTGTCCGCTCTTTATTTGCACATTTTCAGACAAATATTTTTCTTCGCTGCAGAAATGACCTTGAATTAAAAAAAAAAAAAGTTTTTATAGTTGCTTCTCAAAATTTAATGTTGATCACAACCTGAAAATATTTTGTTCATAATTTGAAGATTTACAGAAGTGAGATGATCACTGGTGCTGGAATGATTTTGCATAAACAAAGGCCGAAAGGTTTGACTGATCCATCAGTTGAAGGCCTTGAACCAGACGATGAGCAATCTGCTTATTCCTTACTCTAACCGGTACTTTGGATGACAGATAAATAACTGTCAGCATGATTTATCACATTTTTTGCTTCAAAACAAAACAAAAAATAAATGATTTTTGCAATTCCAATTTTCTGCATCATGACAAGAAGGACTCCAGGAAAGCATGCTTGCAAAACATCCAAATCAACTGAATTCAATTTAAAAAAAAAAAAAACGGTTACTTTTAAATTGAGCAAAAAAAAAATAAAAAGGAAGACAAACTTTTGAAGTTGCTTTGCTTAATGACTCTAAAATTTAAACTTGTTATAGACTACATTATCTTGGACTTTAAAATACGCAATTTCAATTTTTATCACAAATAGAATTTTGATACAATGATTTAAACGCAGCAAAAATTTCCAACAATACTTTGAAACAGTAGTAACACTGATGCCTAAAGTACTTAAAAGACTGCAGTTTAACATAATAATAATGTAACAAATAAAAGCAAAAGAAGAATAGTTTTACAACTTTTGAAAAAATAAAACTGGCAATACAGAATTTGCCAGTGAGGTTGTAAAAAAAAAATCTTAAAAAAGTTAAATTACTTCAAAACAAACATTACATAAAACTTAATGAGTTCCTAGAAATGTGTTCAACTCCGAACTTTCAGGTAAAAAATTTCAGGTAAAAAAGTTTTTTCTCACTAACATGTCACA
The DNA here is from genome assembly GCA_902685375.1 of Neostethus bicornis. NCBI lineage: Eukaryota > Metazoa > Chordata > Actinopteri > Atheriniformes > Phallostethidae > Neostethus > Neostethus bicornis. The sequence continues at coordinate 4,744,422 of LR738558.1, read as the reverse complement.
CTGAGTGTAAGCGTCAATGGAGCAGGTTCGGAGCTGCCTGTGCTTCCTAAACACCCTAATGAGGCTAAACACCTAAAACCAAAGTATTTGCTGTTGTGAGAGCATGTCTGACACTAACAAACACACACTGTATGACATATGTGAAAAAAAGGCAACTTTTGATCCTTTCTGCCCCTGACTTTCTCACAACCTGATTGGATTGAAAGTGTTCTTCATTACAAAGAAAATTTTAAAATTACATCCACCAATCTAATAGTTAGAAAGCTGAAACCCACAGAGCTGCAGGTCACCGCTGAAACAAGACACTCATATATGACTTTCATTTCATCTTTTTCTGCACCTATTTTTCCAGTAAAAGAAAAAAAAAAGTGAAATATCACCTATTAGATTGATGGGGAAAATTGTGTGGGTCTGGGGGAAAGTGACCCCACCGGCGAGCAAGTGGTGTGGAGCATTTAAGGAGGTGCTTGGGTTTTTACCCCACTGAGAGGCAATCATGAGACTCCAACCATGGAGCTGTCGGTGTGTTAAAAAAAAAGTGTGCAGCGAATGAGATTGTGGGCGTGTAGATACAGGAGGACATTGTTAGCAACAGCAGCTACTGATCTCTCCTCGACCCCCCCCTGTTAGGAGAGCATGGTGGAGCCAGCCAGATGGGACAGAGTGAGGGAGGATGAGAGGGGACAGTGGTATGAGTTTGGGGAGTGGTCGTGTTAGTGTGACAAGAGATGTAGGGGGTCACTTCAAATGGATCTCATGTTCACATTTTACGGGCCCACAGTAGGACTGGTATCGTGCACCTTCATGATGTGGTGATTTCCATCGCCGGGAGGGACATGCACCAGTAAACCAGCACATGCCTCAAAAAGAAAAAAAAAAAAACACTCTCCATGCTCCGTTAGCTCACAGCACAGCACGTAAGTCCTACAATTCCACTCACTCAACGGAGAACCCACCCCTAAAAGAAGCCACCAAGAGAGCAGAAAAGATCACACACATTAGTGATATTTTTAAGTTAATTTTCAAAAACAATTTAAAATTTTACTCTCAGTGCTTGCCCTGTGATGTGTGTTTGTGTGTGTGTCGCTGTGTGTGTGTAAAAGCCTTGATGAGGTTTGTAACCTCAAACAACACCAGAAGCTCACAGCATTTGCAGAGCAAAGTGTTACGACGGTCACCGAGAACTGCGAGCACGAGAGAAAAACAAGTGCTGCAGCAGCTTCCTGAACGTGTCCACATCCTTTTTGTTAGCCACCTCTGAAAAAAACAAACTGTAAACAAAACTCAAAGGTGCCAACCGCTTTATTTTAGCTTTTTGCCATCCTACCAAGAAAAGGCCCAGAGGGTTGTAATGCGTGACCTTCACATAATGACTTCATTAAAAAGCCTGTGACGGCTGTGACAGCATCATCTATTCTGACACCACAAAGTGGTGAGAAGCTACACTTCCTACTGTCTGACCTATGACCCTGACTCGGTGGCGGAGTGGATCACATTTTCCATACGTTGCGCACAGGGCTTGGCTTTGGCATCCATGGAAACCAGGAATGCGGAGTTGCTGGCAGCAGATGCTGAGCTGTTTTGGAAAAGAAGGAAGGCAGCAACAGAGTTAGGGACATCAATATGCCCTCTGCTGCTCTGTGTGAGAAAACCAGCAACAAAACAGCAGCCTGGCAAAATGGAGGACTGAGCTGGGCAAAGAAGAGACGAAACCACTGGTTCGAGTTTGGAGTTTTTCCTCCCTCAAATACTACCCCTGCTTTAGATAAATAGGTCCCCATCCACGGGTGGGAATACTGGTCTGCTATTTAGAAGCTCTAAAATAAATTTAACGTGTGTTCTGGTGTGCCTGCCATCGCTCCCTTCCCACCTGCGGGAAGTCTCTGAGACGCAAAGGAGAGCTCTAAAAATTAAAAGTTTCATCACAATCTCAACACGAGTCATCGCTCTTGAAAAAGAACTGCGTGGTGCGTCAGCACCAGAGAGGAGGATGAGGGAGACAAGGCCTGTTACTGGCACCCATACACACACACACACAGATCCAGCACAAGCGCACACACTCATAAATATGCTTCTACAAACACACACTGTATAAACACGTAACAACACTCACAGCCTGACAAACACAGAATAAAATTCTTCAAAAAAACAACCTTTTTTTCTGATGGTCATGAACAGAGCAAATCGGCGCCACAGCAAAGGAGTGAGGGAGGAAAAACAAGCAGAAAAACAAGCGAATTTAGTCTCTCTTCCTCTAATTCTCTCAGTCTGTCTCTCAGGAAGGCGAGCGAACGTACCTTGGAAAACCTCCTGCTGCATCTCTGCTGCGATGTGTTCTCTCCCCTCACACTCCCTCTCTCCCCCTTGGTCTGTGTGTGCGCACGTCTGAGTGTGTGTGACGGAGAGGGAGAGTGCAGGGAGAGGCGGTGCACACATACACACACACATGCACACACATACAGGCAGCAGTGTGTGAAGACAGAGGGCAGGAGCGATTCTCACACTCGAACTTGCTCGCTCTCCTTCACACACTCCCCTTTTCTCACTCTCTGTCTCTCTTACTCTTCTCTTACACCAGTTTTTGGCCTCTGAAACACAATTCTTAGTGGGGTTTTTTTTTGCTCCTCTTTTTTTTTTTATTAAAAAATATTTCAGCAGTGACTCCACAACCTCTCTTTTCTCAATGAAGCAATCTTGTTTTTATTTAGAAGTATGTTTCTCTACTCTCTGCCTGACATCCAGATATCCACATGCACACACAGACACAAACACACACACACACTCTACTTTATATACACAAAGCCAAGCGATAGGGAAAGGGAGGGAGAGGCAGACAGAGTGGGAGAGCAAGAGGACGCCATTTAAGCAGTTTGTTACAAGCACTGCAAGTCCCCAAAATGGCTGAAAACAAACAGGAGCCAAGCCAACTCTAAAGAAAAAAAAGCAGCCAAAAGGACAAATGGAAAGACAGACAGTGAGGTAGTGAGAGGAGAGTAAGCTAGAGATAGACGAGTAAAGTGAGACAGAGAGAGGACAAACTGTCGACTGTCAGATGGCGGGCGGGAGCACTCAGGGAAACAAGTGAAGTTGGAGGAAAATGGAGGCATTAAAGAGGCACTCCGATGACGGAGCAAAGCGCTTTGGTAAAGTTGAAAAAGTTGTAAGAGAAACACTGCAAAAAGAATGAAGAAAATGGATGCAGGACAAGCCAACTTCTCTAGTATGGGTCAAGTTGAAAAACAAGTACTACTCTTTTTCCAGCCATTGGTTAGAAATTGTTTTATAATCCCGCCCATTAAGACTTTACAAACAGATCGGTCTGATGAATGTTACCAAAGGAGTAATGACTCCACTTCACCTGAAAGACCAAACTTTAAAGGAAGGCGTTTTGTGGAAAATCTACCGGAGGAGGTTTTCTATTTCATTCATGCATGTTCGAGCAATTTTTGAGCTCTCGGGTCCAGTATTTAGTTACTAATGACCAGTTTTTCTTATACGCTTAGTTCTCTGTCACGTCCACAATCCAAGGTAAGCAAAAAGTGTTTTAATGCATGCAGGTGATGAACGCAGCACGTCTTCAAAGTTTTCTCTGCTGGCCTAAAAATGTCTGAGTCACAAACTGGTTGTCATGATCCTCCTCATCTGAAATATACTGAACTTACTCATCCCACCAGATCCCAATTGCTCTCACTCCCAATTGATCCCACTCTCTTTGATTCGTCCAGGTGTGTCTCATCTTCCTCTGGTTACTTAAACCCTGGTGTCCATGACTGAAGTGCTTCCTTCTGCGGTACTGCTGCTGTCATGCATTCCTACTGCAGCCATAATGGTGTCCCTAATCCTACTTTCCCTCCACGTATGGTCCCTCATCCACGTCTGGTCCCTCATCCTGCTGTCCCTCATCCACGTCTGGTCCCTCATACTGCTGTCCCTCATCCTGCTGTCCCTCATCCACATCTGGTCCCTCATACTGCTGTCCCTCATCCATATCTGGTCCCTCATCCTGCTGTCCCTCGTCTGGTCCCTCATCCTGCTGTCCCTCATCCTCGTCTGATCCCTCATACTGCTGTCCCTCATCCACGTCTGGTCCCTCATACTGCTGTCCCTCATCCTCGTCTGGTCCCTCATACTGCTGTCCCTCATCCACATCTGGTCCCTCATCCTGTTGTCCCTCCACGTCTGGTCCCTCATCCTGCTACCTGCATAAACTGGTTAGAAATGGCTATGCATCTGGGTCCTAGTTCACCACCATCATGACACTGGTGTTGGAGTTTGCTCATTAATATTTAAAATTGATTTCTAAATGGTCTGTCCATTTTTATGGCTTTACTGATGGCTGCCATCAAAAGTGTGCTTTTACTTTTAAGTATTTGACCAATCAAATACTGTGCTGCTCACTGGCCAGCATATTTTGCCAAATAGGCTAAAATTTTCCTAATTCTTTTGCGAAAGCATTCTGACAGGTACGGAGTGGGACAACGTTCTGATACAGACCGGCCCATTTCACACAATATGTAAAAAATTAAAAAAAAAGTTACCAAATTATAATAATTTGTTACTGTAGATAAAATATTACTGAATAGTGAATTCAACATTTATAATAAAAATACGTTGAACAAAAACAGTTCACAGTATGATCACGTAAACAATGGAACAAAGGCTGAAGTGTAATGTTTGAAAAAACAGAAATAACAGAAATTAGAATTTTGAAGAACCTCTGTAACCACTGCATTAGTTATGTAATATTTTGTCAGTAAGCGAGCTCATTTCTGTTTACATAAAAAAAATTTTAACAAAGTGAACTTTAAGCAGTCCTAACAAACAACTTGGTAAAAGTTTTTTTTACTTACCGGTTCATTCAACAGACCCTGTCTCCTCCAGAATTTCAGTTTTATCAATATTGTTGGCCTCGATTTTATCCTGAAATAGCATAAAAAAACATGCAATAAAATGATTATCTTCCAGCTCACTTAAATTTTAGATGATATAGACTATACCTCTTAAAATTTTGAAATTAATTTTGATAACTGTTGCCTGAGCAAACAATACTATTTATCTTTCAACTGCTATTGTTTAGTTTGGTTACTGATCGTGGTAACATGGCACGTTGTTCAAATAACGTCAGTTAATGCATTAAACATTAACAAAAAGTCACAAAAAATGTTTGAGAGAAATGGGCTAAAAAGAAAGAAAAAAATAATACATTTATAAAGGTATAAATAGTTAAAGAACAGGTGGGATTACATACATTTTAAACTTTGTTAAACATGTTTTTCTTGTCAAGAAAAGGACTACTTTCTGTTCTAATCATGTTTTTTTAATTGTTTAAGTTTTGATATTTACTTTTTACAGAAATCGTTTTGTCTATACGTAAATCATTCAATTAGGCTTGACATTAAATCTCTGTTCCTCCTCTTTGGGAGAGAGCTCTATTAAAGATTCCTGATGGATCCTCTACGTTCCTGTCCTGGGCGTGGCCACACCGAGGATGCCCCGACGCTTGATCTTTCATCCCGTCTCCATCAGGATTAACCTATTTACTCATCTCCGTCCTGAGGATCACCAGGCTGAGGAGGCCCCTGTGCTTGCTTAACCATCAGGATGAAGAACATCTACAGTCTTCTTCATATATCTAGCTGTAGAGTAGAATAAGATAATGTTTAAACAATAGTCTTAGACACATTGGATGCTCGTCCTGGGGGAGGGATTTCTCTTTCTTGTGGACCCCCATGAGGTCTCTTATTTTTCCCCACTGATGGGTTTTTAGGAGTTTTTCCTCAGCGTGAAGGAGAGTCTAAGGCCAGGAATGTCTAGCTAGCATTTGTTAGTTAGCTTTTAGCTGTATATCGTGTTTATTATACATTCTTGTTTTTCTTCTTTCTGAATCTGCAATGTGAAACCCATTGAAACAGAAATTTTGTGATTTTGGGCTATACAAATAAAATTGAATTGTTACTTTTTTCATACTTGGCAGCATCCTGAATTAATACTTTTTCATTATTATTTCATCATTATCCATTTTTACTCAACAATTAGCAACTAACTACTTCTCCAGCCTCAATTTTAACCATGTGTTATGGTAGATTCAATTAACTGCTTGCAGAGGAACGATTGTGTCAAATAGTATCCCCCAAACTGCTAGGACCGTCCATTAAAGGGATAAATTACTTAAGAGCGAACAGCACTAGTAAGAATCATTCATAATCTGCTGTTATTCTCATCCTTGACGCCTACCAATCGGCACACTGTATGACGTTCATATTTGTTGATTGCTAGGTTTTGTAACAAACTAGCGTTAGAAAGCATTTCCAAGAGAAAACAGAAACTCCTGCAGGTGTAAACTTTTGTGTCATCACCTCCAGTTCTTAGAAAGCATCTGTATTAAACACTTTCTGCAGAAACAAAGCTGACATCTTTAATGAGATGGTTGTTCGCTGGGGAAAAGCTAACCCCACTCTCACCACAGAATGTAACTGTAAAAATAATTCAGCAGGCCTTAGTGGTATGCCAAAAAAAATACAGCATTTAAAATCTCTCCTCACAAGTGACCCCAAATTATAAAAAAAATGAGTAGCTCTGATTCTGTGACTTGTGGGGAGTTTAAGTATCTTCGAGTCTTATTCACAAAGGCGTGAGGGAAGAATGAAGTGGTAGATTGTCAGCCGGATCACTGAGGGTGTCTGCAGTCATTTGGATGCAACATCAGTCCATTGTGGTGAAGAGAGGTAAGCCAATAGGCAAAGTTCTCTTAATTTACCAGTTGATATATGTTCCTGTCCTCACTTTTGGTCACCCACTGTTGGTGGTAACTTAAAAAGAACAAGTTCTTAAATACAAGCGTCCGAAATGAACTTCCTTTGCAGCTCTCGCTCATAAACTGTATGGAGCTTGATGTGGAGCTGTTGCTCCTCTAGGTCAAGAAAAGTGGTTTACCTGGTGAAAATGTTCCCCACACATCTCACTAGTGAGGTGTTCTGGTCACATTTCACTGGAATGAGACCCAAAGGTAGCTCTATGACTTGCTGGAAGGGGGCGAATGAGTGCTTTGAAATCCTACTAGATGAGCGGTGAGCAACTCCAGTGTTCTGAGGTTTTTCATGTGTATCTGTTTCAATAAAGCTGATGCGCATAAGTGAAATTAATAGTAAATAAAATTTGGTACAATGACTCAATAACCTGGATCTAGCATGTAAATGCAAGAACACATGAAAAACCTTCAGGATACCGGCCCTCCAGGACCGGATTTGCCCAACCCTGAACCTAGACAATGTGGCCAGGATAAGAGAAGTCTCAGCTTCTCTGCTAAGGCTGCTCCCCGAGACTCGAACTTGGATGAAACTGAAGACAATGAGCGACTAGAAAATAATGTGCATCTAAGTTTGTAAAACCAAAAGAAACAAACTGTTGTTTTAATAGGTAACACTAGTCTGGCACCCCTGCTTTAACAACATTGAGGGGGGGGGGGTTGTTTGGCTGTAATTTCTCACATTTTTCTTGCAAAAAAATGCATCACAAACAATGACTCCTTTCACCCCTGGCCAAACATGTCACTGTCACTGGAGATTTCATTAATATTTTTCCTCAATCTGCCATGAGATACACTGAAGCTTTACAGTAAGTATTTTTTTTAGTTCCAAGAGGGTAGGAAAAGGGCCGTCTTAGCTGTAGGAATGTTCAAGTCCTGTTCTGGTTCAGCTCCAGCATACCTCCCCACTGTCCTTTAGCAAAGAGACTCCCACCCCATTCCCCACCCTCGCTAACTGTCCCACAAGCACACACCAACTGAACCTTGACGCCAACAAGCCCCCCCTTGCTCTCTCCCCTCCTCTGCCCCATCACCAACACTGCCCTTTCCCTCTCTCCCTCTCTTTCATCACTCTCTCACCCTCATTGTACGCAGCTACACTTGTCTCCATGGGAACTGCACTGGGATTGGGTGTTGTTCCTGTGACCTCCCTGGCTCATGAAGTTGGACAAACTTTTTTCTGCTCCCTCCCATCTTCTCTCATGCACTCTTGCACGTCTTCAAAGCACTTTGGGTATGTGTGTGTATGTGAACGAAAACGTAAAAACACAAAGATACAATAATGTTGGTGTGGGAAGACAAAGCGAAGCGACTGCTGATTGTCATTGACAATATGTGTGTGTGTGTTACAAGAGCCCAGCCACTCAGTGAACAGATGTATCATCATTCTTCACCAGTTCTGTTCTCTAAGACATCCCGTTGTCCAGCTATGCTTATTCATGGCCATTTACACTAAATGTGACGGTCGCTTTATATGTTAGCCCCCGACCCGATTCTGAAAAATTAATCTTTAACTGTGACTGAATTAAGACTTACCAATGAAAAAAAAAAAAAAAACAACATCCTCATAAAAAGGCCAACAAAACAAATAAATTTTGTATTACTTTTATTCTTTATACCACATTGTTAAAAAAAAGTTGTGTTTATCACAATCCAAAGTGATCTATAATGTTTCCTTTTAGTTCAATTCCTTATGATTTTTTTATTCGCTTATTTTTACTATATTATAATCTAAACATTGTAAATATGTTTATTGTGTCTGGGTCTTATGTTATACTAATTATCAGTCAGGTATTTTTTTTAACGTATTTATGCAGAAATTTTTTATCAATTTGATAGTATATGGCAAAGTACAAAATTTTCACTGATGTGAAATCAAAAGGGCTGAGTTAGATATCTGTTATAGTTTAAAACAGCTTAACAAAAACCTGCATAAAAATATTTATCGACTAAAATGGTAAACATTTAATTTTGTATTAATTAAAAAAATTTTTTTTTTTTTTTTTAGTTCCACATAGTGGAAAAAATCTGTCAAATGAAAATACATTATTTGCTACAGTGTTTCAACCTTTCAGCAGTGTTCCAGCTTGTAATTTTCAATCTTCAAAATGTATTACAGATTCTGACAAGTGAGTCTGTCTCGGGGGAGGCAATAGCTCAGTGGCAGAACGTTCACCCTTGGATCGGAAGTTCGCGGGATCAAATTCCACTGAGGTCATGGCTAGGTGTCTTTGGAGAAGATACCCAACCCCTTGTTCATCCCACTATTGGCGCCGTCGTGGCAGCCTGCTGCGGAGTAATGCAGCACAAAAATTTCCCCGTTGAGGGATGAATAAAGTATCTTTCTAAACTTTTGAATACCGACATTGCTTTTATTTTTTACAATGTTACTCACTGTCCCCGTAAGAGGGGACATAGGTAAGTTTCGGATTCTTTGCCACATGATGGCTTTCTAAATGCAAAACCTGAGCCAAAACTATGAAAGAAGAAATCTATTACAGATTTAGCTTGATAACTCAGAGAAGTAGGATGTGGGTATTGATGTCAAATGCTTTTAAAGTAATCTTTACTCTTATTTGCTTTTAAGTTATTTGTATCCTATAAGAAATGAATACCTCATTCAACATGTTGACAAGAAATATAAAAATACTTGAAAAAATTTGTCCGACATGACCTATTAGAAAATCATTTATAACAAAAACACGTGACAGTTTTGTACAATGAGTGCAATACCTGTTTGTTTTCATTTCTTACAATCATGCTTAAAATCAGTGCGGTGAGAAAATATCATGGTTTTTCAGTTTCAATTGTGGTGAAACAGAAGTTTCTCCCCCTTTAGGTAAAGTGAGAACTAACATTCTCATTCCAATAGCAACAATTCGACCTCGGCGCGCCAAACAATATGTCTCTGTCTGCCCTTAAAATTTGTGACCTTGGCCTTTGGTCCCAAGATCCTGAAAAGCTAATCAGTCCATCTGTATTTGGTACCGAATGACTGTGGGAAGCTTAATCCCTTCAGTGAGTTGAGAGATATTGCGTTCACAAGAACTTGTGACCTTGAGCTTTGTGACCTCGGCCTTAGGTTGCATGAAAACCTAATCAGTTCATCTATAGTTGGTAAAGAGAAACTGTGGGCAGTTTCTTTAAATTATCATTAGTGGTTTAGGAAGTGTTACAGAATAACAAATGCACGGACAGCCCAAGTGTTTTATACCTCCACCATTTCTACACATATTACTGAGACTATGTTGCAATATTACTTACATTATATTAATTAGGAGAATTCATTTTACCTGTTATATAACCATAAATAGTATTCTAAATTTTAGAGAACTTTCCAGGTTTGCTGATTCTGTAATAAGCTAAACAGCAGAAATTAAAGTTATACTTTAAATCTTTTCAGACTTCCCCCCATATTCATCAGTTTTAGGGAAAGGACTAAAAATTTATGTGTAAAAACATATAATATATTTTTGTCTACATGATCTACATGGTAGTGGTATATGCTAATAAAAGCATCAAAGATCACGTTTAGTCTCAGTGAAACTTCTCTGTGAAATTTTTACAACACCTAATTTAAACACCATGTCAGCTTTGTGCAAGTCTGTAAACTGTACTTCCAGTAAACCAGCAGCATGAGTCAGGCATCTTATAACTATAAAGGAAGCCAAAGTTCACCATCTTCTTCCATTCCCGAAGTGCGCAGTCACACCTAAAGTCAGGCGGTTTACTTTAAAACAACTTAGCGTTGAATGTGTTTCTTTCTCTCAGTGCCATGTTCCGTGCATGCTATTTGTTAGAGCTCTGGCTTGATGTTTACACAAAGATGGAAAATGACACAGTATAACTCAGACATGCAGTAGAAATATGTTTCGTTTTACGTTCAAGTTGTGCACTTCCTTGCATGAATACTTGTGTGAAGATATCCTGAGGCATGTTAACGTGTTGGTAAACATCCTCTGCCATCTAATGAATGGGATGACTAACCTGCTCTCCAGCTGACTTGGACTGAGATCAAAGTATGAAGTCAAACAATGTTCGAGGAATTCAAATGCGAGGTCTTCTTGAAGAGGAAGCTGCAGCTTTACAGCCTGACGTAGTAAGTCCTGTGACTGTAGCCTGGCCACAGAAACATGAGGGCAGAAAGAAAACAAGAAAAAACTTCGGCACTGAGATAACTCGCACAGAGTAAAGGATGGTCAGTCACTTGGTATTGTCTCACAGACACATGGGTGGTGCAAGCATGATAAAAGCTCAGCAGAGAGAAGGGCAAAGACGAGCGAGATGGAACATTTCCTCACCTTCCACAGTTTTCTAATAAAAATACACAGTAATGGGGAATATTATCCGTGGAAGAGAATTTTTAATGTGAAAGAAATTAACAATTTAATACAATTTTGTTACTGCCAAATATATTTTTTAATTATTACCTCCACTGAGGAGGCTATGTGATAGCTATGTGATGTGTGTGACCAAGATAACTCAAAAAGTTATGGATGGATTTTTATAAAATGTCCCAAATATATCCACAAGGGGAAGATGAATAAGTGATTATATTTTGGGTGTAATTCCGTCACCATTTGGGTCCAGTAATATTTTAAAGCTTGTTAGCAAAGTTTTTTTGTTTGTTTTCTTCTTCTTTTTGGTTTTTTTTTTAGTTTGTATTAGCTTGCTTTCTTTTATTTTTAGTTAACTAACATTTTGCTCACTTTAGCTTTTTAAGAGCTCATTTAAGCTGTTTTAGCTTTTTTAAATTTTCAAACCAACTTGTGTTTTTTCAGCATTTCAGCTAACTTTATCTTTTGACCTCCCTAACTTTTAGCTTTTGTTTTAAGGTTGTAGCTAGCTTAAACTTTAAAGCACCTTGAGCTTTTCTTTTACTTTAGCTTTTTCTTCTTTCGTTTTTTAATTTTTCAGCCTTCTCAGATTTCTTTTTAAGCTTTCGGGCAAACTTGAACTTTTTTTGGCTAACTTTAGTGTTTCGCTAAGTTTGGTTGTTTTTTTTTTTTATTATTATTTTTTATTTACTTTTTGCCAAATCTGAGCCTTTTTTCCCCCCTTTTAAGCTAACTTAAAAAAATCCTTTGTGCCTAATTCAAGATTTTCAGTTTTTTTTTGTTTGTTTCTGTGGGGAGTTTGCATGTTCTCTCCGTGTTTGCATGGGTTTCCTCCAGTTTCCTCCCACCCTCCAAAGACATGCATGCTAGGTAGATTGGCCGGTGCAAAATTGCCCGTAGGAATGATTGTATGTGTGTGGCCCCGCAACAGACTGGCGACCTGTTCGGAGTGCACTCTGCCCTTCGCTTTAAATTAGCCGGGATGGGCTCCGGCAACCTGTGTATTGAAAAATACACAGGTTTTTTAGCGCATCTTGAAGCCGCATCGCCAAAATCAAAAGAAGCAGTTTATCGCGAGAAGAAGTCATGAATCGAGAAACATTTTCCACATTCATTCACTGCCAAAAACCTAACATCAAATATAGTACAAATTAAAAAGATTCAGAAGATCGTTGTTCGTTGTGTTTACTTCTAAATAAAAAGTTGAGCCATCATTACACAGAGCAGGGGCGGATGTAGAATTTTCCAAAGGGGGGTGGGGCTTTGACAAAGCCAATATATTGTGACTAGGGGCCTCGCCCCCCAAAACATTTAAAAAAACAAGTATCATTATCCTCCATTTTGGCGGCCCATTCACTGGCTCTTCTAGGGGATAGCTTGACTTGTCCCTTTTATTTTATTTATTTATTTTTTTGTGGACCAAAAGAGGCGGGAGAGGGGGGTCACACCCCTGAAGAGTATTTATCCTGGTTACCATGGTGACACCCTATAGCACAAAAAATAACATTTGAATTATGATCGAATACTTTTACTTAAAAAGTACAATTCATACCAACTACTTTTGTACTTTTACTTAAGTAGATTTTTTTATTGGTACTTTTACTTAAGTAAAATTTTTGCCTAATTATCTGTACTTTTACTTAAGTACAAAAAGTGAGTACTTCATCCACCATTGAGAAGAAGATGATGGTACAGTACAAGATTTAGTTTATGTGCTGTGAAAATTAAACTTAAAATAAAAGGAAAATGTGAATATTTTGTCTAGCTGAGTCTGTGCCTCACCAACCCACAAGCCAGTAATAAAGATCTGAACTTTGATCACATGACAGACACGCTTTCAATGGCATGTAGAGATCTGATTGTAGTTTAAGTCCCGCAGCTGTAGTGGAACCACATCAAAGCATCATCCGGTCATTCCACATGTGACGTTTGACAGTTCCGAGCTAGGCTTGCCTGATATAACTCAACAGGCAAGTCCATCCAAAGATCAAATGACACAACAGAGGTTGCAACCTGACAAACTTCAAACTCGGACAAACCTATGTTTAGAGAGCCACAACAGGCATGTTTGTCTGTGTGGTGCAATATGGCTGAGTCACACAAACTCTTCTTAAGGTACACTTAATTAAAGTATTTTTTAATTCTTTTGAAATAAGGGGACTTTTAATGTGTGTAGGTAACATGAGAGGTAAAAGTGGTTCTGTAACACAATCAGCTTGGTGTGCAATGAACTGTGGGTAAAATCTGGTTGTGTAACAAAAAAGACAACAGAAAGGGAGGAAGAGGACAAGGTTTGGAGTGTGCACGTTGCCAAAAGAGACTAGAAAGGATAGGTGGAAAATCATCTGGGAGGGGTGCCTGATATGGTGTGGAGGAGGTGTATGGCTGGATTTTCCACTGCCTGGGAGAGAGAGAGAGAACAGCTAAATCAAATTAATTAGCTTCTTCATCTCCAGGCAGCTACTCAGGCATGCTATACTGGCAAAGAGAGACAGTTTGGAAAGAGAGGGGGGGGGTCTGTGAGCCTGGGAGAAAGTGAGATAGGACACGGTGAAAAGCTTGCTGTATATGTCCGCCATTCAGGCGCAATAGCAGTTGAGGGGAGGGGTGCATAATTCTCTGATAAGCATGAGGGTTGTTTTGCAGGAGCCACAGCTCGGCCGTGAGGAGGAGGAAGTTGCTGCATGTTGGCTCAGGGCTGCTGTAATCTGGGGCGATGGTACTTCCTGTTTCTAGACAGTCTGTATTTTGAGGGCAATGGAAACAACCCTGCTTTTTTCTGCGTGCCTCCCTAAATAGCTTCAAAAAGAGCTACCAGCACCGGAAAGACAATCAACTCTTGTTAGAAGAAAGGATAAAAAGAGATAAAAAGGAATCTGAGTCATGGTAAAAGAGTGAGGAAGTAAATTTATAGCTCACATGTTGATGTCAAACCCAAAGACTGCTGCAAAAGAAATAGCAAATTATTGGAATTTAAGACAGAAAATCTGAGAATATGGTAATACTCGTATTAAATTCCCCAATTGTGTTGTTATAGAACTATTATAGAACTATATGCCATATTTTTGTTTTAAAACTATCTTCCTTCTCTATTCTAAAAAAATTAGCAATAACCACACTAAAGTTCCTACCCTCACAAATTTGAGTTTTTTGACAAATGCAGAGACTGTAATGTTCAAAATAGAAAGCCTAAACAAGAAGTTTTCTCGTGAGAGAGAAGAAAATAAAAGACAAAAAAAGATGTATGGCAATGAGGAGAAAAAGAGAGTGTGCCAGAGGTCAAAACCTTGGAAGAAGAGAGCACTGGACAGCTCAGTGCAGCAACGTTGCCCAGACGGGAATTGGCTGCACTGTGAGAGCCCAAGATTAGCACTAAGCCGATTGCAGCTCGAGGTGGGATCTGCACCAATTAATTTAGCACCGAGATTGTTCCAGGACGAGGTTGAAAGAACTTTACAAAGCCCAGATCTCCCAGCATATCCTGGTGTATCCTGTGTGTCAAACACTAGCTGACTTAACATTCCTGCTTGTCTTTGTTTTCTACGAAACGCTTGAAAAGAAGTTCTGAATAAAAAGCAGAAGCTGACAACACGAAGGGCTTCAAAGAGTATTTAGACGATGGTGGAATGGATGAAAGAAAGCTGATGCTTGGCAGGGGTTGACATCAGCCAAAAACAAACACTCAAAGAACAGGACATTCTCTTGTGGACAGAAAGAGGGTTGGCCTTTTACAAACGCCTGACAGAGTACGTTTCAAACCCAACTTCTCAAGTTTTAAAACAAAAAAAGTTTTTAATGCAGAAATGAAAGAAAACTTTCCCTCTCTTTTACGTAATGTATGACATCCTTGTTACGTCTTTATTGCACATAAATTTTTTTGTTTTTTTATGTCTGATTATAAAAAGTAAAAAAATAACCTGGTCTTCCCACCAGTCTCTGCATCTGCTGGTCTCTCTCTCTCTCTTCTTCTTTACTGGCTGGCTTTATTGTGCTGCAAAGCAGTCCCTCCTCCTGTGTCTCCTCACCAACCCCTGAAAACACACACCATCAGACTGACATCACCAGACAAGAGCTCCCCCTGGATAAAGGGGTCTTCACAAAGACTATTTAACAATAATGATATCTCTTTCATCTAGTCCACCTTTACAGAAATGAGAAAACTTATAAGATCTTTATGACACATTATTAAACAAATTTTCCACTATTATGATGTTTGAAAGGGGACTAGAATTTTATTTTACTGCAAACCAATAGATCAAATCCTTTAAAGTGACATTTTGATCACAACAGCTGCTTTTAAAGCATTCACAATAAAACTAGAAACGACTAATTTAGGGTTAAAAAAATAGGTTTGGTAACTTTATATCATTTTAATTGTTTTATAGGTTTGCAATTATGTCAAGATGATTCCGTACAAATAATTCACACCCACAAAATCTCTGCTTTTGACATACACTGCATGCCAAGAAAAGGGACTTTGGTGTCCTAAATTGATAGAGGATATTTGACAACCCACCGAGATCTAAATCATATTGAAAATCTGACTGTATGATACGCCTCCAGAAGTGGTTATTCTCACTGTGAACCAGAAGAGGGAGACAACGAGTTCAGAAAGAATCCTTTGTATACTCGTGGTCTGACACAGTACATGGTGAACATTTACGGTAATTTCTTTACAATTTTATTTAAATGACAAAATTTGGATGCATGTGGACTCAGTAGAGATGACGTCCAAGCTTCAATGATGTCGTCCATCATGATTCTGATGCAGGAAAAAAAAATTGATATGATTAAACATGAAAACTGTTACCAGCCAAATTCAGCAGCTGTCATTTGAATTTCATAAATACTTTACTGAAAGTTTTAAATAGAGAAAACAAAAGGCTGATAATTTTATTTAAGATTCTTTATTTCAACAAAGGACAAAAGCACAATACAAAAAAGAACTATCTTCAAGGTACCAACAGTTGGCACAGAAATAAAAAATTATGTAAGCAGTTGAGTAACTCTATTCTGGTCAAGCTTTCGTTATCAGTTTACATGTGTAAAAAACACTAAATCTAAAATGACAAATCAACAGTAACACATTCAAATGGCAAAAAAAGGACATTTTTATAACAATAGTATAAATTGCTGGAAAAAAAATGGAACACTAACATAACATGATTGAAATTTGAATTATAAATGTTTATTAAATACTTTTTTCTTTCCATAGTCGAACGTGCTGACAACATAGTTACACACAAATTATCAATAAAAATCAAATACATGAACCCATGGAGGTCTGGATTTGAAGTTGTACTCTAAACACACTGATCTTACTTTGTAATGTCCTATAAAAAAGTCAAAATGAAGCTCAATAGTGTGTGTGTGGCCACACAACACTTGGACATGCTCCTGTTTAGGCGGTGGATGTTCTCTAAAGGGATCTCGTCCAAGGACTCGCCTAAAGCATCTACCAACTAATGGACAGCTTGTGTTGTGACTTGGCGTTGGTGGGTAGAGCAAAATACGATGTCCCAGATGTGCTCAGTTGGATTCAGGTCTGAGGAACGGGTGTACCAGTCCATAACATCAATGGCTTTGATTCGCAGGAACTGGCAAGAGTCCAGTCTCAATAGGTCTAGCATTGTTTTACATTAGAAGGAACCCAGAGTCAACCGCACCAGCATGTGGACTCATAATGGGTCTGAGGATCTCATCTCGGTAGCCAATGGCAGTCAGGCTACCTTTGGCAAGCTAGTGGATGTTGCAGGCAGTAGAACGCTCTGCCTTTACACTGAGCATGTGACAGACGTGGCAGAGTCTGGAGAAGCTGTGGAGAATGTCCGGCTGCTTGCAACATACATCAGAATGACCGGTTTACTATTGGGTCAGTAATAGTGTGGGGTGGCATTTCTTTGGAGGGCACAGGCTTGCCAAAGGTAAGCCCATGCCTTCCTTTGGCCTAGGCCAAAGGTCTAGCCTAGGCCAAAGGTCTAATGGTTCCATTATGTACCAGGATGAGCTCCTTGGACCCCATATGCTACTGCGGTTGGCCCCGGGATCATCGTAATGTAAAACGATGTTAGATAGACCTCATTGGCTTTTCACTAATGCCAAGTCACACCACAGGCTGTCCAGGAGTTGGTGGGTACTAGTCCAGGCATGGGAGGAGATCCATCAGGAGAACATCCTCAGCATGCCCAGGTGTTGTAGGGAGATCATACAGAATACTGAGCTTGATTTTGACTTGTTTAAAAGGACATTAGAAAGTTGGATCACCCTGTAGTGTGTTTTCAGTATAACACTAAATCCAGACCTCCAATTGATTTTTATTGATAATTTTTGTGTGATTATGTTGTCAGGGCATTCAAGTACACAGAAAGAAAATGTATTTTATAAAATATTCCATTAATTTAAATCTATAACGTGTTACTTAAGAGTTCTCTTTCATTTTCTTTGTATTTGGACACAGAAACAATGAGCCTTACTTCAAAATGAAAGATTTAGTCTCTTCTTGCTGACAATGTTTTCTTACGATGTAATACTTTTAGAACCGATCAAAGAAAAACAAATACGTTTTACATTTACCACACTGTGTAAAGTCAGATTATTACACAATCTGTTTTTAAAGAACGGTTAAATCTTTTCAATAAGACGTAGTTACTCAACAAAATGGCTTCAAGTTACTCCACAGACAGAGAAGAACAGAGTTAAACTGATTCCTGTTACCGACCTTTTCCACCTTTAAAACCTCAGACCAACAATATCACAAATATAAAAAAGAAATCCTCGATCATGTTAACTCTAACATGTCTTAAAACGTGTGGATTTCATAACTGATGTTAGAAAAGGGTAAAGAATCAGATCCAGACTCCATCTTTTCTCCTTTTCACTAACAACCGCCATGTTTGGAAGCTAGCAGACAAATAAGCTAGAAGGTAGATTAAAATTTCCGAAATCCGACGTTAAAACACGACAAAATACTAATAAATGTACTTTATTTTTACATTTTAGAGAAATGATGGTCAGAAATTTGATTTTTGTTGTAATTTAACCTCTGATCGGATAAACTGACATGTAGCTAACACAACGCAAACATTAACAGGCCTCTTTTTACGATTAAAAAGGAACTTCTTCAAAAATAATGTAGATGTGTTCATTTAAAACAATTTAGATTAAAAAACTGTGTTTTAAAATTATATTAAAGATGGATTACGAACAAATAACATGCAAGTAAGTGAGGTTTTAATGCTAATAGAAAGCTAACTGAAGTAGCTAAACCATAAGAGGAAGAAATAAAAAAAAATTAAATTTAAAATACAAAACAATAAATCGAAGCTTTTGATGTGTTAAAAACGATCATTTATCAGTTTAAAATGTTCAATGTTACAACACCGCCAAAACGATAATGGCCTTTAATAAGATTTTAATTTTAAATATAAATTAGAACGATTGTAACTTACTTAAATAACAAATCTGAAAGAAATCTCGTACATAAGACAGATTTGTTAAAATGATTCAAATCCAGTAAAAAATACTAGCTTCTATTCGAGCTTCCAGGCTTTGCCGAGAATTTCCTGAAACCCGTCCAGGGAATCCGCTCTGCTCCCCGGCCATGCGTTCCACTCAAGTCCGATGCTTCCGGAAAAGTCCCATAAATCCAAAAAAGCCTTTAAAGTCAAACCAAAAAAATGTGTGATTCAGCAAAAAAATGTCTACCAACACTAAACTGGATGATATTTCTATTGGATAGAATAGTTTGTTTTCATTATTTTCTGTTAGTTGAATCTAAGACAATAGCAGGCCTCTGCTGTGAGCCTCTTTTCATAGAAGCCAGGCTGATCCACAGCGAGACGAACGACAAGACAGAGATTTTTTTTATTTTTGCTTTGAGGGAAGAATTCCACATCGGAAAACTTCGTCAAAAATCGGAAAAAGGTGGGATTTTATCAAAATTATTCTAATGAGCAACCATTTTCACACTGTGATTGGACGCTTACTGTTTTTTACTTAATATTTATAAGAAAATAAACCAATCAGGAAAAGATCTAATGAATATTAATAATCTTCATGCAAAATATTTTAAATCCCACCTTCTCTCATTTGATAAACCCAATAGGAATAAAGATAAATTAAATATGCGCCCACCCTTAGTTTTCATTTGTCAAGAAATTAAACGTGATCTGTCATTGGTTGTGCGTGGTATCTAATTAATTATTCATATCTCCTTGTTGAATAGCCAATAAGCGTTTTACTACGGGGATAAAGGCCCCTCCTCTCGAAGAGCAAGTCCTTGTTTTGTTAGGTAGGAAACCCCGTAGTAAGACATCCTCTATATAAACACTGGTTGGCGGCTGTGAAGCTCAGTAGCGCTCAGAGCGCTCCACGGAGTAGATCTGAAAGGGAAGGGGGACGGTTGGCAATTAGTTTATGCAGGACATAAACATTAAAAACTCCATTGAAAAACTGCAGTCGCAGGAATATCGCCTTCGGAGACTTTCCGGTCACATTTGGCGGCCGCGGTGACAATTTCCCGGCTCTTCCTGCTGAGAAAAGCCGCGTGCAGAGGAAGGACTTGTCTCTTTGAGTAGACACGATGCACGGACCGCCCTCCGGTGACAGCGCATGCCCACTGCGCACAATCAGGAGAGTTCAGTTCGGCATCCTCAGCCCTGATGAGCTTGTAGGTTTTCTGTTTGGAATGTCTAATAATTTGATGAATAACCACACACTTGTGTTCCGACTCAGTTATATCTATCAAATTATGTGATTAAATGCTTAAAAATATTAAAAAACAACATGATTCAGTTTGTAACGGAAGAAAATCATGCTAGTTAGCCTAGCATTGCTAACAGTTAGCTTCCAAGCTTGTTGAAGGAAGTTTAGAAAAACTTAAAGCGATCACAATAAAATTATTTAAAAGTCTTTACAACCACATCATGAATAAAACCCCCTTTTTCTTCATTTTAACAATGTTATACGATCCATCAGAAAACTAATTTTTCGTAAAAAATGTGACAACTTTGTATCAGTTTTTATTTCAATAAAAAACATTTTAACTATTTTCTGATTAATGCAGTTATAACATGATTTTTAAAGACATTTATTAGTGAAAATATCAAATATATTGTGTGTTTACACATTTTTAACAGTCTTTTTTGTAAAGTATGAGTAAATATGGTGTGTTTACAACTTAGAGATTTTTTTTAAATGATATTAAAAGTTTAATAAAAAATTGAGCATTTTTATAACATCAAATTAATTATTGTAAAGTGTTACTTAGTAAAAATTTGTTTATAATTTTATTTTATTCATTTAATATTTTATAATTTTTTTAAATCATGCTTAACTTTTAGTTGCAAGTTATTCTCAGTCATTTAAACAAAGTTTTATAAAGATTTTCTGCTTTTATTTTTATAACAAAAGACATATTAATGTAAAAAAAAAAATTAAATCTGGTTTGTTCACCATTTTTATGTTGTGATTATTTTAAAATGATGTCAACCTAATCAAACACTTCAGTAAAATTTGGATTTTCAGCATTTGTTTTAACAACAGGCTTATTATTGTAAAGGTTTACATCATAAGTATGGTGTGTTTTCAATTTATATATTCATTATTTAATTACTTTCATTTTAAAATAATACAAAACTTTTATCAGCATGTTATTTTCAAACTCATTTAATCTAGTTTTATTCTGATCTTTTGTAATTTATTGAAGTTTGTAGTAAAAAATGAAGGATAATTGGAATAACAATTAAAAGTTAACCTTTTTTTAAATGTTTTTATTGATATTGCTTATTGAGTGAATGAGAAGTTTTCTATAATCGATTCATTTTTTTTTCTCCAGAAACGAATGTCCGTCACTGAAGGGGGAATTAAGTACCCCGAAACAACAGAAGGTGGACGGCCTAAACTTGGTGGCCTTATGGATCCGAGGCAAGGCGTCATTGAACGCTCTGGAAGATGTCAGACATGTGCAGGTAAATTATAGACATTAACCACTAAATCTTTGTTCTCTTTGAAAGTTGTGAACTTAAATTTGTTAAAAAAAAAAAAAAATTTCTTCAGGCAACATGACAGAATGTCCTGGGCACTTTGGACACATTGAATTGGCCAAACCAGTTTTCCATGTTGGTTTCGTAACTAAGATCATGAAAGTTCTTCGATGTGTCTGCTTCTTCTGCTCAAAGCTCTTAGTAGACTCGGTGAGTATTTTTTTAATTAAATTTAGTCCTGGGATGAGTTGATAAATCTGTATTTTGGTGTTTTAACTGTCTCCTCTTGTCTTTCCATCAGAACAATCCTAAGATAAAAGACATCCTGGCCAAATCCAAAGGGCAGCCAAGGAAGCGTCTGACTCACGTCTATGAGCTGTGCAAAGGCAAAAATATCTGTGAAGGAGGAGAGGAGATGGACAACAAGTTTGGAATGGAACAACAGGAGACAGAGGAGGACATCACCAAGGAAAAGGTTTCTTCTTTTATTCCTAGGTGTCAGGGTTTTATATTTAAATGATTTTTATTAACAATTACCTGTAATGCAGGGTCATGGAGGCTGCGGGCGCTACCAGCCGCGTATTCGTCGCTCTGGTTTGGAACTGTATGCCGAATGGAAGCACGTCAATGAGGATTCTCAGGAAAAGAAAATTTTGCTGAGTCCCGAGCGTGTGCACGAGATTTTCAAGCGCATCTCTGATGAAGAAGACGTCATCTTGGGGATGGACCCCAAGTTCTCCAGACCAGAGTGGATGATCGTCACCGTGCTGCCTGTGCCTCCACTGGCTGTGAGACCTGCCGTTGTCATGCAGGGTTCTGCTCGTAATCAGGTAAAGCAGTCAATCCCGACAGTTTATCTGTTAAAACACTTAGATTATATAGCTTTGCTGTACTAATCGATCATTGTGTCTGTTTCTAAGGATGACCTGACCCACAAACTGGCTGATATTGTAAAGATAAACAATCAGTTGAGAAGGAACGAGCAGAGCGGGGCGGCCGCGCATGTCATAGCTGAAGATGTGAAGCTACTTCAGTTTCATGTGGCCACTATGGTTGACAACGAACTGCCAGGCTTGCCAAGGGTACGTGCAACTGTTTTGGATGCTCCTAATTGTACATGTTTACAATTAAGAGTGAGGGTTTTTTATGTGCTCTATTAAACATGTCGACTTCTTTCCCAGGCGATGCAAAAGTCCGGCCGTCCTCTGAAATCCATCAAGCAGCGTTTAAAAGGAAAGGAAGGACGAGTGAGGGGTAATCTCATGGGTAAACGTGTGGACTTTTCTGCCCGAACTGTCATCACCCCGGATCCAAACCTCCAGATTGACCAAGTAGGCGTTCCACGATCCATCGCAGCCAACATGACCTTCCCAGAAATAGTCACCCCCTTTAATATTGACAGGTACGTCTAAGATTTCCTTAAGTCTAGAAGGTGTTTGTCAGGCTAAATGTCATCTAATTGATTCTGGTAACGTTTATTAGATTGCAAGAGCTGGTACGCAGAGGCAACAGCCAGTATCCTGGAGCAAAGTACATCATCCGTGATAATGGCGATCGGATTGACCTGCGATTCCACCCCAAACCAAGTGACCTGCATCTGCAAATTGGCTATAAGGTAAAACAATTAAAACTAAAAACTTGTTCAGCATACCAACAGATTTGAATGTCAGTTATAAAACTTTTTTTCCCCAGGTGGAGAGACACATGTGTGATGGAGACATCGTCATTTTCAATCGACAGCCGACGCTGCACAAAATGTCCATGATGGGACACAGAGTTCGAATCCTGCCATGGTCCACCTTTAGGCTCAATCTTAGGTACAAAAGGAAGTCTTTATCGGATTAACAAAAAACATTAGCACTAATGTTTTCTTTTCCTAATCTTTTGTTCCGTCATATTTTCAATGGCGACATTAATAATTGAACTTTCTTTGCTTTAGTGTCACCACACCGTACAACGCTGACTTTGACGGGGATGAAATGAATCTCCACCTTCCTCAGTCTCTAGAGACAAGGGCAGAGATCCAGGAATTGGCTATGGTGCCACGTATGATCGTCACGCCCCAGTCCAATCGGCCCGTCATGGGTATCGTGCAGGACACTCTCACAGCTGTTCGCAAATTCACAAAACGAGACGTTTTCTTAGAGAGGGTGAGAAAATAAAAGCTGGACCGAACGTTGTCTTTTGAGATGTCTTCCACTGAATGCTGTTTCATTTTTCATCCCATTTTCAGGGTGAAGTGATGAACCTGCTGATGTTCCTCTCCACCTGGGATGGAAAGATGCCTCAGCCTGCCATTCTGAAGCCTCGGCCTTTGTGGACAGGAAAACAGGTTTTCAGCCTAATCATTCCAGGACATATCAACGTGATCCGCACTCACAGCACCCACCCTGATGACGAGGACAGTGGGCCTTACAAACACATCTCACCCGGCGACACAAAGGTAAAAAGCAGAGTTCAAGACAGATTACAAAACAGGTGTAAATTGACACTCGCTCCTCTCTGGCAGGTGATAGTGGAAAACGGGGAGCTGATCATGGGCATTCTGTGCAAAAAGTCACTTGGAACATCGGCTGGCTCCCTCGTCCATATCTCCTACCTGGAGATGGGCCATGACATCACCAGGCTTTTCTACTCCAACATTCAAACAGTGGTCAACAACTGGCTGCTCATCGAAGGTAACAACTTTTGTTGGGTAAAAAATAAAACAGATAAAAGAGCTTTATGAATTTTTGTTTTGCAGTGTTACTAAAATCTGACGTTATTGGCTGGAAAAAAAACAAACTTGTTGAACAATCACTTTTAGTATGATGAACAAAACCATTGGCCTGCAGTCCGTCAGTCACTCACTTCCATTTTCTGGTTACAGTGACGAGGACACTAATATTTCTATTAGAGACACAAACCCATAAGTATACAAAAATGACCAAAGCGATTTTATTGCTTGCCCAGAATTCACAAAGACTTACTTTGCTGAGAGTGCAAAAAGATCATCCTCACTGTCTTTAAAATGTTTCAGTCTTTGTTTTAATTGGGATCTCTTGTACAAATAGGTCACTCAATTGGTATCGGCGACTCCATTGCTGATGCAAAGACATACCTGGACATCCAGAACACCATCAAGAAAGCCAAACAAGATGTGATAGAAGTAAGAACATGGTGTAACGTCACGATTGTGATATGGTGACATTTAGATCAGATCTAAAGTGTTGTTTTTCTGCTTCTCTCCTTCGTCAGGTTATTGAGAAAGCTCACAACAACGAGCTCGAGCCGACCCCCGGTAACACTCTGAGACAA